>CM060960.1:19007148-19607148 GCA_030765055.1 Mantis religiosa | reverse complement strand
TAAACTATATGTGTCCTGTATTCTTACGAACATCATTTCATTTATCATCCGATATGCCTTAACATAGATTTAACCTTATCCTAAAAGATAAATGTCTTTTAACTCTAAGCTCTATGTAGTCTGTACTCATTTGAACATCATTTCATTCATCGTCCGATATGACTTAACGTTGCAGGTTTACTCTTATCCTGAAAGATGAATGTCAGCTAACTAAGCTCTAAGTACCCTGTACTCATTTGAACATCATTTCATGCATCGTCTGATATGACTTAACGTTGGAGGTTTTCCCTTTTCCTGGAAGATGAGTGTCTGATAATTGTAAGATCTATGTACCCTGTACTCATTTGAAGATCATTTCAATCATCGTCTGATATAACTTAACGTTAGAGGTTTTCTCTTATACTGAAAGATGAATGTCTGGTAACTCTATGCCCTATGTATCCTGTACTTATTTGAACATCATTTCATTCATCGTCCGATATGACTTAACGTTGGAGGTTTTCCCTTATCCTGAAAGATGAATGTCTGGTAACTCTATGCCCTATGTATCCTGTACTTATTTGAACATCATTTCATTCATCGTCCGATATGACTTAACGTTGGAGGTTTTCCCTTATCCTGAAAGATGAATGTCTGGTAACTCTATGCCCTATGTATCCTGTACTTATTTGAACATCATTTCATTCATCGTCCGATATGACTTAACGTTAGAGGTTTTCTCTTCTCCTGAAAGATGAATATCTGGTAACTCTAAGCTCTATGTAGCCTGTACTCATTTGAACATCATTTCATTCATCGTCCGATATGACTTAACGTTGGAGGTTTTCCCTTATCCTGAAAGTTATATGTCTGGTAACTCTAAGCTCTATGTAGCCTGTACTCATTTGAACATCATTTCATTCATCGTCCGATATGACTTAACGTTGGAGGTTTTCCCTTATCCTGAAAGTTGAATGTCTGGTAACTCTAAGCTCTATGTACCCTGTACTCATGTCAACATCATTTAATGCATCGTCTGATATGACTTAACGTTGGAGGTTTTCTCTTATCCTGGAAGATGAATGTCTGGTAACTCTAAGCTCTATGAAGCCTGTACTCATTTGAACATCATTTCATTCATCGTCCGATATGACTTAACGTTGGAGGTTTCCTCTTATCCTGAAAGATGAATGTCTGGTAACTCTATGCTCTATGTATCCTGTACTTATTTGAACATCATTTCATCCATCGTCCGATATGACTTAACGTTAGAGGTTTTCTCTTCTGAAAGATGAATGTCTGGTAACTCTATGCCCTATGTATCCTGTACTTATTTGAACATCATTTCATTCATCGTCCGATATGACTTAACGTTAGAGGTTTTCTCTTCTCCTGAAAGATGAATATCTGGTAACTCTAAGCTCTATGTATCCTGTACTCATTTGAACATCATTTCATTCATCGTCCGATATGACTTAACGTTAGAGGTTTTCTCTTATCCTGAAAGATGAATGTCTCGTAACTCTAAGCTCTATGTACCCCGTACTCAGATGATCATCATTTCATTCATCGTCCGATATGACTTAACGTTAGAGGTTTTCTCTTCTCCTGAAAGATGAATGTCTGGTAACTCTATGCTCTATGTATCCTGTACTCATTTGAACATCATTTCATTTATCGTCCGATATGACTTAACGTTGGAGGTTTTCTCTTATCCTGACAGATGAATGTCTGGTAACTCTAAGCTCTATGTACCCTGTACGCATTTGAACATCATGTAATACATCGTCCGATATGACTTAACGTTGCAGGTTTTCTCTTATCCTGAAAGATGAATCTCTGGTAACTCTAAGCTCTATGTAGCCTGTACTTATTTGAACATCATTTCATTCATTGTCCGATATGACTTAACGCTGGAGGTTTTTCCTTATCCTGAAAGATGAATGTCTGGTAACTCTAAGCTCTATGCACCCTGTACTTATTTGAACATTATTTCATTCATCGTCCGATATGACTTAACGTTGGAGGGTTTCCCTTATTCTGAAAGTTGAATGTCTGGTAACTCTAAGCTCTATGTAGCCTGTACTTATTTGAACATTATTTCATTCATCACCAAATATAACTTAACGTTGGAGGTTTACCCTTATCCTGAAAGATGAATGTTGGTAACTCTAAGCTCTGTGGGCCCTGGACTCCTTTGAACAACATTTCATTCATCGTACTATACGACTTAACGGAGTTTTTCCCTTTATAACCTTAAAAATGAATGTTTGGTAAACAATACAGTGACTTTGAGACGGTGATGTAATCACAGTGAGATATTGAAGGCCATGGAAAACGCATATCAAAGCTTTAATTAAATATCTCAGTGTTTAAAAACCACTGCGCGGCTTGTACAATAACAGCATTGCATTTTAACGCCTGAAATGCAACTGGCAGCTCTGGAACTCTTCTTTACGTACCTGCACTTCGCTCTGTACCCCGATGTTTTGACATCATTACAAAATGAGCATGCTATCATTAACTATTATGAAAACTGGCCGTCAGGTTCGCTGAGCAGGATATCCTGTGGTGGTAACTTTCTTTTTTAGTCTCGCTGTCTGATGAGTTTTGCTCCATAATGATACTCCAAAGGTTTAGAACCTTCAAATAAATTTGTGCAATGAAACAGCATTATTTTCATTATGCATAACCAGAATTCCTATACGAATGTTTATACAAACAAAATAAATACCAAGTTTTGGTCACAAACACATATTTTAATGCTTCTGTAGTAAAACAGTATAAATTAAAAATGAAATTGGTTATTTCAGGTCTATAATCTACTAACACTTTGTTAATCTCCAGAAAGGTTAATATAAGGGGTGTCCAGAAAGTAAGTTTTGCTTCAATTTATCTCCGCTGCAGCGCTGCGATCGCACTCCCGCCAATGCGCTGTAGACGCTCTGTATCAAGCAGAAGAAATGTGCGCCATTCTGAGATCGCTGTCAGCCACGTACGCTTTGTTGTGCTTGTTTACTTCGTCGGTGTTGATTGAAAATCACGCCGCTTGTGAAATCAGATCTGTGATTCGTTTTCTGAATGCTAGGAAAGTGAAACCAATTGAAATTTTTCGGCAAATTTGCTATGTTTACGGACAAAATGCGATGAGTGATACAATGGGGATGGGTCCGACGTTCAATGAAGCACGTAGTGAAGTGTACCATGAAGAACAAAGTGGGCGTCCATATTTGGTTACAGAAGAACTGGTTCATACGATTGATGACAAGATGCAGGAAAACAGCAAGTTTAGAATTAGTGCTCTCGCTATGGAATTTCCCTAGATCTCACGATCACTACTTCATGAAATTGTTACCGAAAAACTGAAATTTCGTAAACTTTGCTCACATTGGGTGCCAAAGATTCTTACTGAGCATCTCCAAACAAAACGGATGGGTAGTGCACTCAGTTTTTGACCCGTAATGATGAAGGCGGCGAAGAATTTTTGACACAGAGATGAAACTTGGGTTTCTTACGACACACCTGAAAGTAAGCGTCAATCAATGGAATGGAGGCACACCTCATCCCCAGTAAAGGTTAAGCCGACACAAATCTTGACACCCTGAAAAATGATGTGCACAGTGTTCTGGGACAGTTGAGTCCAGAGGTTCTTCTCCCATTAGTCCTGCACCCAAAAAACCAAGACCCGGGCCTCTTTCAACCAGGGAGTATCCGAGCTGTCCCAAAGGGCGCCCCGCCCGGCGTCCTCCGTGGGGCTTTCAATTGGGCAAGACCTGGGTTACTAACAAGCCCCCCTCCATCTTGTCCAAGGACACCAGACGGGATGGAGGTGGATATTCCGCGCGTCAACCCCAAAGGTGAAGGCTACCGATATGACCTCGCTAGGGCCGCTTGGTGATCTAGCACGCCTTCTACTTGCTATTTTGGCTAGTACGGGGGAATATTAATGGCTGCCCTCAACCCCGTCCGGAGACGTACCCGATTCCCACGAGTATCGCGAACCACTGCCCCCTCGAGACCAACCCAATCCGAACAACTCCCAGAGGGAGGGGCTCGGCAGTTCGGCCCGAGGTTCCTCTAGTAACGTCAGAGGTACTACGAGTGTTAAGGGTCCGAAGCGGCCGCACCACAGCAGCTGAAGGGGACCGATCCCCTCCCTACGGGAAGTGTTCTGGGACAGGAAAGGCATCTTACTCATTGATTTCTTACCGCGTGGGCAAGCAATGAAAGCCGATGTTTATTGTGAGACACTTAGGAAATTACGCCGCGAAATACAGGTTAAGCGCTGAGGAATGCTGTCAAAAAGTGTTGTGTTTCTTCACGATAACGCACGACCACACAGTGCAAATGCAACGAAAGACATCCTACAGGGATTGGGCTGGGACGTGTTTGATCACCCCCCGTACAGCCCTGACCTCGCTCCTAGTGACTTTCATCTGTTTTTGCATCACAAATCTTTCCTTGGCGGTCAACACTTCAACAATGACGAAGAGCTGAAAGAAAATGTTTCCAACTGGTTGAAGACACGGGCGGCAAATTTCTATGAAGAAGGTATACAAAAACTTGTGTCTCGGTATGACAAATGCCTGCAACATTTTGGCAGTTATGTGGAAAAGTAGTTTAAGAGTTGTAGAATTTTGTGCAGTAAATAATTTTTCTGTATCTGTACACAATATAACGTATCTAGTAGCATTGCGAAACAAAAGAAACCCAATAAATTTTCCAACACACGAAAATAAAAGAAGAGAGAATTTACTTAAAACGCCACCTAGTAGCGTACGAGGCATGGGGAGAAAGCATTTTGTTTCGAAAACACACCTACTCAGAAAATAAGAACTTCCTTTTAACCCTCCTAACGTAAGTAAGGATTAAGTCATGAAAATAGGATTATTTTTCACGTATTTTGTGCGTAATTACACTGGGGAACAAAAAAAAAATTATTTTCATATACCCGAAACAAAATAGGCAAATTCTTATGTAAACTGATCTGCTGATTCCAAAAATGCCCCTCAAAATGCTGTATCACGTAACGTTTTTTAGGTATTTATATTTTTTTATGAAAACTTACAGAAATGTGATGTGATAACTCATATTTGATTAATTGAAAATAATAGGTATTTTATTGCCAAATAACATTGAAAATAATAAGTATTATTAATTATTAATAAAATAAATAAACACAAGATAATGATGAAAACCAATACCTGTTTTATCTCAGAAGTGTTTCACTGTTGATTTTTTTTGTATTGACTCTCCCGTTTGAGGAACCAACAATAGTCTCCGAACATGGGTGAATCCCAGCGATACCCTGGTAACGTCTTTCCATCTCAGAAATGTCCTGGTGAAAACGCTCACCTTGCTCATCACTTACCACAGCTCCTAGGTTTGTAGGGAAACTACCAAGGTGAGAGTGCAAAAAGTGGATTTTAAGTGACATACGGCAACCCATTTCTTTGTAGCTCCTTAATAGTTCTGAGACTAAAGTTTCATAATTTTCTTCTTTGTTATTGCCCAGGAAGCCTTCCACCACTGATATAAATGATTTCCATGCTGCCAGTTCAACACGTTTAAGCTTTGATTCAAAAACACTGTCTTTAAGAAGTAGTCTTATTTGAGGACCGACAAATATACCTTCCTTCAATTTACATTCACTTATTTTGGGAAAGATACTTCTTAAATACTCAAATGCACTTCCACTTTTGTCCAAACCTTTAACAAAATTCTTCATTAACCCGAGCTTTATGTGAAGTGGGGGGAGAAGAACTTTGTTTGGGTCTACTGGAGGCACATACTTAACACTGCTTGCTCCAGGGGTATAGTCTTCCCTTTTCCCCCATTCTTTCACTATAAAATGCTTGTCAGTTGCCCTACTGTCCCATAAGCACAAAAAACAGCAATATTTTGTGAAACCTCCCTGCAGTCCCGTTAGCAATGCAACTACCTTGAGGTCACTACAAATTTCCCAGCCATGGTTTTGATGACTAATAGCATCTAAAATTATGGACATGGAATCGTATGTCTCCTTCATTCCTATGGCATGAAATAAAGGTATTAAAGGTAGTAAATTGCCATTATGAAGCAACACTGCCTTTAAGCTGTATTTAGAAGAGATAATGGCTATTATTTTAAATTAAGTCAATATGAGTTCGTATCATACCTCATTTCTGTAATTTTATATAAAAGAATAAGAATATCTCAAAAACGTTATGTGATACAGCATTTTCAGAGGCATTTTTGGAATCAGCGAGTCATTTTGCATAAGAATTAGCCTATTTTGTTTCGGGTACAAAAAACGTGTACCCTAGTGTTATAGAAGAAAATGAGGGGAAAAAAAAGAAGGCAAAGAAAACACGCTGGCCACCCATTTTATATTCGAATCAATAAAACCGTCCAGTGCGGGTAAATCCGTCCGCCAAAGCGATATGGACAAGCGGCTCCGGAATGTTCCGGGTCACCGGGCTCTGAAAATCTCCATAACCTGTGTCCATAACGGCACAGGAGGCTATCATCTTCATTTTTGTTGCTTACTGTCTACATAGTACGCCAATACAATAATAACATTTAGTTCACGTTCTTTAGCTGATAATTCCTATATTAACCAAACAAGACAAGACCATTCTTAGCTGTGGACTTTATTACACATTATAAAACCCGCCTCGGTAGCCAAGGTTGTAGCGTGTCTGCCTCACGTTCAAGAGGTCCCGAGTTCGAATCTCGGTCTGGTTAAGTTAGCTAGATAAGGTTTTCCTCCCTACCCTGAAAGATGAATGTGTGGTAGCTCTAAGCTCTATGTACGAGCGCTGCAATAAAGAATGAACATAATTTTTTACGGCCATGTTTTTCGCAATAAAATTCAACCTTATTATATTCTGTTAGCTTAATGTGAAACAAACACGCCATAGTAGCTTCACTGTTGGTATTTCTGATTCTGGTACGTTACTAGAGGAACCTCGGGTCGAACATTCGAGCCCCTCCCTCTGGGAGTTGTACGGATTGGGTTGGACTCGAGGGGGGCAGTGTGTTCACGACACCCGCGGGGAATTGCGTACTTCCAGCCAGGCTACGGCCACCCGGAGGGGTAGAGGGTTGCCTAAAAAGTCCCGCGTACTAGCCTGCAGAGCTAGTAGAAGATGTGCTGAATCACCAGACGGCCCCACCGAGGTTTTCGGTAGTCTTCCCTGCGGGGTTGACCCATGTAAGTGGCGTATCCACTTCCATCCCCTCTTGACATTGTGCTCGGCGGCGGGGGGCTATGGAAAGAGCCCCGGAGTATTTATTGCTCCGGGTAGAAGGAGTCCCAGGTCTTTCGTCCTACGGATCTAGAACCAATGGGAGTAGAACCTCTGCGCATAACTCCTGATTCCCTTCCCGTAGGGGAGGGGATTCGTCCCCTTCAGCTGCCATGGTGCGGGCGCTGCGGACCCCTAGCACTCGTGGTACCTCTGACGTTACTAGAGGAACCTCGGGCCGAACATTCGAGCCACTTCCTCATATGGAGATGTTCAGATTGGGTTGGTCTCGAGGGGGCAGTGGTTCCCGATACCCGTGGGAGATCGGGTACGTTTCCGGACGGAATTGAGGGAAGCCATTAATATTCCTGCGTACTAGCCAGCTTAGCTAGTAGAAAGTGTGCTAGATTACCAAGCGGCCCCACCGAGGTCTTATCCGTAGCCTTCCCATTTTGGTGTTGGCGCGCGTAAGTGGCGTATCCACTTACACCCCGTCTTGAGTCCACAGGATGTTAGTCTCTATGTCTTGTCCTATGAAAAGCCCTACGGAGGCAGCGGGCACCCTTTTGGGACAGCTCGGTAACTCCTTGGTCGAAGGAAGCCCGGGTTCTTGGTCCTACAGCTACAGGACTAATGGGAGTACAAACCTCTGGCATTAACTTAACTTAACTCCTGATTCCCGCCTGTGAGAACCAGGCAACTTCAGACATGTTCAGTATCGCCTCCCGCTGCAATGGAAGTAAAACGCGAGGAGCAATATGCGGCTTTGAATTTCTGCTTTCGTCTCAACAAATCTTCAGTTGAGGCCTATACAATGTTACAGGAGGCCTATGGAGAGTCTGTTCTTCCCTACAACACAGCTTGAAAGTGGTTTAAAATGTTTAAATAGGAGAGACTGTCAATTTCAAACGAAGGTGGACCCGGTGCTCCAGTTACTGCTCTTACGGAAGAAAACATCAACACCGCTGCTGCCATTGTGAGAAAAAAATCGACTAATTACCTTAAGATCACTTTCTGAAATACTGAACATTTCATTGGGTGCCACCCACACGTTGGTGACAGAAACATTACACCTAAGACGTGTTTGTGCGTGATGGGTTCCAAGACTGTTGATTCCCGAACAAAAGGACATTCGCATGCAGGTCTGCATGCAGTTAAAGTTGATGTTAGAGGAAGATCCGGAGTTTCTTTCAAACGTAATCACTGCTGATGAAACTTGGCTACATCATTTTGATCCTGAGAGCAAACAGCAAAGCTCAGTGTGGAAATATCCTTCATCTCCAATCCCCCAAAAAGGCAAAAGTGGTTGCTTCTGCTGGGAAAGTTATGGTCATCTCATTCTTTGATATTCATGGAATGGTTTATCAGCATGTTGTACCTGCACACATATCAGTAACTGGACAATACTACAGGGATGTCCTGAAAACATTGCAAGTCCATATCAGGCGCAAAACACCACATTTCCACGATAATGTGCGGCCGCATATTGCCAATGTTGTTGCTGAATATCTTGCAAAAATCAACATGAAGTGCATCCCTCACACTCCCTATAGTACGGATTTAGCCCCATGTGACTTTTACTATCCCCTAACTTGAGGAAACGCCTTCGTGGGAGGCATTATCCATCATCAGAACTTTTTCTGAAGTGTTAAAGCTTTTGAAAATAACTATTACTCTGCCTCCAACAACAAGTGAATCTGAGCGCTGTTTCTCCAACTGAAAAGAATTAAAACTTTCCTTAGGAACACTACTGGAGAACATACATTAACTGTCCATAGAGAAATAAATGATAGAAAACAACCGAAGTTCAACGAGAGAGTGGTTAATAAGTTTTCTACAAATAAAGATCGCCGTATGCAGTTCATCTTCAAATAATTAACGTAAGCTAAAATTTCAATAATCAGTGTGGCCCCCCTAGGTATAGACAACGTGAGCCGCCACTGAATCAACAATACCTAGGAAAATTTCATCAAGTATGAAAAGGATCCACGGCTCTCCACCCACCCAGGTCGCTCGCTAGAAAGGAAAAACTAATCCTCAGCCGTCTACGAATTGGTCACTGCAGCTTCACTCATTCATTTCTCCTCTCAGTACAGCCACAGCCTGCATGTAACGTATGTCACAAAGACCTTACCATCTTCTTCATAGAATGCAATAAATACGAAAGAAACAGAAAACAACATGGAATCCCACATGACATCTGCTAAACAGCTTTTTACTTACCTAAAGAATTACTTACATTTGGAAATTAGTATAAATATATGTAAACTATACGCTACCAAATGTAATCCATAATCAACACCATAGTGTAAAAGTAATGATAATTATTCTTCCAAAATACTGTTGTTAATATCTGAGTATGATCTTGTCTTGATTTTACTAATTAATGTGTAATATTATGTTTATATTTTAAACTTCTGTATTCAACATAATTATTTATAAATGTTACTATTGTGCAGCAAGAAACAAAACGTGCTCATTTGTCATTGGAATAGGAAATATGTATTGTAGTGAAAGCCTTAGACATATATGTATCTTTGAAGAGTTCCTTACTCACACACAATTATTTATCCGTTCGACATTGTCTCAGTATATTTTGTAACGAGTGCTTAATGCCACGCTACTAGAAGTCAATGAAATTTAAAGTGCTTCTAGTAAATAAAATTACAATTTGCAACGAAATTTTGTAAATAATTAATAATATTCTTCCTCGCGATAATATGTTACAGGTGGTGCCATCTTTTGGCTGTTGGGTGAAATTGGTATAAATATTGCTTATTTGTGTAACTTTCCAACCAATAAAATAAAACTTGTATTGGACGAGAATTACACGATTTTGTTGATAGTAACCTAACCTATCTGCTGGTTATTTTCATGGGCTCTTTAGAAGGTACATATCACTGTTAGGTATGCAGGTCTCGATGTTATTATGGCTATAGACAACCTATTCATATTCAAATTAATTTATACCTGCAAGTGACGGAACATGATGGTAATATCACATGAAGTTCAAGTAATATTGCATCATTCACCTCTTGATTGTTGTATCTGAAAATAAAATCAAAGTATTGTACTGCCAATAAGCTTTTACTACTACGTGAATGGATTTCACAGCAGTGCATTTAATAACGTATTATAGGATTACAACAGCTATTGACAGTAGCCCTCCAAAAATAATGAGAGTTTCGATTTCAAATATAAGATTATCTCATTTCTCTGTACCTTGAGTAAGCGCACAGCTTGAACTATCATGCTCTTTGTTTCACTGGAACTACCTTCATCAACCAAGTGATATCAGCTCCTCAGACAAATACAATAAATAATTTAACAATTTTCCCAATGCCACTTCAACCAGCTACGGATTGATATACTATCCATAATCCCTCAGAGATTTTAAAAGTTGTAAGTCGTTTCTTGGTGCGGAAACATATGATCTTCCTGTAAACCATGCATTTATATAAACCCTGATGATAATAATGTGGGCTACTTTCTTCAGTTTTATTATTCTTGTAAAAGGAAAAAAAAAAAAAAAAAAAAAAAAACATAGCTATTACTTCCTGTACAGAAGGCACGTTTGTTGGAAGCAGCGTTGGAGAAGTTTCTCCCCTTGAGGAAATTGTTGCCTTTTCCATTCCATAACCTACATTTTGGATATAGGAAATTAGCAAAGAATGATTGTTCAAGAAGCAATTATATGAAGTTATATTTTATAAAACTGACCCTCAGGTAGCAACCCCTATAAACTGTTCATTCAAGATGTGTTATTAGAATTAATTTTTCATTCGTATGATCCAGAGGTCCAGAGGTAGTCCTAGTCGGGCGGGGCTTTCCCCGTCCGGGTGTCATATGCCGCAGTACCTAGCCGCTTTGCGGCTTAACCTGCGAAATGAACTAGTAGATCCATGTTCTGCTGGGGTGTTTGAATTTGTTTACTGTTTGAAATTTTGGAGAGGTTTGGAATGGGTTGCCCCTCTTTGTCGTGGGCAGCTGTACTTAATCGTTCTCCCTTTTTGGGAGACACGAATTAGTTTTTTGCCCCGTTTTGGATACGGGTTGTGTAGCGCTTGTCCTTTGGCGTAGAAGTTGTTCCCAGAGACATCTGGGGTTTTCCTTGGGTTACCCAAGGGGTCCCAGGACGTCTCTCGGCAGTCTGAAGGACGGCAAGCGCCTTTGATCTCTCGGGTCATACCTTCCCAGGGAGTTCACTAAAGGGTTGGGGTGAATTTAGATTTTCTCGTACATTGATCGTGCCCTCTCGCGAATGACGTCGACAATGTACGGGATCTGGGAGTGCTCATGTAGGATATGAGCCGGGAATCTCCAGCCTGTATCGTAGATGATGCGTAGTGCCTTGTTCTGCAGCGTCTGGAGTCTGACGAAAGTGGTATTAGCCACTGTTCCCCAGATCTCACAGCCGTACAGAATCATAGGCGGAATGATCGCCCGATACAGTTGGAGTTTGAGACGGATCGGCATGGTTGATCTGAAGATAGGGTATAGGCTCCGGAGTGCGACGTGCCCCAGCTGGACCTTGCCCTTGACGTGCGGAACGTAAGTTAACTTACGGTCCAGCATCACCCCGAGATACTTCGCCGTTTGCACCCAAGGGATTCGACGGCGCCGTAAAACGAAGTTCTGCTGCAACCGGTTGGCTATGGTTTTCGCCAGGAGAATAGCAGAGCTCTTCTCCGGGTTAATTGCCATTCGCCATTTTGCGCTCCATTCGCCAATGGCCCGGAGCTGGGTTTGGATTTGCCGGAAGCTGTACCGTGTATTCCTATTGACTGCGAAGATCATGAGATCGTCCGCATACTGACAGGTTTGGGTGTTGTGATGAGTTGGGATGTCGGCCATGTAAGCTGCGAAGAGCGCCGGCGACAGCACGCTGCCTTCCGGTACTCCAGCGCCAATGGGCCGCTCGGTGGACAGCTTCCCCTCCAACTTTACTCGGAAGCTTCGGTTTCCGAGGAAACCGGCCACCAAGGAAATGTATGGACGGGGAATTTCATGCTCCAGGAGTTTGTAAATGAGTCCTTCATGCCAGGTAGTGGCGAATGCCTTCTCCACGTCGAGCAGCACTGCTACCGTTTTAGACCTTTCCTGGAAACCCAGGGAGGCCTTCTCGGCAACCCGCAGTAGCTGCTCGGTCGTGGAGTGGCCAGAACGGAAGCCAAACTGGTGTTCCGGGATTAGGCCCCTTTCCTCCAGATGAGGAAGGAGCCGGGAGAGGAGCAGTTTTTCGAATACCTTCGATAAAACTGGGAGAAGGCTGATTGATCGGTAACTGGAAGGAAAAACCGGATTTTTCCCCGGCTTTAAAACGCACACCACGCGCGCCTCCTTCCAGATAGCTGGAAAGTGGCGCATGTATAGGCACGCGTTATAAATCCGGGTTAAGTGAATCACGGCTCTTCGTGGAAGGTGCTTGAGCATTTCCGCTGTCACACGGTCCTGCCCAGGTGCTTTGTTGGTTCTTAGAGAGTTAAGCGTGGTCGCTAACTCTCTAGGGGTAACGATGGGAATGTGGAACTCCTCGTGGTCAGGGGGCGGAGCTTCTAGGAAGTCCTCCACCACCTGTTCCACGAGGTCAGCATGGTCATCGTCCATTGGCTCTACCCTGGGTTGGAACTGAGCCTCCAGATAATCTGCTAGCGCCTCTGCCTTTTCTTTCGACTCGTAGACGAGTCGACCTCTAGGGCTATGTAGGGGGTGCTGGTGTACGGTTTTGTCTTTCCGCAGGCTACGGACTATTCGCCATGGTTTTCTCTCCTGGAGATTGGTTTGCCTTAACATGTTTTCCCAGGCCTCTTTGCGGTGTGCTCTTAGGAGTCGTCTTGCCAGGGATTTGAACCTCTGGTGTACTTCTCCTATCCTGGGATGGCGAAATCTCTGCCACAGCTTTCTTACGGCGTTTTTAGCCCTTATGAGTTGTTTGATGGGTCCTGGGATATCTGTGGGGTTTGGCGTGTCTATTGGGATGCGGTGTGTGTGAGCACGGACCGCGTTGAGGATGGATGTGGAGAACTCCCTGGCTGCCGCCTCGAGCGACTCCACAGAGTCGATTCGAGGGCAGGCTTCCACGGAGTTTTGGATGTGAAGAATGGCGGCATCCCAGTCGACTTCATCCACCCAGTCAGCCGTTGCCAGAGCTGCGACGGTAACGTCTGAATTGATCACAACTGGGTTGTGGTCAGAATCCAGAGCATTCACCGCCGTGAGGTCCAGATGAAATGGAATGTTCTTGGTGATTGCGAAATCTATGACGTCCGCCCTGCCACGAGGCGGGAAGTGCGTTGGACCCCGCGGGCCATGCGCATGAAGGGTTGGATCTCCGCAGATGAAGCGGTAGATGCTCCTTCCCCTATCATTCTGGGTTCGGCTGTTCCATCCTGGGTGTTTGGCATTGAAGTCACCGGCTATGCACACTCGGTGGTCTAGGTTTAGAAGTGCCCTGTAATCCGCTTCATAGAAGGGATGGTTGGGCGGGTCATACACCGCCACAAGCACTAGGTCTGAACCGCCCAAGGAGAGCCTTATGGCGGTCGCCTCCAAGTGTTGAAGCGGGGGGATGGTAATGGGAGTATGGGTGATGTGATTTTTGATGAATATAGCTGTACCGCCGCCCCGCCGGCCGACTCTATCGGCTCGGTGGACGGCGTAACTTGGCAGGCTAAATTGTATACCAGCATGCAGATGCGTTTCGCATACCATAAGGAGGTCAATCCCGTGGTCACTTACAAACTCCAAGATGCCCGGTCTCTGTTCCCGGACTCCGTTTGCGTTCCAGAACGCGGCTCTCAATGTTCGCTGAGTTCTTCTCAACGCCATTTACGAGCTGGAGTCAGGGAAGAGGAGCCGTGCAGTCTGTTGCAGAATGCTGTGCTTTTGCAGAGCAGGGATGCGGGGATCTGTCAGTTGCTCCCTGCAGCGCCTCAGAATGGGGAGGGAGCGATGAATCAGTTCGGCGAACCAGGCAGAAAGCTCATGGAACTCCGCTAAGTCCTCGTTTGAGACGCCAGTGTCCCAAATCGGCGCAGGTGTTGTAGCAACGGGTGCCTCTCCCTCATTGGCTGTTGAAGCCACTGTAGCTGGAGCTGGTGGAGGGGGGAGAGCAGTAGCGGCAGGGCCGCTCTGTCTCCCCGCAGGTTCTTGGGCTGGTTGCCCGGCCGTTGCTGCCGCAGTTGCCGGCGGTTTCTCCCGCCGGGCTGCGGTGGCCTTCTTCTGGCGAGGAGGCCGCTGTGGCTTTGCTGCAGATGCAGCTGGTGGTTGTTTGGCGGTAGTTCCAGAGCTTACTGGCTGGGTCGCTGCCGGAATCTGGCTTGCCTCGGCCTGCTGCAGCAGCTGTTCCTGCTTGCGCAGCGCCTGGGCAAAACTGACTCCAGGCCGAACTTGTGCTGGCTCCCTGTTTGCGTTCCTGCCCTGTCTTGCCTGCACTATTCGCAGTCTAGCGGGACAGCCGCCGTAGATGCCTATGTGGGCCTCTCGGCAGTTGGCGCACTTTTTCTCCTCTCTGGGGTTCGGGCATTCGTTGACGTGGTGAGGGCCTGAACATCGTATGCAGGCGGTCTTCCTCTCGCACGCATGGCTCGAGTGGTGGAAGCCCAAGCACCTGTAGCATTGGGCTGGCCCCTCTCTGCCACGGTACGGTTCGATTCTGATCTTGGTGTTGTAGAGGTGGGACACCTCATCAATTTTGGGAAGACCTTCGCCCTCCTTCTCCACTATTACGAGGAATAGTGGCATGGGAGTCCTTACGGGCTCCTTGCCTTCCTCGCGGACTTGCTTGGTCAGCTGGACCACGGTACGCGGCGTAATGCCGTGTTCTTCCGCCAGGCCCACCTTTATGTCCTCTGGGTCGGTGTCAGATCCGAGACCTCGGATGACTCTGCGCACCAGGTTAGGTCGCTGCAGCGAGAACGTGTGGAATTCTATCCCCGCTTCGCGCAGCACCCCCCTGGCGGCTTCATGGTCCTCCGGGGTCGTGGTCTTTAGGATCACCCGACTTGGAAAACGGGTGGCCTGGAAGCTAGCCTGGAGCTTGGCCCTCAGTTCCCTCATAACCTTTATGTGGTTGGGGAACGGGTCCGACACAATTGGCGGGATTCTGGCCGCCTTTTGTGTGCGGGAGCTCTTGGCGTCCGCATGCACTGCAGGGGTGCCGGGAGCAGCACCCTCCGGCTTCGAACCGGAGGGCCTCTTGCGCCTTCCCTGCACGGTGACAAAGCCTTCGGCGTCTGTGTCGCTCTCCGGTAGGGGAGTTGAGACGCCCTGGAGGGGGGTGATGGTGTTGGAGCTCCCTGGTTTGGGGACTGGAGAGATCGGGACAGCTATCCCTTGGTTAAGAAGGCGGGAGGCCTTCTTCTGTTTCTTTTGTGCCTGGGCCTTGGCCTTCACGAGGTTCACCCGTGGGCCGGAAGAGGATGAGGATGCAGAGGTTCTACTAGTCATCTCGTCAGGACTTACCTGGCGGCTGGTACTTGGCTTGTCTGAGTCTGTAGCAGGTGCCATCCGGCTCCCCACAGAGGGTCGAGCGCTGTTACACGCGCCGATTGGGGCGGACCCCGGGTCCCAACCTAAGTCGGGACCCTTGGCTTTGACCTTGTGGGCCTGCAGTTTCGTCTGTCTGTCTGTCGGTCCCAAGTACTGTGTTCCTCTGGACTCTGGAGTTGCTGCTCGACGCGTTAGCTCTAGCAAGTCTGCTAGGAGAGGGTTGGCTGGGCTGCTGCTGCTTGCCAGTGCAGGAGAAGGTTCTGCTGGCTGGAAGAGGGCAGGCGCTGCTGTGCCTGCAGAAGAAGGCTGTTGCGCAGGCTACGCTGCGTAGAGAGAATGCGCTGCTTCGCCGGGCTGCTGCTTCCTTTATGGGCACACTCCAGAGCACGCGTTTTACAGTCCACGTGCTCGTGCCCTGAAGAACTGGCGCAACCGGTCTAAAATGCTGCTTCTCTCGACGAATGGACTGCACTGAAAGAACTCGAGACGGACGATGCCGAGCATTCGAGTGACAAGCGTCGAATGAGTGAGACCTGTTGCGTATGTACTCCCTCCTCGAGACGCATTCGTATGATGATAGAGGTAGAGTATAATTATATCAGTTATAGAAGACCTCCCTTCTCATGCACAATTACTTAGACGTTCAATTTCATGTTCAG
Organism: Mantis religiosa; assembly: GCA_030765055.1. Taxonomy (NCBI): domain Eukaryota; kingdom Metazoa; phylum Arthropoda; class Insecta; order Mantodea; family Mantidae; genus Mantis; species Mantis religiosa. Next base: position 19,590,791 of record CM060960.1, on the reverse strand, counting down.
CTACATTGTACCTGTAGCTTATTTTAAAGCAGTATGCCTAAATCAAATTTAAACCACACCTAAAGAACATAATCATAACTTTTTGTAGAATTGTATCAATAAATACAGTTTTTTTTTCTTTCTTTCTATGCAGTACAATGTTTCAGGCAGTGCCATCTATGGACAGTAGGACGTAGTCGTTAAAACGATGAATCCTGGCGGTCAATTAATATAACTCATAGATTGTCTATTGTCTAAAAATAATATGATATTTAAATACTCAACCCAATCTTCTACAAAGACTAAACTGTTTCAGAAGCAGCTTCAGTGCACATTTCGTTGTATATGCAACAGAAATATAAGAGACTGAAGTGACAGTCAAATGTTTAAACAGTAGATTGCTGTACGAGAGTCACCATTTATATTTTGAGCTTTAACAACCCTGAATGTTGCAGGTGCCATCTTACGTTTCCAATGGAAGGTTTGACATTGTTAACCATAACCTACTTCAGATATTTTTCAGTAGAGCTTCATTTGTTTTGTTTACATTAAATTGAAAATTGTGTCTCAAGATGGAATTAACTCGTGAAAACGTTCGTGCGACGATTACGATTTTCGAGGTAGATTATCAAGAAAAGAGTGCATTGATAAGTAACTTCCACATTTGGTGACGAAGCTTCATCCTTTGCCGCTGTGAAACGCTGCTATTTAATTGTGCCCGCCGCCCGCTTAATGATGAAGTTCGTCCAAAATCAGTTGTGCCAGAAAACATTGATGCTCTGCAAAAACTAATAATGCAAGATTGTCATACCAATATTGTGCGACTGCGGCAACGCTAGGCATTAGTTGCATCAGCAAATATAAGACATTGCATGTTCATTTAGCTGTGATAAAGGTTTTCTTTCGTTGGATCCCACATAATTTGACGCAATCTCAAAAAGATGCTTGTGTCGATTGTTGTACAAAAATGTCCAAGAAATAATACAATGGCGGTGCCTCAAAAGACGTTTATAAGATTGTAACAGGTGACGAATCATGGAACGTCAACAGCAGTCAACTGTATAGGAGTTACAAGATGAACCAAATCCAACACAATTTTTTTTGGCACTCGTGCCACGTAAGATTGGGTATTTACAGGTAAGGAACACTTTCCTCGCAAATAACGCGTAATAGACGTGAAATATAATTCCAGAAGAACAAACTGCTTATAGAATTTGTATAGTTGTTATTGTATATTCGAGAACTGAAGGGAATGGAATCAAAGACTTGGCAGATCTTAACAAGTGTTAATTTCTTTTCTTTCGTTTTATAGAATTGCAAATTATAAATCGTAATTTACGCAGATCTAAAATTTGTCTATTCAGAAGTTGAAAATAATAACCGTGCTACATCTTGCATCTATGAAATAACCCTCTGTCCATCACAAACGAGATCCGGCAGCTGCTAAAAGCCAAGGCAGCTGTTCGGAGGCTATGGCTGCGTTTCCGTCATTCCAGGATAGGAGCAGTTTACCAGCGGTTCAAATCCCTGGCAAGGCGGCTGCTCCGTGCCCACCGTAAGGTGGCCTGGGAGAACACTTTCCGAAACGTCGATTTCCAGGAAAAGCACCCCTGGAAGATTATCAAGTCCCTCAGGAGGGACAAAACTCTTTACCAGCATCCGCTGCATGGCACTCGCGGGAGACTCGCTTACGAGCACCAAGATAAGGCCACAGTTTCGCGGATCATTTGGAAAGCCAATTCGAGCCGAGTGAGGACCCCCAGGACGAAGACTTCACTGACCTCGTGGAGGCTGCTGTGGAAGACCTCTATGAGGAGCCACAGCGGCGCCATGAGGCGATCCATTTCCTAATAGTCACCCCAAGGACGGTGACTGCGGAAAGCCGCAAATTGAAACCGAACAAATCCCCTGGACATGATGGCGTTAGTGCTCTCATGCTCCAGCACCTTCCCAAGAGGGCCGTCTTCCACTTGACGCGGATCTTCAATGCGTGCCACTTTCCGGCCTGCTGGAAGGAGGCGAGAGTGGTGTGCATCCTGAAGCCCGGCAAGGATCCGGTCTTTCCCTCTAGCTACCGATCCATAAGTCTTCTCCCATCTGTCTCAAAACTATTTGAGTGGTTGCTCCTATCCCGCCTGACCCCTCTTTTCGAGGAAAGGCAGCTCCTACCCGATCACCAGTTTGGTTTTCGTCATGGACACTCCACGACCCGGCAGCTACTCCGTCTGGCCGAGAGGACAGCCCTGGGATTCCAGGAAAACCTCAAGACAGTCGCGGTGCTGCTAGACGTAGAGAAAGCCTTTGCCACAACCTGGCACCAAGGCCTACTGTACAAACTCAGGGAGGCCAACGTACCTCCTCCCTATCCCGCCCTGATTAGTAGTCTCCTCAGAGACCGCACGTTCAGGGTGATAGTGCAAGGACGGACGTCATCTATCAGACCAATAGTCGCGGGTGTCCCGGAGGGCAGTGTACTGTCCCCGTTACTCTTTGCGGCCTACATGTCCGACTTCCCCTTAGAACCACAGACTGTTACGTGCCAATATGCTGACGACGTCCTCATAATGGCGCGTAACAAAAACCTAAGATATTGTCATCCTCCACTGCAGCACCAGCTCCGAGCCATTGGCCGTTGGAGTGAGAAGTGGAGGATGGCCATTAGCCCCGAGAAGAGCTCTGCTCTTCTCCTTGCTAAGGTCCGAGCTGGGCGACCGGATTGGTCGCTGAGGTTGAGGCGGAGGCAAATCCCTTGGGTTCCCACTGCCAAATACCTTGGAGTCCACATTGATCGCGGTCTCACCCACGCACCTCACGTCCGGGTCAAAGCCGGACAAGGGCATGCAACGCTAACGCAGTTATACCCAATACTCAAATCCACCATGCCAACGCACCACAAACTACGCCTGCATCGGGCGATTATACCTCCCCTGGTTCTGTACGGCTGCGAAGTCTGGGGATCAGCGGCTCCCTCCACTATCCGCAGACTACAGCGCGTCCAGAACAGGGCACTGCGCATGATGTACGATACCGGGCGTAGATTCCCGTCCCACATCCTTCATACGTACTCCGGGGTCCCGTACATCGTGGACGTGTAACGGGAGAGATCCCGCACCATCTACGATAAGCTGGACTCCCATCGAAACATACTGGTGAACACCCTTGGCCCAGAATCATGTAACAACCAAGAGGATTACATTGATGGAATAGCCGGTATCTGCTATCAGTATTCGAGATGTTCCGGGTTTATTATGATTAAGGATATTTTCGTAGATTCCCTCAATCACCGAGGTAAATACCGCATTGGATATTCAATACCCACAGATACACCTGAAGTATAAACCAATCGTAAAACCGAAAACAGAATCTATAACGAAAACAGCTAGACTGCACGGCACCCTAACCCCATCTGCCGGGCATGTGAGGAAGCAGGGATACAATTGCTGTCGGCGATAGTCCCGGGCTACAATGAAACAAAAATACTTCAATTTTTTTCTTTATATCTCATCATTATCTCCAGAAAGGCTAATTCCTACTTATTTTGGCTTGAGAAGAACAAATATAACAATGAAAGAATTTTTATTAGCTCTAGTTTCTATGATATACACAAGGTGGAAGTATTATATATTAACGGATTGAGAGAAAAGGATACATATTAATTACATACATGCTAACAACAATGAAAGTGCATTTGATTTTTTTAAACTGGTAATTACATGCTAAGAGTTCTAAATTGCTAGAAACGTACTTCGCAGATAGTCGTGTCTGAAGAGAATCATGTGGTGGCCTATTGAATTCGTCGCCTTTTAGCTTGATTCTTGTGATGGAGTTCCACAGAATCCCTATACAAAGACCAACAGTAATCCGCAAGCACTACTTCATTCCAACGGCCCTGATATCTTTGTTCCATAACAGAAACGTCCTGATGGAGTCTCTCCCCATGTTCATCACTAACAGCTCCGCAACTAGGAGGGAAAAAGTTTAGGTGGGAGTGGAGAAAATGGATCTTAAGGGACATGTTGTATCCAAGGTTACGGTATTTTTGCAGGAAATGAAATGAAATGTGTAGTGTTTAAAGCCCGCTTTTACTACATACGGCACCGCAGGCTGACACTGATGACACATGAGAGGAAGATGGAACACCGATGGAATGAGATGGCGGGGGAAACCGGAGGTCCCGGAGAAAACCCGCCCCAGCACCGTGTTGTCCACCACAATCTCACTTTGCGGTCACCTGGGATCGAACTCGGGCCGCCTTGATTTTTGTAGGAGCACTGTCACCAAATGCTTGTAGTTGTCATCTCTTTTGTTGCCTAAAAACCCATGAACAACACCCTTGAAGAATTCCCAAGCTTCCTCTTCTTTCCCCTCCAAAATTTGGTCAAATGCAGGATCCTATACAAGTTCTCTTATTTGTGGTCCGACAAAAATGCCTTCCTTAACTTTTGCATCACTTAATTTCAAAACTTTCTCTGTGTTTTGTTATTTGACAGGTGTGCCAGCTCCCACCAAAAATATCCTCCATATTTAAAATCTTCACTTTAAAAATCAAATGTCGCTTTATCTTCAAAATAAGAGCTAATCTAAGATTTTTATGGTGATTTTTTAATTCAGCAGGTGGAAATACGTGTAAATTCACTACGAAACATTTTCATTGTTGTCCAGTGTATTGTAGGAAACGTGCTGATAACTTAAAAGCCTACGTTTATGAACAAATGAATAACATAGACAAATAGGGCAAAATCTGCTCCTTGTAAAACCTCGAATTGGCACACAGTTCACATATATGGACCTTGTTTAAAACTGTTTTTCTTGGGAAGAAGAGATTCACAGCTGAAATAAAGTACGTAGATTCTCCGATAGGGACTATGCTTATATTTTAGATGAAATCGCATACGGAATGAGACACTGGAGCAAAGGTATCACGTAGCATGAGGGTAGAAATGGCAAAAGAAATTTTATTTTGCTGAAAGGAGGGGGCTAGGTTTGTTATGGATTTGACACACGCCTGAGCACAACTTACGTAAAGGTAACGCCGTTGCAGATAATTCTTTTCAAGAATTGCACGTTGACAGCTGTAATTTTCGGCTCCCCATGGAGAAGAAAATCCTTCCCTGAACTGAATCTGGGAAATCTAAAGAGATATACTGCGTCCTGCCCAGATTATTCACAACATTTATCAAATGAAATGAAAGCCCTGCATCTTGGAATCGTAAAATGAACCCAGCGTGGCCTGCGGAATGAGCTCCAGCTAATAAAAGCTATATTTAAGAGGTACTTAACCACGCAATATAAGTGTCTATAGCGCTGGGTGGTCAGAAAGGTGGAGGCGGCATTGCTACCAACGCAACAGATGATGAATAGCATAGCGTTCGAAGTGCTCGACGTATTTACCAATGGGAGGCAGCAAATTCTAATCCATAACCTTCAGAGATTTATGGTCTAAAAACTCAAAATAGTATTTACAAAGATACCATAAACAAGACCTTATTAATAGCATTCACAGTAAAAAATGCCTAAAACGGGGCTCTTGTATGCCGGAAACCTGGAAAAACGGAAAATAAATTCCTGAAAGTTGAATGTCTGGTAACTTTAAGCTCTATGTACCCTGTACTCATCTGAACATCATTTCATTCATCGTCCGATATGACATAACATTAGAGGTTTTCTCTTATCCTGAAAGATGAATGTCTGGTAACTCTAAGCTCTATGTACCCAGTACTCATTTAACCATCACTTCATTCATCGTCCGATATGACTTAACGTTGGAGGTTTTCCCTTATCCTGAAAGATGAATGTCTGGTAACTCTAAGCTCTATGTACCCAGTACTCATTTAACCATCACTTCATTCATCGTCCGATATGACTTAATGTTGGAGGTTTTCCCTTATCCTGAAAGATGAATGTCTGGTAACTCTAAGCTCTGTGTACCCTGTACTCATTGGAACATCATTTCCTTCATCGTCCGATATGACAACGTTGGAGCTTTTCCCTTATCCTGAAAGATGAATGTCTGGGAACTCTAAGCTCTATGTACCCAGTACTCATTCGAACATCATTTCATTCATCGTCCGATATGACAACGTTGGAGCTTTTCCCTTATCCTGAAAGATGAATCTCTGGTAACTCTAAGCTCTATGTACCCTGTACTCATTTGAACATCATTTCCTTCATCGTCCGATATGACAACGTTGGAACTTTTCCATTATCCTGAAAGAAGAATGTCTGGTAACTCTAAGCTCTATGTACCCTGTACTCATTTGAACATAACTTCATTCATCGTCTGATATGACCTAACGTTGGAACATTTCCTTTGTCCTGAAAGATGAATGTCTGGTAACTCTAAGCTCTGTGTACCCTGTACTCATTGGAACATCATTTCCTTCATCGTCCGATATGACAACGTTGGAGCTTTTCCCTTATCCTGAAAGATGAATGTCTGGGAACTCTAAGCTCTATGTACCCTGTACTCATTCGAACATCATTTCATTCATCGTCCGATATGACAACGTTGGCGCTTTTCCCTTATCCTGAAAGATGAATCTCTGGTAACTCTAAGCTCTATGTACCCTGTACTCATTTGAACATCATTTCTCTTATCGTCCGATATGACTTAACGTTGGAGGTTTTCCCTTATCCTGAAAGATAAATGTCTGGTAACTCTAAGCTCTATGCACCCTGTACTCATTTGAATATCATTTCATTCATCGTCCGATATGACTTAACGTTGGAGGTTTTCCATTTTCCTGAAAGATGAATGTCTGGTAACTCTAAGCTCTATGTACCCTGTACTCATTTGAACATCATTTCATTCATCGTCCGATATGACTTAACGTTGGAGCTTTTCCCTTATCCTGAAAGATGAATGTCTGGTAACTCTGAGCTCTACATTCATTTGATTTTGCGATGTAATAACGTTGGCATTGGTTAATTATAGGAAAAAGAACTTCTGATGGTTAGTTACTTATCTTAATTTGATAGCGGAATTATCAGATATTGTGACAATTGAATACAACAAGTGACAGCTGTAAAGTTCAGTGTTTTGTTCCCTTAATTAGTGGTGTAGGTGATGTCCAAGTGGTGAATTACGGTCTGAATCTTTCTTTTAACAGAGCAAATAGAAACTCCCTTGAAAGCAAACACACATTAGGTAGTTCCATTGACCTCATCAGGTTGGTAGTAGTGCGTCTTTAGACTCGAGCACGCACTCAGCCATGGTGGCGCATACATTAGAAAACAAAGAGGTACAGATTCCGGTCTTCTTTTTTCTTACAAAATGCATTACTCCCTTCTTGGCGTTCCAGCATGATTCTACATTTTCAGCCATCTTGCAATTCCCTTCCATCATTTCATATATTTCATTTATAGCAAAGAGAAGTGTCTCGCATTCATAGTTCAACTCATATTGTAATTGATTTATTGTGACTAGGAGAAAGATGGGGGAATCAAAATCCCTTTGACAGAAATCTCAAATCATATAGCCGAAGCCCACAAATTGTAGCGTTTTCTTCTGAAGTAGAAATTTTAGCTGTGTTTGTTTCGTTGGTCTGCTATATCTGTATTTGTACTCGGCAAACAAATTTCCTGGCTCTGTATACCAGGATGTTCAATAAAGAATGATTTTTTTTTTTTTTTTTTTTTTTTTTTTGACAACGTACCTTTACTCATCCTCATAATTTTGATGGTCCTTCTTAAACTAGTCTCCCCTGAATGCGATGCACTTGTCCCAACGTTTCTGCCAGTCTTCAAAGACATGCTGGAAAATTTTTTTGAGAGATCTTTCAAAATCGCCTCCACAGCCTTCACCACTGCTTCTGATGATGGATAATGCCTCTCACGAAGGCGTTTCTTCAAGTTAGGCAATAGAAAAAAGTCACATGGGGCTGAATCCGGACTATAGGGAGGGTGAGGGATGCACTTCATGCAATAACATTGGCAATATGCGGCCGCGCATTATCGTGGTGCAGCATGCAGCCTGCTTCACTGAAATGTGGTCTTTTGCGCCTGATATTGACAAGCAATGTTTTCAGAATGTCCCTGCAGTACTTTTCAGTTACTGATGTGTGTGAAGGTACAACATGCTGATAAACTATTCCATGAATATCAAAGAATGAGATGACAATAACTTACCCAGCAGAAACAGCCACTTTTGCTTTTTGGGGGGTTGGTGATGAAGGACATTTCTACACTGAGCTTTGTGTTTGCTCTCTGGCCAGCCATCACATACGCCCGTGAAATATGGGGAGTAGCAGCCAAGTCTCACCTACATCGCCTTGAAATTCTACAATCCCGATTCCTCCGCATTGCCACAGACTCCCCAATCTAGTTATCCAACGTCAGCTACGTATCCCCACGTTCCTTCTATAAACACCTCTCCCACAGCTTCCACTCCATCATCCGCGGCCTGGTGGGTACGACATCGATCCTTGAGAGCGCTACAAATGCCCGCGGCTGCTTCTAGGCACATAAAATAACACATCTGTTGACTTATATGTAACTGCAACCTCATCTTCTGCCGCATATTTTACTTCCTTACAAAACACTCCACTACCAGTAGAGGGCCTAGCCTGATGGCTTGAGACCGAAGGTCTGTCATTGAATTCATCAATGTACCGTCGAGTACGTTGTTTGCACTCAGGATCAAAATGATGTAGCCAAGTTTCATCAGCAGTGAAAACGTTTGAAAGATACTCCGGATCTTCCTCTAACATCAACTTTAGCTGCATGCGAAAGTCCTTTTGTTCAGGAATAAACAGGCTTGGAACCCATCACGTACAAACACGTCTCATGTGTAATGTTTCTGTCACCAACCTGTGGGTGGCACCCAATGAAATGTTCAGTATTTCAGAAAGTTATCTTAAGGTAGTTCGTCTATCCTCTCTCACAATAGCAGCAGCAGTGTTGATGTTTTCTTCTGTAAGAGCAGTAACTGGAGCAGCTTCCTTTGAAATTGATTGTCTCCCCTCTTTAAACATTTGGGGCTTTGAAATTCTGCTTTCATCTCAACAAATCATCAGTTGAGGCCTATGGAGAGTCTGCTCATCCCTATAGCACAACTGCAAGGTGGTTTAAAATGTCTAAAGAGCGGAGACAATCAATTCCAAAGGAAGGTGGACCCGGTGCTCCAGATACTGCTCTTACGGAATAAAACATCAACACTGCTGCTGCCATTGTGGGAGAGCATCGACGAATTACCTAAATATCACCTTCTGAAATACTGAACATTTCATTGGCTGCCACCCACATGTTGGTGACAGAAACATTACACATGAGACGTGTTTGTGCGCGATGGGTTCCAAGACAGTTGATTCCCGAACAAAATGACATTCGCATGCAGTTAAAGACTATGTTAGAGAAAGATCAGGAGTTTCTTACAAACGTAATCACTGCTGATGAAACTTGGCTACATCATTTTGATCCTGAGAGCTCAGTGTGGAAATCTCCTTCATCACCAACCCATAAAAAAGCAAAAGTGGTTGCTTCTGCTGGGAAAGTTATGGTGATCTCATTCTTTGATATTCATGGAATGGTTTATCAGCATGTTGTAGCTGCACACACATTAGTAACTGGACAATACTACAGGGATGTCTTGAAAACATTGCAAGTCCATATCAGGCGCAAAAGACCATATTTCCGCGAAGCAGGCTGGATGCTGCACCACGATAATGCGCGACCGCATATTGCCAATGATGTTGTGTGAAGTGCATCGCTCACCCTCCCTATAGTCCGGATTTAGCCCCATGTGACTTCTTTTTATTCCCTAACTTGAATAAACGCCTTCGTGGGAGGCATTATCCATCTTCAGAAGCAGTGGTGAAGGCTGTGGAGGCGATTTTGAAGGATTTCTCAAAAATGGTCTCCAGGATGTCTTTGAAGACTGGCAGAAACACTGGGACACGTGAATCACATTCAGGGGAGACCATTTTGAAAAGGACCATCAAATTTATGAGGATGAGTAAAGGTAAATTGTCAAAACAAAATTGGGATCTTTCTTTATTGCACAGCCCTCGTATGGATTAAAGTTGCAGGGCACTAATTTTGTATAAACAAGCATATATCTGTAGTATAATCTAAACCTATAATAGGTACTGGAGAAACTAATTCACAAATCGTATTGGTAATGTAAGTTATCACGTATTATTAATTTGTAGATGTTAATCTTTAAGGAATGTATGACTGAAATTTCATGAAAATCGTGAAAATAACGACTTTTTTATTTTAATTCTATAAAATAATTTAGACATTCCCGAATGTGAAAAATGCATAATTTGCCTCCGGACGCCATTTTTAAATGCTTATTTGAATGTCGGTGGCCTTTAAACTCTGTCAGAGTCACGCCCTCTTTTGCCTACATCCACATTCTTTGTCTGTTTTCCGTTCTTAAATTTTCAATTCAAGAAAAGAAAAATAAGGCTTTCAGACAAAATAGTTCCTAAAATGTTGCCAATATATCAGAGGCTGGCTTCTACAACATTACTAGAGAGGTGCAAAACAGGAAAAACACAGAATGCCAATGAATCTTTGCATCATGTCATATGGAATAAGTGCCCAAAGGAAGTTTTCATATCAAAACAAAAATTGGATCTTGCTGTTATTAAAAGCATCAGTGAGTTTAACATGGGTAGTCTTAAGTCATTGGAGCTGCAGCAAAATATCAGAGGTGAAAGTGTAGTAGACTTAGCAAGGAAAACTTCAGTGCAGCGAGATCAGTCTCGTATCCTGCAAAGCAAGAAGCGAAGTTGTGCAGAAGAAAAGCAACATCTAAAGAAGAAAAAGGTGGAAAAAGCAGCAACAGAGGAGAGGAAAAAGAAATGTGAGGGTCCAACCTATCAGCCTGGTGGATTTTAATGTGAGTTATGCAATCAAATCTTTAATCGCTGTTTTCTCAATGTTCATATTTTCAGCATTTTTCTTCCTGTAAAATGCTCCTTGCGATGCAGTTTTTGTACTACATTCATAAAATTTACTACACAGGTTCAGAATATCATGAGGAATGGAAATTGCCCTAGGTTTTATTGTGAAATGTATATAAGCATATATTTTTAATTTTCAAACACAAACTTACAGTTTTTTAGACAAAAAAAGAATATTTGTAAATTAAAAAAAATTTGTGACCTAAACTAAAGGAGACACAGAAAAACCCAGAACAATTTCAAAAAGTATGTGTATTATGAACATAGGGTTAAAATATTAGACCAAAATTCAAAATATTTTGTCGCAAGGGACTTTTTTAGTGACGTAACAAAAAACATACAAAATTTGTCATAATTTCTAAACTGCTGGAGAAAAATGGTTTAAATTTAGGTTGTAACATGTTTACATTATACTACACCTATGGTGTAAATTTGAAAAAGCTAGCATTATTAGTTCAGAATTTGAAAATTTCAGTCATACATACCCTTAGGTCATTTTTTCCAATTTTTTACCATGATTGGATTGATCTTAATTCTTTCAAAGGTTCTATTTACACAGTTCATATCTCCATAACCTCCTAGCACTAGCTAAAAGTTAAAGTTCTTTATAAAAGACAGCATAATTTAGATGGCAGTGGAATTATATTCATGGGATGACTGACCCGGGATCAATTAACGGCCGCACGTGGGATTTGAGGTGAACAGGATGCGCTTGGACAGGTTTCCCCTGCCAATCATTCCACCAATTGCTCCATCAAGGCCGCCAATCTCATCCCAATAATTATCCAATCACAGAGATGTAAAAGTGTTCACGGAAGTAGAAAGCACGAACTGAAAATGAATTACATTTCAGCGGGAGCGTTGGCAAGATAATTAAGTCATCAAGTAATTATCATTTAATTTAATTTCAGATTTTAAAACCCACTGGGCAGCGAATTTCAAATTCGACTAAATTCCACCCAAAATAAGCTTAGAATATATTCAAAAACCTTTCCACAGTTTTTTCTAATCTCGATTCACGCGAGACAAATAGAGAAAATAGCCTTTTGTTGAACTTTTTTAAATTTATGTACTCCAACGTTAAGTCATATCTGACGATGAATGAAATGATGTTGAAATAAGTACAGGGTACATAGAGCTTAGAGTTACCAGACATACATCTTTCAGGATAAAGGAACACCTCCAACGTTAAGTCATATCTTTCAGGATAAGAGAAAACTTCCATTACACATAAAAAACAAAGGAAAGAAGTAAATAGTTGAGCATCATAACAAATGATAGTATGAGAACATAAGGCTGTATTTTTCCCTCACGGTGTGTGCATGCACTTTCAAGACCGACGTGAAAGGGAAGAGCAAAAAGCAGTAATCAATCCAGATCCTCGAAGCAAGCAGGATGAAACATAAAGGATGTGGTAGTTTTGCCTCGTAATTATGAAAAATAAATGCAACGTCCTGTATTTTTTAGCTCCTTCACTTCCTCCAGATTTACCTGAACTCAAATTGTCTTTGTTTTAACTTCATATAGTTTTTCCAGAAAATTTCCTTCTGGTACCCACTTAGCAAACTTTAGTTACTATCTTCCATTACTATTGTACTTTTGAAACATTACTGTGATACCGAAATAATGGTAAATACCCCACAACAGTTACGCTATTTATATTAACTCTTTCGAATGTCTGATAACCTGAAAAATGGCCAAACAATACTGATTACACTATCATATGTTTTAGATTATTTTCAAGGCTTATATGTTCTATGGAATGCTCTCATAAATCTTAATTCTGGATGACATTTTATAACTAGTAAACCAACAAAAGTTGTACATCGCAGATCAGATGTGATTGCTTTTTCGCAGAGTTAAGAAATCCTGAGGTATTCCATCTTATTGCTTATTCAAAGCTACTGTCCGGTAACAGCAAACAAAGAAATTCCTGGACTGTTATATGCGGATGACTTAATAGATATGGAAGTTAGAGAAGCGGAATACAAGCGATGTAGGTAAATTGATTAAATGCAGAATAGAAGATATACACTCCTGGAAATGGAAATAAGAACACATTGACGCCGGTGTGTCAGACCCACCATACTTGCTCCGGACACTGCGAGAGGGCTGTACAAGCAATGATCACACGCACGGCACAGCGGACACACCAGGAACCACGGTGTTGGCCGTCGAATGCGGCTAACTGCGCAGCGTTTGGGCATCGCCACCATTCAGTGTCACCCAGTTTGCCGTGGCATACGGAGCTCCATCGCAGTGGTAACATGCTACGACAGCGTGGACGTGAACCATATGTGCAATTGACGGACTTTGAGCGAGGGCGTATAGTGGGCATACGGGAGGCCGGGTGGACGTACCGCCGAATTGCTCAACACGTGGGGCGTGAGGTCTCCACAGTACATCGATGTTGTCGCCAGTGGTCGGCGGAAGGTGCACGTGCCCGTCGACCTGGGACCGGACCGCAGCGACGCACGGATGCACGCCAAGACCGTCGGATCCTACGCAGTGCCGTAGGGGACCACACCGCCACTTCCTAGCAAATTAGGGACACTGTTGCTCCTGGGGTATCGGCGAGGACCATTCGCAACCGTCTCTATGAACCTGGGCTACGGTCCCGCGCACCGTTAGGCCGTCTTCCGCTCACGCTCCAACATCGTGCAGCCCGCCTCCAGTGGTGTCGCGACAGGCGTGAATAGAGGGACGAATGGAGACGTGTCGTCTTCAGCGATGAGAGTCGCTTCTACCTTGGTGCCAATGATGGTCGTATGCGTGTTTTTCGCCGTGCAAGTGAGCGCCACAATCAGGACTGCATACGACCGAGGCACACAGGGCCAACACCCGGCATCATGGTGTGGAGAGCGATCTCCTACACTGGGCTTACACGTTTGGTGATCGTCGAGGGGACACTGAATAGTGCACGGTACATCCAAACCGTCATCGAACCCATCGTTCTACCATTCCTAGACCGGCAAGGGAACTTGCTGTTCCAACAGGACAATGCATGTCCGCATGTATCCCGTGCCACCCAACGTGCTCTAGAAGGTGTAAGTCAACTACCCTGGCCAGTAAGATCTCCGGATCTGTCCCCCATTGAGCATGTTTGGGACTGGGTGAAACGTCCTCTCACGCGGTCTGGACGTCCAGCACGAACGCTGGTCCAACTGAGGCGCCAGCTGGAAATGGCGTGGCAAGCCGTTCCATAGGACTACATCCAACATCCCTACGATCGTCTCCATGGGAGAGTAGCAGCCTGCATTGCTACGAAAGGTGGATATACACAGTCTAGTGCCGACATTGTGCATGCTCTGTTGCCTATGTCTATGTGCCTATGGCTCTGTCAATGTGATCATGTGATGCATCTGACCCCAGGAATGTGTCAATAAAGTTTCCCCTTCCTGGGACAATGAATTCACGGTGTTCTTATTTCAATTTCCAGGAGTGTACTTAGAAAGCCAGGAAATATGGGGAAGTCTAGAAAATATTAAATCATTACAATTTTACAAGCAAATAAAAAGAAATTGGAGACGAGAAACATATGTAGATTACTACAATAGGCAAGAGAGAGAAGGGTTAGCTTGGATGAGAGCAGGAATAATATTTCTAAGAGGGATAAGAGGTGGGGAAAATGGAATTTGAGAATTGTGTGGGGGAAAACAAAGCATAGAACACTATGTAACAGAATGTGAGGAGGTTGCAATAGGGACAAAAAAGGTTTGGGAAGAAAAATGGGAGAAGAGTATAGTAGCTATAAAAATGTTAATGGGCAGGGAGGAAAAGAGGGTAAGAAGTATTGGTGAGTTCTTGCAGAAAGTAAAAGAAAAATGGGCCAGAAATGTAAAGAATATAAGAAAGGAAGATGAGGGGGAAGAATGGGACTAATTAAGCAACAAGGAGGCATAGAAGTTAAGAGCTACCTGGTAGAGCAGAAGATCAGGGTGTCATGTAAGTCAAGGTAGCAACAAGGTAAAGACAAATAAATGTAGCTTAAAATTGTAAATTGTAGAACTTTCGAATATGCACAATAGATAGATCATATCATATCACATTCAAAGCTAATATTCGATATTCCTAACACTGCTTTTCATTTTTGAGCAATATTTAGAAATGGGGTACTCTCATCGCACAAAAATGCACTGTTTTGTTAGAATCAGAGCACTTTGTGAAATTTGTGCCAACTTTTGTCTGATTTCGCTCAGAGGTTGAGCTAAGATGACCCCTTTCCTATCTCTAAGGTCAGGGTCAGAAATCACAGAAGACATTTAATATCCTTAAGGAAAACCCCAGCTCTTGAGCTCATGTACTTAAAGCTTTCTTCCTTAAATTCTTTCTCATTACAAAACGCACAGCATCTGCAACAAGACATACTGTGAAACGTCGAGCAGCATTCTGAAATTCGTCACAAAATAATCCACTGTAAGTATATACCTTGATTATTAAAGATCACAGTTCAGATTTTTATATAAAAAAGAGCAATTTTATTTCACTTTTGAATTTAAAATGGTTAGAAAATACTCCGCTTATTAGGAATTCTTATTTCTAAATGTTTGCAGCACAACTACATGCATATCTTCCACACGAGCTGCACATTTAAGACGAAATATAGGTTTAATGTGAAAGACTTCAAACACATCCAAAGTGAAGTACTCTGTTTGAGAGTATTTCCCCGAAATATTATGACGAAATTATTAAACCAACGTTCAAAGGGCTCTAGCCTGCATATCACCAAGTCACAGTAATGTTTTACAGACCCTACTCACATATTTACCTATTAGTTCAACAAATCTACGCATTCACAGTACAAGAGTAGTTTCTCCTTGTATTAGAAATATGTGAGCAGTAGCACCAACCTTGTTTAAAGAGATACTCATACACAGTTGATTCTTTTAGAGGTCCATTAGATACCAGAAATAAATTTTGGTGTATTGAGGTGGCCGTGACTGGATAGTAGTAATGTTTACTTCGAGCTTCTCATTCTATCCGTATATTTATGGTAAATTGCTTCAGTGAGAAGATCTTTCTATATCTCCAAGTACATTAATATCTGAATATTACTAATTAGTGTTATTTACTACTAACTTGATGTGATTACATAAATTCGCTTAAAATTGTGCGAGTGATCTAAAGATCTTGGGCATGGACACTCACAACGTTATCAGTGCGTGTACTAACACATGTAAATTGTAAGTGTTAGCTCCCGAGCAATGGAGGAAGATGATTTCACTGAAACTGTAAGTAGTGCAGTATATGTTAAACTTAAAAATGTATGTAATTCAGAATTAAATATCTCATTTTGTAATGAACGTTGTAAAAGCAACAAAAAAATCGAAGGTGCGAAAAGCAAGTGAAGATCAAGTTATTACAAAGAAGGCTGCTAAACATTCGAAGTAATATTTAAACCAGGTTAACAAACCCTTCAACACAAAAGCTTTATGCGCATTTTCAGTACCTTCAACAAGCACCACGCAAACTAGTCAGCAACTTCAAGCGGATAACAGCGCGTCAAGTGCACACTTTGCCACATTCGCACATCATTCATTCAGCGTCCGATATGAGTTAACGTTGGAGGTTTTCTCTTACCCTGAAAGATCAATGTTCGCTAACTCTAAGCTCGATGTACCCTGTACTCGTTTGAACATCATTTCATACAGCTCCCGATAAAACGTTGGAAGTTTTTCTTATCCTGAAAGATGAATGTCTGGTAACTCTAAGCTCTATGTATCCTGTACTCATTTCAACATCATTTCATTCATCGTCCGATATGACTTAACGTTGGAGGTTTTCCCTTATTCTGAAATATGAGTGTCTGGTAACTCTAAGCTCTATGTATCCTGTACTCATTTCAACATCATTTCATTCATCGCCCGATGTGACTTAACGTTGGAGGTTTTCCCTTATCCTGAAAGATGAATGTCTGGTAGCTCTAAGCTCTATGTACCCTGTAGTCATCGTCCGATATGACTTAACGTTGGAACTTTTCCCTTAACCTGAAAGATGAATCTCTGCTAAATCTAAGCTCTCTGTACCCTGTACTCATTTGAACATCATATCATTCACCGCCCGATATGACTTAACGTTAGAGGTTTTCCCTTATCCTAAAAGATGAACGTCTGGTAACTCTAAGCTCTATGTACCCTGTGCTCATTTGAACATCATTTCATTCATCGTCTGATATAACTTAAATTTGGAAGTTTTCCTTTATTCTGGAAGACGAATGACAGGTAACTCTGGGCGCTAGGTGCACTGTACTCATTTAAAAATCATTTCGTTCATCGTCCGATATGACTTAACGTTGGAGGTTTTCTCTTATCCTGAAAGATGAATGTCTGGTAACTCTAAGTTCTATGTACCCTGTACTCATTTGAACATCATTTTATTATAATTAAAAAAAACAGGGTTTTCTTACTTCTGCAGTCAAATACTCTCAAATGTTATGTCACGTATTCATTTATTCAGTTTATTGTTAATTGTGCATTTCATTCTTGAAGTGTAGTGTTGTTTCATTTCTTTACAGGAGATGGTGTTAGCGACACAGGGAGACATGGTTCGACCCTCATTATCCCCTATGGAACTTCCGTTACTGACTTTTCAAATACTTACACAACTTCAGTATGACCGAGACTCAGCCAAAAGGTACTACGAGTCGTGCAAAGATGAACTTGACCTTCATAAACAGAACAAGGTCAAGGAGTCTGCAATATCTCAACAAAGAGCAGAGGAGCTTCAGTCTGAGATCGCAGCCTGTAGCGCCAGAGCTACTAGCGCCGTGGAAGCGAGACATGACCTCGAGTTGCAGTTGGAATCAGTTTCAGCTCAGTTCAAAAGTGCTCAAGAGCGTTTGAGTCAGCTGGAGACACTCACTCAACAGAAAGATGCCATGCTGGAGAAACAAAACAAAGAGATTTCTGAAAAAGTCTCTCAGATATGGACAGGAATTTTAGCAGTAGTGGAGTCATCAGTAACAAGTAAAGCTACATTACTGCAAACCAAAGAGAATATAACGGCGATGCAGAGAGGAGAAGACATTAAGAAATGTATTGTTCAGGACCCCGTGGAGACTCTGCACAACAATAGTAAGTTGTATGCTGCTGAACAGCGTGTTCAAGAATTGTTGGATAGAGCGAAGTCCCTGGAAGATGATGTCGAAAAAAGGTCAAGACTGGTAACAACGTTTCGGAAACTCCTCAGAAATCTTGCTTTAATTCAGGATGATCTCGTCAATCAACATACAAGGATCAGTGCTATAGTAAAAGACCACAAGTCTGAAATACTTCGTATTGACAAAAGTCTGTCAGATACCTTCCAGAACTTTACCACCAACTACCAAAAGAATAAGGAGGTGAGGAATATTCCCTATCTTGTACTCCTTTTTATAGGGATTGTGACTTTGTGGGTTAGTGAAATTAAAAGTCCGATTGCACCACTCAAAAATGTTCTTTATTTCCACCGACTTACAGTTGAACACTTGCCAATTACACAGAATCACGCAATGCACACAATTACGATTCACCAGTTCGTCCGTTGCAGTTCCACTGCACGCTCACAGTTACGCACACTCTTACGTTGCACGTACACTGTCTTCTCTTCCGTTCACTAACACGGCGCTCCTTCGCTGCTTGCCAAGCACTGACTGAACTCACTCATTGCCACTGTTTTCTAGAAGTCCCTCGTTTCAGTGAATCACCGCGAAGGTTCCAGACGGCAAGGGAAGGGGAGAGAGGCCGCCAGCGACAAGTGACACTTCCCTAATCATCCCCTGAGTTAGTGACTCAGATTAATGAGTGGGTGTGGTCCGGATGCCTCTGGTCCCTTCTCAGCTGTCGTTGGTTGGGCTTTCCGATAATTGGGTGACAGTATTGTCACGACAGATCTTGAAGTTACTGATAAATTCTCAAGTTACAGTTGTAGAGACCAATCAAACAAACTGCTAAAAGCAATAAAACAACTTATTTGATTCATTAAATCACACAGGCCTAGAGTAGAACATGAAACTTAACCTCACAAGTCACGGCATACAAGATTAATAGTTCTTACAGGCCGTACACAAGTTAAACACTGCTGAAAGCAACCTAAGGTCATCAGGTGGTGCTGATTGGTTATAGGAAAATAATAAAGTAACATAACCTCTATTATAAAACAAACAATTTTTTTGTCGCCTGGACGAGATCTTTAAAGGTATCTCAGTTTATTAGGTGTTTCCAATGGGAAGGTGTTTGTCCTTGAGCGCGAGTAATGCCTGTTTCATATAACCTTGCACCGCTGACATGTATCACTCCGCGTGCAACTACCTTTCCCTTCACCCTAATTGGCTAATGCTCTTGCGCCATAGGCCATAAGCGGTGCCTTCCCGTCACATTTAAACCTGCAGTAAACGTCATAATAAGTGCCAGGAAGATAGATAAAATCATACAAATAAGAATATAAAGGCATGCAAAAATAATGAAGTTTATAATAAACCTGAGCAAGTTGAAACTAATGAATGAACAATGAAACTGAAACAAATGTATAATGAAAGGCCTTCAGCGTTTTCCATTGGGATTTTTTAAAACGAGCGCACATACCTTGCAAAAATGCTTGTCTTTCACTCTTGAAAGTCGTGTCACGCCATACTTGTGTGTCCTTCATTCGCCC
The DNA here is from genome assembly GCA_030765055.1 of Mantis religiosa. NCBI lineage: Eukaryota > Metazoa > Arthropoda > Insecta > Mantodea > Mantidae > Mantis > Mantis religiosa. The sequence goes on along the minus strand of CM060960.1, from coordinate 19,571,271 downwards.
AAGTCTCGTCAAGGTAGTATATTGTAACTAAAATGTTTATGGGTGCACACAATTCCACGTTGTGACGCCAATTTGATACAAAAATATAATGGCGTGCAAGTAAGTCGGCGAGCAATGAGGTTTCTCTCAGGGTATGCGTGGATGTGTGAGAAGGAGATTTTAATAACACTGGAATACCCGTTTCCACTTTATTTATTTACTGCTTCTTTTAAAACATCGAAATGAAAGTTGCCGACCAAGGGTTACGAATCTCTGTTTAGAGTTACTGACTGCAGAAGGTTTGTTACTCGATAAATTTATTCGTTCCTCATATATATATATACGAACCGACAAATATTCCAGACAAAACCAGAGGCCTGCCTTAATCGCCCTCACGCCTCACACTGCTCTCATCGACCTCACGCCGAAGACTCTTGTAATGGCTTCCTAGCCACGAACTGCCCACATCGGCTCCACGCCGAAGACAGCTTGAATGACCACAGCTACGCGTGTGTGTATATGTAACTTTCACTATCAGGAAACTCCTTTTCAACCGAAGTCCCTTTGTGGTTGTTTTGTCGCCATTGTAAATGATCCAAAAATACCCTATTCATACAAGTCAAGTAAGCCCCTTTAGAAAACTGCTAAGGACGCTGTTTCTTACATTGCTTTTGTTATAACAACTTTCCCTACAACTGCTAACCTCAACTGGCCTTGCCCTTGCCGTAACAAAGAACCAACATTCCTTTGACATCTATCATGATTCTTTGCTTCTGGCAAACCTTAATTTCGGTATCAATATTTTGCGACTTGTATCCCGGTACAGTCTGATTGTCCTTAAATAATGTCTTCGCCACACAGCATTATCGCCCCTGGAGTGGTAAGTTTTCCTGTTGTCTCAATTTCACGTAGCGATGTTCCTACGCATCTAACACACCTGTAAGTTCAGAGCACAGCTGTTCGACTTCTCTCACTGACACAGACGGATTCTTCTCTGTAAATGCATTAAACACATGCAACACAATTCTATTTTCGTCGCTTTGTAAAGGTTTTCCCTTGTGATGCTACAGCGAAAAACTGGCGGTAGACTCTGCCATTATACATATAATAAGTACACACGCAATATACCATCAATAAAATAATTTAGCTCTCACACTCGGCACAACAAACCTTCGAATGGCGATATATGACAAATCTAGTTCAAAACAAGATCAGTGATAAATGTCATATAAACAAATATGTCATCACTACCGCTAAATCACGTGCTATCGTGCCATGTGCTTGAGAGTAAAGGAACCTCCTCTTTACTTCGTTTAAGAATTAACATGCATTTCAGATAAATCAACTCTGTTGCCTAATATATTTAATTTAAACAGTTACGAAAATATAAATTTGACAATTCTCTTCCAATATATAAAGATATATCACCATGTTAAATAACGAACTAATTTTTACCGCACAACAGTCTATACTACAATAGCAGCCAATGAGAGGTGATTGGTTCACGTGACCGTTAAGAGATACGGGGCAAGCTTATGTGAAACAAGGATTAGGTGAGCAACCAATCGGAAACCTGCGGTGTTGTATTGCATTGCCGCTAAGTGGTGTGTGAGAAGCGCCAACCTAATCAATTTGTATGAAATACTATTTCGCGCTAACAGAAAATTCAGATTTTGCCGAAACTGATCCATGTGGAAGGTAGAGAGTAATGTATGTAACATAACTATGAAAACCCCATATTTTTAGCTCAAATAGTTTTTCTAATACAAATAAATAAACCACTATTATCTGTATTATAACAATAAATCGCGACGTAAGCACTGTATGAACATCATTATTGGTTGGCATGTAATCGTGTACGTATATTTGTAATTACTCAGAACTGAAACGTAAATGTTCGTCATGACGTGATAAAAGAATTACTTTGAATAAGCCAATTCGAGCGAGAGGATACAATTAATTTCCTGCTGCCCTGGCAGACCGTGTCTGGTCACGTTATATCTTTGTTTATGAATGGTTCGTAATCTCTATTTACTCTAGAGAGTTCAAAGTGGTTGGTGTGTATGTATGTACCGATACTTTTAACTACTCAGAACTGACATTTGAACTACTGACATGACGTGATAAGAGAATTACTGTGAATAGGTCAAGGTGTTATTTGTTTGGAAAAAGATTACATATGAAAAATATTTCTAGCCTGCTTATATAAAATCTTACGAGTTGTCTTGCAGTGCACCAGTATTAGGCCTGCTAAGCGGTATATTTACTAACTTTCAAAAGCATGTCTACACCCTTAAAAGATCACCTTACTGAATGCAAGGTACAAAATGCAACCGCAGCTTAGCACGTGTGTGTTTTGTTTCACTGACAGTTAATGTTTCTTTTCTTTATAGTCACTTGTCTTATCATTCCATATCTCCGAAACCATGGGGTTTGGACAGTCAGCCTCAGATAAAATACCTCTGGGGCATGGAAAAAAAATAATTCTGAAATTAGTATCTTTTGAGCGCTCAAAGTAATTATCCGTACGGTTCGGCCAAGCGAGCCAGTATGCGTGCTTAACTGTACAACATTGCACTCACCTTGTTGGCTGGACAACGACAGACCAGCCACGCCTAGCTCCTTCTTATGCTCATTCCTGTTTTGTAGCTACCTTAGTGTAGCTGGTTAATATTAGATCATTTTCTATTATGTGTTTCAAATGGGACGAGTTCTGGAGTCCAGCTAATCAGATGCCGTATCACACTCAGCGTTGCCAGCTTGTTACCCCACTCCTTTTATATTTCCCTCTCTCCCGCACACTCATACAACATGCAAATCTCCCTGGCGCAGACGTAAGGTAAGCAAATTATATTTTACAAACTTTTACAATGATGCAGTTGCAGAAATCAAATTGGAAAAAGCATTTTCGCAAATTATGTATATTTTTAAATACCATAATTATAGTTTGTGAATTACCTGTTTTTGTAATCCAATGGAACTGCCAGTGGCTCATCCGCATCCCTGTCAGTGTCACTTCCGTTAAGAGACAATTCGTCATTGTCACTGTCTTCATCGTCTGAGTCCTGCAAATTTATGATTATAGGTTCCAAAACCTCGTCACGTTCTATTTCTTTCTTAAAATCGTCTTCTTGAAGGTTTTCTGGGAGCCTTAGCCAGTTTTCACAGTCCTGTTGTGTTACCTTGTCAATTTCTTCGTGAACAAGTCGTTTAACGTCCTCCAGTTTAAAAGTGGTATTTCTGTTTGCAATCCCCCTTTTTATTTGAGCCCACAGAAATTCAATTGGATTATATTGGCAGTGGTAAGGTGGGAGGTGTATTACCTCATCTCCCGTTTCAATTGCAAGTTCATTCGTACTTTTAAACGGAAGTACTCTTTGCAATAACTCATTTTTAGTTTCTGTTTCCGAAAATTTTTTGAAGAACCTGAACTCCTTAAAAATAATACTTCGAGCCTGACTTTGCAATACCTGCCTTTTTAACTCGCCACTAATTTCACCGCAAGAAGCCATTGCACTATTTAACTCTTACTCTACTGATGTGTAAAGAACATCTGAATGATATTGATCTGAACTCTCCAGAGTAAATAAACACTTCTTATCCAGCATTCATTCATAAACATAAGCATACATCATTCCACAGGCTAACAGGAAATGAAGTGTTTGCTCTTTCTCGAATTTAAGACCTTAACTTATTCAAAGTAATTCTTTTACAACGTCATGCAGTAGTTTAAATTTCAGTTCTGAGTACTTAAAAGTATCTGTACATACATACACACCAACCACTTTAAACTCTCTAGAGTAAATAGAGATTACGAACTATTCATAAACAAAGATATAATTGTAACCAGACACGTTCTGCCAGGGCAGCAGGAAATTGTTTCCTCTCGCTTGAATTGCTTATTCAAAGTAATTCTTTTATCACGTCATGTCAAACATTTACGTTCAGTTCTGAGTAATTACAAATACACGTACACGCATACATGCCAACCAATAATGATGTTCATACAGTGCTTACGTCGCGATTTATTGTTATAATACAGGTAATAGTGGTTTATTTATTTGTTTTATAAAAATTATTTGAGCTAAAAGTATGGGGTTTTCATGGTTATGTTACATTACTCTCTACCTTCCACATGGATCAGTTTCGGCAAAATCTGAATTTTTGTCTTAGCGTGAATAGTATTTCATACAAATTGATTAGGTTGCCGCTCCTCACACACCACTTAGCGGGAATGCAATACGACAACACCGCAGGACTCCAATTAGTTGCTCACCTAATAGTACTCAAGGTCAAACACCTTCCCATTTGAAGCATATAATAGCTCTGTCCATGTTCATTCTTAATTGCTGTGCTTAGTAATAACAAAATATAATTGTTTATTTTTCAGCTAATGGAAGAAAGATTGATAAAGCTATTATATTGCACGAGCAAGGAGGAGAGGTTGTTTAAAGCTGCAAAGTCTGGAAACGCCGACGATATCTCCCAGCTGCTTGACTTTGGTGTAGACATAGAAACCAGGGACTCCCGTGGTATGACAGCTCTACACCGGGCTGCAGAGTACAACAGCGCGAAGGCCTGCGAAGCACTGCTTGACGGTGGCGCCAACATAGACGCGTTAGCAACAGGAAACTTTGATAATACTCCGATATTCATAGCGGCAGGGAGGGGGTACCTAGATGTCGTTCGTCTGTTAGCAGAACGAGGCGCAAATCTCTCGATTAAGAATCGATACAATTTTACACCTTTAAGGGAAGCCAGGCATTGGAGCTTTCATAAAGTGGCAAAGTATCTTGAAGAAAAGGGTGCGCCAGTGTAACTTCTCAAATATCAAGGAATTTTAAAGAATGACAATTTAGTTAATTGATGGAGATTATTTAAGTATATCTCTTATTTCTGAAATAATTAAAAATTTAAAAACTGTCTAAAAAGTTCTTCCAATGTCTTTTGTTTCTCAACGCTTCTTTGCAAAATCTTGCAAAATTGCAGTAAGGACATTTAATGCCTCAAGTCATCATTCCTGAAATGTTACACTGGATTTATATTAGAACATGAATACGTGACATTCGAAGCGAGAGCAGTATACTGCAGAAGAAATTAATTTCAATTTTTTCAAAGAATGTTTAATAGATGAAGAGATCTGTGAGCGACAAATCTGTTATAGTTCTACGTAAGAAGCATTTTGAAAAAGTACAAACACAAGGCGAAAAACTTTAGTAAATAATTAATTTTTCAGTAATGATAGTACTTCAGTTCTCTCCATTTTGGTGTTTAATTTCCAGCGTACTTCTAATTTGTATATAATACTTTGAAGTTGTAAGATCAAGAAATGCATATTGTGATTTTGTGGGTTCGTGAAATGAAAAGTCCAATTGCACCACCGAAAAATGTTCTTTATTTCCACCGACTTACAGTTAAACACTTGCCAATTACACAGAATTACGTAATGCACACAATTACGATTCACCAGTTCGTCCGTTACAATTCCACTTTGCTCTCGCAATTACGTACAATCCTCCGATGCACGTACACAGTCTTCTTGTCCGTACACTAGCACTGCACTCTTACGCTACTCGCCAAGAACTGGCTAACTGACCCAATTCACTCACTGCAGCCCTTTTTATAGGGATATCGCCGTTTTCTCGGAGCCTCTAGTTTCCGCGAATCACCGCGAAGGTTCCAGATGGCAGTGGAAGGGGCGGAAGAGGCGGCCAGTGACAAGTGACACTTCCCTAATCATCCAGTCAGTTAGTGACAGAGACTAATGGGTGGGTGTGGCTTGGCTGCCTCTGGCCCCTTACTTAGCTGTCGTTGGTTGTGCTTTCCGCTAATTGGGTGACAATATTTTAACATTTTTATCGACGAGTTGCCTGAAGAATACCCAGGGTATATAAAAACAATGCAACTTTAAATGACTTTTGTGTGAAGTTAGCATACCTGATATATGCAGTTACTCCAAAAATATTCGTCTAATGCATGTGTTTATGTTTAAGTAGGTATGGATACTGGAAAATCATAATAATTTATTACAGCAGGGACGCTTCCTTTATTGATTAGTGAAAACGAGAATACAACAAAGAAACATATAGTATCTATTCACATAAACATAGTTAAGCATTCGAAAGTACACACGTATTATTTTATCTTGACAGGAATCCTGCGCGGTAGGGATGAGTAGCAACTGTAGTGGGGATAGTGCACCTATCGCCACAATGCGTCACACGCGTAAGATTACGAGAGGGGAGGGCAGTGCATAAGGTGTCTAAAAGCAAATTTCATTCTCGAAGCCAGTTTTGCAGCTCTTATAAACTAAGTTGTAATTCTTACTATGGTAGTAATATCCACGCTTTTGTTGGATCTTAAATAGTACATAGGCATTTGGAACAAAACACTGTTATCCTCCAGCAGACATGATAAACAACTGACGGCCTTTCAATATCGCCGCAGAGTCCCTGTAACGTATTTCACTCCAGGCATATGGTCCAATATGTGCTGTATTTATATAAGTTTCATCCATATAAACTATATAAGCTTCACTTTGATATCTCCGAATATTTCGTAAATAGTTCAGCCTTTTTGCACGTATGGTGCGATGTTCGATTAAAATTTGTCTGTCACGCTTAGTGTTTTTTTTTTTTTTCCAAATAATCCTAGCTTCAAAAGAACTCTTCTTAACGTTCAGACACTGCCTTGGAAGTCAGTAGAATTTTTAGCTTCATAAGCACTTTCTTCAAAGTTGGTCTTTGTTTTTCTGAGCTTTAAAATTATTCATAGTTCGCCTAACTACTTCTGAATTAAAACATCCAAATTAGATTTTGTGCATGCTCTTAATCTTTGTTTACTGGGCATAGAGAAGGGCGTTGTTGCACTAGCACCAATGGCTTTTCATTTCCTTAATAACTCTCCTAAACTGCCTTCAGACACAACTGTTGCCTCAGATACCCTTCCCCAGATGTTTGTAGCTGACCCAGACCATTGTTCCTTTTTTATAAATCTATGGATATTGGTTATTACTTCTCGTGTTTTAAATGTAGCACTTTATTTCCTAATGTGCTGCTAGGAGGCGTCATTTATAAATGCTCTCTTGGAACCAGGAGACAAGCACATTTTGAAACAAGCTGCAGTGTTACCGAGTAGCTCTGCACTTGTTTAGTTGCTCGCAGCTGGTACGTAACTGACCTGCCCTCCCCTACAGTTGCAGCCGTTCTGAGGTAGACTCGTCCAGATACCACTGCGCATCGCTCTGCACTTTTCAAGATAAAAAACCACATCTCTAAATATATGCAGTATAGGCTGCACAATAAGTATTCGTCTACATACTGAAAATAGTGCACTCATACAGGCCCAGAGAAGTACTGAACCGCCTCCGTGTTTAACTGAATCTGTTATATTTTTCTCCTCAAGCTCACAATTCCTTCTTCTCCACACTCTTTTGACTAAAAGAGCTCAAATTAATTCTCGTCAGTAAATACAACTTTCTTCCAGAAATCGAACCCATCGTGTTTATATTCTTTTGCAAAAGCAACTTGCTTCTTTCTGTTGACTTTACTAAGTTGTGGTTTTGTACGGCTGTTCGGCCTCCATACTCAGCTTTATAAACACGTTTCTTAAAAGAAAATCAATTGTTCTTTCACACTGGACGTGTGTAGGCTAAAGTATAGAAATATAGAGTCAGATTGAAAAATTCAATGCCATAGCCGGGATTTGAACCACGGATCTTCTGGTTTACGTCCAGCCGCTCTAAACCTTGAGCTACTATGGCCAACGAGCCGAATGACATTAAATTCTCCAACTGACCCGTGTTTTTTCCGGTAAACCAATAGGAGTTCTCATAAATGCGTGAGACAGCTACCTTAATGGCGACTTACAACGTGCGACTTACGACTTGCAACTTACTATAAAGCCTGGGCCTTAAAGTACTTACACGTTGTTTCCATACTTTAGCCTACACACGGTCAGTGTGAAAGAACAATTCATTTCCATTAATTGACCTAATAGTGGTCCGAACTATAAAGCCCCGGACTTAAGGTACTTACATGTTGTAAGTAGCCATTAAGGTAGTTGTCTCATGGGATTATGAGAACTAATAAGTGGTTTACCGGGAGAAACACGAGTCAGTTGGAGAATTTAATGTCATATCGGCACGTTGGCCATAGTAGCTCAAGGGTTAGAGGGGCTGGACGGTAACCAGAAGATCCGTGGTTCAAATCCCGGCTATTGCATTGAATTTTTGAGTCTGACTCTATCTTTCCATACGTTTCTTATAGTTTGTGCTGAAACGGACTTTCATCTGTGTGTTTGAGCTGCAACAGCAAGTTTTGGAACAGTTAGGTTAGAATTTTTCTTGACTACTCTAAGTAGCTGTCGTTTCTCCATCTAGGATAGAACTGCAGACGAGCGGTTCTTGGTTGATTTTCGTAAGTTTTGTTCTGATTAAACATGTATATAATAGTCTTTGCTGTACTGATAGCTCTTCCAATAGTTTCTCCAATTTATTGATAAGATTTTGCTTTCTTAAATGACTTGATGCAAATTTCTCTCCCTTCTTTTGTAGTTTCACGATGTTTTCGACCCATGTTACTTAAATAGCACTCAACAGCTTTGAAAGCAGAAATGGAACTGTCAATGGCAGTGGATGAAACACAACTGCAGAAGAAAAGGGAAGGGGCGTGTGTCAGCGAGGCACCATACCTGGGATCTTGTTTAACTATACGAATACTTGTTTGACATCAAATGGGACATGATTTTAAATAACGTAGGGCCTTTCACTAATTAAGCAATATATGAACCCAAATTGTATTTTATTTTTAAATCTAGATATCAACGAACGTAAGGAAATAGTTATTCTTCGTTTCTTATCCATATTTTTCTGATTGTGCTTGTTATGTTCTATATACTATGATTTTATGAATACTTTTTGGAGTATCTATATTCCAATATGTTACGATAAGTTTTACAAACTGGTTTGTGAAGAAGATAACATCTAGTGCTATTTGGGTAGCATTATGTATAAATGTTACCATATAAATAAATAAAATAAATTATTGTTCGAAGTTATTAAAATAAAAATGCATCTTTTTTTAAATTTATCTCCTCCAACGTTAGGTAGAGGAATGAAATGATGTTGAAATGACTACAGGTTACACAGAACGTCAGGTTAAGGGACAGTCATCTTTCAGGACAAGGGAAATGCTACAACGTTGAGTCATTACAGAAAAGCACTTACATCAGCGCCGCACACGGCGACATAAAGAACTAAAATTTCCTCAGCCCAAGCATTATTGTAACAACTGGAACTAAGCAAACTTAATTAGCAAATGAATTATAAAACTACGACAATATTTATGGAGATTCAACATTTAATCATAAATGGTTACTTTTAAATCTGTTTTATTTTCTTCACAAATGTTTAGATTACCCTAGTTTTTAATTACGTGTCATTAGTTTAAAACCTTATTCAAAGCGAATATTTCATACTCTAAGCATTACTTTTCATTACTGATTAATATCAGGAAATGAGGTATGAATGAAGCAGTAGTAATAAAAGCTTGCATCACACATAAATGCACTATTTTGTAATAAACAATCCACTTTCTACAATTTGTGTCAATTTTTTCCCTATTTCGCTCAGAGGTTGCGTTTTGATGACCTCTTTCCTATCTCTAAGGTCAAGGTCAGAAATCAAAGAACACTTTTAATATCCTTAAGGAAAACCCAACACTTGAGCTCATGTACTTAAAGCTTTATTCCTTAAATGCTTTCTCATAACAAAACGCAGAGCATCTGCAACAAGACATACTGTGAAAGGTCGAGCAGCATTCTGAAATTCGTCACAAAATAATCCACTGTAAGTATATACCTTGATTATTAAAGAGCAATTTTATTTCACTTTTGAATTTAAAATGGTTAGAAAATACTCCGCTTGTTAGGAATTCTTATTTCTAAGTGTTTGCAGCACAACTACATGCATATCTTCCACACGAGCTGCACATTTAAGACGAAATATAGGTTTAAAGTGAAAGACTTCAAACACATCCAAAGTGAAGTACTCTGTTTGAGAGTATTTCCGCGAAATATTATGATGAAATTATTAAACCAACGTTCAAAGGGCTCTAGCCTGCGTATCACCAAGTCACTGTAATGTTTTACAGACCCTACTTACATATTTACTTATTAGTTCAACAAATCTGTGCATTCACAGTACAAGAGTGGTCTCTCTTGTATTAGAAATATGTGAGCAGGAAGACCAACCTTGTTTCAAGAGATACTCATACACAGTTGATTGTTTTAGAGGTCGATTAGATACCAGAAATAAATTTTGGTGTATTGAGGTGGCCGTGACTTGATACTAGTAATGTTTACTTCGAGCTGCTCAGTTTATCAGTATATTTACGGTAAATTGCTTCAGTGAGAAGATCTTTCTATATCTGCAAGTGCATTAACATCTCAATATTACTAATTAGTGTTATTTGCTACTAACTTGATGTGATTACATAACTTCGCTTAAAATTGTGCGAGTGATCTAAAGATCTTGGGCATGGACACTCACAACGTTATCAGTGCGTGTGCTAACACATGTAAATTGTAAGTGTTAGCTCCCGAGCAATGGAGGAAAATGATTTCACTGAAACTGTAAGTAGTGCAGTATATGTTAAATCTAAAAATGTATGTAATTCAGAATTAAATATCTCATTTTGTAATTAAAGTTGTAAAAGCAACAAAACAATCGAAGGTGCGAAAAGCAAGTGAAGATCAAGTTATTACGAAGAAGGCTGCTAAACATTCGAAGTAATATTTAAACCAGGTTAACAAACCCTTGAACACAAAAGCTTTATGCGCATTTTCAGTACCTTCAACAAGCACCACGCAAACTAGTCAGCAACTAGTCACCAATAGAATTCGGCTACAAATTGTGCAGCGACGTGGTACAACCACAATTACACCGTCATCACCATCGTGAAACTGCTAAAATTTTATCTGCACATTTCACATACTACCACCAAAAAGCACATACACGTCAGCTACTTTATAAACTATTCTGTAAGACTTATCATAATATATAGATCTAGGAACGTCACACTCAACTGTGAATTTTCATGATCCCTGATTAAAATTTGCTTTTTTTACACTATATAGCTTGTGTATTCTTCAGGCAACTCGTTAAAAATATTAAAATATGCATTTCTTGAGCTAACAACTTCAAAGCTTAATATAGCAATTTGGAAGTACCTACGTGACAAATTAAATACAAAAGGGCTGAAGTATAATCATTACTGAAAAATAAATAATTATTCTGAAGTTTTCTGTGTTGTTTTTGTACTTTTTTAAAATTATCCTTTCGAAGAATGAAAGAGATTTCTCGTTCAACTGATTCCTCCATCTCTAAAACATAATTGAAAAAATTGAAAAACGGCTGTGTTGCCTACCGAGCATCTCAAAGTGTACTTCATTGTTGTACTGCAGTCTTTTATTTCCTTACAGGAAATGGTGATAGCGACAGAGGTAACGATGTTTCGACCCTCATTATCCAATGTGGAGCTTCCCTTATTGACTTTACAACTTCTTACTCAACTTAAGTGTGATCCAGACACAGCCAAAGGCTATTACGAGTCTTGCAAACATGAACTTGATCTTCATAAAGAGGAGAACTTTAAGGAGGCTGCGAAATGGCAACAAACAGCAGAGGAGCTTCAGTCTGAGATCGCAGTCTGTAGCGCCAGAGCTAACAGCGCCGTGGAAGCGAGACATGACTTGGAGTTGCAGTTGGAAGATGTTTCATGTCAGCTCAAAACTGCTCAATTGCGCTTGAGTCAATTAGAGACACAGACCATACTAGAGAAGGAAGTCAAAGGGATTTCTGAAAAAATCTCTCAGATATGGACTGGAATTTTGCCGCTAGTGGAGTCATCAGAAGCAAGTAAAGCATTATTACTGCAAACCAAGGAAAATTCAACGGCGATGCTACAGAACATCAAGAAACTTATCGTTCAGGAATTTGTGGAGATATTACACAACAACAGTAAGTTGTTTGAGGCTAAGGACGCTGCTGAACAACGTGTTCAAGAGTTGTTAGGTAGAGTGAAGTCCCTGGAAGATGATCTCGAAAGCAGGTCAAGATCAGTGAAGTTCTTCCAGCGATATCTCAGAAATCTTACTTTGATTCAGGATGATCTGCTCAATCAGCATTCAAAAATCACTGCCACAGTAAAAGATCACAAGTCTGAAATCCTTCGTATTGACACAAGCCTGTCAGATATCTGCCAGAACTTCACCAGCAGCCAACAAAAGTACAAGGATGAGGTGAGGCATATTCCTTTTCTTATAAACTCTGTTATCATAAGTAATCTGACGAGTGGTTAGGAATTCATCTAGGGAGATTCAAAACCAAGAGCTACATTTGTAGAGACTATTTCAGAAAAATTCAAATTGTTAAAAGCAACAAAGCAAGTTATTTGATTTCCTAAATCATATAGCCCTACATTTTCACATAATGAAGCTAACGTCACCAATATATACAAATATAACAATTTGTAACATAAAACTTCACTTCTCTTATAAGAAATGATGACACTTTTCTTATAAATTGTTCGGGATCGCGATTTCTTGGAAACTGTTCGACATCCTCAGCCGGAACAAACAAACCCGCCCTGGTAGCATGTCTGCCTCACGTTCAAGAGGTCCCGATTTCTAATGTCGGTCAGAGCGAGTTACCTGGATAAGGCTTTTCCGGGGTTTTCCTTATCCTCAAAGATGAATGTCTGGTAACTCTAAGCTCTATGTGCCTGTACTCATTTGAACATCGTTTTATTCATTGTCCGATATGACTTAACGTTGGAGGACGTAAATTAAAAAACTGTCGCCATCGTTACAAACGAGATGTTGATATGTTCTTGTTAGTACTACCAAAATATAAAAATAAAACAAATTTAAAAACAGAATCGACTGCCGTTATTTCAAAATCACTACGCGATGTTTGTTTTTTAAAATAAATATCTTTTCCCAAACCATTAAATTTAAAGAAGCATTTAATTGTTTTATTAATTTAACTTCTGGACTTATTTCATGGTTAAATGACCAAAAATGATGTGCTACGACCGATTTATCAGTCCGTTTATACTTAATGTTACGAATTTTTTTTTTTTTTTTCATTCTGGTTTCTAAATTACGTTTTGTCCTTCCAATAAAAACTTTATCGCAATGGAAACAATGAATTTTAAAATACCGGCAGTTGATTATATTTTAAAATTTGTTTTATTTTCGGATTTTGGTAGGACTAACAAGAACATATTAACATCTAGCGTTCGAAACAATGACGACAGCTTTGTTGGTTGCGGCTGGGGATGTGGAAGAGTTTCCATGACATCGGGATCCCGGACAATTTATAAGAAAAATGTCATTATTTCTTATAAGATAATTGAAGTTTTGTTGTATTTATTGACTTCACTGTTAATACCTTCATATTTTAGGTATTCTAACCTCACAAGTCACAGCAAACACGGTTAATACTTCTTACAGGCCGTACACAAGTTAACACTGGTGAAAGCAACTTTGGTCTTAAGGCCGTCAGGTGGCACAAAATAACCTCTATTTTCAAACAATTAAAAGATTTATTTTATTTTTTGTTGCCTGGCCAAATCTTTCAGCCGTCATGTTACGGTTTGAATCTCGCTCCTTTCTTCCATGCTCATCAAGGCTCTGTACCTTAGCTTAGAAAAATGATGTAATATTAACCAGCTACACTATAACAAATGGTAAAAATACACTCCTGGAAATGGAAATAAGAACACATTGACGCCGGTGTGTCAGACCCACCATACTTGCTACGGACACTGCGAGAGAGCTGTACAAGCAATGATCACACGCACGGCACAGCGGACATACCAGGAACCGCGGTGTTGGCCGTCGAATGCGGCTAACTGCGCAGCGTTTGGGCATCGCCGCCGTCAGTGTCAGCCAGTTTGTCGTGGCATACGGAGCTCCATCGCAGTGGTAACATGCCACGACAGCGTGGACATGAACCGTATGTGCAGTTGACGGACTTTGAGCGAGGGCGTATAGTGGGCATGCGGGAGGCCGGGTGGACGTACTGCCGAATTGCTCAACACGTGGGGCGTGAGGTCTCCACAGTACATCGATGTTGTCGCCAGTGGTCGGCGGAAGGTGCACGTGCCCGTCGACCTGGGACCGGACCGCAGCGACGCACGGATGCACGCCAAGACCGTCGGATCCTACGCAGTGACATAGGGGACCGCACCGCCACTTCCCAGCAAATTAGGGACACTGTTGCTCCTAGGGTATCGGCGAGGACCATTGACAACCGTCCCCATGAAGCTGGGCTACGGTCCCGCGCACCGTTAGGCCATCTTCCGCTCACGCCCCAACATCGTGCAGCCCGCCTCCAGTGGTGTCGCGACAGGCGTGAATGGAGGGACGAATGGAGACGTGTCGTCTTCAGCGATGAGAGTCGCTTCTGCCTTGGTGCCAATGATGGTCGTATGCGTGTTTTTCACCGTGCAGGTGAGCGCCACAATCAGGACTGCATACGACCGAGGCACACAGGGCTAACACCCGGCATCATGGTGTGGGGAGCGATCTCCTACACTGGCCGTACACCTCTGGTGATCGTCGAGGGGACACTGAATAGTGCACGGTACATCCAAACCGTCAGCGAACCCATCGTTCTACCATTCCTAGACCAGCAAGGGAACTTGCTGTTCCAACAGGACAGTGCACGTCCGCATGTATCCCGTGCCACCCAACGTGCTCTAGAAGGTGTAAGTCAACTACCCTGGCCAGCAAGATCTCCGAATCTGTCCCCCATTGAGCATGTTTGGGACTGGATGAAACGTCTCACGCGGTCTGAACGTCCAACACGAACGCTGGTCCAACTGAGGCGCCAGCTGGAAATGGCATGGCAAGCCGTTCCACAGGACTACATCCAGCATCTCTACGATCGTCTCCATGGGAGAGTAGCAGACTGCGTTGCTGCGAAAAGTGGTTATACACGGTACTAGTGCCGACATTGTGCATGCTCTGTTGCCTGTGTCTATGTGCCTATGGTTCTGTCAGTGTGATCATGTGATGTATCTGACCCCAGGAATGTGTCAATAAAACTTCCCCTTCCTGGAACAATGAATTCATGGTGTTCTTATTTCAATTTCCAGGAGTGTATCATTAGCTTTGCAGACGTCGGTCGTTCTGAATATTGACCAGGCATGCCTTAAGGCGTTGTTCATGTTTCGTTAATATTTTCCAATATTAATGATCCTCTTTTAATGAATAGATATAGAGATATTAAACACAATAGTCGCATATTAATATACCTGTGCTTAACAATAACAAAATATGTTTGCTTATTTTTCAGCTAATGAAAGAAAAGCTGAGAAAGCTCTTAAATGGCAAGGGAAAAGACGAGAGGTTGTTTGAAGCTGCAATATCAGGAAATGTCGACGACATCTCCCTGCTGCTTCACTTTGGCGTAGACACAGAAACAAGGGACCCCTATGATATGACAGCGCTACACTGGGCTGCAGTCATGGGCAACCTGAAGGCCTGCGAAGTACTGCTTGACGCTGGCGCCAACATAGACGCGATGGCAAGACTCTTTGACGATACTCCGATAAACCGAGCGGCATGGAAGGGGCACCTGGATATCATTCGTCTGCTTGTAGAACGAGGCGCAAATCTGTCGATTAAGAATGCAGGCGGTAATACTCCTTTGAAGACAGCAAGGATATTTAAACATCATCAGGTGGTAAAGTATCTTGAAGAACAGGGTGCGCCAGAGTAACTTCTCAAATCTCACAGAATTCTAGTAGTCATTCAGTGAAATTAAGGGAAACTGTCCTAATTGTAGGCATAATAACGAATGTAATCTTTATATTGTTCAATGTCAGGCTAAATTTGTAAAATAAATTAAAAACAAAGTTTAAGTGTGTTTTCTTTATGGACTTTGCTGAAAAAGTGTGTTGGATCATCGCTGATCACAGATATACCAACACAGGAATTTTTCAAAAGAAAATTCGAGACGTAAAATGAAAATTTCTCCACAGGGTGTATACCTTAATGTTTTAACGTGTGAAGTTTCTGAGAGATTCAGAAATATATTCTTTCCAAGTGGCATAGATTATGCAAAAGAATATAGATGTACAATGCCTGTAAATGGTAGTGACTGTTGTGCTCATATACACAAAGGCCCAATGCAGCAGTTCTGTAAGGTAATTAATTGCTGTCTTAACCCTAGTTATTAAATTATGTTCTTGAGCACAAAGGAAAATCTGTATACAGGAAGAACCTCTAATTCTTCATGAAGAAGCAAATGCTCATATATGCCACTAAGAAGAAGACAATATGGTTTAGATTTTAGGTTCTTCAGAGTATCTACCCTCTGCAATCAGAACCACTACATAAGCTCTTGGCATTCTGGATATAAGATTATGTATGCTTTTTCAGATATTACACTTCAACGTGTCACATATGAACTGGTGATCCCTATATGATGTTACTCGAGGTCTTCGAGATCTACATACATTTGCATTGACACCAGATTGTTTGAGCCGCTGCAATGTAAACACCACTGTAGATGTACCCTGTAGGTACTCACTTGAACTTCATTTTTTTCATCGTCTGATATGACTTAACGTTGGAGGTTTTCCCTTATCCTGAAAGATGAATGTCTGGTAACTCTAAGCTCTATATACCCTGTACTCATTTGAACTTCATTTTATTCATCGTCGGATATGACTTTAGAGCTTTTCTCTTGTCTTGAAAGATGAATGTCTGGTAATTCTAAGCTCTATGTACCCAGTACTCATTTTAACATCATTTCATTCATCGTCCGATATGACTTAACGTTGGAGCTTTCCTCTTATCCTGAAAGATAAGTGGTAACTTTAAGCTCTGTGTACCCTGTACTCATTTGAACATCATTTCATTCATCGCCCAATATGACTTTGGAGGTTTTCTCTTATCCTGAAAGATGAATGTCTGGTAACTCTAAGCTCTGTGTCACCTGTACTCATTTGAACATCATTTCGTTCACCGCCCGGTATGACTTTAGAGGCTTTCTCTTATCCTGAAAGATGAACGTCTGGTAACTTTAAGCTCTATGTACCCTGTACTCATTTGAAAATCATTTCATTCATCGCCCGATATGACTTTAGAGGTTTTCTCTTATCCTGAAAGATGAATGTCTGGTAACTTTAAGCTCTGTGTACCCTGTACTCATTTGAACATCATTTTATTCATCGCCCGATATAACTTTGGAGGTTTTCTCTTATACTGAAAGATGAATGTCTGGTAACTTTAAGCTCTGTGTCACCTGTACTCATTTGAACATCATTTCGTTCACCGCCCGGTATGACTTTAGAGGTTTTCTCTTATCCTGAAAGATGAACGTCTGGTAACTTTAAGCTCTATGTACCCTGTACTCATTTGAACATCATTTCATTCATCGCCCGATATGACTTAACATTGGAGGTTTTCTTTTATCCTGAAAGATGAATCTTTCAGATAAAAGTGATAAACTTCTTATCCAGATAATATACCCTGAACGAGATTAAAACTCGGGACCTCTTGTACGTGAGGCAGACGCGCTACACTCTATGCTACAGAGGCGGGCACATCTAATGTTGGAGGACCAAATTAAGCTAGAAAACCATTCTTATTCTTACAGCTGCGACACATAATTTATCATATTTATTTATTTTGCAATATTTACACATACTACTACCCAAAAAGCACATACACGTTACCTACTTCAAAAATTACTTTGTAAACGTTATCGTAATGTATACCTATAGGAATCTATCGCTCCGTTGTGAAATTTACTGAAATCTGATTTAAATTTTCATTTTTACACTATGTACCTTGTGTATTCTTCAGGCAACTCGTTGTTACACATATTATAATATGAATTTCTTGAGCTAACAACTTCAACGATTAATATTTCAATTTGAAAGTACCTAGGCGGCAAATTGAAAGAGCTGAGGTGTAATCATAACTGAAAAACAAATAAATATTCAGTGAAGTTTTCGGTTTGTTTTTGAACTTTTTCAAAATGATCCTCACGAAGAATGAAAGAGATTTCTCGTTCAATTGATTCCTCCATCTCTAAACCGTAATTGAAAAAATTGAAGAACGGCTGTGTTGCCTACCGAGCATCTCAAAGTGTACTTCATTGTTGTACTGCAGTCTTTAATTTCTTTACAGGAAATGGTGATAGCGACAGAGGTAACGACGGTTCGACCCTCATTATCCAATGTGGAGCTTCCCTTATTGGCTTTACAACTTCTTACTCAACTTCGGTGCGATCCAGACACAGTCAAAGGCTATTACGAGTCTTGCAAACATGAACTTGATCTTCATAAAGAGGAGAACTTTAAGGAGGCTGCGAAATGGCAACAAACAGCAGAGGAGCTTCAGTCTGAGATCGCAGTCTGTAGCGCCAGAACTAACAACACCGTGGAAGCGAGACATGTCTTGGAACTGCAGTTGGAAGATGTTTCGTTTCAGCTCAAAACTGCTCAATTGCGCTTGAGTCAGTTAGAGACACAGACCATACTAGAGAAGGAAGTGAAAGGGATTTCTGAAAAAATCTCTCAGATATCGACTGGAATTTTGCCGCTAGTGGAGTCATCAGAAACAAGTGAAGCATTATTACTGCAAACCAAGGAAAATTTAACGGCGATGCTACGCGCAGAGGACATCAAGAAACTTATCGTTCAGGACTTTGTGGAGATATTACACAACAACAGTAAGTTGTTTGAGGCTAAGGACGCTGCTGAACAACGTGTTCAAGAGTTGTTAGGTAGAGTGAAGTCCCTGGAAGATGATCTCGAAAACAGGTCAAGATCAGTGAAGTTCTTCCAGCGATATCTCAGAAATCTTACTTTGATTCAGGATGATCTCCTCAATCAACATTCAAACATCACTGCCATAGTACAAAATCACAAGTCGGAAATCCTTGGTATTGACACAAGCCTGTCAGATATCTGCCAGAACTTCACCAGTAACGAAGAAAAGTACAAGGATGAGGTGAGGAATATTCCCTTTCTTATAACGTCTATTATAGGTATTGTTATGGTAGGTCTTGAAATTATTCCATAAATTCTCCAGTTACATTTGTAGAGACCATAAAGAAATTTAAAAGCAATAAGACAAGTTATTTGATTCCCAAAATCACAAAGGCCTACAGTAGAATGTCAATGAAACTTAACCTCACAAGTCATGGCATACAAGTTTAATAGTTCTTACAGGCCGTACACAAGTTAACACTGGTAAAAGTAACTTTGGTCTTAAGGCCATCAGGTGGCACTAATATATTAAAACAAAATAACAAAATAACCTCTATTTTCTAGCAAGTAAAAGATGTATTTAATTTTTTATTGCTTGGCCAAATCTTTCAGCCACCATGTTACGGGTTGAATCTCGCGCCTTTCTTAACGTCTTATCAATGATGTGTATCTCAGTTTAGAAAAATGTTTTAATATTAACTACAGTATAACAAATGGTAAAAATATCATTAGCTTTGCTGAGCTCGGTCATTCTGATCACACTGAGCAACAAAAAAAATAATAATTTTTGTATGCTTCGAACAATTCATGAGGCAATTCCTATTAATTTTTGGTTGAGAAAAAGAAAATGACAATGAAAAAATTTTATTAGCTGTATGTAGTTTCTATGATATACACAATGTGGAAGTATTACATATTAACGGATTGAAAGAAAAGGATACATTTTAATTACATACATGCTAGCAACAACGAAAGTGCATTCGATTTTTTTAGCTGGTAATTACATGCTAAGAATTCTAAATCGCTGGAAAAGTAATTCGCAGATAGTTGTGTCTGAAGAGAATCATGTGGTGGCCTACTGACTTCGTCGTCTTTTAGCTTGCCTCTTGTGATGGAGTTCCGCAGAATCCCTATACAAAGACCAACAGTAATCCGCAAGTATTACTTCATTCCAACGGCCCTGATATCTTTGTTCCATAACAGAAATGTCCTGATGGAATCTCTCCCCATTTTCATCACTAACAGCTACACAACTAGGAGGGAAAAAGTCTAGGTGGGAGTGGAGAAAATGGATCTTAAGGGACATTTTGCATCCAAGGTTATGGTATTTTTGCAGGAGCACTGTCACCAAATGCTTGTAGTTGTCATCTCTTTTGTTGCCTAAAAATCCATGAACAAGACTCCTGAAGGCTTCCAAAGTTTCCTTTTCTTTCCCCTCCAAAATTTGGTCAAATGCAGGATCCTTTACAAGTTCTCTTATTTGTGGTCCGACAAAAATGCCATCCTTAAATTTTGCATCACTTATTTTCCGAAATTTCTCTCCGAGCGTGTTTTGCTATTTGAGTGGTGTGCCAACTCTCAAAAAAAGTCCCCCATATTTAAAATCGTCACTGTAAAAAACGAAATGTCACTTTATCTTCAAAACAGGAGCTAATCTATCATTCTTATGGTGATTTTTTAATTCAGCAGATGGAAATACATGTAAATTCACTATTTTTAAGTCCGAAACATTTTCATTGTTGTCCAGTGTTATTGACCACGCATGCCTTAAGGCATTGTTAGTTTCCTTAATATTTTCCAATATTCATGACACTTTTTAACGAATATATATATATATATATATATATATATATATATATATATATATATATTAAATACAATTGCCGCATATTAAAATAACTGTGTCTAACAATAACAAAATATGTTTGTTTATCTTTCAGCTAATGGAAGAAAGGTTGAAAAGGCTGTTAAATGGTAAGAGCAAAGGAGAGAAGTTGTTGGAAGCTGCAAAGTCAGGAAATATGGACGATATCGCCCTGCTGCTTGACTTTGGTGTAGACACAGAAACAAGGAACTGCTATGGTAGAACAGCACTATACCTTGCTGTAGAGAGCGGCAACCTGGAGGCCTGCGAATTACTGATTGACGGTGGCGCCAACATAGACCCGTTACCAACAGCACTCTATGACGGTACTCCGATATACCGAGCGGCAGAGAAAGGGTACTTAGATATCGTTCGTCTGTTTGTAGAACGAGGTGCAAATCTCTCGTTTAAGAATACAGGCGGTTATACTCCTTTGAAGATTGCAAGGAATTCGAAACATCATCAAGTGGTAAAGTATCTTGAAGAAAAGGGTGCGCCAGAGTAACTTCTCAAATCTCACGAAATTTTAAAGAATGACAATTTCTTATTCTTTCAGTTAAAAAGTTCATTTAAGACCATTAGAGACTCGGGCCTTAAATATTGGGTTGGGCTGGAGCTTTATGTGCAAAATGTTTATATATAACACGTGCGACTGTCCTATATAACTAGAGCTGTTCTCTCTGCTATGTTGCAGTCCTGAAATATTGTATCAACAAAGAGTTTAGGTATTAAATGTAAAGATTTATGAACTGTTTTGTAAGAAAATCTAAGCAGAGAAGACCATTGTTACATCAGGTTGTAAACATAATATGTACTATCATTTCCTATTCTTAGAAATAAAAAATGAATATCAGAATTTTCCTATACGTCTATTTTTCTTTTCACCCATCCTCGTTAACACACTTTACGCCATTACCTCTTTGCTCACAACTGTCCTGTCTCTTATCACATATTTTTCTCCTGTAATTTGCTAACTCCTTACATTCTACTAGGTAATGAACAGTGCTCTCTTCATCTCCACAAAATTCACATATCCCTACCTCATTACTTCTCAAACCTTTTAGATATATTATTCCTACTCTAATCCATGCTACGCCTTCTCTTCCAGTTTTGTTACATTGATCTATATATTTTTCCCTGGCCCACTCTATCTTTAATTTCTTATAAAATTTCAAGGCACTGAAAAGTTTAGGATTTATCTTACAATCTTCTTTCTCCGACTCTTCTTCTGAAGTGGTATCAACATATTTTGAGTGCGACAGCTGGAAATTGAGCTACTTGGTGAGTGTGTTCGTTTTATGGGAAGAGTTGATACTTGTTTTTCAGTCGTCCGTTTAGAAGGAGTCCGGAATACATATGCTCTGAGTATTGAGGTTAGGAAGCTCTGTTTTACTATGTTGTGCATTATATTCACTAGGAGCACATTGTGTATTGAGTGTTTTGTGCTTCTGCGTTATGTGGATTAAGTTTTTTCTCACTTAGTGCTGGAAATTCAGAGCCGATAGTGCTATACCTTGTTTCACATAAGCTTGCCCAGTATCTCTTAACGGTCACGTGACCTAATCACCTCTCATTGGTTGCTGTTGTGGTAATGACTGTCGTGCGGTAAAAGTTAGTTCGTTATTTAACATGGTGATATATCATTATATGTTAGAAGAGAATTGTCAAATTTATATTTTCGTAACTGTTTTAATTAAATATATTACGCAACAGAGTTGATTTATCTGAAATGTATGTTAATTCTTAAACGAAGTAAAGAGGAGGTTCCTTTGCTCTCAAGCACATGACACGATACCACGTGATTTAGCGGTAGTAATGACATATTTGTTTATATGAATTTTATCACTGACCTTGTTTTGAACTGGATTAGTCATATATCGCCATTCGACGGTGTGTTGTGCCGAGTGCGAGAGGTAAATTATTTTATTGATCGTTTATTGCGCATGTACTTATTATATGTATAATGGCAGAGTCTACCTCCAGTTCTTCGCTCAAGTATCGCAAGGATAATTATTTACAAACAGGCGAAAAAAGAATTGTGTTGCATGTGTTTAATGCACTCACAGAGAAGAATCCGTCTTTGTCAGTGAGAGAAGTCGAACAGCTGTGCTCTGAAGTTACAGGTGTGAGTGTTAGATCCGTAGGGACATCGCGACATGAAATTGAGAAAACAGGAAAACTTACCACTCCAGGCAAAAGCAGGAATAAACAAAAGTGCGTGCTCGGAGAAAATACGTGAAAAGTGTTGTGCGTCGTCATGTGTGTAGTTTTTCTTTAGAAACGAACTCCCTAACATAAGTAACATTTCGTCTGCTGTAACTTAGGATGCAGATTTACCAAATTTCAGCAGATTGCTTATACAGCTGGGATTTGTGAATGAAAAAAGAGGCAAGAAAAATGTGCTAAAAGACAGAGGCGATATTGCTGTGTGGCGAAGACGCTATTTAAGGACAACCACACTGCACCGAAATACAAATCGCTAAATATACACGAAGAACACACGAAAAGTAAAGTATGGTGTGACACGACTTTTAAGACGGAAAGACAAGCATTTTTGAAAGGTATGTGTGCTGGTTTAAAAATCTCAGTGGAAAAGGCCAAAGGCCTTTCATTATAAACTCTTTCAGTTTCATTGCTCAGTCATTCTGTTTCAATTTGCTCAGTTCATTATAAACTAGTATTTTTGCATGCCTTCATATCCTTATTTGTATGATTTTTGTATGATTTTATTTATCTTCCCGGCAATTATTACGACATTCACTGCAGGTTTAAATGTGACGGGAAGGCACCGCCTATGGCCTATGACGCGAAAGCATTAGCCAATTAGGGCAAGGGGGAGGGTTGTTGAACGCGGAGTGATACATTTCAGCGGGGCAAGGTTATATGAAACAGAGATTAGGTACGGTGCCCTCATGATGCACCTCAAAGCTATCTGGAAGCTTTTCAAAATCATCAGGTTGAAGATAGAGTTGACGCCGAAAGCTCAGTTATGTGAGAGTAACCTGGGACGTTAAATCATGCTCGGATATGCATTATTGCAGAAGTGGTGTAACTTCCAAAGTTGCTTAATACACGTTCAAGAACAGAGTTAGGGATAACTAGGCATACACTTGAGAGTATTATCCTACGTCACAACGTCAATGTAACGTTGCGAACCTTAGTTTTAGGATGTTGGTTACAAAGAGTTTCAGCCAGTTGTGTACTCGCTAAGTAAATGCAAATTCTGTTATTTGAGATTCTGGATACAAATCGAATTTGAGAGGGATCAGTGAGTTCGCCAATAGAATAAATATAATCTTTAAGAGGGATACCATTATGTACTTCAATTACAATGGCCTGATCCTTAGTCGGTCCACTCTTAGCAACTGAGGAATGACTTTCGTTTGGGAAGATATTTTAGGATAGGTTAGTTTGTTGCAGGCTTTTGTCGAAATCCAAGCGACCCGAGTCGAACCCGGACCAGGTATGGAGAAATCCTTTAAAACCTCTTCCAATCTCACTCGTAGCATAAGAATAATAGAAAATATACACTCTAAAACGCTTAAAGACTGAGGAATGAACAAAACTTGCCCTTTCAAACAATCGTCCAAGGCCTCCTTATCCTACTCTCGATTTCTTTTGTATAACTGCTAAAGCAACAAAAAATTGCATTTCGCTATGTCAGATTTGGTTGTTTCTCGCAGAATTAAGAAATTCTAAGGTGTTCCAGCCTATTGATTTGAAAGTTGGTTTTTTTTTTTTTTTTTTTTTTTTTTTTGCTTAAATAAACATTCTTTTCGTCGCCCTTCTCTCGTCACCCGCCTCCTCCTCCTCTGTCTAACTCTCTTTCCTTAACAATCAAACAGAACGGGATTTGAAAGACAATCACTGAACGACAAGCTCTTACGAGATATCTTAACCTCTTACTGTATCCCCTATTCAGATATCGCCTCCTGTTGTACATCATTTAAGTAATGGTTTATTTTTATTTTATGAAATTATGACAGTATTTATCGAGATTTAAGATTTTATTCATAACTGGATAATTTTAAATCCTTTTCACATTATTGACGAGTGTTTGTACTACCGTAGTTTTTAATTTGTGCCATTATTTTGGAAGTTTAAAACCTTATTTAAAGCTAGTCTTTGATATTCCAAGCATTGTGTTCCATTATTGAACAATAACAAGAAATGGGGTATGAATCAAAGAGTATTAATAAACACTTGCATCACACAGGAATGCAGTGTATTGTAAGAAACATACATCTTTGTGCAATTTGTGCCAATTTTTGTCCGATTTCGCTCAGAGGTTGAGCTACGATGACCCCTTTCCTATCTCTAAGCCCAGGGTCAGAAATCACAGAAAACATTTAATTTCGTTAAGGAAAACCCCAGCACTTGAGGTCATGTACTTAAAGCCTACATCCTTAAATGCTTTCTCATTACAAAACGCACTGCATTTGAAGCAAGACATATACTGTGAAAGGTCGAGCAACATTCTGAAATTCCTGCCAAAATAATCCACTGTAAGTATATACCTTGATTATTAAAGACCACAGATTATATTTTTATATAAAAAAGCACAATTTTATTTCACTTTGGAATTTAAAATGGTTAGACTATACTTCCCTTGTTAGGAATTCTTATTTATAAATGTTTGCAGCACAATTTCATGCTTATCTTCTACACCAACCGTACATTTTAAGGGGAAATGCAGGTTTAAAATGAAAGATTCAATAAACATCCAAAGGAAAATATTCTGCATGAAAGTATTTCCATAAATACTCGGAGAGTATTTACCTCCGCTATTCACTGTAATGTTTTACAGACCCTACTTACATATTTACTTATTAGTTTAACAAATCTGTGCATTCACAGTACAAGAATGGTTTCTCTTTGTATTAGAAATATGTGAGCAGTAGCACCAACCTTGTTTCAAGAGATACTCATACACAGTTGATTGTTTTAGAGGTCGATTAGATACCAGAAATAAATTTTGGTGTATTGAGGTGGCCGTGACTTGATAGTAGTAATGTTTACTTCGAGCTGCTCAGTTTATACGTATATTTATGGTGAATTGCATCGGTGAAAAGTTCTTTCTATATCTCCAAGTGCATTAACATTTGAATATTACTAATTAGTGTTATTTGATACGAACTTGGTGTGATTACATAAATTCGCTTAAAATTGTGGGAGTGCTCTAAAGATCTTGGTCATGGACACTCACAACGTTAACAGTGCGTGTGCTAACACTTGTCAATTGTAAGTGTACACTCCCCCGCAATGGAGGAAGATGATTTCACTGAAACTGTAAGTAGTGCAGTATATATTAAACCTACAAATGTATGTGATTCAGATATAAATATCTCATTTTGTAATGAAAGTCATAAAAGCAACAAAACAATCGAAGTTGCGAAAAGCAAATGAAGATCGAGTAATTACAAAGAAGGCTGCTAAACATTCGAAGTTATATTTAAACCAGGTTAACAAACCCTTGAACACAAATGCTTTATGCGCATTTTTACCTTCAACAAGCACCACGCAAACTAGTCAGCAACTTCAAGCGGATAACAG
This sequence comes from Mantis religiosa, assembly GCA_030765055.1. Taxonomy (NCBI): domain Eukaryota; kingdom Metazoa; phylum Arthropoda; class Insecta; order Mantodea; family Mantidae; genus Mantis; species Mantis religiosa. The sequence goes on along the minus strand of CM060960.1, from coordinate 19,545,081 downwards.
CGCGTCAAATGCATACTTTGCTACCATTCCTACACAAAATGTAGAACATATAATAGAGGATAGCTTAGATTACAAATAACTCAGTTGGTGAAAATCAACTACCAAACAGAAAATTCCTTCAATCTTCTTAACCGATATTGAAAACAATCAACCATTTGGATGAGTAGAGCCAGACTGAAAAACGCATTGCCATAGCCGGGATTTGAACCACGGATCTCCCGGTCTCCGTCCGGTTGCTCTAAACTACTGGGTTACTATGGCCAACATGCCAGCATGATTTTAAATTCTCCAATTGACTTATTTATTTCCCGGTAAACAACTAGGGGTTCTCACATACAATCATCGCAATCTAGCCTCACACATAAGTATGATCGATCTCTTTTCATACTTCGGGACTTGTTTTCTGGATCATAAATTCCTTTCAAGGTGAGCAAATATTTTCTAAAGAAACTATTCCCCAGAAAATATAAAATTAACTACACTTCTTTATTATTTACTACGAAACCTTCACTGAAGATATTTTACTTCTAAACTAGGCATACATCTTCTGTCCTAAAGAATGTTGTATACAAACAATTTTACTATTTCATTAAAAAATGACCAATATTTAAAACAATAAGTCAATAGAAAGCTTTTAGCGTTAAACAGGCCGTGGGGCAAATATCACTACAATGTCTCAAACAATTTTCTGAAAATCTTCGTATACAAAGAAATTATGATAAAAATTCAGAAAAAGTATAAAAATTACAGGCAAAATTTGAAATGTACCCTGTACTTATTTGAACATAATTTAATTCATCGTCCGATATGACTTAACGTTGGAGGTTTTCTCTTATCCTAAAGATGAATGTCTGGTAGCTCTAAGCTCTATGTACGCTGTACTCTTTTGAACATCATTTCATTCATCGTCCGATATGACTTAACGTTGGAGATTTTACCTTATAATGAAAAATGAATGTCTGGTAACTCTGAGCTCTATGTACCCTGTACTCATTTGAACATCATTTCATTCATCTTCCGATATGACTTAACGTTGGAGGTTTTACCTTGTCCTGAAATATGAATGTCTGGTAACTCTAAGCTCTATGTACCCTGTACTCACTTGAACATCATTTCATTCATCGTCCGATATGACTTAACGTTGGAGGTTTTCTCTTATCCTGAAAGGTGAATGTCTGGTAACTCTAAGCTCTATGTACCCTGTACTCATTTGAACATCATTTCATTCATCGTCCGATATGACTTAACGTTGGAGGTTTTCTCTTATCCTGAAAGATGAATGTCTGGTAACTCTAAGCTCTATGTACCCTGTACTCATTTGAACATCATTTCATTCATCGTCCGATATGACTTAACGTTGGAGGTTTTCTCTTATCCTGAAAGATGAATGTCTGGTAACTCTAAGCTCTATGTACCCTGTACTCATTTGAACATCATTTCATTCATCGTCCGATATGTCTTAACGTTGGAGGTTTTTGCCTTATCCTGAAAGATGAGTCTGGTAACTCTAAGCTCTATGTACGTTGTGCTCACTTGAACATCATTTCGTTTATCGTTCGATATGACTGAATTCTATTATATCCGCAGTCAATCATTCTCATTTGTTATATTACGTATTCATTTTTTCAGCTTAATTGCAGAATCAGTATCTATTATGACAAAAGACGGTTCAAATCAGTTTCTTTGCTTAACAGTTATTCATCAGTGGAGCATATCAGAAAAGCTCTCTTGAGGCATCAAATGTCCTTTTTCAATCTTGCAGATTTTTGCAAAAAGGCCATGATAAAAAGATTGGATATACTCATTAGCCGATTTTTAGATTCTTAATATGAGCATTTCAAGCATGTAGTGTTTTAAGAACATCCTAACATCCACTTCATTGTTAACAGTTGCGCATAATTTCTTTACAGGAAATGGTGCTAGCGACAACGGTTCGAACACCATCTTCCCGTGTGGATATTCCCTTATTGACTCTTCAAATACTTACTCAACTTATGTATGACCGAGATGCACTCAAACAGCACTACGAGTCTTGCAAGAATGAACTTGATCTTCATAAACAGAACAAGGTTGAGGAGGCTGACAGATGGCAACAAAGAGCAGACGAACTTCAAGCTGAAATCACAACCTGTCGCTCAACTGCTGACGACTGCTTGAGTCAACTGAAGACACAGACCACGCTATAGAAGGAGATAATGCACAACAACAGTAAGTTGTTTGAGGCTAAGGACGCTGCTGAAAAACGTGTTCAAGAATTGTTGGATATAGTGAAGTCCCTGGAAGATGATGTCGAAAGCAGGTCAAGATTGATGAAGGGCTTCCAGCAGTATCTCAGAAATCTAATTTTGATTCACGATGATCTCCTCAAACAACATTCAAAGATCACTACCGTAGTAAAACATCACAAGTCGGAAATCCTTCTAATTGACATAAGACTGTCAGATTTCTTCCAGAATTTCATCCGCAGCTTCCAAAACTACCAGAAAGAGGTGAGGAATATTCTCTTAGTTATAACTAGGGGGCGGATTTTGCCCTATTTGCCAATTTTATTCCTTTGTTCAGAAACGTAGGCTTTTGAGTTAAGAACACGTTTCCTACAATTATATTTCTTAGTTTTATACTGCCTATAAATGCCTACTTGATACGTTTGTGCCTATTCTGCTTATTAGTGCATAAAACTGCCTTTTTAGCCAACTTCTTCTGCTTTATAATGCCTTCATAAAAGTAGGTTCGCGAATTCTTTTCACTTTACTGTAATTGCTGTGATTCTGTTTGAATGAACGGGAAACGCTTACTAAAAGCTGTACTTTATTATTTGTTCTGAGTCGGCAATGGGGCATTTAGGGTTTTTATTACAAAAACTAGGATTCTGTAGCTTTACCTTTAAATTAATTCTTATTCTGTGCTTTGTATCTTTCTGACACATCGTGACATCGTTTTAAGTGATATTAAGATTGCTGTGATGAACTTTTGAATGTATCTTTCCAACAATCGTTTTTATTAAGGAGACACATCTGTGCAAGTTGGCCCAAAACTTACAACAATACCAAATTTGTTTTTTGTCTTAAAATTAATATAGACATACTTCAATAATATAAGGCCTTTTTTCTAGCGACAGTACAGAAAAAAATTACACGACTATTTAAATAACCCTACATGTATATCGTACGTTACATCTAAATGTTATACGCCGATCGTCTCGGACAATCACAGCAGCTGTGATGATGTTGACTTCGGTTACAGCAGAAGTCGAAACACCAGGCCCACCTTGCTTCTGACATATCGGCCTTCTTTGAAGTCCTTGAACCACCTAAACACTGCTGCACGAGGTAGTGCATCTTCACTGTACGCTTGCTTCAGCTTTTCATAAGCTTCGGTAGCTGTATGGTTTAAACGAAAACAGAATTTGATTGCGCTGTACTGCTCCTCTCGCGTCACCTCCATTGTGTGGTATGCGAAATGCAGGTAGGATCTACAAAATAGAGCATTACTACCAACCTACCAATACGAGAGTTTATACATAAAAACCCGCTCTTTTCAAATAGTTATGTTACAGATACGAAACTATCACGGAAGCTACAGGAAAAAATCAGTCTCAGTCTTTGTTGATCAGCCCCCGTAGATATTAAACATAATAACCATGCTTAGTAATAACAAAATCTATTTGTTTATTTTTCAGCTAATGGAAGAAAGATTGAAAAGGCTGTTAAATGGTAAGAGCAAAGGAGAGAGGTTGTTGGAAGCTGCAAAGTTAGGAAATACCGACGATATCTCCCTGCTGCTTTACTTTGGCGCAGACACGGAAACAAGGGACTCCCATGGTAGAACAGCGCTATACCTTGCTGCAGAGAGTGGCAACCTGAAGGCCTGCGAAGTACTGCTTGACGGTGGCGCCAACATAGAAGCCAGAGCAACAGGATACACAGGCTATTTTACTCCGATATTTCCAGCGGTGGCGCGCGGCTACCTAAATATCGTTCGTCTGTTAGTAGAACGAGGCGCAAGTCTCGCGATTAGGGATCTAAACGGTGATACTCTTTTGTTTTTAGCAAGGTATTGGAAACGTCATGATGTGGCAAAGTATCTTAAAGAAAAGGGTGTGCCAGAGTAATTTCTCAAATCTCCCGGAATTGTAATAGCAGAAATAAAGAATGACAATTTACTGTTTCTTCAGTTATAAAATTCACCTAAGAGCATTAGAGAATATGGCTTAAATATTGAGTTGGGCTGGAGCTTTTTGTGTAAAAATGCTTATATAGTTGCAAAATATGCAATAAGAATAAATAAAAGCAAAGCACGTCCGACTGTCCATGGCCCAGTTCCTATATATGTAGAATTGTTCTCACTGCTAACCTGTAATCCTGAAATATTGCATCAACAAAGTGTTTAGATATTAAATATAAAGATATATGACATATGTTGTAAGATAGTATAATCAGAGGAGACCATTGCTACATCAGGCTATTAACATAATATGTACTAGCATTTCCTCTTCTTAGAAATAAAAAATGAAGCCTAAATTATTTTTAAGTCATTCCGAGAACCAATACTTTTCCTCCTAAAAGCTAATGCAGTTTTGCAAGGGGCCAAATATAGCACGCACATGTTTTCTTGAGCGCTGCATTTACGGTGTAGTGTGGGCAGAGGGGAAAAAGCGAGAGCTAACGTTCTTTTGTTTCTGCAGTGTGGTCAACCTCGGAAAACACAGTTCAGCAAAATGGCATGTAAGATAAGGGAAGGTATCACCAGTAACATTGCATCCTCGGAAAACACTCCTTAGTTTTGCCCACGCCAGCTCAATTGCATTCAGATCACAGTTTTACGGAGATAGACAAATAATAATGCATCCCCTTTCGAGAGCCATAACATCCACAAATATTCGTACAAATATAAATCATTTTCAAGTAAATGCGGATGTACCACACTCGTAACAAGGATAAACTGGCAAATCTAGCGCACCAAACGAGCCTTTATGAGGGATGCTTTAACTACAAAGGGATAATGTTATACAATAAACTTCCAAATTCACTTAAACAAGCTGCATCATTAAAACACTTTAAGAATAAGGTTAAGAAATATTTTCATGCACACTGTTTTTATAAGGTCAATGAACTTTTAGAACTATAACCATGTAAATGAGCACTAGGAGCATAGTACATTCACAAACGTGTAATACTTATATTATGACATTTCTTGTAGTAAATTAGTCTATGCAAATACCACATGAAACCGTAGAAAAGCTGCTTACTGTGTATATTGTATGTAATCAATTTGACTTTATAACATGTATATGTTGCCAAGGACGAACTAAAATTCTAATTCTAACATTCAATTGTTGGAAACTGGTTAGCTAATTAACCTCAAAATTAATCAAAACGAAATATGGCGGACATGAAAAAGCTTAGCGTGTTAGCCACTAGATGTCAGTGTATAGTGCATTTGAAATATCAAAGTTGACATCTATGATTACGGAGTTAAACGAAGCTCAACGAATGAGCACTTGGAACCCGATCGCTCTTCTTATCGCGCGTATACTGTATGTATTTCAGTTATTCAGTGAAATTAAGGTAAATAAATTATATTTTTGCCGTTATGGTTTTTAAAATAAATTAATTTTTCTCAAATTGTGAAGCTTTGTGCCTTGGGAAAACGTCCCAATTGAAGCCATAATGATAAATGTAATCTTTAGATTGTAAGCTAAGATTGTAAGTGCGGCTTCAATCACAATTAATAAATTAATGACAAAGTTTAAGTATGTTATCTTTATGGACTTTGCTGAAGAAAGTGTGTTGGATCATGGCAGGTCACCAAGGTACCAATACAGGAATATAAGATTAAAATATCTCCACTGGATTTATGCTTTAAGGTGAGAAGGTAAGGTAAGCAGCAATATTATAAACCTAATTTACTAATTATATTAGTAGGTGTTAAGTTTTTGCCCCGCCCCTTTTCGTAAGCTTTCAGAAAATCGATAATAACTTATGTAATACTGAACAGATATTTCTGAACTAAGCCTTGTTTTGTAATGGATCTTTCCATCTTTCTGCTGGTACCACTGTAACTCCAATGATGTTAGCTTTTCTTTTGTCTTTGGCCGTGTATGTGAACAGTTATTTGTTCTGAATAATATTTTGGACTAGTTGTTGGTGAATATATGATATGGGTAGGCCAAAAACATTTGGAAAGAGAAAGTTTATAGGCAATGGTTTTACTAAAAAAGAGAACAGTAAATGCAGAAAATATAATATACAATAAAACCGCATGTAATATAGAGGTTACTAGGCCCAGTTGGTGAACTGCGAGTCTTGAAAGCAGATAAAATGGTTGAAGAACTGGCCAAGAAGGCAAGACAAATGAACAGCAACCTGAAAAGAAAAAGTGAGAATACAGAGGGTCAAGACTATGTGGCAGGAATGCTCTGACTCATGTCAGTAAGCAATATATAAACTTTAAAGCTGTTTTTCTCAGTTTCACATTTTTTCAGGTTCCGGTAATTTTTTTAAAAAAAAAATTAAACAACCAAAACGTATGAATTTTTTGTGTGCATTAAGCAGACTCATAAGAATAAGGATAAGAAGGGATTTTTCTCTGAGATTCATAACACTTGTTTAAAATATATATATATATATATATATATATATATATATATATATATATATATATATCAAATTTCAGTGCTTTTCTTTTGTTTACAAAAACTAGAAAACTATCACAAATTATTAGAACAAAACTATCAAATTATAATAGGTTATTATTAAAGATAAAGTCTTAAGAACATGCCTGAAAATTTTCTTACCAATTCACCTTAACGTTTTATAGCGTACAGTTTCTGAGAGATTCAGGAATATTGTAATTCCAAGAAGTATAGATTATCCAAGGAATATCGAACCAAATGCACCATTTCCCTTAGAGAAATTAAACAACACTGCAGTTCAACAACGAAGTGGGCATTGGGATGTTCATAAGGCAGTACATACTTCAAATGCTGCAGAAAAACCTTATTCAAAGCGAATATTTGATATTCTAAGTATTGCTTTTCATTATTGAATAATATTAAGAAGTGGGGCATGAATGAAATATTATTAATAAAATCTTCCATCACACAAAAATGGAATGTTTTGTAACAAACACTTTGTACAATTTGGTTCAATTCTTGTCCGATTTCGCTTAGAGGTTGCGTTATAAATACTTAATGAGGACCTCGTTCTTATCTTAAGGTCAAGGTTAGAAATCACACAAGATAATTATTCCTTAAGGAAAACTGCAGCACGTGAGGTTATTTGCCTTTGTGTTCATTACAAAAGCAACATCTCGGAACTATCCAATACATCTAACTTTAGAGGAACAGGCACTAATACAACATGAAAAAATGTTGCGGTTCAAAACAACAAAATTGTAGAAAATATTACTGCAACCAAAGTTACGGAATTAAAAACAGATCTGAATTTTCCTAATTCTAAAGAAAACATTTTAATCAAAGAAAACCCGCTGATTTTTGAACCAATTAATATTCAGTTAGATATAGGACAAATAGTTACAAAATCTGAAACTTCCAAGCCTGTACTAAAAGCACTGGCATTAGAAACTGTGAACAATAGATACCCACCTGAAGAATGGTTACATATCTACACATATGGATCTAACTTGGACAACAACTCAGGAGCAGAATTTAGTGTGCACTGTTCTCATTCTAACAACCAGCAAGACCCCACACAACAAATTTTGATGCAGAAGTAACGGCTATTCATATTTCACTCACAACACCTTCTATACAGAATAGATAAATTCAAAAATGCTGTCATACTTTCTGATTCTAAAGCAGCATTATGTGCAATAAGTTCATATTAAATGAGGTCAATCCAAATTAAAGAATGTCACAAAATGATCCAACAACTTCAAAAACTACAGAAAAGAATTATATTACAGTGGATTCCTGCACATTGTAGAATTGCTGGAAATGAATCAGCTGATTTTCTTGCCAAAAAAGATGCAAATTCAATTCAGAACAAAAATAAAAACTTACCCTTTACATCCATAAAAGTATTAATCAAAAGCAAATATTTTTTCCTCGCTCTTCTGTCTCGCCCTCACCCCTCTATCTGTCTGACTCCCTTATCCTATGAAGCAAACAGAATGGAATTTCAAAGATTTCTGCACCTCTATTGTATGACCTATTCATATATCGTCTCCTGTTGCACAACATCACACGAGGACTGTTCAATAAAGCATGACCACAGTTTGTTTGTTGTTGTTGTTTTTTTGACAACGTACTTTTACTCGTCGTCATAATTTTGATGGTGCTTCTCAAAATAGTCTCCCCTGAATGCGATGCACTTGTCCCAGCGTTTCTGCCAGTCTTCAAAGACATGCTGGAAACCATTTTTGAGAAATCCTTCAAAATCGCCTCCGTAGCCTTCACCGCTGCTTCTGATAATGGATAATGCCCCCCACGAAGGCGTTTCTCCAAGTTAGGGAATAGAAAAAGGTCACATTGGGCTAAATCCGGACTATAGGAAGGGTGAGGGATGCACTTCGTGTTGATTTTTGCAAGATATACAGCAACAACATTGGCAATATGCGGCCACGCATTATCGTGGTGCAGCATACAGCTTGCTTCACGGAAACGTGGTCTTTTGCGTCTGATATGGACATGCAATAGTTTCACGACATCCCTGTAGTATTTGTCCAGTCACTGATGTGTGTGCAGGTACAACATGCTGATAAACCATTCCATGAATACCAATGAATGAGATGACCATAAATTTCCCACCAGAAGCAACCACTTTTGCTTCTTTGGGGGTTGGTGATGAAGGAGATTTCCACACTGAGCTTTGCTGTTTGCTCGCAGGATCAAAATGACGTACCCAAGTTTCAGCAGCAGTGATTACGTTTGAAAGCAGCTCCAGGTCTTTCTCTAACATTAACTTTAACTGCATGCAGACCTGCATGCGAATGTCCTTTTGTTCGGGAATCAACAGTCTTGGAACCCATCGCGCACAAACACGTCTCATGTGTAATGTTTCTGTCACCAACGTGTGGATGGGACCCAAAGAAATGTTCAGTATTTCTGAAAGTGATCTTAAGGTAATTCGACGATCCTCTCTCACAATGGCAGCAGCAGTGTTTATGTTTTCTTCTGTAACAGCAGTAACTGGAGCACCGGGTACACCTTCCTTTGAAATTGATTGTCTCCCCTCTTTAAACATTTTAAACCAACTTCGAGCTGTGCTGTAGGGAAGAACAGACTCTCCATAGGCCTCCTGTAACATTGTATAGGCCTCAACTGAAGGTTTGTTGATAGGAAAGCAGAATTTCAAAGCTACATATTGTTCCTCGCGTGTTACCTCCATTGTAGCGAGAGGCGATACTGAACATGTCTGAACTTGCCCGTTTCTCACAGGCGGGAACCAGGAGTACCAACAATGAAACTACTACGGCGTGTTTGTTTCACATTAAGCTAAGAGAATATAATAAGATTGAATTTTAGTGCGAAAAATTATGACCATTCTTCATTTAATGGTTTATTTTTATTTTTAAGACATTGCGATAATATTTGCCGAGGTTTAAGATTTTATTCATAACTGGTTAATTTTAAATCCTCTTTACCTTATTGAGAGTGTTTGGATTACCGTAGCTTTTAACTAGTGCCATTATTTAGAAGTTTAAAACCTTATTTAAAGCTAATCTTTGATATTCCAAGCATTGCGTTTCATTATTGAACAATATCAAGAAATGGGGCATGAATCAAAGAGTATTAATAAACACTTGCATCACACAGGAATGTAGTGTATTATAAGAAACAAATATCTTTGTGCAATTTGTGCCAATTTTTGCCCAATTTCGCTCAGAGGTTGAGCTATGATGACCCCTTTCCTATCTCTAAGCTCAGGGTCAAAAATCACAAAAGACATTTAATATCATTAAGGAAAACCCCAACACTTGAGGTCATGTACTTAAAGCTTACATCCTTAAATGCTTTCTCATTACAAAACGCACAGCATGTGCAGCAAGACATGTGGTGAACGGTAGAGCAACATTTTGAAATTCCTGCCAAACGAATTCACTATAAGTATATGCCTTGATTATTAAAGACCACAGATTAGATTTTTATATAAAAAAGCACAATTTTATTTCACTTTGGAATTTAAAATGGTTAGACTATACTTCCCTTGTTAGGAATTCTTATTTATAAATGTTTGCAGCACAATTTCATGCTTATCTTCTACACCAACCGTACATTTTAAGGGGAAATGCAGGTTTAAAATGAAAGGCTCCAAAAATATCCAAAGGAAAATATTCTGCATGAAAGTATTTCCATAAATACTCGGAGAGTATTTACCTCCGTTATTCACTATAATGTTTTACAGACCCTACTTACATATTTACTTATTAGTTTAACAAATCTGTGCATTCACAGTACAAGAATGGTTTCTCTTTGTATTATAAATATGTGAGCCGTAGCACCAACCTTGTTTAAAGAGATACTCATACACAGTTGATTGTTTTAGAGGTCGATTAGATACCAGAAATAAATTTTGGTGTATTAAGGTGGCCGTGACTGGATACTAGTAATGTTTGCTTCGAGGTGCTCATTTTATCCGTATATTTATGGTGAATTGCTTCCGTGAGAAGATCTTTCTATATCTCCAAGTGCATCAACAACTTAATATTACTAATTAGTGTTATTTGATACTAACTTGATGTGTTTACATAAATTCGCTTAAAATTGTGCGAGGGATCTAAAGTCTTGGGCATAGACACTCACAACGTTAACCACGTCAATTGTAAGTGTACACTCCCCCGCAATGGAGGAAGATGATTTCCTGAAACTGTAAGTAGTGCAGTATATGTTAAAATTATAAATGTTATTCAGATATATCTCATTTGTAATGAAAGTTGTAAAAGCAACAAAACAATCGAAGGTGCGAAAAGCAAATGAAGATCAAGTTATTATAAAATAAGGCTGCCAAACATTCGAAATTATATTTAAAACAGGTTAGCAAACCCTTGAATACAAATGCTTTATGCGCATTTTCAGTACCTTCAACAAGCACCACGCCAACTCATCAGCAACTTCAAGCGGATAACAGCGCGTCAAATGCATACTTTGCTACCATTCTTACGCAAAATTGATATATAAAAGAGGATAGCTTAGATAACAATAACTCAGTTGGTGAAGTTGGGACTACCAAAGAGAAAGTTCCTCCAATCTGCTTAACCGATATGTTGTTGTTTTCAAAAGCTAGTCTTTGGCAATGAAGCCATTAGCTCTCTTGTTCTCCAATATTTCTGCGTAGTGGATCCAGCAGGTAGGACTTCACAGGTTAGAAGATGTTCTTCAATCATCTCCTTTAATTTGTTGCAGAATGATCTCTTTACACACTTCCGGACTTGTTCTCTATATATCTTACATTCTTTCCACCGAGAGAACACATTTTCTAAAAACTATTTCACAGAAAATATGAAATTACCTACACTTCAATATTATTTATTAATGAAAGCCCCACTGCAGATATTTGGTGCCCAATCTACACACACACACACAGCTTCTGCCCTAAAGAATAGTCATTTTTAATTTAACATAGAAACACTTTTACTATTCTATTAAAAAAATAACCAATATCTAAAAAAATTAAGTCTACAGAAAGGCTTTACCATTAGAGGACGTGTGGCAAATATCAGTACAGTGTGTCAAATAATCTTGTAAAATGCTCCGTATACGCAGAAATGAAGAAAATATTCAGAAAAATATTTTGAAAAATTATGGAAGTTGTAGGTAGTTATACTAAACTTCTTACAAAATTTGACAGGTATCCAATACTCATTTAAACACCCCTTATCCTGAAAGATGAATGTGTGGTAACTCTAAGCTCTATGTATCCTGTACTCATTTCAACATCATTTCATTCATCGCCCGATATGACTTAACTTTGAAGGTTTTCTGTTATCCTGAAAGATGAATGTCTGGTAACTCTAAACTCTATGTACCCTGTACTCATTTGAACATTATTTCACTCATCATCACTCATCTATTATGACAAAGACGGTTCAAATCAGTTTCTTTGCTCAACAGTTATTCACCAGTGGAACATTTCAGAAAAGCTGTCTTGAGGCATCAAATGTCCTTTATCAATATAGAGTCAACATGAAAAAATTAATGCCACGGCCGGGATTTGAACTACGGATCTCCTGGTTACCTTCCAGTCACTCTTACACATTGAGCTACCATGGCCAATTTGCCGTCATGACATTAAATTCTTAATTTCATTCGTATATTTTCCCGGCAGACCACTACTTGATTAAAATTTATTTTCTTATTTTTCAAATTTATTTATTTTATTTCTTTTTCAAATGTATTATTTACTTTTTTATTTTCTTATTATATTATTTTCAATTTGACTTCTTATTATTTTAGTTAATTGATGGAAATTAATCATTTCTTCACACTAGCCGTATATAGGCTAAGGTGTTTGATAGAGTCAACATGAAAAATTCAATGCCTTGGTAGACCTACGATGGCCATGGTAGCTCGATGGGTTAGAGCGACTGGACGAAAACCAGGAGATCCGTGGTTCAAATCCCGGCCGTAGCATTGAATTTTTCATGTTGACTCTATCTATTAAAGACCTTAGTCTATATACGGCTAGTGTGAAGAAATGATTAATTTATATCAGCTAACTATAAAAAAGTTCTTTATCAATTTTGCGAGATCTTGCAAAAAAGTCTTGTTAAAAGGATTAGAGATACTTGTTAGCCAATTTTTAGGTTCTTAATTATTTCACAAAAAGAAGGCTAACATGGACGTTCTCGTAATTTTTCAAAGATGTACTGCCTTACGAACATCCTCACATCCACTTCATTGTTAACTGTTGCGTTTAATTTCTTTACAGGAAATGGTGCTAGTGACAGGAGTAACAACGGTTCGAACCCCAGCATCCCGTGTGGAACTTCCCTTACTGACTCTTCAAATATTTACTCAACTTATGTATGACCGAGATGCACTCAAACAGCACTACGAGTCGTGCAAACAGCGCTTGAGTCAACTGGAGACTCAGACCACGCACAACAACAGTAAGTTGTTTGTGGCTAAGGTCGCTGCTGAACAACGTGTTCAAGAGTTGTTAGGTAGAGTGAAGTCCCTGGAAGATGATGTCGAAGACAGGTCAAGATTGATGAAGAGCTTCCAGCAATATCTCAGAAATCTTACTTTGATTCACCATGAACTCCTCAAACAACATTCAAAGATCACAGGCATAGCAAAAGGTCACAAGTCTGAAATTCTTCGTATTGACACAAGCCTGTCAGATAGCTTCCAGAACATCATCCGCATCTACCAAAATTACCAGAAAGAGGTGAGGAATATTCTCTAATAAATACCTAAACTATGAAGCTATTAACACTGAAACAAACAAATATATACAAATATAACAATTTTAACTTAAAACTTCACTTACCTTATAAGAATGATGATAATTCTTATAAATTCTCCGGAATCGCGAATTAATGTAAAACTTATACACATCCTCAGCCGGAAACAAAGCTGTTGCTATCGTTACGAAAGCTAGATGTCGACATGTTCTTGTTAGTATTACCAAAATCGGAATATAAAACAAATTTAAAAACAGAATTGACTGCCGGTATTTCAAAATTCATTACGCGATGTTTGTTTCTTAAAATAAATATATTTTCCTAAACCATTAAATCTATCGGACCATTTAATTGTTTTAATAATTAGCATTCCCTTTAATTTTTAAAGTTTGGTATAGATTTGTTGATGATATTTTTGCAATTGTTCGTCATAAACTCATAAACGATGCTTTAAAATTACTAAATTTGCAAGATAACTTACATTACAAACTGTAATTAATGGGTTTCTTCCTTTACTAGATTTAAAAATAATAATAAATCATAATAACTTAGATTTTGGTGTTTATAGGAAGTTACTGATATTGATAATTACATAAAAGATAAATATTTTAGCCCTTTTTGACATAAATTTGCTGTTTTCAATAGTTTGATTTATAGATTAATAAATATACCCTTGAAAAAAGAGAAATTTATTATTTTACTGCTTTAATTAATAGTTTTAATAAAGACTTTATGAATAAAATAATTGAAAAATTCAAATATCAAAAAACTGTTAATGATATTTCTACCCTTAGAAAAAAAGACGATTATAATTTTTAAAAATTTACTTACCGTCCTTGGGTTAATAGACATTTTCTAAAAAAGTTAAGGAGTTTCGAATAACTTTAGTTCCTCAAAATAAATACAGTATTAAAATTATTGCATTTCTCTATAAAAGATAAAATTCAAAATAATAAAAAATCTGGTATTTATCAGTTTAATTGTTTCGATTCTGATAATTTACCAAATTAAATATGAGGATGTGGATTTACCAAATTTCAGCAGATCAAATTTCAGATTGCTTAGTCAGCTGAGGTTTGTGTTTGAAAAAAGGGGCAAGAAAAATTTGCTAAGAGACAGACGCGATATTGGTGTGTGGCGAAGACGTTATTTAAGGACAATCAGACTGTACCGAGATACAAGACGCTAATATACTACCCTGACGAGACTTGAGTGAATAAAGGACACACGACAAGTATGGCGTGACACGACTTTTAACACTGAAAGGCAAGCATTTTGCAAGGTATTTGTGCTGGTTTAAAAAAAATCCCAGTGCAAAAGGCCGAAGGCCTTTCATTATAAACTTGTTTCAGTTTCATTGCTCATTCATTCAGTTTCAACTTACTCAGTTTCATTATAAACTTCATTATTTTTGCATGCCTTCATATTCATATTTGTACGATTTTATCTATCTTCCTGGCAATTATTATGACGTTTACTGCAGGTTTAAATGTGACGGGAAGTCACCGCCTATGGTCTATGGCGCGAAAACATTAGCCAATTAGGGTGAGGGGGAAGGTAGTTGCACGCGGAGTGATACATGTCTGCGGTGCAAGGTTGTATGGAATAGAGATTAGTCAAATCTTTCACCCACCATGTTGCTGTTTGAATCTCGCGCCTTTCTTCACCTTAGAAAAATGATGTAATATTAACCTGCTACACTATAACAAATGGCAAAAATATCATTGACTTTGGAGACCTTAGTCATTGTTAAGACTGGCAATGCATGCCTTAAGGCATTGTTCAGTTGAAGTGACATATTCCCTAAGTAATAGTTTCTAATATTCATGTTCCTTTTTTAATGAACAGATATTTATAAATAAAACACAATTACCGCATATAAAAATTGTTATGCTTAATAATAAAATGTATTTGTTTATTTTTCAGCTAATGGAAGAACTGCTGAAAAAGCTTTTAAATGGTAAGAGCAAAGAAGAGAGGTTGTTGGAAGCTGCAATGAAAGAAAATGTTGACGATATCTCCTTGCTGCTTTACTTCGGCGCAGACATAGAAACAACGGACCGCTATGGTAGAACAGCGCTATTCTTTGCTGTAGAGAGCGGCAACCTCAGGTCGTGCGAAGTACTGCTTGACGGTGGCGCCAACATAGAAGCGATACCAACTTCACACTTTGACGGTACTCCGATATACGTAGCGGTAGCGACCGGGAACATGGCTATCGTTCGTCTGTTTGTAGAACGAGGCGCAAATCTCTCGGTTAAGGCCATGGGTGGTTATACTCCTTTGAAGGCAGCAAGGTTTTTTGAAAGCTATAATGTGGTAAGGTATCTTGAAGAAAAGGGTGCGCCAGAGTAACTTCTCAAATCTCACGGAATTGTAATGAATGACAGTTTATTTCTCTTTCACTTATAATATTCACCTAAGACCATTAGAGACTCGGGGCTTAAATACAGGGTAGGGCAGGAGCTTTATGTGTAAACTGTTTATACAACTGCAAAATATGCAATAATACTAAATAAATGCAAACGACGTCCAAATATGTATGGCCCAGGTCCTATATATGTGGAACTGTTCTGCCTGCTCTCTTGTAATCCTGAAATATTGCATCAACAAAGAGTTTAGGTATAAAAAATGAAGATTTATGAAATATGTTGTAAGAAAATATGAGAGGTGGCTATTGTTACATCACGTTGTAAAGATAATGTGTACAAGCACCTCCTCTTCTTAGAAATAAAAAAATTAAACAAAAATTAATTTTTAAATCATTCAAAGAACCAATACGTTTTCCTCTTAAAAGCTAATGCAGCTTTGCAGGGGGCTAAATATGTAAAGGTAATGCGCACAGTACCGCACGGTGTCAGTATCTCGTAGTTGCCGATAGATAGTAGAAGCTCATGGTGTGTATTTAAACAAACAACTATCTTTCTTACCATTGGAAGGTTTTCCCTCCTCTTTTACCGTTCAATCAGAAGTTATTGTTCAGAGAAGTCGTGTACTGAACTGGAGCTGTGCTGTTAATAATTTGCTGACATTGCTGCTGCCTTGTCCAGTGAAGAACTAATTAAATATGTGTACTCATATTATTTGGTATTAAGTAGAGCACACAAGCACAAAATACAGTGTTGGATTAAAAGAATCGGGCCGTGCTATGACGTTATATATACGTACGTGGGAGTTGCTCTGTACCGTACGATAGCAATTTTCCCAGTGCCATACGCGAAAGTATATTTTTATTCCCTGAACTTGCACTGACATTAGATATAGGCATTCCTGTCAACATGGAGGCCAAAAAGAAAGGAAAATGGTTAGAAGAAGGTATGATACAAGCAATAAGGCATGTGATAAAAGGATCAGCGAGCCGGGGAGTACCAATATATTGCTGAAACATTAACATCGACTCTATATAAGTTGATGTTGCAGGAAAAGGCACAAAAACAAAAGAACAAATCAATAGCAAAGGAACGCAAGACTAACATTAACAAAACTATAAATGGAGAACCTAGCTCTAACTCCGTGTCAACAGAAACTGGAAATAGGGAAGAGCCTTAGAAGAGTAAAAGAATTTATTAAATTTTGGAACCAAAACCAGTGTTGATTGAAGTGTTCTGACAGAGTGTATCATTTGCAGTTCAGTGTGAATCCTGCAAGAGTTAGATACACATTGAATGTACAGAACAAGAAAACATTGATTTTTATAAATGTGATCACTGTGTTTAAAAGTATTTCATTACTTCTAAGACATTTTTATTTTGTTGTGATAATATCTAGAGAACGTTTTGAAAAATATATTATCATGTTACCGTGTTCTCTTTATATCTAAAAAATACAATAATTATGATAAAAATAATTATCTTGTGATTTATAATGCAGTTCCTCTTCCTTTATATAGAAATATGTATTTATTTTACGTCTGTCCGATACTGGGAAACACTTTTTGAGATGCGCAGTTATTATTAATATTTACTTTAGTCATTAACAGTCAACATGACTCGCGTTCATGAATGTTCATTACTAATGCTGTTTCTCTATGTTATTAGCTTCATGATAGTAACACCATACTTGTTCTCCATTGCATTTTCTTTAAATTTTGAAAAAAAAAAAAAAAAAAAAAAGACTTACGTGTGCGGTACTGGGCGCATCTCCCCCCTCTCCGTTATTCAGTGAAATTACGGTAAATAATAAATTATATTTTCACCATTATGGCTTTCGAAATAAATTAATTTCGTTCAAATTCTCAAACTTGTGCCAATTGTGGCCATAATGATCAATGTAATCTTTAAATTGTCCAGTACCAAGCGGAGTTTTTAACTCAGGTTTCAATCACAGTTACTACATTAATTACAGAGTTTAAGTGTGTTACATTTATGTACTTCACTGAAAACTATCAAGTAATTGGCAATGAATGAAATAGTACTAATAACACTGTTCAATAAAGAATGATAATTTTTTACGGCCATACTTTTTCGCACTAAAATTCAACCTTACTATATTCTCTTAGCTTAATATGCAACAAACACGCCGTAATAGTTTCATTGTTGGTACTCCTTGTTCCGGCCTGTGAGAAGCAGGAAGGTTCAGAGATGTTCAGTATCGCCTGACGCTGCAATAGAGCTAACACGCGAGGAACAATATGGGGCTTTCAATTTCTGCTTACGTCTCAACAAATCTTCAGTTGAGGCCTATACAATGTTACAGGAGGCCTATGGAGAGTCTGTTCTTCCCAACAGCACAGCTCGAAGGTGGTTTAAAATGTTTAAAGAGGAGTGACAATCAATTTCAAAGGAAGGTGGACCCGGTGCTCCAGTTACTGCTCTTACGGAAGAAAACATCAACACTGCTGCTGCCATTGTGAGAGAGGATCGACGAATTACCTTAAAATCACTTTCTGAAATACTGAACATTTCATTGGGTGCCACCCACACGTTGGTGACAGAAACATTACACATGAGACGTGTTTGTGCGCGATGTGTTCCAAGACCGTTGATTGCCGAACAAAACGACATTCGCATACAGGTCTGCATGCAGCTAAAATTGATGTTAGAGGAAGATCCGGAGTTTCATTCAAATGTAATCACTGCTGATGAAACTTGGCTACATCATGTTGATCCTAAGAGCAAACAGCAAAGCTCAGTGTGAAAATTTCCTTCATTACCAACCCCCAAAAAGGCAAAAGTGGTTGCTTCTGCTGGGAAAGTTATGGTCATCTCATTCTTTGATATTCATGGAATGGTTTATCAGCATGTTGTACCTGCACACACATCAGTAACTGGACAATACTACAGGGATGTCCTGAAAACACACCAAGTCCATATCAGGCGAAAAAGACCACATTTCCGTGAAGCAGGCTGGATGCTGCACCACGATAATGCGCGGCTGCATGTTGCCAATGTGGTTGCTGGATATCTTGCAAACATCAACGTGAAGTGCATCCCTCACCATCCCTATAGTCCGGATTTAGCCCCGTATGACTTTTTTCTGTTCCCTAACTTGGACAAACGCCTTCGTGGGAGGCA
The DNA here is from genome assembly GCA_030765055.1 of Mantis religiosa. Classification (NCBI taxonomy): domain Eukaryota; kingdom Metazoa; phylum Arthropoda; class Insecta; order Mantodea; family Mantidae; genus Mantis; species Mantis religiosa. The sequence goes on along the minus strand of CM060960.1, from coordinate 19,526,200 downwards.
TTGTCCATCATCAGAAGCGGTGGTGAAGGCTGCGGAGGCTATTTTGAAGGATCTCTCAAAAATGGTTTCCAGCATGTCTTTGAAGACTGGCAGAAACGCTGGGACAAGTGCATCGCATTCAGGGGAGACCATTTTGAGAAGGACCATCATAAAAAAATGTCACCATTCTTTATTGAACAGCCATTTTTTTAAATATAAAAATATATATCTATGTAGATAGATATATATATATTTCTTTTTTTCTTATTTAACCAATTATTCATTATTTTCGTTCATTTTCTTACCTATTTTCCTAATTTCACAAATATTCACTATACACATAAACACCCATGCCCTATCGGGACTCCAACCCGCGACCCTCTACGCAGCGGAACACTAGAGGCATACGCTTTAGCGACCACGGCTACGACGGCCGGCCCCCTCGTAACACCTGAGGCTTTCATGGCGACGGATATACTCAAGAAAATACTATTATAATTTACTGCAGACAGTCTTTTGTTCAGTGATGCAAATATCGTTAGTGTTTTGCCTTTGTTGATTTTTCTGTAATATCCACTTAGTGCTTATACAGTTTCTCAAAAATGTAGTGATGATGGGAACGATGTACCTTTCCGAAACGTCGATTTCTTATCGTCTTTTCACATGGCTTGTTTCCCGAGAAAATCTTGAATATAATAAACAGTTAATTTACATAGCTTAGTAGGAAACAAACCATTGTCGATTTGTTCCAATGTTATGTTTGATTTCGCTTAAAGAATACGTTATAAATACATGACGACCTCTTTCTTATCTGTAAGGTCAGGGTCGGAAGTCTGATATCTTTGCATAAGTCATGGCAGATATTTAGTTTCCTTTAGGGGAACCCCAGTATTTGAGGTTATGTGTACTGCAGTGTCTTTGTTTATCAGTGTAAACCGCGCAGCATCTGTAGCAAGACGTTCTGTGAAGTGCCGAGGAGGATTGTGAAGCTCATCCCAAACTCATCTACCGTAAGTATATTCTTATCTTAATTATTTAAGGACGCTGCTAACTTCTGATTTAAACAAACTATTTCTGCTTTGCAGTTCAAAATAGACAACACATCTCATGTTACGTATTCCCATTTCTAAGTGTTTACAGCTTATCTTTAATCCCAACCGTACATTTTAAAAGGAAACATTGAACACGTCAAAGAATTATCCAATTTAATAAAACATATACTTGAAAATTGACCAAAAGATACACATCATATACAAGCAATACGAAAAACATGGCAAAAAATATAAAATCAAGCAAAATATCTGATATGGATTGGGAATATTTCCACAAAATGTGACGATGATATTATTTCTTCAACGCTTAGAGGGCTGCAGACTGCACCTTGTAATGTTTTCCAGTTCCTAGTACCTATTCATTATTTTTACAAATCTGTGCGTTCAAACAGCAACAATAGATACTCTTTGCTGTAGTTCTTTAACGCTATTTCCTTCAGTGTTAACTCATAACGGACGATGAATGAAATGATGTTCAAATAAGTACAGGGTACATAGAGCTTAGAGTTACCAGACAGTCATCTTCCAGGATAAGGGAAAACCTCCAATGGTAAGTCATATCGGACGATGAATGAAATGAAGTTCAAATGAGCACAGGGTACATAGAGCTTAGAGTTACCAGACATTCATCTTTCAGGATAAGGGAAAACCTCCAACGTTAAGCCATATCGGACGATGAATGAAATGATGTTCAAATGAGTACAGGGTACATAGAGCTTAGAGTTACCAGACATTCATCTTTCAGGATAAGGAAAAACCTCCAATGGTAAGTCATATCGGACGATGAATGAAATGAAGTTCAATTGAGTACAGGGTACATAGAGCTTAGAGTTACCAGTCATCTTTCACGATAAGGAAAAACCTCCAACGTTAAGTCATATCGGACGATGAATGAAATGATGTTCAAATGAGTACAGGGTACATAGAGCTTAGAGTTACCAGACATTCATCTTTCAGGATAAGGAAAAACCTCCAATGGTAAGTCATATCGGACGATGAATGAAATGATGTTCAAATGAGTACAGCGTATATAGAGCTTAGAGCTACCAGACATTCATCTTTCAGAATACGGAAAGAGACCTTATCCAGATAACACACCCTGACCGAGTGTTGTAGCTCTTGAACGTAGACACGCTATTATCTACTCCACTGAGGTGGGCTGTGCTGCAGATTGGATTCATCTGCATTATTTCTTTAGAATCAGAAGCCTGCTCTTTGTTATAAAATGTAGCAGTTTCTTGTATATCGCAAATCATTTCCTTTTCTGGAATTAGTATGGAAAAATCTGTATGGCATCATTTGAATTAGAAGTTTGTTTCCTTTTATAACCTACAATGTACAACATGTCAGATGTTTAACTCACAAATAAGCAATTGTCCACTCATACATTGAGTTATTTTGTCTTATCTTCCCTACAGTGACTGATAATTGCTGTTTTGTACAGCGTCTGTGACTTAGCGTTTTAGCTTCTGAAACAAGAGATCATACATTCAATTTAGGTTTGGCAGAGGATGTTTTATTGAATGAATCATTCTTTAAACTCCCAAGGCTGAAAATGTTAGTGCGTCTCACATCAAAGGTGTAGAAAATAAAACATTTGAATTAACAACAAATAAAACATCTTTGGAGCAGTGACATTATTGCAGTGTTTAGAAGTAATATTCTCCAACATGAACTCACCTCCACATATGAGGGAGCCGACGGATGCCATACACAGCGTCTTGTTGTCCTAATCTTCAAACAGACTGCTCACAACATCGTCAAAATCATAAACAACAATGAACATGAGTTTAAGTGGATCCTGTTCTTGTCGATACCGTATTGACCGTGGTGAATCAATGTGCCGCTAACCATTTGACTGTCTCTTTAATTTTGATTGGTAGCACCGAACCTAGGTTTGATCTAATGTTATGATACGTCGAAGAAAACGCTCGCCTTCACGTTCATAGCGTTCTAAGTGTAATCTCAGTTGCTGTCTGACAGCGGAGCAGGTAACATCGCCACACCGTGACGACTTGTTTATCTTTCCGGCGCGAGAGGCGGCGTTAGTAGAACGGGGCAAATTGCCGGCCTAATTCTACATCAAATTTCTTTGTGTTTTCACGTGCGTACTTTCTACTCGTGAAGTGTTAATATTTAGTGTACTATGGCTGACCCCCCTGATACGGGGCAGCTAATCTACTCCGCAATGCAGACATGTTACCAGCAAGAAGAACAACTCTCTGCTTCCACTTCTCTGCAGCAATCTCTACCGACTCTTCACTGTGAACCAGTCCAAACTTCACTCCGTCCTACGACTTCTGCTACTAGTGAAAATGACGAACGTGCTTCTAAGCGGCAGCGGACTTCAGGAGAATCCGTTGCGCCATTAGACTCCAACATGGATTTTGACTCGAATGATTGTGTACTAAATGGGAATTTGCCAGCAGACACCTCGGACGTCGGCCCTCTTCAGTCTTCGACGACGAGACCTTCTACACTATCTCCTCCTTCCACGTCACGTCCTACAACAACACCCTCTACACCTGGCGTCTCTACACCACGTAGCCATTCCAATCGTTATAACAGCGCAGATCCCGGACCTTTTTATGTGTTTATTGAAAGTTTGGATAAGAATGTGGGTAAGCTACACCCCATGAGTGTGGATAAACTGCTATTTCGTCACAACCCGACAATCCGACGTGCAATAGTGCATATTACCTCAGCAGGAAAAAACCGACTGAAAATTGAGGCAGCATCGGCAGAGGCCGCTAACACTATAGTAGAATCACCGGCATTTACTGGAACATCTTTGGAAGTTTACATTCCCAATTTTATGATACACAAACAGGGTGTTATTCGCAACGTGGACACCAGTCTCTCAGAAGAAGAAATTGCTGAGTTTCTAGAGAGTGCCTACCCTGTTATTTCTGTCCAGCGTTTTTCTCGACCCACTAGCGACCCTGCAGTACGGGTCCCCATTCCTGTGTGTAAGATTACCTTCCGCTCTCAAGTGTTGCCGACTCATGTAGTCATCTTTGGAACGCGATGCCCGGTGGAACCTCGTGATCCTCCAGTCTGCATCTGCACTAAGTGTTTACGCTTCGGCCATCGCTCGCATCAGTGTCGGAGTGCGGCTAGATGCGGTAAATGTGCTGGACCCCATTTCTTAGAAGACTGCACCTCTACCTCAGGTCCTTGCTGCATTCACTGTCAGGGAGCTCACCTGGCAACAGACAGAAAATGCCCAGCATACCGTCAATACCGGGAGGCACGAGTGGCGGCTTCTCGAATAGATGCCCCTTGCTCGCTTCAGCTATCTCGTCCAACTTACTCACAGGCCATTAATGGAGCCCTCTCGATGAATGATACACGGTCTTTCCCTCCTCTCCCTGGAGCAATATCTCCTACAAAGTCATCCAGCACTCTTCCGCCGCCTTCCTACACTCCTCGACCAGCACCTTCACCAGGAATCCAACCGGCCGTTGCCCTCGCCACTCCGACTTCACCTGCTGTTTCGGTGCCTCGTGTGTCAACACGACCTCCCCCGGACCGAGTTCCGCATTTTCCCCCAGTTCATTCCACTCTGTATATTCCACAACGAGTACCTGTATCTCCAATAACTCATAATCCTTATCCGCCATCTTGGGCGGGTCCTTCATCGCCGTCTGCTCCCACTAGTTTGCAGCTTGTGGAGCAACTACTACAGCTCATAGTTCCTCTATTATCTGCTTTTTCTCCTTCCTCAACGGCCCCTGTTCAACTTGAACTTCTCCGCGACTTCCTTACCAGCTTATTACAAAGCTCATAAACCAACGATGACAACCCAACATTACAGCATGGCTTCAACCCTGTTGCAATGGAATTGTCGTTCTCTTCGAGCTAATTATGACTCTCTTGTGCAAGAACTCTTTGTACGCCACGTCTGCATCGCCCTGCTGTCTGAAACTTGGTTGACTCCGAATACGTTTCTTCGCATACCTTCTTTCTGCCTCTACTCCAAGGATAGGACGGACGGATGGGGAGGAGTTGCAATTCTGGTGCACTCTGCTATTCCACATTACACCATTCAGATAGACCACAGCCAAATACATTCTTTTGAAGCCGTGGCGGTGAGGACTCTGCTTTGTCAACGAGAAGTCACAGTTGTCTCATTGTACTGTTCCCCTAGAATGATCATCACCAGTCGAGAATGGTATCATTTCCTGCGCCAGCTACCAACCCCCATTTTACTCGGCGGAGATTTTAATGCTCATAATACCACATGGGGTTGTGACCTGACCGACGCTGCTGGCAGAACGCTTTTGGACTTCATCGAGGACTCTGGTTTGGTCCTTCTCAACGATGGGTCTTCCACCCTGCTCACTCGGCCCGGACACCGACCGTCAGCGATTGACTTGACGCTCTGCTCCCCTTCCCTATCTTCTGAACTCCAATGGAGGGTTCTTCCCTTTACAATGGTCTCCGATCATTTCCCGCTGGAGATTTCGACTATTCTTCCGCACGTTTCTGTGGCCCACCGGCCTTCGACCAGATGGAACTTACGGCGTGCCAATTGGGTCAAGTACGAACGTATTCTCGAAGCCACCGTTTCTGAGATTCCCAATGATCGTCCTCCGTTGGTGCATTACGACACCTTTCTACAGTGTATCAATAGTGCGGCCTTGCTTTCCATCCCAGAGAAACGGCCAGTTCTTACGTCCCGTGGTGTACCATCTCCTTGGTGGAATGCAGAATGCAGTCGTTATGTTGCGAAGAGGAAATTGGCGCTCAGTACCTACCGGCACAACTCTACATGGGACAATTTTCTGGCCTATAAACGGGCCGCAGCTGAGGCCAAACGTTTTTTACGACAGTGCAAAAAGGAGTGCTGGAAGACCTTTTGTGCCAAACTCTCTAACACCACCCCACTTTCTCAGATTTGGGGGTTTATTAACAAATTGAGGAAGAAGACAGTTCCTACCCGCCCTCTGAGGGATTGGATCGCTGAGTTTGCAGATCACATTGCTCCGCCATCCGTGACATCACCACAAGCACCTACTGGTCTCTCTTCTTCCGGGGACTCGCACCACACTTTGATGTCAGCATTTTCCATGTCTGAACTCCGAAGTGTACTGAAGTCGTCGTCGAATTCAGCTCCGGGTTATGATCAAATATCCTATAGCATGCTCACCCACCTTCCTCCTCGTGCGAAGATGATCCTTTTGGAACTATTCAACGACCTTTGGGCCTCCGGCGTCTTCCCCGAGAGTTGGACTACACAGATCATTGTACCTATCTTGAAGCCGGGGAAGGACCCTAGCTTTGGTACCTCTTATCGCCCGATCGCTTTGTCTTCCTGCATCGCCAAGACCTTTGAACGCTTGCTTAAACAACGACTTGAATGGTGGCTGGAATCCCGGAGATTATTACCCATGTCCCAATATGGTTTCCGCAAAACCCGGAGTACTTTGGATAGTCTCAGCATCCTGACTACTGACATCGAGCGTACCTATTTGGAACAAGGATATCTGACAGCCATCTTTTTGGACATTTCCGGCGCCTACGACAGTGTTTTACTGCCAGTTTTGCTTGGGAAGCTGCAAGCACTAGGTCTTCCTCCTCGGTACTGCTCTGGCATTTATAATCTTCTCCGACATCGCCTCATCTATATCCGTTCTCCTGATAACTCCTTCTTCGGCCCTAGAATAGTAGTTCGAGGATTGCCCCAGGGAGCGATTTTGAGTCCTCTTCTTTATGCACTTTATACGTCGGATTTAGACTCTCTATTTAGTCCTCACATTCGAGTTCTCCAGTACGCTGATGATATCTGTTTGTACACTCGGTCCTCTAGTTTTTGGATTACTCGTCTGTGGCTAAGTGATGCAGCCACCGATTTATCAACCTGGGCCTCTGAACACGGATTACATCTTTCACCTTCCAAGTCTACAGTCGTAGTGTTTACTAGGAAACGACGGACATTTCCTGATGGCGTTATCCGCTTGGGACCTTTTACTTTTACCCTTGCATCTTCCGCAAAATTTTTGGGTGTCTATTTGGATAGTCGCCTTTCATGGAGTCGTCACATACAGCATCTCATCTCCAAGATTTGTGCAACTCTTAATGTTCTACGCAGTATCGCTCATTCATGTTGGGGTGGGGACGCTTCCATATTACTTCTGCTATATCGTTCCCTAATTCGGTCGGTGCTGGACTATGGCTGTATCTTCTTTGGCTCTGCTTCCACATCGGTCTTGCGCAAGTTGGATATCGCTCAGTACCGTGCTCTTAGATTTTGCCTGGGTGCTATGCTTTCTACACCGACGAATGCACTTTTGGTTGAGGCCTCAGAACCACCATTGGAGATACGACGACAGCTCTTAACACAGCGCTTTCTATTGCGAGTTTTCTCCGTGGATGCCCACCCAGTATTGCGGACGTTGCAGTATCTTGCTGCTAATTATCTCAACGTGGATTTTCCAGCTGTACGACGATTGCCCTTACTCTTACTGGGTTTTCGGTCTCTATACCACGCTTTTCCCTTAATTTTGAAAAGCCCCTCTCTTCCGGGGTTTCAATATCCATATGACTTACACTTCTTGAATGTTTCAGTGCATTGTCTTCCTGATCACATCATTCGGACCCCAGACGTTAACATCACCCTCTCTCATTTCTTGCAGATTACATGGCCAGATTTCACCACGATTTACACCGACGGTTCTAAATCTGCTGATGGAGTAGGTTACGCATACGTATGTCCTTCTACTAATGCCCTGGCTCGATACCGCCTACCTATGGAGGCTTCCAGCTACACTGCAGAGGTTTTGGCCATTCGTGACGCTTTGCAATATGGGATTTCTCAGGGCTTCCCCAAACTGCTGATCTTAACCGATGCGCAGAGTGTGCTGCAGAGACTCTCATCTCCCCGCTGGACGAGAGATATGCACTGTTATCTTTACGAGATACTGACGTTGGTGAACAACGCTACCATAGCTGGACATCAAATTCACTTCCTTTGGATCAGAGGGCATGTCGGAATTCGATACAATGAAGTCGCCGATCGCCTGGCAAAAGAGGGACTCACCCAAGGCACCTTTCAAGGCATCCAACTGCCCTACACGGATTTCTTCCCGGTCCTTCATCGTGACGCCTATTGTCGCTGGAATGACGCCTGGATTCGTTCACAGTCCATCAAAGGCAAACACCACGCCGCCGTTCAGACGCATCTATCCACGACCCCTTGGTTCTCCAGCTTCAGGATTGCACGTCGACATCTCACCTCCATCATTAGAATGCGACTTGGACATGGATGTTACCCTGCGCATCTTCACCGACTACGTCTCATCGATTCCCCTGTATGTCCTGATGACCCAGGCGAAACCGCTGACCTCAATCATCTCCTGTTCAGTTGCTCAGGCTACCGAGCCCACCGTTCTTCCTTCCTCCGCCGCCTACTTCAGCAGTCTGTTCCTTTTCCCGCTAGCGTCAACACCATATTACAGTTATGCAACAAACCTGTATACCACGCTCTTCTACAATTTCTTAAAGAAAGTGATCTACAGATCTAGTCTCCTCCCAGCCTCTTAAACTTCCTTACATTATTTTTCTTATTTTTCCCTACGATGGCCATATGGGATTTTACCGAAGGCCAAAAAAAAAAAAGTGTAATCTCGCTGTTTCCATCCTCTGCCACATTGTTTCCTCTGTAAGACTGTGTGGAATCCATTTCCTCATCTTTAACTTCCTAAGTATGTGGAGAATCGAACAAGGAGCAACTCCAACTTCTCTTGCTAGTTCACTCTAACGATGTTCTTCGAGCAGTGCTCTAACAGCATTCACATGCACATCATTACTTCCTCTTTGTGGTCTACCAGCTCTACATTTTTTATTAACGCCTTCCCTTCCTCTCACCCACCTAGCCGAGGTACGACATGGTAAAGTCTGTCTACCACTAACTTCCAATAATTCCGTAAGACATTGCCGCGTATTGATACTTCTTGCAACCTGAATTTTAATGAAGCATCTTGGTTCGTATTTACTAAATTACCTTTATTTATCTAGTTTCTCTTATCTCAATTCGATTAATGACGATTGAACGAAAATAAATGTTACGGCTGACTGGATGACTAACTCTTAATAATGAAGCGGTTAGCAAGTTGCATTTTACGTCCGGATCCTTGACAATTCCCTAAAGTTTTGTTTCCCAGTAACTATCTTGTCAAAATCTAACTTAAACATATCTAAGTATACATGCTTTCCACCCAGCATGACGCGAAGTGAAGCTCCTGAAGATCAGAATTGGAAGAAAATTTCTCGAAATTGCCCCTTGGGTGTAATTAAAGTTACCCAGAAGTATGAAACACGTTTTTAAATTACGGCTATGTTTAGTGTCTTATGAAAATAGAACCATTCATGCATTTTTCTCAGGAAAAGTTAACTTCTTTGGGGATCTAGAGAATGTCTGCATCTGTTTTAGTACCCATCTCACTCACTTTAGACACAATTTCTGCTGCCCCTGTGCTTTTTTATCACTTATTTAATCTGCTTTCTGTGTTGAGCTTTCCAGCTTCCTGTCTCTACAGTATTCAGTTCTGCACATTATTCTTATATTAGTCATTTACGTGCTCATTTACTATCCCTTATCTGTTTTGTTAATGGAGCTAGAAGTTGCCCATATAGTCATTACAACTTAAGATTGTTTACTCTTCAAGCGTTGTTCAATTTTTTCTAGAAAAAGTGAAGAGGGAAAGCAGGGCTTTTATATGTTTAGCTACTGATTGCTGAAAGTTTCCCTGCGTTTTTATAGACATACAAATACAGGTGTGGGCATATCTAGGTATACAGTTGTGTGATTAGTACGTTTGATGAATTAAGATGAACAATTTTGATTTGTATGGCTATTTAGTCCGTTATTAAGTCTCAATCCTTATTGAGTTTGACTTTTGTCCATTCGTTTCTCATTTGTCTTATTTTACGTTTTCAATCTTGTATCGCAATGACGGGTAATTTAAATAAAACCCAAAAAATCTGAATTTTAGAGAATTACTAGAAAAAAGGAAATTACGGAGGTGTTCGAGAGAGATGTCGTGAAGAATTTGAAATACCTCCCACATCCAGACTCACAATTTACAGACTGTACAACAAATTTTATCATACCGGATGTGTCGGTAATGCACCTAAAAGTAGTCGACCTAAGAGCGGCGTGCCAAGAAATTGATCAAAATAAGGAATTATTCTGTACAAAAGTATGTTTCAGCGATACACTGAAGGCAAACAACTTGAATATTTACATTAGTAATAATGCAGAAAAATATCCTTAACTCGAACCTCTTTAACTGGATAACCCGGGCAGTTGTGAAAAAACAAGTTGTTTACCATTATAAATGAATACTTGTTTACAGACCATAAATTGCTATTAGTAGGTACATTACTCGAACTCTCTTGCCAGCATACAAATTCATTGTACTCACCCCAACTGCTTGGGACCAGGTTCGATAAAGTGTGTACCTTGTTAGAAAACAAGATTGAGGAAGAAAAAGTAAATGTGGAAGAAGACTTTATAGACTTTTTAAAATGTCTATGGCTATTCAGATGTTGATGAATGCATTGACAATGACGGAGGTTATAAACCTACTACAGAGAAAAGTATTATTGCATCATGCAGTATTACTGAAAATTAAAATAAAAAGTATTCAGTTTCAGACAGTGTTGATGAACCAGCTGCGGTTATAACCCACACACAAGCAGTAACAAACATAGAGAAATTGATGCTTTATTTCGAGGGTCAAGACAAATGAACTTCTTATGTTAAAGCGGATGTGAGATAAGCGATACACTAAACTGAGACAGGAGAAGCTCACTGCTGTTATGACCCACACACAAGCAGTAACAAACATAGAGAAATTGATGCTTTATTTCGAGAGTTAAGACAAATGAACTTCTAATGTTAAAGCCGATGTGACATAAGTGATACACTAAACTGAGACAGTAGAAGTTCACAGCTGTTATGACCCACGTACAAGCAGTAACAAACATAGAGAAATTGATGCTTTATTTCGAGAGTTAAGACAAATGAACTTCTAATGTTAAAGCCGATGTAAGATAAGTGATACACTAAATTGAGACAGCAGAAGCTTGCTGCCTTTTTTCCTACAAACGACCCAGTAGGTGCCTAGAGCAAGTAGAGAAAGCGTAGTATTGTCTTGTTCTACACTTCATGGTCTAAGCATTTTGGCAGTTCTGATTTCAGTTGTCTCCCCGTGTTCTTCTTTCTTATCATTTAAATTAATATTCCTATTTATTCTTGAAGACCTTCATTTTTATATAATCTCTTATTGACCAATCTTTCACATTTTGCTGACTGTATATTGTTTTTTTTTTCTTTCATTTTCTGAATCCAAGTTTCACTACATTAGACTAATGATAGACATTTATAAAATTTTAATTTCTGTCCTTTTTGAACTTTTTTTAGAGTTCTTTGTAAAGTTTTCATATATAGGTCATATATATATACTGAATTTTATATTGTTTTATTTTGTATATCTGTCTTAATTCAAACTTATTTCGCACCCCAAACAATTAAAGCTGGAATCTTGTTCCAATATGAAAAGAATATTTTACCGAATGAGCCACAACTTGTATTTTATCAGTGGATATTTTTAGGTTATATTACGGTCTTCCCAACTCGTGTAATCTACTTAGGGCCTCTATTACGATCTCCGGTTAAGGTGTTAGTTAACGGTTAAGTTGTAGTTATACGCAGATGTCGGTATTACGACCTTCGGTTATGGGCTAACAGAGTTATTTCTAAGGGTAAATTAACCCCTACCTCGAGTAGCGGTTAGTGAGATAACTTGGAGTTTACCTTCACATACAAAAAAGAAAATGGCGTACCTATAGTCCAGATTGAATGTTGACAGCGATTCTGAGGATCAAATGCTGGCACAGTATTTATTTAATAGAAGAAGAGGTAAAAGAATTAGAATGGGAAAGATAACTTCACACATATATTTGTGAGATGTTGAAAATGAAATAAAATACGCCACATGAGTATTAGGTATCTTGACGTAATAGGTTATGGAATGATTATTTCTAATGTCCCATGGTGTCAGTGGCTTCTTGCAAGCAATGCAATATTTTATGCGACCATATTACATGTTTTAACCATCATAAATGCAATAAACAAAACATGTTAAACCTATGCCGGAAAGTACGTGAAATACTATATGAGTAGGTAGTAGGTAGGTATAAAAATACAAAACCATGCTGAAGTAGTAAACATTCGATTTTGCTAATAGTGGGTACAATGTTTAATTTGCATTAAAACAGTAAGCATTACCAGAGGAAAGTAACATGCTGTAAAGCAAACAGTGAATAAAACAAATTTTTTAGGTTATGCAATTTTTATCGATGTCCAAACCATTATTGCAAACGCTGTTCACACATGTAATGTAGCTAATTACATGTAAAATACCATAATGGTTTTGCCCTACAATGTGCCTTAATGTATACCATTTGCTAATTATATTGCGATTTATGCACTGTGTGCGTTGTCTCAATGCAAGTTGAAGTATTACTTATGATTCTTGCCGTACCTACTATAGTTTGTGCAGATGCACTGCATAAATATATTTGCTGCGAATTGCACACGTAAAGAAATGTTAAAACCTGCCCATCTTGTATCCTGTGGTATTTAAATGAAGCCACTTATTTGTTCAATGACGTATTTCAATCAAGGGCATAATACTGTGACTGAAAGGTGGCGTTTGATTATGAAATGCCAAGAAGAAATGTAAGTTTGCTACAACCTGTTTCTTTAAAAGAAATCCATAATTATTGGTTCATAACTAGGCAAATATATTATGTTTAAAAGGTCAGGAACCAAGTTACTGTTTCCAGAATGCATATTTTATAACCTTGCTTTTATTCATGGATGACATAATTTGTGGACCTTCCATCTTTGCATATACCTCTGTGAAATGATAATTTATATAAGAAGAGGTGATTTATTCATGAGTATAAACTGCTAACCAAATTATTTTAGCCAAATTATATTTTACAATACTATTATCAGAATTAATAACAGTTATGTGGCCTTTTTCCTTTTTTTGGGGGGGGGGGGGACTGGAAATCCCTTGGTGTTCATAAATTAACAAGGCATTCCATATATCCTCCATATATCTCACCTAATCTACAACACTAACCTAACGCAACCTATATAACCTATAAGATTCTAACGCTATGGAAAAATCTAAACTGTAAACGAACTATGCTAGACCTTACTACGAATGAATTATTAATGAAAATATCACGACAATACACAGAAAAGAGCTAAAAAGAAAAGTTAAAACAAGACGCCTGACCCGTAGCTCAGTCGGTAGAGCACCTGCCTGCCGTGCTAGGGGTCCCGGGTTCGATTCCCGGCGGGGGGGGGTGGGGATTTTTCTCCAACCAAGATAATTCCTCATCTTCCCCAGAGTCTGGAAGTATGAATGAGAGTGTGAATGTGTGCGTGATATAATGATTAAAACCTAACATTTACGAGTTAACGCCTTCAACGTGTTCCAAAGGAGAACAGCCGCCGATATGACCATTGTAGTTAAAGGCGGGGTATTTAAAAAAAAAACACCTGATGCTACGACATGTGTTTGGTTCTCCAACTAATTACACATTCTAAACACATGATAGCGTTGCAAAGAAGGTAAAATCCTAATGGAAAATATTGCCCACCGTCCACATTCCACCACAAACCTACAGGTAAATCAAGCTCGTAATACGAGGCACTGAACCTAACCAATAGTTATTGATAACTGAAAGGTAACAAACTTTGGATAGTAACCGGAGATCGTAATACAGGCCCTTACAGGTACATTAGTCCTGGGCCTCTCGGGTACATTTACATAAGACAGTCCCTATTTTATAAAGTGCCCCCCACCTTACGCGGAGGTCCTTAATGAACCAGCTACCAAAAAACCTTGGTAGGGCCGCCGGTGATCTAGCACACCAACTACTAGCTAGCACCCGGGACTTATGAGGCAAACCTGGCCGGAGGTACCCGTGGGTGGCGGGAACACACTGCCCCCTCGAGTCCAACCCAATCCGAACAACTCCCAGAGGGAGGGGCACCACCTGCCTAAAATGGAAACCTGGAAAACGGAAAATAATATTGGGAACGGAACTCTAGCGCGGAAATGGAAATATTTTTCGGAAACAGCTTGCATAAATAACCTGATTAAGGGTCTGTACTACAATCTCTGGTTAGTAGCTGAGGTTTGTTGCCTTTCAGTTATCGATAACTATTGCTGGATTTACCTGTAGCTTTGTTACTCTGTGCGTTATGTTGGGATGTGGACGGTTGGCAATATTTTCCACTAGGATTTACCTTGAGTGCAACGCTATCTTGTGTTTAGAATGTGTAATTAGCAGGAAAACCAAACATATGTAGTAGCATCAAGCGTCTTCTTTTAACTTTTTATTAGCTGTTTTCTGTGTATTTTCGTGATATTTTCATTAATAGTTCATTCCTAATAATGTTTAGTATAGTTCTGTATATTTATTATTATAGTTCGTTTACAGTTTAGACTTTTCCAAAGCGTTAGACAGATTCTTTTTCATAGCGTTAGGTTAGTGTTATAGGTTATATGGGCTGGATATATGGAGAATATGTGGAATGTTTTGCTAATTTATGAACCAAGAGATTTCTAGTCAAACAATTTTAAACATAAGGCCAGACAATTGTTATTAATTCTGATAATAGTATTGCACAAATGTTATACTTTGGCTAAAATCATTTGGTTAGTAGTATATGCTCATGGATAAATCACCTCTTCGTATATGAATTATCATTTCACAGAGGTATATACAAAGAGGGAGGGTTCATAAATTACAAGTCATCCATGAATTAAAGCAAGGTTATAAAATATGCGTTCTGGCACCAGAAACTGGGTACACGAAATGTTTTTGTTTTTAAACATAATACATTTTGTCTAGTTATGAAGCAATATGTATTGCTATCTTTTAAGAAAATAGGTTACAGAAAACTTATGTTTCTTCTTGGCCCTTCTTAATCAAACGGTCACACTTCAGTTACAGCATTGTGCCCTTGAACAAATAAAGTAACCAACACCTTAACCAGAGATCGTAATGCAGGCTCTAAAACGGATTACTTTATATGTAATCTTGCCGCTCCTGACGCTAGTTTTTTAAATTTACCTCTAGTGCCCTAGTTGAAGGATTATCGTTAATTGGGTACACAAACGAAGCTTCTTATTCTGTAAAGAATGGCTGCTCATTCCTTATTACACATTACCTTTCTAATGCTACGAATGTGGTTGGTTTAAATGGTTTTATATCGATCCCTGATTCTATCTCGATTAGGTAGATGTTCATTTGTTAGTTGACATTTGTGGTTATGTTAAGAAACGTAATTATAACTCTTAAATTGGAAGAACTGCGGAAAAGAAACAGTATATAGTAGATAAATCTTTTGGCTTAATTTTGCTGAGCTAAGTCTTGTTTCAACAGGATTTAATATAAAAGAATAGAGTTGGTATGGTGTGTTCATAAATGTTCTCGTTTATTCACATTTCAAAAGTGCCTGCTATAAGCATTAGTATTCAAACAAGGAAGCAATTGACTACACAGTTATTAGATTCAGTTTTTTACATATTTTTCGACGGTTTTCGTGGTTCTCTTGATAATTTAGTAAACCTTTTGGTTCTATCTGGTGCACAGGGATGTTCAGCAAAGCTTCATATTACTAGTTATTGCCATTGTGATGGCAAATGTATGCAAATACCGGAATGTCGGAATGTTAATTGAACAAAATGTTTACTAAACCTTTAAATCAGGCTGTTGCAAAGAAAAGGGATGAAAATTCCATGTCCAAGCTCTCCAAATTGATCACACAACTCTGCTGGGTGGCGAAAAACAGCAATGTGTGGCTGGATCGACGAGATGTTACATCCCAGATCACAAGGAAACAGTGGAGTCAAGTAGACAAGCTCTTCTTCATATACCTGAGGAAGTGGATTCTCGAGGTCATCTCAGTCGAATGGTTGGACGATTTTCAGCGAGGGCAGCTTCTTGATGACCAACTTAGCTACTGTGTTTAATATTGTATTTTTTCTTCAGTAGTGATCCATGTGTATACCATTTTCAACAGCACCTTAGAGCAACTTCCAATTTGGCCAATTCACCAGCCGAGACATTACACGAGCTTCAGAGAAGACATTGTTTCCTCTACAGCCGTACGTGGTATCACACTTTTAAATTCTTGAAAATTTTTCTCCTATTTTGCACGCAAAAATATTGTGAAGTCCACGAACTTTTGTCACAAAATATGGCGACAGCTTCCTAAATCTTTTACAAACAAAAACTCACCATAGCAACTGACGATTTCACACGACGGACTACGAAATGAGCCGAAATACCAAATGTTTAAACAAGAGTCTGTATGGCGAAATGTAAACAAAAAGAAGTATATTTAGGACAAATATTGCTATTATTATTGCTAAATGCCCTAAAAGGAACAACCCTATTTATTTAATTATTGATAAAACAACCGCTTAACCATAACACACAATGTTGTGAGGTTATAAACAGATAATTCAAAATAACCCGAGTTTTAGGATACAAAGTAGCTTAGCAGTTGATTATTATGTTGTAAACTCACATGTTCAAATCTTGCACAGTAAGTTACCTTACATACCAATATATGAAACTGTAAATATGTTACTGCTAGACCAGGTCAACGAGAATAGTGTTAATATCCGTGGTAGTATCTTCGGGACACTTGAAGAAGGAATGTTAATACGTAGTTTACAATACAATAGAAGTAGGGAAAGCTATTTCCTAGGGGAAACATTAATCTAACGGCATGAGTTGGAATGTCTCCCCTTCCAATATTCAGGTTTGTTCGAGTAATAGATCCGAGAAAATTTGCTAAGTCCACAGTACGTAAAATACCTATTTAATTGTTGCTATTAAAGTGTAAATGATTTGTGTCACTTGCATTCTGCAGAGAGTGGGTTTGATCCCTGTGGGATCCCATCTCAGATTTGTACGTTTGCTTTTTTTTTTTTAGCTTCCCTTATTACTTTGTATATAAAACCTTGTACCTTAAAATTCAAGTAGTACAAAACACAAAATTATAAATGTATCCATTAAAACAACGGTTTTTACATTAACCTCTAATTACAATTGTTACAAATTATCTTCGGCCTCTTCACTTCATTCACCATCCGGTGTGACTTTAACATTGGAGGATTTCTCTTATCCTGAAAGATGAATGTCTGGTAACTATAAACTCTATGTACCCTGTACTCATTTGAACATCATTTCATTCGTCGTCCGATATGACTTAACGTTGGAGGTTTTCTCTTATCCTTAAAGATGAATGTGTGGTAACTCTAAGCTCTATGTACCCTGTACTCATTTGAACATCATTTCATTCATCGGATGATAAGACTTAACGTTAGAGGTTTTTATTTATCTTTCAGCATAAGGGAAAATATTCAACGTTAAGTCATATCGAACGATGAATGAAATGATGTTCAAGTGAGTACAGAGTACATAGAGCTAATTACTACCGGACATTCATCTTTCAGGATAAGAGAAACCCTCCAACGTTAAGTCATATCGGACGATGAATGAAATGATGTTGAAATGAGTACAGGGTACATAGAGCTTATTAGTACCACACATTCATCTTTCACGATAAGGAAAACTCTCGAACGTTAAGTCATATCGGACGATGAATGAAATGATGTTCAAATGAGTACAGGATACATAGAGCTTAGAGTTATCAGACATTCATCTTTCAGGATAACAGAAAACCTCCAATGTTAAGTCATATCGGACGATAAATAAAATGATGTTCAAATGAGTACAGGATACATAGAGCTTAGAGTTACCAGACATTCATCTTTCAGGATAACAGAAAACCTCCAAGGTTAAGTGATATCGGACGATAAATGAAATGATGTTCAAATGAGTACAGGGTACATAGAACTTAGAGTTACCAGACATTCGTCTTTCAGGATAAGGGAAAACAGCTGAAAACCCTTATCCAGATAACTCATCCTGACCTCGGGACGTTATCATCTACGTTAGCGAGGTGGGCATAACGCCATCTATTTTGACTCTCGGGTACTTACTGAGCTCTTCTCCTACTCGCACACTTCTGCATACATTTGCACATTGAACAAGGGAACCGAGGTCTGCTGTATAACAGGTTGCTCTACTGCATAGTGTACCCTCTATGACTCCTGTGCGACACACGGATAGCTTAGTCACTGTATTATCGAGGGTATACACAACTACGTATTACATAATGTAGGGTTTTGTTAGGTTAATTATGTGTATTATTTTGAGTTGATTAGGGTAGTCGTTAGTACAAATGTCCTTCCGTCCGTCTGTTACGTAATAGGCTGTTCCAACCACTGTTTGCTCCCTTGGCTCCACTCATGTAAACAACAATAATAAATAAATTAATGGAACAGCCCTTGTGGAAATTGTAAATAACGTATTGTATTATTTGTACATGATGTATTTAGTTATTGGCACGTCACCCATCTTGTTATTTGTGTATAAATAGTTGTATGTTGGGGTGTGAGCGGTTGTGGGAATAGCTCGAGGTAGCTGTGTGTGTGGGTGACGAAGCGTGGTGTGTGTGTAGACAGCAGGGAAGATGGACGACGCTGGACATTGTAAAGAATTATTTACGTTATAATAAATATAAGCAGTGAGTGTCAGTGTAAGTGTCTTTAATATTGTTTTAAATTGTTTAGTAAACCTATGAGTGAAACCCCCAGGTAATGTATCCTCGTTCGCCAGTTCAACAGTGGTAATAGTTTTTTTTTTTTTTTTTTTTGGGTGTGAATGCAATACATTTTCTTTTCAGCGTTCAATAACATTAAGATCCCAGCATTGCCTGGCAACGAGGGATGTTACAATATCTCATCGTGTAAGTAGAGTTGTAGCAAAGGAGCTTTATGATAGCAGCTTCGGACGTATATTCGAATGACATTTTTTGTCCTTTATATACAAGAAATGCCTCCCTAAAGTTTGGAAATTTCTTTTTGTAACATCCTGTATACATATTTTGAATATATCGCCCAGTTACAAGGTTTAAGGTAAACTGAGTTAAATTTGGTTTTATTTATACACCCTGGGAATTCTTAAGGCAACTAATCGCTAAAAGTGTTAAAATACGAGGGCTGTGCAATAAAGAATTTTTCTTTTTTTGACAACGTACCTTTTACTCATCCTCAAAATAGTCTCCCCTGAATGCGATGCGCTTATGCCAGCGTTTCTGCCAGTCTTCAAAGACATGCTGGAAAGCATTTTTGAGCGATCCTTCAAAATCGCCTCCGCAGCCTTCACCATTGCTTCTGATGATGGATAGTGCCTCCCACGAAGGCGTTTCTTCAAGTTAGGGAATAGAAAAAGGACACATGGGGCTAAATCGGGACTATAGGGAGGGTGAGGGATGCACTTCACGTTGATCTTTGCAACATATTCAGCAACAACATTGCCAATATGCAGCCGCGCATTATCGTAGTACAGCATCCAGCCTGCTTCACGGAAATGTGCTCTTTTGCTCCTGATATGGACCTACAATGTTTTCAGGACATCCCTGTAGTATTGTCCAGTTACTGATGTGTGTGCAGGTACAACATGCTAATAAACCATTCCATGAATATCAAAGAATGAGATGACCATAACTTTCCCAGCAGAAGCAACCACTTTTGCTGTTTTGGGGGTTGGTGATGAAGGAGATTTCCACACTGAGCTTTGCTGTTTGCTCTCAGGATCAAAATGATGTAGCCAAGTTTCATCAGCAGTGATTACGTTTGACAGAGGCGCCGGATCTTCCTCTAACATCAACTTTAACTGCATGTTATCTCCATTGCTGCGGTAGGCGATAGTGAACATGTCTGAACTTGCCTGGTTCTCACAGGCGGGAATCAGGAGAACCAACAATTAAACTACTACGGCGTGTTTGTTTCACATTAAGCTAACAGAATATAATAAATTTGAATTTTAGTGTGCAAAATTATGACGGCAAAAAAATTATGATCATTATTTATTGAACAGCACTCATATATACAGTTCTTGATCTAACTACTTGGAAGTTTTATATTATAGTAATTGGCTAATATGCTATACATAAAATACCAAAACTGAAAGAGTTGAAGTTTAATCATTATTGAAAAATCAGTTATTCATTAAAGCTTTAAGCCTTATTTTCCTAACTGTTCAGAATGCTCCTTACGAGGAAAGATAACAGATTTCTTCCTCAAGAGATTTGTCCATCTCTAAACCATAATTTAAAAAATATATATATTTATTACACTCGTAGTAATATATTCTCAATTTCTAATGGTACGCTTTCATTTATTTCAGCTTAGTATGATATTCAAATGTTTAATGTCAGAATCAGTATTATGGCACAGAAGATTCAAATCAGTTTCTTTGTTAAACAATTGTCCAGCAATCAAAAATTTCAGGAAGGCTGTCTTGAGGAATCAAGTGACAAAATTTGAATTTTGCAATATTTTACAAAGAAGCATCGGATAAAAAGACTTGAAAGATACTTGTGCGCCTGCTTATATCTTCAATTACTGCATAAATTTTACAATATTTAAAAATTTTACAGTACTTTTTATAAATAGCTGTAACAATATTTTATAATTATTACAACATTTTCAAATATTTTCGAAATATTTTAAAATTATTTAAAAATTTTACAATAATGTACAAAAATATTTGTAAAACTATTTTACAAATTTTACAAATCTTTTACGATAAATTTTACAATTAATTTATAATTTTATAGTTATTTTACCTACTGTGCCAATACTTTTTAAATAGTTAAAAGTTTTACAATAATTTTGCTAACACTGAAAAATATTTTAAAAATTTTAGAATAATTGTAACAAACAGTTGTAAGAGCATTTTACAGATTTTACAAATTTGATAGTTTTTCTCAAATTATTGTAAAATATTTAACAAAATTTACCTATATTTTACATTAATTTTGCAAATATTTAACAACTTTATAAATATTTTAACAATCTTGCCTATGTTTTACAAATATTACAAATTTTACAATAATTTTTAGAGATATTTTACAATTATTTTTATAAATGTCACATATATTAAAATATAAGTAGAATATAAAAGTAGAAAATACAAAAGCAAATTGAAAATTTACGTTTTCGTAACTTTTTTGTATATTTTAACAATATATTGCCTTAAGAACGTGCAGGTGTCCACTTCATTGTTGAACTGTAGTGTGGTCTCATTTGTTTACAGGAAATGATGCTAGCAACAGAGGTACCGCCGGTTCGAACCTCATTAGCGCCTGTGGAACTTCCCTTACTCACTTTGCAACTACTTACCCAACTTCAGTTTGACCGAGACACAGTCAAAAGGTACTACGATACTTGCAAACATGAAATTGATCTTCACAAACAGAAGAACGTTAAGGAGGCTGCGAGATGGCAACAAACAGTAGACGAGCTTGAAGCTGAGATTGCAGCTTTGAGTGCCAGAGCTAAGGGGGCCGTGGAAGCGAGAAACGACCTGGAGCTAGAGCTGCAAGCCGTTTCAACTCAGCTCAAAGCTGCTCAAGAGCGTTTGAGTCAACTGGAGACACTCACTGAACAGAAAGATACCATGCTAGAAAAGCAAAACAAAGAGATTTCTGAAAAAATCTCTCAGATATGGAAAGGTATTTTGCCCGTAGTGGAGTCATCAGAAACGAGTAAAGCTATATTACTCCAAACCAAAGAGAATCTAACGGCGATGCTACGTGGAGAAGATATCCAGCAACTCATGGTTCAACTTGAGGACTTCGTGGAGATCATGCACAACAATAGCAAGATGTTTGAATCTAAGGACGCTACTGAACAACGTGTTCAAGTATTGTTGGATAGAATCAAATCCCTGGAAGTTGATGTCGAAAACAGGTCGAGATTGGTGAAAAGCTTCCAACAATTCCTTAGAAATCTTACTTTGATTCAGGATGATCTCCTCAAACAACATACAAAAATCACTGCCATAGTAAAAGATCACAAGTCGGAAATACTTCGTATTGATACAAGTCTGTCAGACATTTTCCAGAACTTCACCAGCAGCTACCAAAAGTACAAGGAAGAGGTGAGTAATATTACCTTAGTTATAACCTCTGTTATCAATACGAGGATCAGCTGAAAACTCCCCGGGCCTCACAATAAAAATAGGTTTGGCTGGCCCCGTAGCTCAGTCGGTAGAGTACCTGCCTGCCATGCTAGGGGTCCCAGGTTCGATTCCCGGCGGTGGGGATGGGGATGTTTCTCCGACCAAGATAATTCCCTATCTTCCCCAGAGTCTGGAAGTATAAATGAGAGTGTGAATGTGTGTGTGATGTAATGATTAAAAAAAAACCTAACGAATACGAGTTAACAGCTTCGATATGTTCCAAAGGAGAACGGCCGCCGATATGACCATTGTAGTTAATGGAACAAGTAAAAAAAAAAAAAAAAAAAAAAAGTTTGTTTATAGATAGAGTCAACACGTTAATGTCAGAGGTTCTACTTCCATTAGTCCTGGGCCTGTAGGACCAAGGACCCGCACCTCCTTCGACCAGGGAGTAACCAAGCTGTCCCAAAAGGGTGCCCGTTGCCTCCATGGGGCTTTCCATACGGCAAGACCTAGAGACTAACAAGGCCCCCCCCCCATCTGGTCCTGTGTACTCACGGCGGGATGGAAGTGGATACGCCACTTACGCGCGCCAACTCCAAAAGGGGAAGGCTACCGATATGACCTCGTTGGGGCCGGCTGGTGATCTAACACATCTTTTACTAGCTATGCTGGCTAGTATGCAGCAATATTAATGGCTTCCCTCAACCCCGTCCGGAGACTTACCCGATCTCCCACGGGTATCGGCAACCACTGCCCCCTCGAGTCCAACCCAATCCGAACAACTTCCAATCAGGGCGCTCGAAAGTTCGGCCCGAGGTTCATCTAGTAACGTCAGAGGTACCACGAGTGCTAGGGGTCTGCAGCGCCCTCACCACGGCAGCTGAAGGGGACGGATCTCCTCCCCTACGGGAAGATAGAGTCAACATGAAAAATTCAATGCCATGGCCGAGATTTGAACCACGGATCTCCTGGTTTCCGTCCAGTCGCTCTATTCCATTGAGCTACCATGGCCAAGGAGCGTCCTGACATTAAATTCACCACTTGACTCGTATATTTCCCGGTAGACCACTTGGGGCTCTCGCATTTGAGATACACCGTTTGTGGTGACTTACTATCATAAGTACTTGATTCTCAGGCTTCATCATTTAACTCTTATTATTTAAATTAATTGATGGAAATTAATAATTTCTTCACACTAGCCGCATATAGACTAAGGAGATCCAATGTTAACTCTATCTATCAAAAACCTTAGGATTTACAGTGTGGTGCGGGCAGAGGGGAAGAAGCGAGAGCTAACGCTCTTTTGTTTCTGCAGTGCGGTCAACCTCGGCAAACACAGTTCAGCAAAATAGCGTTTAAGATAAGCGAAGATATCACAAGTAACGTTGCACCCTCGGGAAACACTCCTTAGTTTTGCCCACGCCAGCTCAATTGGATTCAGATCACAGTTATACGGAGGTAGACGAATAATAATGTGTCCCCTTTCGAGAGCCATAACTTCCACAAATATTCATACAAATATAAATCATTTTCAAGTAAATGCTGATGTACATTATCACCACATACGTAACAAGGATAAACTGACAATTCGAGCGCACCAAACGAGCCTTTATGAAGGAAGCTTTAACTACAAAGGGATAATGTTACATAATAAACTTCCAAATTCATTTAAACAAGTTGCATCATTAAAACACTTTAAGCATAAGGTTAAGAAATTTTTGCATGCACACTGTTTTTATATGGTTAATGAATTTTTAGATCTATAACCATGTAAATGAGCACTGGGAGCATAGTACATTCACAAACCTGTAATATATTATGACATTTCTTGTAGTAAATTAGTGTATGCAAATACCACATGAAACCATAGAAAAGCTGCTTACTGTGTATATTGTATGTAATCAATTTGACTTTATGTATATACTGTATTTATACATTTTGCCGTGTCTCACAACATGTATATGTTGCCAAGGACGAACTAAAATTCTAATTGTAACATACAATTGTTGTAAACTGGTTAGCTAATTAACCTCGAAATTGATCAGAACGAAATATGACGCAGGTGTGAAATTATTCAATCCGAAAACTAATGTATGTTTTCTAAGTTTCAGTTGTTTCTGTTCCTGGAGTGTGAAAGCATTAAAGTTAAAGGCTCAGACACATTGGATAATACTCAAACTGCACTGTAACAGATGGT
Source organism: Mantis religiosa (assembly GCA_030765055.1). Lineage (NCBI taxonomy): Eukaryota > Metazoa > Arthropoda > Insecta > Mantodea > Mantidae > Mantis > Mantis religiosa. The sequence continues at coordinate 19,501,825 of CM060960.1, read as the reverse complement.
AAAGGTGTGATTGATTCCGGAGAGCTTGGTCAATATGAATATTGACCACATGCGCACTAATGTATTATTCATCTTTGTTTGAAATTGTTTCCAAGTAACACCTTTTAATATTCACGCTCCTTCTTCAATGAATACATACAAAGTTAAGCTGTTAACGCGTTTTGTTTGGCAATTAATGAAGAGGTCCGTTTTACTTGACTTCTCACGTAATTTAAATTTATTAAAACCTTACTGCATGTATACGGAACAAATGAAAACGCATCATTACTTCAAATTGAGTAGGTTTTGAGTTAAACAATACAGTAGGCTACTTCAATGTGTGGCTTTGGATTGAATACAAACAAAAGGTAAGCTAATAAGGACTAAATGCTCACTTCATTGCAAAATCTTCCTGAAAGTTATTAGACATGGCAGAAATTAGAGAAAGACAACAAACTGAAATAGATGCTAATGATCAGAGATCGGATTTGTAAGCACAATCTAATGGTGAAATAAGTAAGCAAATAAGCAAGAAAAATGAATCAAATAAGCACCAGAAATAAGCAAATAAAATAAAAATTTAATCATAAACGTATTGTTTAGTACAATTGTTACCTTGATACAGTAGTACACGAGAGAGTTGTCTTGAGATTTTCTTGTGGGTAGTACCTGCGTTTTTTAGTGAAGAATTTTTTACACTGTGAAAAGGAACTCTCAATGTCGCATAACGTTGCTGGAACATGCGAAAGGCAACACAGTTCATTTTGAATGATTTTCCTTTCGATATACGCTTCTGTACCAGAAATTTCTGTCCTTAGTAATGTTTGTTTCTTTATTTTACAGCTACTACAAGAAAAGTTGAAGAAACTCCTAAATGGAAAGTACAAAGAAGACAGGGTTATTGAAGCTGGCAAGTCAGGAAACGTCGAGGATCTCTCTGTGCTGCTTTACTTCGGCGTGGACACGGAAGCAAGGGACTCCAGTGGTAAGACAGCCCTGCACCTGGCTGCAGAGAACGGCCACCTGAAGGCCTGCGAAGTACTGCTTAACGGTGGCGCTAGAATAGAGGCAGTAGCAACGGGATTCGAAGGCAATACTCCGATATACCTAGCGGCATGGAAAGGGCATCTAGATATTGTTCGTCTCTTTGCAGAACGAGGCGCAAAACTCTCGAGTAAGAATCGAAACGGCGCTACCCCTTTGAAAGTAGCTAGGGGTTGGAATCATCATCATGTGGCAAAGTATCTTGAAGAAAATGGCGCCACACTGTAACTTCTCTGTTCACAAGCCCTTATACACGGTGCATCGCTCCCATCATCAGGATATTTATAAAACGTTATAACCACAAATGAAATACTGGATATAACACCAATATAAACAAAAGACAAAACACTATCAAAATTCTCAATAATGAACAAAAGACTGTTTTCAGTAAATTAAAAATTTAAATCAGCAGAATTCTCGCCAAATACAACACCACCTCCGAAGATTAAACATCTGTTGAGACAAGTGAAAGACAAACTGGACTTCCAAGTTCCGGGAGTGTACCGCATTCCCTGTGAATGTGGGACACCGAATATAGGACAAAACCGGAAGGATCATCGCTTCCAGAATAAACGAACATGAACGGAGTATTCGTTTAATGCAAACTGAGCAGTCCGGGCTGGCAGAGCAATGTTTGATAACGACCATAGAGCCAATTTTCCGGAGACGACCATCTTGGCAAAATGTAACAGTTACTGGGAGCGGAGAACTAAGGAGGTTTTAGCCATTTCCTCCAAGAGAAGCACGCTTAATCGTGATGCTGGATTTCAGTTCAGCTCCTCTTGGAAACCGGCCTTAAAAATGGAAATCCGTCGATCTAAGAAGCAAAGATCAATACAGCTTGATAATCAAGTTAAGTAGTTACGTTTCTTTGACACAATTTTCTATACTCACGCCATCTCCTGACCTGCATTTAATTTAAAGGGTGAAATGATGCGCAAATGAACCCAGGATCCATAGAACTTAGAGTCACCCGACATTCGTCTTTCAGGATAAGAGAAAACCCTGGAAAAAGCCTTATCCAGGTAACTCATGCTTAGCAAGAATCGAACTCGCAACCTCTTGAGTGTGAGGCACACACGCTATCTCACACCTTGGAGGCGGGCAAGAAACAGAATATTTGTATTATATATTTGTAATGTTTACTTATTATGTTTACTACTTCTAAATTGGGACCGTCGCTTTATAGCGTCGAGTATTTCTCATTTTGCGAGCAACTGATCTTGTGTAAATGTTTGATGCATCTATTGGTTTTAAAATAGATAAGGATATCAACATTAATGAAGGCATTTTAATTAAGCGTGAGAATGACAAAACATTTATATCATATACTGATAGAACGTAAGACGTTATATGTTGCAAACAAAAGTATGTCAATTTGACGTTACCTGGACACTTTTGACAACATTACGCTCCGAGGGACTTGTCTGAATGCCAAATAGCACTGCAGAAACTCCTATATGTAGCAGTTTAAAATGTATTTATACTGTGACTTTGTGGGTTCGTGAAATTAAAAAGTCCAGTTGCACAAACTCAAAATGTTCTTTATTTCCACCGACTTACAGTTGAACACTTGCCAATTACACAGAATTACGTAATGCACACAATTACGGTTCACCAGTTCGTCCGTTACAGTTCCACTGCACGCTCACAGTTACGTACACTCTTTCGATGCACGTACACAGTCTTCTCGTCCGTACACTAGCACGGCGCTCCTACGCTGCTTGCCAAGCACTGACTGTCCTTTTTTTTTTTTTTTTTTCGAGTGGAGGAAAAATGCATTTACGCACTAGTCCCGGGATCGGAGTGTGGGACTCCTCTGACGGAGAGAGATCCGTCAGCCCTACCCACTAAAAAACCTCCACCGGTGAGAATTCGGGAGAGGAAGTGCAGCAGTACCGCTATTGCACCTGCGGATTCTGGGAGAGGATATTACGGCCAGGCAAAGCCTAGGCCGGGTGAGGATGGCGCCAGGACACAAGCATGACCAAGGTCCTACTTGCGCCCTTGGGAATTCAGATGTGGAATTGGTTTACGTAGTATTGTTGTGCCTCGGGACGGAGGCATCGTCTTACAAGATATCTGTGAGGTCCTGAAACATAAGGACGGTGTCATTAATTGTTAGTGCTTAAGAATAAGTTTTTTAAGATATCAGGCCCAGAGCGGCGCTGAGTCTAGCGTCAATTTGTTAGGTATTGGCTTACATGCATTCAATGTGAAAATGGATATACTTAATGTAAGTTAACTAAATAACAACCAAATATTTTGGACATATGCTCAAGATTGAGTATGGTCCACGTCATGTGAGCTAATCTTGCTAGATTATTGTTTTGTTTATACATATACAATTGAGTAGTCTTCTCATGTCCATGTGGGATGCTTTGGTCATTTTCACTGGTCCCCAGAACGACCCCTAGCAGGGACTTCCAGGGCCACTGGTCTGTCAGTAGTGTTTAGCTAAGCCATGGCTTATGATTAAGGTGGTACTAAGTTGTTCAGGTAATCTTGAATGTTTATTTCTGGTTCCCCCAGGCCAAGAGTTCTGTCAAACAATGAGAGCGGTCTTTTGTGTACGTCGTGTTGTGTACCGTATGCGCCTAAGTCGCGAATTAGAGGGTTTTTGTTTTTTGCCTTTCTGTCATATAGGTTATAACTGAGTAGTTTAATAAATTGTTCGATCGAGTGGAGCTTCAGTTCTTCGTGCAGCCAATAGGCTGGAGCTACTATAGGAACCTTTGCAATAATTCGTATTATTCTGTTTTGCAGTGTCTGCAGTCTGTTTATATGCGTTTTCGCAGCGTATCCCCAGACAGGGGCTGCGTACGTCAATATTGGCCTGATTAGTGTTTTGTATAGCGTAAGACCCATATTGAGTTGCAGTTGGTTATTTAAATTAATCAAAGGGTAGAGTCTGTTCAATTGACCATTTGCTTTGGCCCTGATATTTTGAATGTGTTTTTTCCATGTGAGACCTTGATCCATGGTGACCCCTAAGTAGGTAATTTGGTCTTTCCATTCGATTCTTTCGCCATGATACACGAGAGGTGGCTGTCTGTGCCTGGGATGTCTATGTTGGATTCTTTTTGTGAAAATAATTGATTGGCACTTTCTGGAGTTTACTGTTATTCTCCATTTTCGAAACCATGGTTCAAGATCATTCAGGGCATTCTGTAGCCGCAGGTGTATTATCCGCGGTTGAGTGGACTGAGTTACCAGTGCCGTGTCGTCGGCGTATATGTATTTTTCAGTGCGAGTAAGTTCTGGCATATCGTTAACGTACAAATTAAAGAGGGTCGGTCCTAGCAAACTTCCTTGTGGGACTCCTGCCTTTATAGGCTTTAGAGAGGAGGAAGCATCCTCCACAGTTACTCGGAACCGACGCTCGCTTATATAATCTTTAATGAGGGCAAGTGTCGAATCAGAGAAATTGTATGATTTGAGCTTGTAAAGTAGGCCCGCATGCCATACTTTATCAAAGGCGCGTTCAATATCTAAGAAGATGGCGCCAGTCGATTTGTTAGTATTGTAACCTTTGGATATGGTTTCCGTAAGGCGGAGAAGCTGCTGTGTTGTAGAATGCTGGGATCTGAAGCCAAATTGTTCAGAAATGAGGATATTGTGTTTTATAATATGGGAATTTATTCTCTTTAGAATTATTTTCTCCAGTACTTTACCAAAGGCGTTCAGTAGGCTAATTGGCCTATAGCTGGAGGCGTTAGATAAGTTTTTATGTGGTTTTGCAATCATTACTATGTTTGCTACCTTCCATTGTGGTGGGAACCTGCCGCTGTCTAGAGTATAATTGAAAATCTTTGCTAGAAGCTGCAAAGCTCTACGTGGGAGATTTTTTAAAACGATGTTGGGTATTTTATCGGGCCCCGGGGCGTTTCTGTTTTTCAGGTGCCTGATAATCCAGCCGATTTCTCCCGGATTAGTCTTTCGCATTTTGTTGTGTGTGATAGTGTAGTCTGTGTCGTGTATTTCCTGTTCTATGCTTTGAATCTCTTGCAGATTCACTGGACCCTCAGCCGGGTTTGGTGTGAAGACCTTCTCAAGTGTGGCAGCAAATACCTCAGCTTTGGCCTGGGGAGTTTCTGCGACAGTGTTGTCATGTATGAGTGGTGGTATGTTTGTTTTTGCTCTGGTTAGGCACTTAGCTATACGCCAAACAGAGTTAGAGTTCGGATTTAAGCTCGCGAGAGTTTGATTCCACTGATTTGATACAAATTCCCTAGTTCGGGCCATTACGGCCTCTCTGGCATCAAGGTAGTCTTGTCTATGTAAAGGATTTCGCGATCGTTGCCATTTTCGTCTTAGTCTGTTCCTATTTTGATGTAAGATTTTTATGTCTAACGGATATTGGGCGTTTACTGAGGGTGTAAATTTTTGTGAGACACACGTTGTGGTCGCTACCTTAATTGCCAATTCGAGTTTGGATACAGCTTCGTCGTGTTGCTGTGGTGAAGTAATTTCGTTTTCCGGTAAGTATCTTTCTAAAACGTTATTGAAGTCTTCCCAATTGACTAAATTATAATTCAGTTTTGGGATTTCTTTCTTAAACTTCAAGGGAAGTGTGACCTCAAGGAGTACTGGCAAGTGATCAGATGTCAGTTCTTGCAGTACTGTGCATTCGATGTTAAAGGGTATATTGTTTAATATGGCTAAGTCTAATACGTCTGGGGCGTGATTGTTAACATGAGGTATGTGGGTGGGCTCATCGGGCCCCATAATAAGAAAGTTAGTGTTGTTGATATAATTTAGTAGTTTAGTCCCTTGAGGATTGGGGTTTGTACTGTGCCACAAATAGTGCTTACAGTTGTAGTCCCCTGCCGCTATTACTCTTGGTCCTAGCTGCATAATTTTTTGGACATCTTCGGTGTCGATGTCACCTGGTGGGTTGTATATAGCTACTAATATGATCTCTGTACCGAAGGTGCTAATCTTTACTGCAGTCGCTTCTAGGCGGTTTAATGGGGGTACATGTGCTTGATAGTGTCTGATGCTAGTTTGTATTGCTATTGCTGTCCCCCCTCCCCTACGATTACGATCGGTTCTGAAAATAGCATAGTTTGGTATTGAGAATTTATCTACGTCCCCTAAATGGGTTTCGTTTAATAGGGCTACTTGTATTGAGTTGGCTTGTAAAAAGTCTGCTAAATCTTTACGTTTACGGCGTATTCCCTGGCAGTTCCAGTGTATTGTTCGTAATGTGTCTGTTTCAGCCATGGCTGTAGCTGTGTAGGTCATTCAGAAGTTCTAGTAGCCAGTGTAGTGTGAGTGTGGTGTCAGTACCCTGTTCTAAACAAGCCCCGAACATTGCTATGTGTTCCTCAACATAATTCTTGGGAACGGAGTCTCTGGGCAGTCCCAGGACGTTCAGCAGTTTTGCCAATGCTGCTTCATTGCCTTTGTGTCCCTTACCGCGGGGGGGGAGCGACTTTGTGGCAGGAGGGTGAAGCCCTCTGGCCCTGGTCTGTTGGACTTTGTGTGTGTGTGTGCTTGGAGGATTGGGGTGTCGCTCATGACCTGCTGGGCCCTCCTCGGTGGCAGGCCGGGGAGCCACAGCTGCAGGGGGCTCGGCTAACGGGGCTGGTCGCTGTCGACCTCTAGTATCCCTAATGAGCCACCCTGCGTTTTCTGTCCTAGCGGCAGCCTTAGCATAAGTTTTAGGTGGCAACGAGGGGGGTCCCTGTGGCTGCGCGCGGACTTTAGGCATACTTTTAGTGCACTCTGCGCGATATACAGTGCAACCGCGCCAAGTTGCACCGTGGCCCTTCTGGCCGCATAACACGCAGAGCCGTTCCGCGGGCGGAACGGAGCACGTTCCTGATGGGTGTGGTCCTGTGCATTTGGCGCATACCCAGGATGGGGACCTACATTCACTTTGCAGGTGCCATAGTCTCTGGCATTTTCTGCATTGTTTAGGTTCGGGGTCTGATCGGTACCTTTCTACCCTTATGCGGAAATGTCCTAGGTGTGTGAGTCCTAAAATTTTGGTGTCAGTGTCGGGGGTCCCTGCCACCTCTATGAGGAACATCGGCAGGGGGGTGCGCTGCCAATTACGTTTCCGCATTTGGACAGCTCTCAGCGCCTCTATCCCTAAGACGGCCAGGTCTTCCTTAATCTCGTCACTGGTGATTTCGGCGTACAATCCTTTGAGTACGAATCTAGATGTCCTATCTTGGGGGTGAGGCAATAGGTAGAAATGTACGCCGGCTTGCTTGAGGTATTCTACAAAACTTCTGTAGTCACTCAAGCATTGCAACTTAACCATAAAATCACCACTGTTTCTAGCTATGGATACTGTGTATGTGTGTACTGGTTTTAGGTTGTCAAAGTCTCGTGTGATCTTTCTTATGTGAGTTGCCTGGCCTTTGTTGATCATGACCGGCGCCAGGTCAGATCTTTTAGTGTTAAGTGTATCTGTGGGTTCAGTGTGTGGTGTGTCTGCGTTTAGTTTGTTGTCCTTAGAGGTGCTGGCAACTGGAGAGGATGAGGTGGTTGCCACCGGTGAGGTGGGAATGGTTGGTGCGGTTTCTTTGGTGTTTGGTGAAGTGTTTGGTGTGTCCACAGGAGCAGGTGTATTCGGTTTTTTTGTGGATTTGCCACGTAGCGTCCTGGTGGTAGTCTTTGGTGAAGTCGTGGGTGTTTTAGAGTTCCCTGCCATGTTGTTAATGAGTGAGTATGTGTGTATTTGTGTGTGCGTGAGTATGGGGCTTAAGCCTAATAGAGAAAGAGGAAAAAAAGAGAGGAAGAGAGAAAGAGCTGTTAGCGAGCGCTAAAAAGCCCGGAAAAACAGAGGGTCGAACCCGCAGGCGCTTAAGCGAGTCTTGCGACTGCTTGCTATGACCGTGTTATCCTACTCGTCTAATCAACTAAGCGCTATACTCAGAGAGCAAGCGAAAGGCTTTGGTTTACACCACGGCAATGCCGAGCCGCTCCAACGGTGGCTGCTTCTTTGCAGCGGACCGCTTCTTCTTGCTTCTGAGACTGCTCTGGTAGCTGGTAGATGTGTCCACGTCGAAGTCTCCGCCGCAACTCCCGACTGTCCTCACTCATTGCAGCCCTTTTATAGGGATATCACTGTTTCTCGAAGTCTCTCGTTTCAGTGAATCACCGCGAAGGTTCCAGACGGCAGGGGAATGGGGAAGAGGCGGCCAGCGACCAGTGACATTTCCCTGATCATCCCCTCAGTTAGTGACTGAGATAAATGGGTGGGCGTGGTCCGGATGCCTCTGGTCCCCTACTCAGCTGCCGTTGGTCGTTCTTTCCGATAATTGGGTGACAATACTCGCACCAATTTTAATGCCGGTACGAAAGTAGTATTCAACCTTGAAGACGCGGTGCTCTGTCTACATATCCACCTTTAGCGTCGTAGAAACCTGCGACTTTACATATCTACTAGAATGGCAATCATGATTACCACACGCCCGCCTCGGTAGCGTGGTGGTAGCGTGTCTGCCTCACGTTCAAGAGGTCCCGAGTTCGAATCTCGGTCAGGGTGAGTTACCTGGATAAGGTTTTTTCCGGGGTTTTCCGTTATCCTGATAGTTGAATGTCGGGTAACTCTAAGCCCCATGGATCCCGGAAACATTTGAGCATCATTTCACCCATTCCACTCATCGTCCGATATGACTTAACGTTGGAAGACGTAAATTACACACAAAAAAAGGGTGATCACCGTAAAGAGGGGTGAAAGGCGTGGCCGGTTCTATTATATCAGCTCAATCACACTCAGAGCGTTGCAGTTAGTTACTGTTCCCCAAACATTACCGCTTCTTCTGTGTAGTGAGCACTATGATTTCAACATAAGACTCACCAGTCAATTATGACGTCATTCTTGCTCAATCGGAGGGCGGCAAATAAAAGAATAAACATGAACACCGTGTAAAATCATAAATAAAGAACGGCAGTTTATTTTTACTTCAGTTATATATTTCACCTAGGCGCAACACAAACTCTTGAGCGTAAGTTTTGTGCTGGACTGAACCTTTACGCGTAAAGAATCTTACCTGCATTGCAGAAAAATATGCAGAATTAGCATAATAAATATAAAACAGGTACAGGGACCGTTTGCGTAAATAACCTGATTAAAACGAATTTAAAACGAAATCTAAAAAATGCAATAATTTTGAGGCCGACTGCACTTGCGCTGTAGTTTCATGAAGCATAAAGTCTAAACTGTAATCCTTTGAGGAAAAGAGAAAACAAACCATTAGCTCTGTCAACTGTCTTCCAACACACATGCTATGGGTTCAACTGTTTTGTAGTGTGTTCATTCGTTGTTACAAGTGGTCAAGTACAAGAAAACTGTGAACTTTTGTAGTTTTTGTGCACAAATTCTGAAATATGAGTTCAAAACATAAGACATCCTGGAGGAAAAAATTACGGTTATTGAAGATGTGGAAAAGAACAAACCTCCGGCTAAATAATTAACTGTGTTATTTGTTTTTCTTAGAAAAATAAAAGACGATTATAAATTTAAAAAATTTACTTACCATCCTTGGGTTAATAAACATTTTAAAAAAAATTTAAACAGTTTGGTATAGCTTTAGTTCCTCAAAATAACTATAGTATTAAAATGTATTGCATTTCTGTATAAAAGATAATATTCCTAATAATAAAAAATCAGGTATTTATCAGTTTAATTGTTTCGATCGTGATAAAGTTTATATTGGAAAGACAAATCGTAATTTAGAAACCAGAACGAAAGAACATTTTCGTAACATTAAGTATAAACAGACTGATAAATCGGCCGTAGCAGATCATTTTTGGTCATTTAACCATGAAATAAATCCAGAAGTTAAATTATTAAAACTATTAAATGATCCGATAGGTATAATGTTTTGAGAAAATATATTTATTTTAAAAAACAAACATCGCGTAATGGATTTTAAAATACCGGCGGTCGATTCTGTTTTTAAATTTGTTTTATTTTCAGATGTTGGCAATACTAAGAAGAACATATTAACATCTAGCGTTCGTAACGATGGCGACAGCTTTGTTGTTTCCGGCTGAGGATGTGTAAAAGTTTTACATGAAATCGCGATCCCGAACAATTTATAAGAATTATCACAATTTCTTATAAAATCTGTGAAGTTACAAATTGTTATAATTGTATATGTTTGCTTCACAGTTAATAGATTCATATTTTACGTATTTGTTAACTGTGTTGTTTACACTGGGTAAAACTCATATTTATGAAATTTGGAAAAAAAAAAAAAAAAAAAAAAAAAGACGAGTGGCTAAGGTAACAGCAGCGCTTCTGAAACTTACAACTAAATGTAAAGGGTATGACGAGCTAAATCGTGCTGCGTTCGAGTCGTTAGTGTCCGCGCTGAAGAAATTCCCATTTCTGGACCATTGCTTCAGACTCAGCTTTAGAAAAAACAGGAAAATTAGGCGAAGACAATATCAGAGCCTCCATGCATATTTCTAGACATTAAAAACGTTCTGTAACAAACAAGAAATAGAACTTTCTAGTCACCTATCTGTCACTTATCCGTTTAGCAAGCTTTTATTTCCGTGCAGCACTATCTGTCCCTTTGTAAATCCGGCCGCAACAATGCTTGCGACAATACATATCAGAATATTATTATTTACACTTCATTCTACGAGGGCTGTTCAATAAAAATGATCACAATTATTTTACGGTCATAATTTTTCGCACTAAAATTCAATTTTATTATATTCTGTTAGGTTAATGTGAAACAAACACGCCTTACTAGTTTCATTGTTGGTTCTCCTGGTTCCCGTCTGTGAGAAACGCGCAAGTTCAAACATGCTCAGTATCGCCTACCGCTGTAATGGAGGTAACACGCGAGGAACAATATGCGGCTTTCAAATTCTGCTTTAGTGTCAACAAATCTTCAGTTGAGGCCTATACAATGTTACAGGTGGTCTATGGAGAGTCTGTTCTTCCCTACAGCACAGCTCGAAGGTGGTTTAAAATGTTTAAAGAGGGGAGACAATCAATTTCAAAGGAAGGTGGACCCGGTGTTCCAGTTACTGCTCTTACAGACGAAAAAACAAACACTGCTAGTGCCATTGTGAGAGAGGATCGACGAATTACCTTAACATCACTTTCTGAAATACTGAACATTTCATTGGGTGCCACCCACACGTTGCTGACAGAAACATTACACATGAGACGTGTTTGTGCGCCATGGGTTCCAAGACTGCTGATTCCCGAACAAAAGAACATTCGCATGCAGTTAAAGTTGATGTTAGAGGAAGATCCGGAGTTTCTTTCAAACGTAATCACTGCTGATGGAACTTGGTTACATCATATTGATCCTGAGAAGAAACAGCAAAGCTCAGTGTGGAAATATCCTTTATCACCAAACCCCCAAACAAGCAAAAGTGGTTGCTTCTGCTGGTAAAGACATGGTCATCTCATTCTTTGATATTCATGGAATGGTTTATCAGCATGTTGTACCTTCACACACATCAGTAACTGGACAATACTACAGGGATGTCCTGAAAACATTGCAAGTCCATATCAGGCGCAAAAGACCACATCTCCGTGAAGCAGACTGGATGCTGCACCACGATAATGTGCGGCCACATATTGCCAATGTTGTTGCTGAATATCTTGAAAAAAATCAGCGTGAAGTGCATTCTTCACCCTCCCTATAGTCCGGATTTAGCCCTATGTGACTTTTTTCTATTCCCTAACTTGAATAAATGCCTTCGTGGGAGGCATTATCCATCATCAGAAGCAGAGGTGAAGGCTGCGGAGGCGATTTTGAAGGATCTCTCAAAAATGGTTCCCAGCATGTCTTTGAAGACTGACAGAAAAGCTGGGACAAGTGCATCGCATTCAGGGGAGGCTATTTTGAGAAGGACCATCAAAATGATAAAAGAATGAATAAAGGTACGTTGTCGAAAAAGATTGTGATTATTCTTTATAGAACGGCTCTGGTATAATATTAATTCACTTCACTTCAAACATGGCGTTTGTTTTAGAGATATTTTATGGTATAATGACAAGTGAGCATAGATAACAGAAGCGACCAATTCAGAAACAAATGAATGAAGCTATAGCAATTTTTTTTAAATAATCCAGAGCATCAAAAGTTTTCCATCTAGGAGCTTGTGTAATTATGCACCCGGATGGCAAACATACAACGTGTGTTATTTATGTATATACAATGATATTATATAACTTCCACAATGGAGGGTCATTTACACTTGCCTGGAAAAATTCCAGAGCTTGCAAAGCGTTTCATTAACTCAATAGCGAGACAGGAATTCGCAGATGCCAGCCTTTACTTCCTTATTCGGTCATTCAACTCACACACCTGTCAATCACTTTCTCTAATAGCACTGGGCAACAATGAAAATGTTCTGGGCTTAAAAAATAGTGAATTTACATGCACTTCCATCTGCTGAATTCAGAAATCAGCATAGAAATGGTATATTAGCTCTTCTTTTGAAGATAAAATGACATTTCATCTTTTAGAGTGAAGATTTTAAATTTGGGGGATTTTTTTTTTTTTTTTTAGAGTTGGCAGAGAAGTTTTGTAAATTAAGAGATGCAGAAGTTAAGGAAGGCATTTTTGTCGGGCCACAAATAAGAGAACTTGTAAAGGATCCTGTATTTGACCAAATTTTGGAGGGGAAAGAAAAGGAAGCTTGGTAAGCCTTCAAGAGTGTTGTTCATGGATTTTTAGGCAACAAAAGAGATGACAACTACAAGCATTTGGTGACAGTGCTCCTGCTAAAATACCGACATGTCCCTTAAGATCCATTTTCTCCACTCCCACCTAGACTTTTTCCCTCCTAGTTGTGGAGCTGTTAGTGATGAACATGGGGAGAGATTCCATCAGGACATTTCTGTTATGGAACAAAGATATCAGGGCCGTTGGAATGAAGTAATGCTTGCGGATTACTGTTGGTCTTTGTATAGGGATTCTGCGGAACTCCATCACAAGAGGCAAGCTAAAAGACGACGAAGTCACTAGGCCACCACATGATTCTCTTCAGACACGACTATCTGCGAAGTATTTTACCAGCAATTTAGAACTCTTATCATGTAATTACCAGTTTAAAAAATCAAATGCACTTTCATTGTTGTTAGCATGTATGAAATTAAAATGTATTCTTTTTTCTCAATCCGTTAATATGTAATACTTCCACCTTGTGTATATCATAGAAACTAGAGCTAATACATTTTTTCATTGTCATATTTGCTTTTCTCAACCCAAAGTTAGTAGGAATTGCCTCATGAAATGCTCAAAACATTCAACTATTTTTCTGCTGCCCAGTGTAGTTAACAGTGGAATTGTCTGTGGCTTGATTCGGCAGGTCACTGGTGCGATTTCTGGGGCCGACCTCCCTGGAAGAAGGTTTTTTTTTTCGTGGGGGGAGGGGGATTAACATTCCCTTTTATTTTAGAAAGAAACTGGAAATAAAATATACACTATTTTTAAATGCAGTTTTCATTTGATATCTTTGAAAATTTTACCGTGTGAAGATACATCATTGAGGAACAATTTCTCCACATAATCCACAACCTTACGCCATTTTGGAATCAGCGACTGTATAACAGTCTCGACCAGCATGTTTGCCCACCAGCTAACTGTACTACGATCAACAACAGCATTTCCAACACCTTTCTAAAACCCACTATCTCGTTTTCACAGCACAGGATTCTATGACAGCACGACGCTTCTGACAGATGTCAAGAGCAGCAATAATCTGGAAGGTATGCTGTGACACCGTCATTCATGGGCTCTAAATAAACTGAACACAAGCCAAAAATATGTACGACGGCTGTTCAATAAAGAACGATCACAACTTTTTTTTTTTTTTTTTTTTTTTTTGGACAACGTACCTTTACTCATCCTCATAATTTTGATGGTCCTTCTCAAAATAGTGTCCCCCGAAAGCGATGCACTTGTCCCAGCGTTTCTGCCAGTCTTCAAAGACATGCTGGAAAGCATTTTTTGAGTGATCCTTCAAAATCGCCTCCGCAGCCTTCACCACTGCTTCTGATGATGGATAATGCCTCCCACGAAGGCGTTTCTTCAAGTTAGGGAATAGAACAAGGTCACATAGGGCTAAATCCGGACTACAGGGAGCGTGAGGGCTGCACTTCATGTTGATTTTTGCAATATACTTAGCAACAACATTGGCAATATGCGGCTGCGCATTATCGTGGTGCAGCATCCAGCCTGCTTCATGGAAAAGTGGTCTTTTGCGCCTGTATGGACTTGCAATGTATTCACGACATCCCTGTAGTATTATCCAGTTACTGATGTGTGTGCACTGATAAACCATTCCATGAATATCAAAGAATGAGATGACCATAACTTTCCCAGCAGAAGCAACCACTTTTGCTTTTTGGGTGTTGGTGATGAAGGAGATTTCCACACTGAGCTTTGCTGTTTGCTCTCAGGATCAAAATGATGTAGCCAAGTTTCATCAGCAGTGATTACGTTTGATAGAAACTCCGGATCTTCCTTCAACATCAACTTTAACTGCATGTTACCTCCAAAGCAGTTGTACGCGATACTGAACATATCTGAACTTAGCTGGTTCTCTCAGGCGGTAACCAGGACTACCAACAATAAAACTACTACGGCGTGTTTGTTTCACATTAAGCTAACAGAATATAATTAGATTGAATTTAGTGCGAAAAATTTTCTTCTTTATTGGGTACCCTTGTATTTACACGTTTGATCTATTTACCTATTTTATTCCTCTGTTCAGAAACTTAGACTTTTAAATTATAAGCACGTTTCCTACAATTAGTTTTATATTGCCTATAAATGCCTATTTCATACGTTTGTGCCCATTCTGCTTATTAGTGCCTAAAACTGTCTTTAGAGCCAATTTCTTCTGCTTGTAACCTGTGACAACAGTTTTTGCATTTGTTGGTTTCAACGTGATGTTTTCGGGGAAGAGAAATTTCTTACTGCGGCACATTGGAGATACAAAAAACGATTCATTAAGGAGACACATCTGTGGAAATTGGCCCATAGACATAATTCAAGAATATAAAGTTTCTATTTCTCTATCGGCACTACAGAAAACGTCAGATGACTATTAGGTAACCCTACACCTGTATCGTAGCTGTTATTACGTAATTTTAACCTGAGATTCCTCAGATTCCATATTCTCTACATTTTTCTAACCTCAAAATATTCAACAGAATGCAGTTTTCTATTAATCTGCATAAAATCTAAACATGCCTCTAAGAGCAAGTGCATATTAAGTGTACCCATTTACATTTATTGCGTTTTTGTTATTGAAAAAGATTATAATGCTTACTTCTTACTGAAAACGCTTAGGAACGTAAAAATTGTTAAATAGATATGATTATTTTTCCCTTCGTTGATATGGCGAAGACAAATAATTCACATGGTACAGGTCATTAATAGCTTAAAATGGGCGCAGGAACTTATACCCTAAGCATTAATTTTTAAAATTACAATATGTGGGACATTTTGGAAATCGCCTGTAATTTAGACATAAACTGTTAATTCCTCAGAAACTGTTGTAACTAGAAAGCTGAAACTTGGTATTATTCCATTCTTGATCGTTCACAAAAATAAATGGTATAAAGTTGAAACAAGTCTCACAAAAGCTTCAGATATTTCAATTTTCACATTTAAGACCCGCCCCCCTCAACCCACACACCTTTCTGCACATTATGGTTCTTACTTAGTGAAGTGGATTTATATGTATTTTAATTATACGACATCTGTTATTTTAACTTGTTGTGGAGTCACTTATGAAATTTAGAATAAATGTAGAACTACATCGCTTAGGCAACCGCAAAATAGTATATGTTTAGCGAATTTGGTGCAGCATATGCCGTGATGATTGTCATTTTGTTACAGTGCATTTTTGGAGCTATTTTACTAAAATTGTGTTTTTCCAACTGTTTACTTAGCAAATGTTTAGTGCCTATTTAAGTGCCAATTTTGCCCATTTTAGTGCCTTTTTGCCTGCCTATTTCACACATTTTTAGTGCCTATAATTCCGCTCCTTAGTCATAATCAACAATGCTTCTAGACCATTGAAAGCTTTGATCCGAGTCTCTTTTGTTTTCCCTGAACATAAATGGCAGTGATATGTCACTGCGATGACTTCACTCTCTCAACTATCACTTGATTCTTTATTTCATGTGTCACTATATACTGTGTCTTACAGTCCACAACAAATGAAATACCATAAGATCATATTCCTCAAACGCTCAAGTACAAATTTATCACTAGAGCTGTAGACTTCGAATCATTTTTGTAATGATGCTAGGACCATGCAATATGGAACATATGTGGATAAGTTTCTTTTATGGACATTACTTGTGCATGTTTAGTTTTATAGGACATTTTTACTGTTCAAGTCATTTTAAAGAACAAACCTAACTTCGATTAGTTTACACTAGTAATATCAAATTTTAGAGCCCAACTCTGTAGCATGTCTGCCTCCCATTCAAGAGGCAGCTGGAATCTCGGTCAGGGTCCGCTACCTGGATGACGTTTTTTCCGGGCATTTCCCGTAACCTCAAAGATGAATATCTGGTAACTCTAAGCTCCATGTACCCTGTACTCATTTGAACATCATTTCATTCATCGACCGATATCACTTAACGTTGGAGGATTTCCTAAAGGAAAGATGAATATCTGGTAACTCTAAGCTCTATGTATCCTGTACTCATTTGAACATCATTTCATTCATCGTCCGATATAACTTAACGTTGGAGGTTTCCTCTTAACCTGAAGGATGAATGTCACATGACTCTAAGCTCTGTGTACCCGGCACTCATGTGAATATCATTTCATTCATCATCCGATATGACTTAACGTTGGAGGTTTTCTCTTATCCTGAAAGATGAATGTCTGGTATCTCTAAGCTCTATGTACCCTGTACTCATTTGAACATCATTTCATTCATCGTCCGATATGACTTAACTATGGAGGTTTTCTCTTATACTGAAAGATGAATGTCTGGTAACTCTAAGCTCTATGTATCCTGTACTCATTTGAACATCATTTCATTCATCGTCCGATATAACTTAACGTTGGAGGTTTTCTCTTATCCTGAAAGATGAATGTCTGGTAACTCTAAGCTTTATGTACCCTGTACTCATTTGAACATAATTTCATTCATGGTCCGATATGACTTAACTTTGGAGGTTTTCTCTTATCCTAAAAGATGAATACCTGGTAATTCTAAGCTCTATGTACCCTGTACTCATTTGAACATCATTTCATTCATCGTCCGATATGACTTAACGTTGGAGGTTTTCTCTTATCCTGAAAGATGAATGTTTGCTAACTCTAAGGTCTATGTAACCTGTACTCTTTTGAACATCATTTCATTCATGGTCCGATATGACTTAACTTTGGAGGTTTTCTCTTATCCTAAAAGATGAATACCTGGTAATTCTAAGCTCTATGTGCCCTGTACTCATTTGAACATCATTTCATTCATGGTCCGATATGACTTAACGTTGGAGGTTTTCTCTTATCCTAAAAGATGAATACCTGGTAATTCTAAGCTCTATGTACCCTGTACTCATTTGAACATCATTTCATTCATCGTCCGATATGACTTAACTTTGGAGGTTTTCTCTTATCCTGAAAGATGAATGTCTGGTAACTCTTTCATTGGTTTTTCTATGTTTCAAACCCAATACAGAATTAATGTTCGTTAAACTTTGAAACATCTGAAAGAGATACGTTACGAGCCCCATAAGCTGGTAACAGTTGAAGGTGAAATCTCGATCTTCATCTGATCCGTTCTCTTTGAGCGTTGCTGCAATTCAAATTTACGAAGGTCGTTATAAGGAATAAGGTTTTTTTCTCAGACATCAGATACTTTTTCGGGTAAAACCTACATTAATGAAGGTTATAACATTTCCTGAGCTCCGCCACTGGGGGTGGGGGTGAGGTCACCTTTCTCTAAGACTTGCCGCGTTTTTATCGAGAGAGGGCGCCTATAGGAGGCCATGCTCCTCCAGAATGGTCGATAGGCGCGTCCTGGAAGATCGATAACAGGCGTCTACGTCACAGTGACGTCACCACCCCCAGGGACAAGCCCTGGCGCCACCGGAAACTTTCTAGTTTTACTTTTTTTTCTACCCCTGATAGATATTAATAAAAGAAATGTGACACTCCTCTCACTCTCGACATCAACCCCCGGGACAAGCACTTTCTGTTAAAATAACGTTGAAGAGAGAGTGAATCTATTTTGCCACAACAGTGTGCCAATAGTACCTTGCGTATTAAGAACTGTAAGTAATACTTAACAGGACGGAATGCAAATTGGCAATACGAGGTCTGCAGGACCGATAACTGATAAGTAACATATAGTTAGTGGTTAGACAATTCTATTTGCAATGCTTGAAAAACGTAAAGCAATAATATATCCAAGTTCCTTTTTCATATTTTATCGTACATTAAAAACAAATGAATTGAAATACAAACAAATGAAAAGCGACATTTAAATTATATAGGCAAAGGATTCTTAGGCACTCTTTTGTTAATGAATTAATTGAAGTATGGATACTGTATCATAAGTAACGTAGTTTTCCTTAAGAAAAACAGTTATTTGAAATGGTTCTGACAAGCAATTAACTAATTTTCAAAGCATAGATTCTATGGTCTTGAGCCACTTTCAGTGAGGTTTATTATCCCTGTACCAGTCTCTGGTTTTTTGATGCGAAGAATTCCGTGACAACCACTTGCACTGTTTCTATGTTGTAAAGGTTTCGGAAATATACCCATTTTTCATTACAAGTGACAATTCCCCCAACAAATCTATCATCCATGAAATTACGGATAAGCTGAGGACAAATATACACTCCACGTTCAGCTGTTCATTTGTCATTTCGTGTGGTACAGATCTGCAACTTCTCTATGACTTTCCAAGTGTCTTAATCCAGATTTGCCTGAAATGACTTTCACGTTAAATTTTCCTTCACTTCCTAGGTATTGTTTTTAGTTAGTTTTACTTATTTTGACAGGTTTTACTGCCCAACATACAGTTGTCTATGAATAAGCAAGTGACCCATATGTGGGACATTAGGAACAATGGCAGGTAAAGTCTGTTTAGTTAACGCATGTGCACGTCGGCTTCTGCCTTTGACGAACCCTTATAATCGTTTTACAACCCCCGACCCTTCTTCTCCCAGATCTTTCTGCAAGGTTGCCACATTTCTCGATACGTCATTCGAATCGTACGAGGTTTCGTCTAAATAAATTATCTTATGTCTATTACTGCGAAACTTCCTTAGTTTTGACATATGTATATGTATATATACATATATGTGTGTGTGTGTATATATATATATATATATATATATATATATATATATATATCGCCAAGCTACAATTCTACTGGATTCCATAATAACCCTTATCTTATTCAAAGTGCGGTATTTGACACCCAGCTCCTTTAGGAGGCCGCGCAAAATGAAGCGCCCATAAGGAAAGTCACAAATTTCTTGCAAATGTGCAACCAATTCGTCTAAGGTGGGCGCTCTCCCTTTTGCATAGAATCTATAAAATTCTCGACGAATTAAATCGCATGTGAAATTATCTACTTTAGAGAAACGTTTCCCTTTATTTTCACACTTGATCGGAGTCTTTGCTATTCCTTTCGTCACAATATTTCTTACTGTATTTCTGTAAATACCCAGAATTTATCATCAGGTTCATTGCACGACCCCTTACCAAGATTATTTGTCAGTACATATTTATATGTGTTCAAAACAAGCGCTTGAATTTGCTTAGAAACAGTTCCCGTTATTACTTTGTTTTTGAGGCTTTTCCAGTAATATAACTCGGCCCAGTTATTCACACTATTGTCTTCACTTTGATTATTTTCACGTAACTGAAATTTATCTACTACTTCATTTGCATTTACCACTGCATTTGTCTCCCACGGTCTCCACATCGTGACACACAACGAATTTCTGCACGTAATGAAACAGATCAACTGGAAGTTGGAACTTTGGTAACTGAGACTCCACGTGGAGTAGACATGTGACTGTCACTTCGAGAAAATCAGGGTTGCTATTGGTCCTCAACGACAGTGTTCCATTTCTGAAGTGTGGAGATAGATTTATGACGGTCATTAGTGGGCGGGAGGCTCAGCTTCCTTTGACACTGAACTGCACATACGTTAACTAAACAGACTTTAAGGATAGTGACTGTTTCAAGGGAAGGCGCTTTGTACTGTATACTAGAATCAAGAGTTTCATTTTAATAGATAAGTAATATATTATACTGCCATTAAAATATAGAATTAGTGTTAGCAGAAATCAACTTGAACACAAATTAGAGCTATTTTTCATACACAAAACAAATGAAACTTTAAAACTATTTTCAATAATGCTATTATGCTTTGGTGTGGTATACAAGAAAACATTTCACATGCAGACCAACTTCACATTTATTGCATATGGTTGGAGTGTTCATGTGGCACAGTCGACAACGTGCTCTGTTCTTCTGTGTTGATCCAAAATGATCAGTGTGATCATATCTGGAGTCCGCAATCTCACGCTTTGGAGGTTCACCAGCAGCTGTTTTGGAACTCCATGTCTGCAGAGTATTGCTATTGCAATTCTTCTAAAAAAACTCTAAATGGTCCAGCTTTCTGCCGCATTTTTCTTGGATTTAGGCTTCAGTTCCTGCTAAGTGGCTAGTCGTATGTATTTCTGTCTCAGTCCGAAGTACACTTCCGGGCAGATTGCTGATGTTCATGTTGTCTTCTTCGCCAGAATCTTCATCAGTAACACCTCCTCAAGCATTTACAGGTTGCAACAGGATGTCAATTTCATTGCATGTATCCAAATCATCTTTCTCAAAAATGGCAAGCACGTCAGCTACACTTAACCCCCAAAATAAAATTATAACTAATGCTTATATATAAACAAATATAAAAACAAACAAAACCAATCAATATCTAACAAAAAATCTAATAAAAATCCAGAAATTGTTCCAGAAATCCCACGTAAAGCTGCAGTAGCAAATTTTAGATTACTTACGGAACATGATTATTTGGACAAACACTCACACAGAATAGGAATTTATACAAGTCCAAATTGTCCTCTGTGCAACAAAGAAGAGGAAATGACTGAAGAACATCTTTTAACCTGTGAAGTCCTACCTGCCGGATCCATTACACAGAAATATTGGAGAGCAAATGGCTTCATTGCCAAAGCCTAGCATTTGAAAACAAAGAAGAGGAAATGACTGAAGAACATCTTTTAACCTGTGAAGCCCTACCTGCCGGACCCCACCACACAGAAATATTGGAGAGTAAGAGAGCTAATGGCTTCATTGCCAAAGCCTAGCATTTGACAACAAAGAAGAGGAAATGACTGAAGAACATCTTCTAACCTGTAAAGCCCTACCTGCCGGACCCACTACACAGAAATATTGGAGAGCAAGAGAGCTAATGGCTTCATTGCCAAAGCCTAGCATTTGACAACAAAGAAGAGGAAATGACTGAAGAACATCTTTTAACCTGTGAAGTCCTACCTGCCGGACCCACTACACAGAAACATTGGAGAGCAAGAGAGCTAATGGCTTCATTGCCAAAGACTAGCATTTGACAACAAAGAAGAGGAAATGACTGAAGAACATCTTCTAACCTGTGAAGCCCTACCTGCCGGACCCACTACACAGAAATATTGGAGAGCAAGAGAGCTAATGGCTTCATTGCCAAAGCCTAGCATTTGACAACAAAGAAGAGGAAATGACTGAAGAACATCTTTTAACCTGTGAAGTCCTACCTGCCGGACCAACTACACAGAAATATTGGAGAGCAAGAGAGCTAATGGCTTCATTGCCAAAGCCTAGCATTTGACAACAAAGAAGAGGAAATGACTGAAGAACATCTTTTAACCTGTGAAGTCCTACCTGCCGGACCAACTACACAGAAATATTGGAGAGCAAGAGAGCTAATGGCTTCATTGCCAAAGCCTAGCATTTGACAACAAAGAAGAGCAAATGACTGAAGAACATCTTTTAACCTGTGAAGTCCTACCTGCCGGACCCACTACACAGAAATATTGGAGAGCAAGAGAGCTAATGGCTTCATTGCCAAAGCCTAGCATTTGAAAATAACAACAACGTATTGAGTGATGTATTAATTATAAATTGTTATATTTATAATACATATAATAAGTATTGAATGTCTGACTTCTGATATAGTAAATTCCCTTTTCCTTGCTATGCCTACCACATAAAAGTTTCCATATGTGCCTGGCGTCCCATATGTGTGACACCAAACTTATCATAACCCCATTGTCAGCATATTACATGTCAGGGAGTTCAGCATTAGTGACAGTGATTTAGACAATATTACTTTCTAGAACTAATTTATATACTAATACTATGATATAATAATAATTCTGTAAAACCTTATCTTTGGTTACATTGCAAAACTATACAGAATTTTTTGAAGTTTGGCTTTAGTTCCTGCTGCTTTGTTGATTCTCTCATATACTAACACAAAATGGAGAATTTGAAACACATTTCCTTAACATGTTTCCACAGCTGCCATCTAGCTGAAGTGTTTACAATTGCTTCAGCAGGGGAAATTATGAGCCTATCAGGCATATCTGGGTTAATGTGATGATGTATGCTAACTCTTGATGCACAAAGTTCTTCTGCAAGCCTACGGATACTATTCTTACGAATTTTCTCGCAAAACTTGGCGTGTATCCTCAATATTCAAGTGTTTTCGCCTCCATCGTTGTTCCCCACTCTAACGACATGTCCTTCCACATCACATATCCTTCGAACTGCGACATCGGCTTTATAATCTTATTTACAGTAGTGTTTTAGAAGTTCAAACTTCGTTACCTCTATTTTGTGACTGTTGATTAACAACTGAAGACCGATACTGCTCGGAATGTAGTAGCACTAACCATGGCCTCCTGAAAATAGCATTGCCAAACAAAATATACCCAATAAATTTTCCAAAGCACCAAAACAAAAATAAAATGACTTTACTTATGAGATTACCTAATAATTGAGGTTCTGTAGATATTTAAAGCAAAGCTTCACTGCCTACTTACTTGTAATTGCAGTGGAAACACGAAAATAGAGGCCTAAATGGTGACCAGATCCCAGATCCCCTGACCTAACCTCACCGGATTTTTTCTTGTGGACGTATCTAAAAATAGAGTGTACAAGAACAGACCACGGACAATTGGTGTTCTTAAGAAAGTCATTCGAATCGAAATAAGCAACACTGGCGAGGATCCTCTCCGGAAAAATTCAGAAAATATGGTGAGACGAGTACAGACATGTATAGATGCTGGTGGAGCACACTTCCAAAATTTTCTCTGAGATGCAAATAGTGTAATGTAATCTCCACATTGTGTATTATATTCTCTCAAAGCTGCACGTGTGTCCTTTTATTGGTAAAAAAGTTATGGCCTATGGATCGTACTGTACAGTAAACCAAGTTTTCGATGCCGAATTCCCTTATCAGAGAACCATTTGTAAGGAAACAGTCCTTGTATATTTATTTTGTCTGATCCAACGATCGGCTATCGGTTTATACTTACATACCTATATACTTAAAACCGCAACCTTCGCACGTGTAACCTTGAAGGCCATATGCACCATTCTTTATGAATGTTTGAGAGTGATCAATTCGACATTTGACCTCCTTAAAGGCCAGTTTTCAATGATTGACAGTGAATAATGACATCTGGTTTTCTTCCTGACTTCCATCCTTCTTTATTTCTTTTACGAGGGCTGTTCAATAAAGAATGGTCATACTTTTTTTACGGTCATAATTTTTCGCACTAAAATTCAGTCTTATTATATTCTGTTAGCTTAATGTGAAACAAACACGCCGTAGTAATTTCAATGTTGGTACTCCTGGTTTCCGCCTCTGAGAACCAGGCAAGTTCAGACATGTTCAGTATCGCCTACCGCTGTAATGGAGGTAACACGCGAGGAACAATATGCGGCTTTGATATTCTGCTTTCGTCTCAACAAATCTTCAGCTGAGGTCTTTACAATGTTACAGAGGCCTATGGAGAGTCTGTTCTTCCCTACAGCACACCTCGAAGGTGGTTTAAAACGTTTAAAAAAGGGAGACAATCAATTTCTAAGGAACGTGGACCCTACATTCCAGTTATTGTTTTTACGGAAGAAAACATCAACACTGCTGCTGCCATTGTCAGAGAGGATCGACGAATTACCGTGATCACTTTCTGAAATACTGAACATTTCATTGGCTGATACCCACACGTTGGTGACAGAAACATTACACATGAGACGTGTTTGTACCCGATGGGTTCCAAGACTGTTGATTCCCGAACAAAAGGACATTCGCCTGCAGGTCTGCATGTAGTTAAAGTTGATGTTAGAGGACGATCCGGGGTTTCTTTCAAACGTAATCACTGCTGATGAAACTTGGCTACATCATTTTGATCCTGAGAGCAAACAGCAAAGCTCAGTGTGGAAATCTCCTTCACCACCAACCCCCAAAAAAGCAAAAGTGGTTGCTTCTGCTGCGAAAGTTATGGTCATCTTATTCTTTGATATTCATGGAATGGTTTATCAGCATGTTGTACCTGCACACACATCAGTAACTGGACAATACTACAGGGATGTCCTTAAAATATTGCAAGTTCCTATCAGGCGCAAAAGACATTTCCGTGAAGCAGGCTGGATGCTGCACCACGACAGTGCGCGGCCGCATATTGCCAATGTTGCGTGGACTGCATCCCTCACCTTCCTATAGTCCGGATTTAGCTCCATATGACTTTTTTCTATTCCCTAACTTGAAGAAACGCCTTCGTGGGAGGCATTATCCATCATCAGAAGCAGTGGTGAAGGCTGCGGAGGCGATTTTGAAGGATCTCTCAAAAAATGGTACCATAATGTCTTTGAAGACTGGCAGAAACGCTGGGACAACTGCATCGCATTCAGGGGGGACTATTTTGAGAAGGACCATCAAAATTATGAGGTAAATAAAGTCATTTTAAAAATGTTTTAACCCGCGCCTTTACATGATCGCGACCGACGGCAGCGAGTACCGAGTGCGCGGACAGGCGAAACACAGTGCTGTCCGTTCAGATGGTTTTGGGTCTTTCGGTATTATCACTTGGTGTTTTTATTATTTTAGTAATACAGGGCTATTCAAAAAGAAAGAACAGATTTGAAACATTTATTTCTTGCAAACTACAGAAGATAGAAACATGATTCCAACATATGGAGAGAGAAAAGCTTACAATTGAAATAGCGTGTGGGAAGAAGTTCCAATCACGGCCACATTGGCGCTGTTGTTTGTCTGTATTGTAATGGCGGCGACACTACAAGAGAAATAATTTTTTGTGCTGCGAAACTAGAATCCATATATATAACAATTTGTAACTTAAAACTTCACTTATAAGAGATGATGACACTTTTCTTATAAATTGTTCGTGATCGCAAATTCATGGAAATTCTTTCATATCTTCAGCCGGAACCAAGAAGGCTGTCGTCATCGTTTCGAAAGCTAGATGTCAATATGTTCTTGTTAGTACTACCAAAATTTGAAAATAAAACAAATTTAAAAACAGAATCGACTGCGGGTATTTCAAAATTCATTAAGCGTTTTTTTTTTTTAATAAATATCTTTACCCAAACCATTAAATCTATCTAACAAGAACATGTTAACGTCTAGCGTTCGTAACGATGACGACAGTTTTGTTGGTTCCGGCTGAGGATGTGGAAGTTTTTCCATTAAATCGCGATCCCGAACAATTTATAAGTAAAGTGTGATCATTTCTTATAAGATAAGTGAAGCTGTAAGTTACAAATTGTTATATTTGTATATATTTGTTTGCTTCTCTGTTAATAGCTTCATATGTTACGTATTTACTAGAATCCATTGTTGCTGTTCAACGAGGATTTCGCCGTCAATTTAATAAGCAACTGGCGCGTCATAAGCAAATTTACGGCAGAAGAAAAAGCACATCGGACGAGAATGCCTATTCTAAAACATGTGAAGCCATAGAAACTGCAGTTATTGCTGCCTGACGACCACAACGAGAGATAGGAATTGCACATTGGCATGTTAGATCATGTGAAAGAACACAAACATTTCTTATAGATTAATTTTTCCCGATGAATGCATCTTTCTGGTAAAGTTAATCGTCATAATGCTCGAATTTGAGCAAGTGAAAATCCTATGGCTGTTATTTACCATTAAAGAGATTTACCAAAGGTGAATGTCCTCTGTGTGATATCTGTAACCAAGGTTAATGGGTCTATTAAGTTAAGTGAGGTTATAAAGAAGCAGGAGTGAGGTAGAGCCAAGCCAGAGCTGGACCGGAACCTAGCTAGAGCCAAGCCAGAGCTGGACTGGAACGGGGGCCGGAGCCTAGCCAGAGCCAAACCAGAGCTGGACTGGAACTGGGGCCGGAGACTAGCCAGAGCCAAACCAGAGCTGGACTGGAACGGGGGCCGGAGCCTAGCCAGAGCCAAGCCAGAGCTGGACTGGAACTGGGG
Source organism: Mantis religiosa (assembly GCA_030765055.1). Classification (NCBI taxonomy): domain Eukaryota; kingdom Metazoa; phylum Arthropoda; class Insecta; order Mantodea; family Mantidae; genus Mantis; species Mantis religiosa. Next base: position 19,475,321 of record CM060960.1, on the reverse strand, counting down.
CCGGAGCCTAGCCAGAGCCAAGCCAGAGCTGGACTGGAACTGGGGCCGGAGCCTAGCCAGAGCCAAGCCAGAGCTGGACTGGAACTGGGGCCGGAGCCTAGCCAGAGCCAAGCCAGAGCTGGACTGGAACTGGGGCCGGAGCCTAGCCAGAGCCAAGCCAGAGCTGGACTGGAACTGGGGCCGGAGCCTAGCCAGAGCCAAGCCAGAGCTGGACTGGAACTGGGGCCGGAGCCTAGCCAGAGCCAAGCCAGAGCTGGACTGGAACTGGGGCCGGAGCCTAGCCAGAGCCAAGCCAGAGCTGGACTGGAACTGGGGCCGGAGCCTAGCCAGAGCCAAGCCAGAGCTGGACTGGAACTGGGGCCGGAGCCTAGCCAGAGCCAAGCCAGAGCTGGACTGGAACTGGGGCCGGAGCCTAGCCAGAGCCAAGCCAGAGCTGGACTGGAACTGGGGCCGGAGCCTAGCCAGAGCCAAGCCAGAGCTGGACTGGAACTGGGGCCGGAGCCTAGCCAGAGCCAAGCCAGAGCTGGACTGGAACTGGGGCCGGAGCCTAGCCAGAGCCAAGCCAGAGCTGGACTGGAACTGGGGCCGGAGCCTAGCCAGAGCCAAGCCAGAGCTGGACTGGAACTGGGGCCGGAGCCTAGCCAGAGCCAAGCCAGAGCTGGACTGGAACTGGGGCCGGAGCCTAGCCAGAGCCAAACCAGAGCTGGACTGGAACTGGGGCCGGAGCCTAGCCAGAGCCAAGCCAGAGCTGGACTGGAACTGGGGCCGGAGCCTAGCCAGAGCCAAGCCAGAGCTGGACTGGAACTGGGTCCGGAGCCTAGCCAGAGCCAAGCCAGAGCTGGACTGGAACTGGGGCCGGAGCCTAGCCAGAGCCAAGCCAGAGCTGGACCAGAACGTGGGCCGGAGCCTAGCCAGAGCCAAGCCAGAGCTGGACCAGAACGGGGGACGGAGCCTAGCTAGAGCCAAGCCAGAGCTGGACCAGAACGTGGGCCGGAGCCTAGCCAGAGCCAAGCCAGAGCTGGACCAGAACGGGGGCCGGAGCCTAGCCAGAGCCAAGCCAGAGCTGGACCAGAACGTGGACCGGAGCCTAGCCAGAGCCAAGCCAGAGCTGGACCAGAACGGGGGACGGAGCCTAGCCAGAGCCAAGCCAGAGCTGGACCAGAACGTGGACCGGAGCCTAGCCAGAGCCAAGCCAGAGCTGGACCAGAACGGGGGACGGAGCCTAGCCAGAGCCAAGCCAGAGCTGGACCAGAACGGGGGACGGAGCCTAGCCAGAGCCAAGCCAGAGCTGGACCAGAACGTGGACCGGAGCCTAGCCAGAGCCAAGCCAGAGCTGGACCAGAACGGGGGACGGAGCCTAGCTAGAGCCAAGCCAGAGCTGGACCAGAACGTGGGCCGGAGCCTAGCCAGAGCCAAGCCAGAGCTGGACCAGAACGGGGGCCGGAGCCTAGCCAGAGCCAAGCCAGAGCTGGACTGGAACGAGGACCGGAGCCTAGCCAGAGCCAAGCCAGAGCTGGACCAGAACGGGGGACGGAGCCTAGCTAGAGCCAAGCCAGAGCTGGACTGGAACTGGGGCCGGAGCCTAGCCAGAGCCAAGCCAGAGATGGACTGGAACTGGGGCCGGAGCCTAGCCAGAGCCAAGCAAGAGCTGGACCAGAACGTGGGCCGGAGCCTAGCCAGAGGCAAGCAAGAGATGGACCAGAACGTGGGCCGGAGCCTAGCCAGAGCCAAGCAAGAGCTGGACCAGAACGTGGGCCGGAGCCTATCCAGAGGCAAGCAAGAGCTGGACCAGAACGTGGGCCGGAGCCTAGCCAGAGCCAAGCAAGAGCTGGACCAGAACGTGGGCCGGAGCCTAGCCAGAGCCAAGCCAGAGATGGACCAGAACGGGGGACGGAGTCTAGCCAGAGCCAAGCCAGAGATGGACCAGAACGGGGGCCGGAGCCTAGCCAGAGCCAAGCCAGAGATGGACTAGAACGTGGGACGGAGCCTAGCAAGAGCCAAGCCAGAGATGGACTAGAACGTGGGACGGAGCCTAGCAAGAGCCAAGCCAGAGATGGACTAGAACGTGGGCCGGAGCCTAGCCAGAGCCAAGCCAGAGATGGACCAGAACGGGGGCCGGAGCCTAGCCAGAGCCAAGCCAGAGATGGACTAGAACGTGGGACGGAGCCTAGCAAGAGCCAAGCCAGAGATGGACTAGAACGTGGGAGGGAGCCTAGCAAGAGCCAAGCCAGAGATGGACTAGAACGTGGGCCGGAGCCTAGCCAGAGCCAAGCCAGAGATGGACCAGAACGGGGGCCGGAGCCTAGCCAGAGCCAAGCCAGAGATGGACTAGAACGTGGGACGGAGCCTACCAAGAGCCAAGCCAGAGATGGACTAGAACGTGGGACGGAGCCTAGCAAGAGCCAAGCCAGAGATGGACTAGAACGTGGGCCGGAGCCTAGCCAGAGCCAAGCCAGAGATGGACCAGAACGGGGGACGGAGTCTAGCCAGAGCCAAGCCAGAAATGGACCAGAACGGGGGCCGGAGCCTAGCCAGAGCCAAGCGAGAGATGGACTAGAACGTGGGACGGAGCCTAGCAAGAGCCAAGCCAGAGATGGACTAGAACGTGGGACGGAGCCTAGCAAGAGCCAAGCCAGAGCTGGACCGGAACGGGGGCCGGAGTCTAGCCAGAGCCAAGCCAGAGATGGACTGGAACGGGGGCCGGAGCCTAGTCAGAGCCAAGCCAGAGCTGGACCGGAACGGGGGCCGGAGCCTAGCCAGAGCCAAGTCAGAGCGGGAATGGAACGGGGGCCGGAGCCTAGCCAGAGCCAAGCCAGAGCTGAACCGGAACAGGGGCCGGAGCCTAGCCAGAGCCAAGCCAGAGCTGGACCGAAACTGGGGCCGGAGCCTAGCCAGAGCCAAGCCAGAGCTGGACCGGAACGGGGGACAGAATCTAGCAAGAGCAAAGTTAGAGTAAAGTTAAAGTGAAGACGGAGAGAAGTCAGAGCAAGTCAAAGCAAAGCCAAAGCGGAACTAGAGCAAAGTCAAAGCAGAGCCAAACAATGCCAAAGTGTAGCCCAAGCGGAACTAGAGCCTAGACAGAGCAAAGCCAAAGCAAAGCCAAAGTGGAGCCCAAGGGGAACTAGAGCAAAGCCAAAGCAAAGCCAGAGCAAAGACAGAGCAAAGACAGAGTAAAGTCAAAGCAACGCTGAAGCAAAGCCAAAGCGGAACTGGAGCAAAGCCAAAGTAAAGCCAGAGCAAATACAGAGCAAAGCTAAAGCAGAGCGAAAGCAAACCCAGAGCAAAGACAGACCAAGACACATCAAAGACAGAGAAATTACAGGGCAAAGCCAAAGCAAAGCTGAAGCAAAGCCAAAACGGAACTAGAGCAAAGTCGAAGCAAAGCCAAAGTGGAGCCCAAGCGAAACTAGAGCAAAACCTAAGTAAAGCCAGAGCAAAGACAGAGCAAAGCTAAAGCAGAGCGGAAGCAAACCCAGAGCAAAGACAGACCAAGACACATCAAAGACAGAGAAAGTACAGAGCAAAGCCAAAGCAAACCTGAAGCAAAGCCAAAGCAAAGCTGAAGCAAAGCCAAAGCGGAACTAGAGCAAAGTCAAAGTAAATCCACCGCAAAGACAGAGCAAAGCCAGAGCAAAGCCAAAACAAAGATGAAGCAAAGCCCAAGCGGAACTAGAACAAAATCAAAGCAAAGCCAAAGTGGAACCCAAGCGGGACTAGAGCAAAGCCAAAGTAAAGCCAGAGCATAGACAGAGCAAAGACAGAGCAAAGACAGAGCAAAGCCAAAGCAAAGCTGAAGCAAAGCCAAAGCGGAACTAGAGCAAAGTCAAAGTAAATCCACCGCAAAGACAGAGCAAAGCCAGAGCAAAGCCAAAACAAAGATGAAGCAAAGCCCAAGCGGAACTAGAACAAAATCAAAGCAAAGCCAAAGTGGAGCCCAAGCGGAACTAGAGCAAAACCTAAGTAAAGCCAGAGCAAAGACAGAGCAAAAACAGAGCAAAGACAGAGCAAAGCCAAAGCAAAGCTGAAGCAAAGCCAAAGCGGAACTGGAGCAAAGCCAAAGTAAAGCCAGAGCAAATACAGAGCAAAGCTAAAGCAGAGCGAAAGCAAAGCCAGAAAAAAGACAGACCAAGACACATCAAAGACAGAGAAAGTACAGGGCAAAGCCAAAGCAAACCTGAAGCAAAGCCAAAGCAAAGCTGAAGCAAAGCCAAAGCGGAACTAGAGCAAAGTCAAAGCAAAGCCAAAGTGGAGCCCAAGCGAACTAGAGCAAAGCCAAAGTAAATCCACCGCAAAGACAGAGCAAAGCCAGAGCAAAGCCAAAACAAAGATGAAGCAAAGCCCAAGCGGAACTAGAACAAAATCAAAGCAAATCCAAAGTGGAACCCAAGCGGGACTAGAGCAAAGCCAAAGTAAAGCCAGAGCATAGACAGAGCAAAGACAGAGAAAAGACAGAGCAAAAACAGAGAAAGGACAGAGCAAAGCAAAGCTAAAGCAAAGCCAAAGCGGAACTAGAGCAAAGTCAAAGCAAAGTTAAGCTAAAGTGAAAGGAAAGTTATAGTAAAGTAAAATACAGCTTTTAAAAGGACTCTGATAACCATGGAGTTGAATGCTTTTTTTTTTTTTTTAATTTTCGTCCTCGATTTTTAAGTCATATCGGACGGTGAATGAAAATGGCTGAAGTCATGCTTAAATGAGTCCGGGGTCCCTGGAGCTTAGAGTTATCCGACATTCGTCTATCAGGATAAGGTAAATCCCCGGAAAAACCTTATCCAGGTAACTCACCCTAATCGAGATTCGACCTCGGGACCTCTTGAACGCCCTTAAACATAAATTATCAACATCATCATCACCATCATCATCATGGGCCTATCTAGATATGCTTGAAAACTGGTTATTTCCCCAACTTCAATAAGATTTAGATGACTTCATCTTCACGCAAGATGGTCCTCCTCCTCATTTCTCTAACCACGTACGAAGTTACTTGAATAACACATTTCCAGGACGTTGGATTGGAAGAGCAGCAGAAGGCCAACTTTATCGCCGGTGGCCTCGCTGAACTCCAGATCTCACTCCGTCATTTTTATCTATGGGGTTACGAAAAAATATCGTTAACTCCTGCTTCTCCTGCGTTTAACTTAGGGAGCAGGTTGCAATAGACAAACCAATATAAATACAAAATTTTCTGCCATAAACGATATCCTGTCATGCATCACAATCTTACGATGTAGTAAAGGTTTTCTCCTCCAAATGTAGTCTTTGGACCACAGGTCCAGAAGCATTTTTCTGTATACTTTTTCTCTGTGATGTACTGAACAAATCGGCTTAATAACTTCAAAGCCACGGTTTCGTTAAATAATTCTCTGCAACATCAAAGGACATGCTGGCCTGGGTACTTCTTTTCTGCAAACATTGTCAATAATGCCCAAAGCCTCTTTGAGTGGCAGTATTGCGCTTTGTAGCTGAGTTACTGATGTATATTTATAGTGGGCCTTGATAAATGCAAGAGAAGCAATAGCTTTGGGTGAACAGTTGCCTGTCATCTAGGAACTGAAAACAGGGTTTCAGGATATTTTAGTTCGCCATTAAGCATTTTGGGTACAGAGAAATTAATATATTTAATATCAGAGAATGTAAAATGGTTCATTTAATGATTAAAATATCAGGATCAGGTCCAAACAATATAGTTTTGATGAACCAAACAAGTTTTAAAACATAAGACCTGAAGTTTCCTTGCAACGAATATGCTCAAGTTCTTGAGAAAAAATATAAACAAAGACAAAACACTATGAAAATTCGTGTTACTGAACAAAAGACTGTTTTCAGTAAATTAAATGCCAGATCAGGAGATGGCGTGACTATAGAAGATTAACTGGGACAAAGAAATGTAACTACTTAAATTGATTATCAAGTTAATTTTTAATTTTTATTGTTTTAATCATTATACGCCTTTTCAAAAATATTTCCCCTTATCATAAATCAATTTTACCGTTAAAAGAACCAGGATTTTAAAACAAAGACTCCACTTATTGTGTGATACTTCAAAACCCAGGTTTTTACAGTGTTTCTATACTTCATTTCATGAACAAAAACCATTCCAAACAGCCTAGCTAGCAGCGTGTCATTCTTAAGTTTAAGAGATTCCGCTTGCAAACCTCGTTGAGCGCGAGTTATCTAGACAACGTTCTTTCCGGGGAGGTTTTCCCCTGTCCCGAAAAACCTACCCCATCCAAGTAACTGCAAACTTTTTCTACTCTGGACTCATTTGAGCATCACTTCCTTCATCGTCTAATATGACTTAACGTTGGAGGTTTTCCCTTATCCTGAAAGATGAATGTCTGTTAACTCTAAGCTCTATGTACACTGTACTCATTTGAACATCATTTCATTCATCGTCCGATATGACTTAACGTTGGAGGTTTTCCCTTATCCTGAAAGATGAATGTCGGGTAACTCTAAGCTCTATGTTCCCTGTACTCATATGAACATCATTTCATTCATCGTCCGATATGACTTAACGTTGGAGGTTTTCCCTTATCCTGAAAGATGAATGTCTGTTAACTCTAAGCTCTATGTACCCTGTACTCATTTGAACATCATTTCATTCATCGTCCGATATGACTTAACGTTGGAGGTTTTCCCTTATCCTGAAAGATGAATGTCTGGTAACTCTAAGCTCTAAGTACCCTGTACTCATTTGAACATCATTTCATTCATCGTCCGATATGACTTAACGTTGGAGGTTTTCCCTTATCCTGAAAGATGAATGTCTGGTAACTCTAAGCTCTATGTACCCTGTACTCATTTGAACATCATTTCATTCATCATCCGATATGACTTAACGTTGGAGGTTTTCCCTTATCCTGAAAGGCGAATGTCTGGTAACTCTAAACTCTATGTACCCTGTACTCATTTGAATATCATTTCATTTATCGTCCGATATGATCTAACTCTGGAGGAGGTATTGGATGCGTTTGTCCTTTGTTTGGCGGCTCCGGGTTCGGAATAAAGATGATATTAACATAATAGGAGTATCCATTTAAATTCCTTTCAAGATGGCGTACTTCTGCCCTCAGCCCACGTTCGTTAGCTGTACGTGCAGACAGAAGAGGGATGATCTGAAACTTGTAAACGAACTAAGAAGTACATCTTTTAACATACGCTGTGGAAACAGCACGAGCTGAATTCCAAATGGTTTTGGGAGACACTTTAATTGCGGCGTCCATCAGGGAACCCAAGACGGATGTTCCCGAGGGAGATTGGAACTTCGTGTGCGCTCGTGCAGCGTCGGCCTTCCTTCAACATGTTCCTCGCGCAGTTAGATAATTTGATAAAACTAAACCGGGAGGGAGCTCTAAGGCTTCCTTCAACAAGCAACGTTTTCATTGCGACATTCTGTAGCACCGAGTATAAAGAAAAATGGCTATGTTTATGGAAAATGTTAATTTTAATGGCCATATTAATGTTTCCGAGAAAAAGCTGTTGAAAAATACCATCTTACCATTTAAATGTACTTCACCCATACGTTTTAAGGCGATTTTTTTTCAATAAAAAATTGTCTGTAAAACCATACAATTATACAATCATCTTCATAATTTTGATGGTTCTTCTCAAAATAGTCTCCCCTGAATGCGATACAGTTGTCCCAGCGTTTCTGTCAGTCTTCAAAGACATGTTGGAAACCACTTTTTAAGATATCCTTCAAAATCGCCTCCGCAGCCTTCACCACTGCTTCTGATGATGGATAATGCCTCCCACGAAGACGTTTCTTCAAGTTACGGAATAGAAAAAAGTCGCATGGGACTAAATCCGGACTATAGGGAGGGTGAGGGATGCACTGCACGTTGTTTTTGCAAGATATTTAGCAACAGCATTGGCAATATGCGGCCGCAAACTATCATGGTGCAGCATCCAGCCTGCTTCACGGAGATGTGATCTTTTGCGCCTGATATGGACTAGCAATGTTTTCAGGACATCCCTGTAGTATTGTCCAGTTACTGATGTGTGTGCAGGTACAGCATGCTGATAAACCATTCCATGAATATCAAAGAATGAGATGACCATAACTTTTCCAGCAGAAGCAGCCACTTTTGCTCTTTTGGGGGGTTGGTGATGAAGGAGATTTCCACACTGAGCTTTGCTGTTTGCTCTCAGGATCAAAATGATGTAGCCAAGTTTCATCAGCAGTGATTACGTTTGAAAGAAACTTCGGATCTTCCTCTAACATCAACTTTAACTGCGTGCAGACCTGCATGCGAATGTCCTTTGTTCGGGAATCAGCAGTCTTGGAACCCATCGCGCACAAACACGTCTCATGTGTAATGTTTCTGTCACCAACGTGTGAGTGGCACCCAATGAAATGTTCAGTATTTCAGGTAATTCGTCGATCCCTCTCCCATTGACAGCGGAAGTGTTGATGTTTTCTTCCGTAAGAGCAGTAATTGGAGCACCGGGTCCACGTTCCTTTGAAATTAATTGTCTTCCCTCTTTAAACATTTTAAACCACCTTCGAGCTGTGCTGTAGGGAAGAACAGATTCTCCATAGGCCTCCTGTAACATTGTATAGACCTCAACTAAAGATTTGTTGAGACGAAAGCAGAATTTCAAAGCCGCATATTGTTCCTCGCGTGTTACCTCCATTGTAGCGGTAGGCAATACTAAACATGTCTGAACTTGCCTGATTCTCAGAGGCGGGAACCTGGAGTATCAACAATGAAACTACTACGGCCAGTTTGGTTCACATTGAGCTAACAGAATATAATAAGACTGAAATTAAGTGCGAAAAATTATGACCGTAAAAAGTTATGATCATTCTTTATTGAACAGCCTTCGTACAATACCTAAAAATAAAAACGTTGTCCGAAATATGGCGGCCTAACGCTACCCTTGGCCCTCATAGTGTGTGGCAGTGTTGTAAAATCGGAGAAAGCTGATTAAAAGTGAAAGATTTACATCCAAAGATTGCTACGTTAAATGACAATCCAGGATGAAGCTTTTCAGACAAATGTCTGAGGCAACAATGGACTTAAAACCGACACTGGTCCCTGAAAATCCGCACATCCACTTGGACAAAGCCATCAATTTACCGGGGATTAATGAGAGGATCGGGTTATCCTCTCGGGGGTTGTTTAGACCGTTCTCCTTTGAAGAAACAAGTTACGCTCATCGATTTTACCTGTGATCCGAGAGCTGCAATGGGGACGAGGGATTTTATTTGCAACAACGTGGTACGACAGTAGAAAATGATGAAACTGTTTCTTAACCGGTGGCGAAGCGTGCAACGGACTGGAAGCTAAGCTACCCGAAGAATTTCAGAGAAAAAGAAAAAAGAAACAAGAGAATTCATGCCAAGCCATATTGGCAATAGTAGCTCAAGCGTTAGAGTGGCTGGACGGCAACCAGAAGATCCGTGGTTCAAATCCTGGCTATAGCATTGAATTTTTCAGTCTGCCTCTATCTTTCCATACTTTATCCTACTCACGACCTGTGTGAAATAACAATTAATTTCTATTAATTGACCTAATAGTAGTCCGAACTATAAAGCCCGGGCCTTAAAGTACTTACAGCATAGTAAGTACCATTAAGGTAGTTGTCTCATTTGTTTATGAGAACTCCTAGTGGTTTACCGCGAGAAACACGAGTCAGTTGGAGAGTTTAATGTCATGTCGGCACGTAAATGACGAACAGTAAATTCCTGTAAATTTTTCAGTTATTAACAAAAGTGTGTGAATTTATTATGTCCTACATTTAGGCTAACAGTTCACGTGGTGTACGCCAGCTGTAGGAAAAATTGGAACGTCTGAGTGGAGAGGGGAAGCAGGAATTTGTCTACTTGTAGTGTTGATGCGCAGTGCAAAAAGGGCTCACGTGTGACTATAATAGAAAGAGTACTGAAGAGTAGCCTTGGTTCTTTGAGTCATTATTCTCTCTTATTTTAATGAAAATTATTATTTGGAGCTTCCCTCGCTTTGGATGTCACGCCTAGCTACTAGACCTACGTGTGATAGTACAATAAAAAGAGTACTAAACAGTAGCCTTAGTTCTGTGTGTCATTATTCTTTCTTACTTTAAAGAAAATTATTATTTGGAGCTTCCCTCGTTTTGAAAGTCACGCCTCGCTACTGGACTTTCGTGTGACTGTACAACAGAAAGAGTACTAAAGAGTAGTCTTAGTTCTTTGAGTCATTATTCTTTCTTACTTTAATGAAAATTATTATTTGGAGCTTCCCTCGCTTTGAAAGTCACTTCTCACTACTGGACCTACGTGTGACTGTACAATAGAAAGAGTATTGAAGAGTAGCCTTAGTTCTTTGATTCATTATTCTCTTTTATTTTTATGAAAATTATTATTTGGAGCTTCCCTCGCTTTGGAAGTCACGCCTCGCTACTAGACCTAAGTGTGACTGTACAATAGAAGGAGTACTACAGAGTAGCCTTAGTTCTGTGTGTCATTATTCTTTCTTACTTTAAATAAAATTATTATTTGGAGCTTCCCTCGCTTTGAAAGTCACGCCTCGCTACTAGACCTAAGTGTGACTGTACAATAGAAGGAGTACTACAGAGTAGCCTTAGTTCTGTGTGTCATTATTCTTTCTTACTTTAAATAAAATTATTATTTGGAGCTTCCCTCGCTTTGAAAGTCACGCCTCACTACTGGACCTACGTGTGACTGTACAATAGAAAGAGTACTAAAGAGTAGCCTTAGTTCGTTGAGTCATTATTCTCTCTTATTTTTATGAAAATTATTATTTAGAGCTTCCCTCACTTTGAAAGTCACACCTCACTACGAGACCTACGTGTGACTGTACAGTAGAAGGAGTACTAAAGAGTAGCCTTAGTTCGTTGAGTCATTATTCTCTCTTATTTTTATGAAAATTATTATTTAGAGCTTCCCTCGCTTTGAAAGTCACACCTCACTACGAGACCTACGTGTGACTGTACAGTAGAAGGAGTACTAAAGAGTAGCCTTAGTTCTATGAATCATTATTCCCTCTTACTTTAATGAAAATTATTATTTGGAGCTTCCCTCGCTTTGAAAGTTACGCCTCGCTACTGGACCTATGTATGACTGTACAATAGAAAGAGTACTAAAGTGTAGCCTTAGTTCTTTGAGTCATTATTCTTTCTTACTTTAAATAAAATTATTATTTGGAGCTTCCCTCGCTTTGAAAGTCACACCTCACTACGAGACCTACGTGTGACTGAACAATAGAAAGAGTACTAAAGAGTACCCTTAGTTTTTTGAGTTATTATTATCTCTTACTTTATGAAAATTATTATCTGGAGCTTCCCTCACTTTGAAAGTCACGCCTCGCTACTGGACCTACGTGTGACTGTACAATAGAAAGAGTACTGAAGAGTAGGCTTAATTCTTTGAGTCATTATTTTTCCCTTATTTTAATGCAACGTATTATCCTCGCTACTGGACCTATGTGTGACTATACAATAGAAAGAGTACGGAAGAGTAGTGTTAGTTCTTTGGGTCATTATTCTCTCTTGCTTCAATGGAAATTATTATTCGGAGTTCCCATGGTTTTGAAAGTAGCACCTCGTCACTGTTATTAATTATGCATAGGCTACATCTTTACCAAATGTTAGCGTTGTATCTAATTTGAATTGAAAATTATTGATTATTGCACACTTTTGGATCTATAAATACATACAGTGATACTTTGAGCCCCCTAGGGGTATAGATGCGTTAATATGTATCCACCGATTTGTGTTAATTTTTTCTTTTCTCTTCGTATAACAGTTTGCTTAGAAAATGTCATCACAATATACTACTTGATGTATTCTATTTACTCGAAACTACTCTAGGAAATGAACAACGCCTTTCAGTAAAGACCATCCCCTTTGCTTTCACCTGTTCATACTTCATTATCTGACTTGCTGTCCCAAATAGCCTTGCTACGAACTCATTTACACGTTAAAATATATAACGAATGTACTGCGAATGTAAGAAAATGCAATACACCCTTAATTAAACGTATTTAAGCTTTCTTTCTCATTTCTTTCTCCATGGAAGTATAAGTTGCATATAAAACAAATGATAAATACTTGGTTATTAAGAACCGTTACTGATTCGTCGTGAGAGTGACTTCAGTATTCGATATCACAGGTTGCCCACTCTGCTTTACCCATCACCACAACCTGTCCCGCACAGTCAATTAAGATAAACTCTATTACGAGTATGCCAGAGGCCCAAACTAAAAATAAAGGACTCAATTTAACTAATGCGGTAATGTTGTAGGCTTGTTGACCCATGGCAGCATTTTCAAAATCATTTGGAGGGCACCACGTAAACCCACATTGCTTTCACTTTCACTGTGGCATATCTCGTGAACGTAATGAAATATATCTATCTGATAACTCCTAATAATTGCATCTTAGGCTGTCAGTGCCGCGTTTTCTAGCCTAAACTCGCAATTATTAGTTCAAATTAACACATACGAAGACTGTACAATAAAGATTGATCACAATTTTTTTTTTTTTTTTTTGACAACGTACCTTTACTCATTGTCATAATTTTGATGGTCTTTCTCAAAATAGTCTCCCCTGAATGCGATGCACTTGTCCCAGTGTTTCTGCCAGTGTTCAAAGACATGCTGGAAACCATTTTTGAGATATCCTTCAAAATCGCGTCCGCAACCTTCACCACTGATTCTGATGATGGATAATGCCTCCCACGAAGGCGCTTCTTCAGGTTAGGGAATAGAAAAGTCACATGGTGCTAAATTCGGACTATAGGGAGGGTGACGGATGCACTTCACGTTGAGTGTTGTAAGATATTCAACAGCAACATTGGCAATATGCGGCCGCGCATTATCGTGATGCAGCATCCAGCCTGCTTCACGGAAATGTGGTCTTCTTCGCCTGATCTGGACTTGCAATGTTTTCAGTACATCCCTGTAGTATTGTTCAGTTACTGATGTGTGTGCAGGTACAACATGCTGATAAACCATTCCATGAATATCAAAGAATGAGGTGACCATAACTTTCCCAGCAGAAGCAACCACTTTTGCTTTTTTGGAGCTTGGTGAAGAGGGAGATTTCCACACTGAGCTTTGCTGTTTGCTCTCAGGATCAAAATGATGCAGCCAAGTTTCATCAGCGGTGATTACGTTTGAAAGAAACTCCGGATCTTCCTCTAACATCAAGTTTAACTGCATGCAGTCCTGCATGCGAATGTCCTTTTGTTCTTTTTTTTTATTTTATTTTATCCATCGATCAGCAATTATGCTTTACAGATGTTTGTTATAAGATACATAGGAACAGGACACATAACAATGGAGGTAGCCATGAACGACTCCTCTAACTAAATATGGAGGATAACTGTAACACAAATTGAGAACTTAAAGTCTTATGGTAGTAATCACGTGTCTGAGTCTGTGCTGGAGACGTCACTCAGGAGAAGATCTTGGGGCAGTCTGCGCTTCGGGCGAGTTGGCTGGCGAGTGCGACAGCCGAGACGGTACGTAACAGCTCCAGGGACCTCCTGGAGATGGTAAAAGAATGGACGTGCCAGGCGTCGGATGTATTGGTGAACGGGTAAAAGACCAAACTCATGATGAAGCTGCTGGTTTCGGATGAACCATGGAGCGTTTGTAACTGTACGAAGCACCCTGTTTTGTAGTACCTGCAGTCGGCGGAGATTAGTCTTACAGGTGCCACCCCAGACTGGAGCTGCATAGGTAAAAATAGGACGGACTAGAGATGTGTAAAGAAGCAGGGAGGATTCATAACCAAGTGAAGTGCGCCTGTTGAGTAGAGGGTACAGTTTTGATAGCCGGGCAAATGCAAGCGTAACAGACCGACAGATGTGGGCGTTCCAAGTAAGTCGAGTGTCCAGTAACACCCCAAGGTATTTCACTGGCACATTGCTTGGTAACCATGAGAGCGGTTCCCCCAGCAGCCGTAGTGAAGGAGGATCCCTATAAGGTCGTAAAGAGAAGATCTTAACCTCTGTCTTGTTAGTATTGAGGGAAATGCGCCAGTGAGAGAACCAATGAGCTAATTGATCTAGGGCAATTTGCAGTTTCTGAATGGCATGAAGAATATTGGCGTGAGAATAATAGAGAGCAGTATCATCTGCGTATAACGCCGTACAAACTGGAGCTATATCAGGAAGATCATAAGTGAATATATTAAAGAGGAGTGGTGCAAGTACTGAACCTTGAGGTACACCTGCTAAAATAGGCCGTCGGGTGGATGTGAAACCAGCAATGCGCACCACAAAGGTTCTATTGGTGAGAAAACTTGCTATGATTTGTATCAGATAATAAGGGAGACCAATGCGATATGCTTTAAGTAGTAGTCCACTGTGCCACACCTTGTCGAATGCCTGGGCGATATCTAGGAATGCTGCTACGGTGTATTGCCTGTTTTCGAAACCTTGAATAATAGACTGCGTGATTCTGAGCAATTTGTGAGTGGTAGCATGCTTCGGGCGAAAGCCAAACTGAAAAGACGGAATTATCTGATTATGGATCAAAAAATGAGAAATACGTTGATGAATAATCTTTTCAAAAAGCTTAGAAAGTGTAGGTAATAAGCTGATTGGTCTGTAACTTGAGGGAAGATTTTTTGGCTTGTTGGGCTTGTGGAAGACTATAATTTCCGCATGTTTCCATGTAGATGGAAAATGACCAATGCGCAGAGCAGCATTGAAGATTGATGATAAATAAGCTAGGGCTTTGTTTGTCAAATTCTTCAGCACAACGTTAGGGATAAGGTCATGACCGGGAGACTTTTTAACGGGAAGACGATGAATAAAGCGGGACAATTCACGTGGAGTAGTGAACGAAATTCTGTTGTGTGCTGTAGGACGAAGTTGGTACTCAAGGAGTTCCCTGTCCACGGAAGAGGGAATATTAGAGTCAAGACAGGTGTTAGGCATGAATGTACGCTCGTAGTGAGTAGCTAGAGCGTCACACTTGGCAGCAGAGTCACTCAAAAGGGTCCCATCAACCTGAAGAGGTGGAATCACTGTCGGCTCTCGGAGAATCCTCTTAGTGATGTTCCATAAGGTATGATCTCCGGGACGGATAGTGGCTAATTGTCGCTGGTACTCCTGAAATCGGTGTTGCTCTAGTGCGGTCCGTACTTGTCGAATGAGACTATTTAATCTTTGTCCTTTTGTTCGGGAATCAACAGCTTGGAACCCATCGCACACAAACACTTCTCATGTGTAATGTTTCTGTCACCAACGTGTGGGTGGCACCCAATGACTTGTTCAGTATTTCAGAAAGTGATCTTAAGGTAATTCGTCGATCCTCTCTCACAATGGCAGCAGCAGTGTTGGTGTTTTCTTGCGCAATAGTAATAACTGGAGCATCGGGTCCACCTTCCTTTAAAATTGACTGTCTTCCCTCTTTAAACGTTACAAACCACCTTCGAGAGTTGTTGTCGGGAAGAACAGACTCTCCATAGACCTCCTCTAGCGTTGTATAGGCCTCAACTGAAGATTTGTTGAAGCAGAATTTCAAAGCCGCATATTGTTCCTCGCATGTCTGAACTTGCCTGGTTCTCACAGGTGGGAACCAGGAGTACCAACAATGAAGCTACCATGGCGTGTTTGTTTCACATTGAGCTAACAGAATATAAGATTGAATTTTAGTGCGAAAAATTATGGCCGTAAAAAAATTATAAGCATTCTTTATGGATCAGCGCTCGTGAAAAGTTTTGCAATTGATACCACTGTAAAGGTGGTCAAGCTAAAGCATATACATCTGCGATGTATTGTCATAATTATAGAACTTTCGTTTTAGAAGAAACGCAAATTGTCACGAACTAACGTGACCTCAAGACATTAACCTCAATTCGTGAATGCCATTTAACTTTTAATATAGGACTAAACAATGTTGATAACTCATTTTTAAGTGTGCATAACGTTGGTAGAACTTAAAAGGCTCAGTACTTGTGGCTGTATCATTCAATGTAATCAACTATATTCAAATCGGAACTAAAAGTGTGTAATTTCATGCATCACCCTTATAAACTAAAATATTGGAGAGCTTACCTTAAATATCAGGACAGCAGGGTATTCATTAAAAACGACAAATGCTAGGAACGATATAGAAGTCCCTTTGCAGTACTACAGGCCCTGAAAGCAAGCAAGAGAACACAAACTTTAACAAAAGCGAATGGACACCCACTAAGTTAAAACAATAGAGTAATGATAGATTAGAGAGCCAAATCGCTCGTTGCCATGGCAAACTGCATTCCCAAAGTCACGTCATATGAAGTGGAATGTTTTCTTTTGTTTCAAAAATCTTTCGTTACAGAGAAATATTTGTGAAAGGTCGGTGAATCATTTTTCGTTCGTAAGCATGACTGCCAATACTACATTTGTAGACAACATGTGCTGAACCTAATTCCAGGTTTTAAAATATTGAAAGCTAAAGAGAGTAAAAATGGAGTGTTACTAACAGCTTTGAATTCCAGGTTGTTTCAGTGATCTTTTAAGCAATACTTGCTGACTTCGCTTTTCTTTAACACTTTCCTAAAGCGAAAAAGTTGAACTCAAATTTTACGAAGGAGAACTTTGTTCCTTTAAATACGCTCAAAGCGTCTCATTTGTTCTACCAGCATATCTGTTAATATCTTCACCTTCCAATCGCATAAATAGTAATTAATGTAACACTTTATAATCAATTCGACCAATTACTTTCAACATTCCTAATGCAATATTTGAAATACAGCTCTTTCACTTACAAGTCACGATGTGCCCACCTAGATAGCGTACATTCTACCGTGTCCGCCTCAGGTTCAAAAGGTCCCGAGTTCGAATCTTGGTCAGGGCGTGTTTTCCGCGGTTTTCCCTTCTACTGAAAGATGAATGTCTGATAACTCTAAGCTCTATGTACCTTGTACTCATTTGAACATCATTCCATTCATCGTCCGATATGACTTAACTTTGGAGGTTGTCTCTTATCCTGAAAGATGAATGTCTGATAACTCTAAGCTCTATGTACCCTGAACTCATTTGACTATCATTTCATTCAACGTCCGAAATGACTTAACGTTGGAGGTTTTTCCTTATCTTGAAAGCTGGATGTCTGGTAACCCTAAGCTCTAATTACCCTGTACTCATTTGAACATCATTTCATCGTCCGATATGACTTAACGTTGGAGGTTTTTCCTTATCCTGAAAGCTGGATGTCTGGTAACCCTAAGCTCTAATTACCCTGTACTCATTTGAACATCATTTCATTCAACCTCCGATATGACAACGTTGGAGGTTTTCTCTCATCTGAAAGTTGAATGTCTGGTAACTCTAAGCTATATGTACCCTGTACTCATTTGAGCATTATTTCATTTTCGTCCGATATGACTTAACGTTGCAGGTTTTCCTTTATCTAAATAATGAATGTCTGTTGACCTTAAGCTCTATGTATCCTGTATCAATTTGAACATCATTTCATTCATCGTCGGATATGACTTAACGTTGGAGGTTTTTCCTTATCCTAAAAGATTAATGATAACTCTAATCTCTATGTACCCTGTACTCATTTAAACATAATTCCATTCATATTCCGGTATGTCTTAAGGTTGGAGGTTTTCCCTTATCCTGAAAGATGAATGTCTGGTAACTCTAAGCTCTATGTACCCTGTACTCATTTGAACATTATTCATCGTCCGATATGACTTAACGTTGGAGGTTTCCCTTTATCAAGAGGATGAATGTCTGGTAACTCTAAGCTCTATGTACCCTGTACTCATTTGAACATTATTCATCGTCCGATATGACTTAACTGTGGAGGTTTTCCTTTATCCTAAAAGATGAATGTCTAATAACTCTAAGCTCTATGTACCCTGTACTCATTTGAATATCATTTCATTCATCGTCCGATATGACTTAACTTTGGAGGTTTTCCTTTATCCTAAAAGATGAATGTCTAATAACTCTAAGCTCTATGTACCCTGTACTCATTTGAATATCATTTCATTCATCGTCCGATATGACTTAGCATTGGAGGTTTTTCCTTATCCTAAAAGATTAATGATAACTCTAAGCTCTATGTCCCTTGTACTCATTTGAATATCATTTCATTCATCGTCCGATATGGCTTAACGTTGGAGGTGTCCCTTTATCAAAAGGATGAATGTCTGGTAGCTCTAAGTTCTCTGTACCCTGTACTCATTTGAACATTACTCATCGTCCGATATGACTTAACCCAAGTTCAAATCCATGTGCTGTCTAGGAGACAGTTTTTCGTACTTAACCTCGAACATTATGTTGAATGCCGGATTGGCATCAAACCGTGAAAACAGGTAGAAGTGGAAAATATCCTATATCTATCTGATGAGCATATGCAGAAGCATAAATACAGTTGCCTGGTACTAAGGCTTCTGTAGACGCTGTCGAGGTCAGCAACTGCCTGTCACAATAGCGGAAGTAAGTTTAACAAGATGGTGTCACATCTAGATCTTCAGCTGTTCGCCACCTACCAAACCATGGGGTAGCTATCTCATAATATATTCACGTAAAATATAGCTAAAATATATTTTTGAGAAATTTTCGCCATTTAGTTTTTCCTTATAGAAAACCAATATTAAAATATTGACAAAGCAGTTTAGGAAAGCCAGAAAATCTTTTAGATTGGCCTTCAGAATTCGAATAGATTTCCCAGCTGCGAATCCAATGTTAAAGTACATTTTCATGGCCTCCTAAAATGCTATGAACAGTGTCGGTGTAGTTTAGTGCCCATCTCTTGCATTTCCTGATGTTCTTAGACTCTTTTCTCGTTCATCACGCCACTGTATCCAGTGTGAACATCATTTGCTTCTCGACGTACTCTTTGACTCTTGTCTTGAGAGTGGCTCATTATGACGGGTGTATCAATTTCCAGCTACTGTCAATATTACAGAACCTGTTTACCGGGTGTTTCTACGAAGCATTTCTCTATGAATTTTTCAGTAAAAGCAAGATATGATTAGATTCATGGTACTTTGACTCATTTGCCAGCCATTTTTGCAAAAGGATAATCTTCTTTCAGGCCCACTTTTAAAGAAAGAAGAAATGCAGACTTGGTTTCATCATATTTGACTTCATTCTTTGACAAAGGCATACAACGGCCTAGATAAGTGCGGTGTCTATGTCGTGAGTAGGTAAGGTAGTCAATGATAACAAACTATTTGTAAAAAATAATGCAGTTATTTGTTTTTTCATTTTCCCCCTATGTCACTTTTTCTTTTTCTTTTCTTTCCTGTTTGAGACAGTGCCAACAGGTTAAATTCATCGTAGAGAAGTGTGAACTATGCTGAAAATGTACCTAAATGTGTAAACATCAGGGTATTTTAAAGGAAATGGAAATACCAGCAGTGGGGTGGTTCCACCTGGAGGTGGCAGCACACGCACGTGCCGACCAATTGCCCCCAAGGGTAGCTTGCTTCTTTTCATCTCGCCGCACGAAACAACACAAAACCTTCACCGTATTAACATAATGCGAGTCCCATCTGTTCCCTCCCTAGGCAATTTGGGAAAACTTTCTGTTCCTTACGAAACATACCTACCCACACTTCTGCCTTTCTTCTGGAAAAGTTACGATAACATCAGCACCTCAACAAAGAGGTTATTTCAACTAAAATACCTTTAGGAAACGAATTTCTAAATCTCTCCATACATAAATCATTCTTAGGAAACTTTACTTTTGTTTATACTTTACTTTATTTGGAAAATTTCGTTATAGCTAAGAACAGTGATGTTCAAATGTTTTAACAACTGACTGCTATAAGCTCGCTTTAATCTACTAGCAGAAACAACAGAATATCGAAGTATTAAACAGTCTGTTTAAGAAACTGTCTTTTCTAAGAAAAACAATTACATTTGAAATGCAATTTACTAAATTTCAAAGCACTGACCATCAGACTCTATAGTCCTGAGTCATCGTTGAGCGAGTTTATTATCCCGCGATGTTACCAGTATCTGGTTTTTGATGCGAAATATTCGGTGACACCCATTTACAAAATTTCTTCCGCGTAGCAAATGGGCCATGGATCGAAAAACATGATAATACGATGGTGCGAGATCAGGACTGTATGCTGGGTGTGGTAGTCGTTCGATTCTTCCCAATTACTAAATTTTTCTATGGTGGTTCGTGGAGTATGGGGTGTAGCAATGTCCTATTGCAACAGAACTCCATTTTGGTTAGCTAATGCTCCGTCTCAAAATTTCAGTTCCAGTTGAAAATAAAGATCCGCATTCAAGTTAGTTACTAACACTCCCCACATGGCAACCTTGGCCTTCGGGGTAACCTCACCCCACCAAGTGATGACCGGACCCATTTCTCAGGTGGAGGCACCCAGAGGGTGGTGTCCATTACCTCCGATGATAGGGTGATAGTGAAGATGGCGGTGAGGTGAGAAGACCTACAGCTTTTACCGTGGACTCCGAACCACGTTGGGCATAGGGGATACTTCACGTGTGCTAGACAGAGGTGAAGGCGTGGATAGGGCCGACTTAAAATCGCCATCCCCAGAGCCGGGAATCGAACTCGGGACCCTTAGAACGGGAGCCGCGAACGAAACCACCGCGCTACCCCGGCGCCCAGATCCGCATTCAATCATTCGCCCATTTGCAACAAAGTTCAAGTGAATCAATGACTTTGGCAGGTTGGCAGGGATCGAGCCACTGTTTTGCGGCATTATGGTCTCGATGATATACCCATTTTTCATCATAAGTGACAAATCTATCATCTATGGGATTACGGTTAAGCTGACGACAGATAAACACTCTACGTTCGGCCTGTTGGGGTGTCAGTTCATCAGTTACAGATCTACAACTTTTCCAAGTGTCTTAATGTGGCAATGCACGGTATAAGTTCTTCTGAAAGCCTACGGGTACCTTTCTGCGAATTTTCTCGCAAAATGTGGCGTGTGTCCTCAATATTCCATACTTTAGGTCTTCTTGAACGTGTTTTCGCTTCCACTGTTGAAATGTTGGAGCCATCGTAGTCCCGCAACCTTACTAACATCCTCTCCTTCCATTTCACATATTCTTCCAGCTGCGGCAGCACTTTTATAATCCTGTTTCTAGTAGTGTTTTGTTATCTCTATTTTGTCATGGTTTAATAACAACTGAAGACTGATACATGGCTCGCTAGCCATGACATCCTTAAATAGCATTACCAAACAAAAGAAACCCAATAATTTTTCCAAAACAACAAAATATAAAAACCCACTTTACTTGTAATACCACAATGTGTGATTTCTCACTAATGATTACCTACACAAATCTTTTAGCGCATAAAATATATTTAGGGAAATCAATTGTTCTTTCACACTAGCCGTGTGTAGTACGCACTATGAAAGGGTAGAGCCAGACTGAAAAATTCAATGCCATAGCCGGGATTTGAACCACGGATCTTCTGGTCTCTGTCCAGCCGCTATAAACCAATGAGCTACTATGGCCAACGTGCCAACATGACATTAAATTCTCCAACTGACTCGTGTTTCTCCCGGTTCAGTCTGGCTCTACCCTTTCATAGTGCGTCCTACACACGGCTAGTGTGAAAGAACAAATAATTTCCATTAATTGTACCTAATAGTGGTCCGAACTATAAAGCCCGGGCCTTAAAGTTCTTACAGCATAGTAAGTCGCCATTAAGGTAGTTGCCTCATGTGTTTATGAGAACTCCTAGTGGTTTACTGCGAAAAACACAAGTCAGCAGGACAACTTAATGTCATGTTGGCACGTTGGCCATAGTAGCTCAAAGGTTTAGAGCGGCTGGACGGAGACCAGAAGATCCGTGGTTCAAATCCCGGCTATGGCATTGAATTTTTCAGTTTGCCTCTGCCCTTTCATAATGCGCCCTACACAAGGCTAGTGTGAAAGAACAATTAATTTGAATTAATTGCACCTAATAGTGGTCCGAACTATAAAACCCGGGCCCCAAAGTACTTACAGCATAGCAAGTCGCCATTAAGGTTGTTGTTTCATGTGTTTATGAGAACTCCTAGTGGTTTATCGGTCAGTTGGAGAATTTAATGTCATGTTGGCACGTTGACCATACTAGCTCAATGGTTTAGAGCGGCTGGAAGGAAACCAGAAGATCCGTGGTCCAAATCCCGGTTATGGCATTGAATTTTTCAGTCTGGCTCTACCCTTAAAAATATATTTACATATAAATTTTATCAAAATTGTTAC
This sequence comes from Mantis religiosa, assembly GCA_030765055.1. Taxonomy (NCBI): domain Eukaryota; kingdom Metazoa; phylum Arthropoda; class Insecta; order Mantodea; family Mantidae; genus Mantis; species Mantis religiosa. The sequence continues at coordinate 19,453,177 of CM060960.1, read as the reverse complement.
ACACTTTGTAAAAAGTCAAAACTTTTGAAGTACATAGTACTGTCCAGCCACCACAAGAAGGCAAGGCAGAGGAATGTGTCAGGTAATCATTTTTACAGTGATTATGCTCGCCTTCCGGATGTGATAAGCCCGCTAGATTCGTTTAAAATATACAATATTGTCACATAATTCATGCATGTATAATAACTATCACTGCAGTTACTGAAACAAGCTTAGATCTGGCAGTATGGGTGACTCATGTGTACTCAAATACACTCATTTCGTAGAAAACAGATCCACTAACAGAGCAGATAAACAATTCAAGTCCCTTTCCCTCTTCATGCCCCGCTTGTCTTCTTGTGGTGGGTAGACAGTACATAATACCTATCACTGCAGTTACTGAAACGAGCATTAGATCTGGCAGCATATGTGACACATATGTACTCTCATATACTCATTTCGTAGTAAACAGATCCACTATCAGAGCAGATAAACGGTTCAAGCCCCTCTCCCTCTTCAGGCCCCGCTTGTCTTCTTGTGGTGGTTAAACAGTACATAATACCTATCACTGCAGTTACTGAAACAAGCATTAGATCTGGCAGCATGGGTGACACATATATACTCTCATATACTCATTTCGTAGTAAACAGATCCACTATCAGAGCAGATAACAGCTCAAGTCCCTCTCCCTCTCTCTTCAGGCCACGCTTGCCCTCTTGTGGTGGGCAGACAGTAAAAAATTATAAGTATTGTCTAAGAAGCAGAGAGACAACGACAAAACTAAGAAAGGGGGCCATAAACAGATAAACAATTAGTAAAATGAAATTTTGTTTAATTTACGTCCTCCATAGAATTGCAATGAAACCAAAAACAATTGAAATGTGACCGTAAACACTAAAATACACGAGCGTGTATACAAGGATAAGAAGACATTGTAAAAGTACCATATAATAGTAAAACAACTGAACAGAGAGAAAGCAAAAAAGAAACGATAGAAAAAGTAATAAAGGGAAAAAAAATCGCAAGCGTAGACCTACGAGCGCTAAGAATAAATAAATCACAAAAAGAGGCAAAGAAAGCTGTGAGAAAGTAAATACTAGAAGTAAATAAAGCTCTGAATAAATAACCAAGAACATAGAATGAAGACAAAATGAATAAAGCAAACAACGAGTACGCACTAAGAAAGAAAGACGAGCTACGAATGAAGGGTGAAACAGAATGAAGGAAATTGATGAAAGAAAGATGTAGGGTGCCACTGCACCACTCAGAGGGGCGATTCACTTGAATAGAGAACAAATTCCGGTGACAATAAAGAAAGGTACAAACGAGACTAGCTGCCACACTCGCACTGCCTAATCTCTTTCTCACCTGAGTAACCCAACCTTCTGAAATCGCCAGATATTTATACTTCTCTGTAAATCACCTTTGTCTTTATCAGACGATAAATAAAATGATGTTCAAATGAGCACTGGGTACATAGAGCTTAGAGTTACCAGACATTCATCTTTCAGGATAAGAGAAAACCTCCAACGTTGAGACATATCGGACGAGGAATGAAATGATGTTCAAATGAGTACAGGATACATAGAGCTTAGAGTTACCAGACATTCATGTTTCAGCATAAGGGAAAACCTCTACGCTAAGTCATATCAGACGATGAACGAAATGATGTTCAAATGAGTACAGGATACATAGACACTAGAGCTACTAGATGTTCATCTTTCAAGATAAGAGTAAATCTCCAACGTTAAGTCATATCGGACGATGAATGAAATGATGTACAAATGAGTACAGGATACATAGAGCTTAGAGTTACCAGACATTCATCTTTCAGGATAAGAGAAAACCTCCAACGTTAATTCATATCGGACGATGAATGAAATGATGTACAAATGAGTCCAGGATACATAGAGCTTAGAGTTACCAGACATTCATCTTTCAGGATAAGAGAAAACCTCCAACGCTAAGTCATATTAGACGATGCATGAAATGATATTCAAATGAGTACAGGGTAGATAGAGCTTAGAGTTACCAGACATTCATCTTTTAGGATAAGAGAAAACCTCCAACGTTAAGTTATATCGAACGACGAATGAAATGATGTACAAATGAGCACAGGCTACATAGAGCTTAGGTTTACCAGACATTCATATTTCAGGATAAGGAAAACTCTCCAACGTTAAGTCATATCGGACGATGAATGAAATGATGTTCAAATGAGTACAGGGTACATAGAGCTTAGAGATACCAGACATTCATCTTTGAGGAAAAGAGAAACCCTCCAACTTTAAGTCATATCGGACGATGAAAGAAATGGTGTACAAATGAGTCCGGGGTACATAGAACTTAGAGTTATCAGACATTCATCTTTTACGATTAGGGAAAACCTCTAAGGTTAAGTCATATCGGACGCTGAATGAAATGATCTTCAAATGGGTACAGGATACATAGAGCTTAGAGTTGCCTGACATTCATCTTTCAGGATAAGAGAAAGCCTCCAACGTTAAGCCATATCGAACGGTGAATGAAGTGATATTCAAATGAGTAGAGGGTACACAGAGCTTAGAGTTACCCGACATTTATCTTTCAGGATAAGGGAAAAACTCCAACGTTAAGTCATATCGGACGATGAATTAAATGATTTTCAAATAAGTACAGGGTACACAGAGCTTAGATTTAGCAGACATTCATCTTTCAGGATAAGAGAAAATCTCTAACCTTAAGTCATATCGGACGATGTATGAAAAAATGAGTACAGGCTGCATAGAGGTTAGAGTTACTAGACATCTTTCAGGATAAGGGAAAACTCTGGACACAATCTATGCAGATACCTCTGCCTGGCCGAAATTTGAACTCGGGATCTCTTGAACGTAAGGCAGTCACGCTGCCAGCCTTAATGATTATGGATACAAATTTGCTCCTTCATACGGGCGATCTGTTTATTATCTACTGTCATTTGGTATTCCTCGGTTATTCACTCAGCTTTTATTAATACCTCCTTATAATCATTTATCTAACATTGTTGTCAGAAAGAAACAAATCTATAAACGTTAAAGAAAAATACAATAACAAAAGATAGCTTCCACTTCATGCTTCACTATCTGTGATTTATTAATTTTATTAATATTAACTGTGTATATAATTGTAGTATTTGTAATTTTATTTTCTTATCCTGTTAGCTACGTTTGTACGAGGGTGCGTCTAAAACTAATGACTCCTATTTTTCTCTCTTTCAATTGCTAAGAAAATTGAATCCAATTTACACAGCTTGAAAACTACAACATTGTCGATTAATTTGTCACTTTTAAATATAATTTCCGTACTTTTCCACAGATTTGGTCCACCTTTTAATTAGAGCATGTAATCCAGTGTGGTAAAACACATGGTCTTGCACCCTAAGCCATTGACGCACGGACGTTTTCACAGCCTCCTCGTCTTCAAAATGAATCCCACGATGAGCTTCCTTTAGTGACCCGAACAGATGGAAGTCTGATGGTGCCAGGTTAGTGAGGTAATACTTGCCATTCCAATTTCTCAATTTCTACAGTGGTGTAACGGCTGGTGTGTGGTCTTGCATTGTCATACAAAAGAAGAACGTCCGCCATAGTTTTTGCTGGGCATACTCGGCGAAGATGTGTTCAGCTTTTTGAGAGTTCTGAGGTATTGGACAGAATTTATTGCGCATCCCTTCTCCAAAAAATCAATCATAAGCACACCCTCTGCATCCCAAAACACTGTCGCCATAACTTTCCCTGCCGACCGCTGAGTTTTGATTTGTTTTTTTCTTCGGTGACGTTGTGTGATGGCATTCCATTGACTGCCTCTTTGATTCAGGTTCAAAAAAATGAACCCACGTTTCGTCTCCAGTAACCATTTTTTTCCAGAAACTCCTCTCCCTCCAAATTGAAGCGCTGCAAGTGTTCGGAGGCTATTGTTTTCCTTGTTTCTTTGTTTTGGGTGGTTAACGTTCTTGGTACCCACCTGAACAAACTTTTGAGTAACCCAGTGTTGAATAATATTCATCACACTGCCTTTACTGAGGGAGGTAATGCGACACAATTCACCTGCTGTTACCCGGCGATCACCACGAATGATGTCATCGACTCGCTGAATGTTGCATGGAGTCACTGCAGTCACCGACCTGCCGCTTCGCTTTTCATCTGTCAATGGTGTTTGCCCTTCAGCTTCGTTACAGCGACGAACCCATAGTCTAACAGTGCTGACATCCGCCATTGCATCAGCATACACATTTTTTAGCCTTTCGTGAATGCGAATTGGCGTTTCATCTTCCGCAGTCAAAAATTGAATCACAGAACGTTGTCTAATACGAATGTCGATGTCAGTCATTTTGCAAGGGGATGCAGTGCTGCCACCTGTTGACTTAGAAAGTTACTAGTGCAGGGGATTGGAGAAGAAGGTTTGAGGAACTGCGCCAAAATCAAAGTTTTCACATAACTTACTTATTTAAGGGGAAAAAATAGTAGGCATTACTTTTTGACCCACCCTCGTATAACTTATTACATTTTAACATGTCTAATTTATATTTGAACTACTTATGCAACTGTCTTTAGTTACAAGGCAATTTTACTAAATACAGCAGAATCTCGGTACCAACGGGTACCAGTTAGCGAAAGTCTGTTTTTTTTTTTCGCCAAATGGAGAACAAAAAAAAAAAAAGAGCTCAAGAAAATCGTCGTGTTTTTGTTTATTAGTCTACTATTTTAAATTTGAAAGGTATGGGGTATATAGGTAGTCTGCGTTGCCATGCAACCTCAGATGCTGCAGTCCAAGATGCACATTGGTGATAATTAAAGAACAGTGATCATATCAATTAAGAATGAACACAGTGAGATAAAAAAAGAGGGTTTGTACGCCCCTGGTATCCCACGCCAGAATTAATTAGCGCGGTCGGGTGTGTAGGAGTACGTATGGCTCGCCGACGATTTATGGGCAATGGAAACCACGTGACTACAAGTAAGAACAGTGGCGGCTAACCGTATTTGCACAAACTTATACAGAAATAGAAAAAAAAAGTTATTACTTTTACAAGGTCTTCTGCACACACGTGTTGTGGCTAAAATGCGCATACAGTAGGAGCCAGCGTAGCTCTCTGTAAGCCACTGAATATCAATGACCACAGGAAACAAAACACTAACCTAAATATCTTATGGAAACATATGACTTTCTACTCACACCAGGGGCGTGTTGTAGGTGATTCATAAGTGTTGCCGGTTGCTTCACACTTAAACTGGGGAGTGGTAGTCGTTATTTCCGAGGCCTTCCAGATTAATTTGTATAGGTTGCATAACGTAAAAGAAACACAGATATATACATAAAAATTATAGCAGCAAGCCACTTTTGATAATACAACTGGCAATATTTTTTTGACAACGTACCTTTACTCATCCTCATAATTTTGATGGCATTTCTTAAAATAGTCTCCCCTGAATTAGATGCACTTCTCCCAGCGTTTCTGACAGTCTTCAAAGACATGCTGGAAACCATTTTGAGATATCCTTCAAAATCGCCTCCGCAGCCTTCACCACTGCTTCTGATGATGGATAATGCCTCCCACGAAGGCGTTTCTTCATGTTAGGGAATAGAAAAATGTCACATCGGGCTAAATCCGGACTATAGGGAGGGTGAGGGATGTACTTCACGTTGATTTTTGCAAGATATTCAGCAACAACATTGGCAATATCCGGCCGCGCGTTATCGTGGTGCAGCATCCAGCCTGCTTCACGGAAATGTGGTCTTTTGCGTCTGATATGGACTTGCATTGTTTTCAGGACATCCCTGTAGTATTGTCCAGTTACTGATGTGTGTGCAGGTACAACATGCTGATAAACCATTCCATGGATATAAAAGAATGAGATGACCATAACTTTCCCAGCAGAAGCAACCACTTTTGGCTTTTTGGGGGTTGGTGATGAACGAGATTTCCACACTGAGCTTTGCTGTTTCCTCTCAGGATCAAAATGATGTAGCTAAGTTTCATCAGCAGTGATTACGTTTCAAAGAGACTCCGGATCTTCCTCTAACATCAACTTTAACTGCATGTTACCTCCATTGCAGCGGTAAGCGATACTGAACATGTCTGAACTTGCCTGGTTCTCACAGGCGGGAACCAGGAGTACCACCAATGAAACAACTACGGCGTGTTTTTTTCACATTAAGCTAACAGAATATAATAAGATTGAATTTTAGTGCAAAAAATTATGAACGTGAAAAAATTATGACCATTCTTTATTGAACAGACTTCGTACAAAACATTTTTTCAAATTTTTTGTTATTATTTTTAAACATAATCCCCTTGTAACTCTACACACTTCTCCCAGCGTTGCTCCCATCTCTGTAATCCATCCAAATAGTACTCGGCGTTTCTCTCTGCAAAATAATCGGTCACGAAGGTCATTGCCTCTTCATTTGACGAAAACCTCTGCCCTCCGACCGCAACTTTCAGATGAGGGAACAAAAAGAAGTCGGTCGGGGCTAGATCTGGTGAGTAAGGTGGATGGTCAAGCAGTTCAAACTGTAATTAATGGATTTTCGTCATTGCAACCGCTGAGGTGTGAAACGGTGCGCTGTTTTGGTGGAACAGGATTTTCTTTTTCTGCAAATGCTGCCTTCAGCTTGTCAACTAATGATGCGTAATATGCTCCTGTGATGGTGTTTCCTTTTTGAAGATAATCGATTAAAATAACTCCATCACCATCCCAAGAAACAGCGGTCATCACTTTCCCAGGCGAAAACATAGTTTTTGCTTTTTCTGGAGCCGGTTCCCCATTTGCAGTCCACTGTTTGGACTGTACTTTTGTTTCGGGCGTATAATGGTGTATCCAAGTTGGTGTATTTTCCACAGAGCGTTGGAAATGTTCATTCGACCAAGTTTTTGGTCTTAGGTCAGCAAACGCGGTACCCAATGCGCGGACAGCTTTCTCATGTCTAAATGTTGATTTAATATGTGACAAACACGTTCTTTTGACATATTCACAGCCTGTGCTATCTCTCTCACTTTAATTCGGCGGTCGTCTAGCAGCATTTGGTGAACTTCGGCGATGTTTTCTTCGATAGTTGCAGTTTCTGGATGTCCCGAATGTTCGTGTCCCAAGCTCTTGCGACCACGTTTAAGGTATCTTCCCAAAATTTTCCATCTGTGCTAAATGATGGTGCAGAGTCCCCATAAACAGAATCCAACTCATCTTTGATTTACGTAGTGGAATTGCCTTTCAAAAAGAAATATTTAATGGCAGCTCGATACTCGATTTTATTCTTTTTCATAAAAACACTCACATCAACTCATTCAAACGCCTGTTGCATAACAACTGAACGTCCAAAATGGCTGAAACTTTTGTGAGTAACTGTCAACAGATGGACAGCAAAATTCACTAACTGCCATCTTCATGTCGGATTCGGAAACTTTTCTGGCCATTCTCGTATTTATAGATATATTGTAGATAACAAATAGTTTGCTTCTTTTATTTCGGAGACCTAAAGCTTAACGTGCTGCGACGTTCAATTATTGCCCTGCTTGGAATCAATGTTGGCAACATGACTATTCATTCTATATAAAGTCTTACACAAAGGAGGCAATGAAACTAATAAAACGAAAACAAATAGGTTAAAATCTTCGCATCCAATATTTTAAATTATTAACGGGTTAGAAGTTTCACTAAACCTACTGTTCTTTGGAGGAAATTGTGATGTTTATTGTGCAATTACTGCAATTTGAAGTGCTTATTCCATGTGCAGAGGAAGTAGGAATTGAGGTTAGTTACACTATTTATTATAGGCTCATTGTTGGAATTTGAAAGAATCTGTGAAGAAAATTTCTTCTCGTTTTCGATGGAATTTTCTAAATAGCTTTCGGCAAATGAGATGATTTGCAACCAACATGGTCCTTAATTGTATACAAATTTTACTCAAATTGCACAAGAACTTAGAGTTGGCAGAAATATCTTCTTTTAACACCAGTCAGAAAGGTCCAAACCTGAGGTTTTAACGTCATCTGTCTAAAAATGTATTTACAATTTCCCCACTTTGTATTTCGGTTAAATGCGTTTATTCTTCTCCAAGAAAACATCAATGACAGCGCCTTAAAATGTTACTTGCTGTTGCTTTTTCACTTGAATACGAGAACCCATTTTCCAGTGATTACAAGGACAGATATGAAAGTCTATTTTGAGTTTGAGTGTTTCTTAGATACATAAGCATTCTGCAAACTGTGGTAGGGATCATCAAATTTAAATGTGTCATCGTATTATTCAGTATTTAAATGTTTAAGAGGCGGAGTTGGCCTTCCTGTTGAAATTATGTAATATTTTTAACTCAAGGATGGAGTCTCCATGGAACCCACACTCATTTGAACATCATTTCATTCATCGTCCGATAGACTTAAACGTTGGAGATTTCCCTATATTTTGAAAGATGAAGGTCGGGTAACTCTAAGCTCTATGTACCTTGTACTCAATTGAAAATAATCTCTTTCATCGTCCGATATGACTTAAGGTTGGAGGTTTTCCCTTATCCTGAAAGATGAATGTCTAGTAACTCTAAGCTCTATGTACCCTGTACTCATTTGAACATCATTTCATTCATCGTCCGATATGACTTAACGTTGGAAGTTTTCCCTTATCCTGAAAGATGAATGTCTGGTAACTCTAAGCTCTATGTACCCTGTACTCATTTGAACATCATTTCATTCATCGTCCGATATGACTTAACGTTGGACGCTTTCTCTTATCCTGAAAGATGAATGTCTGGTAACTCTAAGCTCTATGTACCCTGTACTTATTTGAACATCATTTCATTCATCGTCCGATATGACTTAACGTTGGAGGTTTTCTCTTATCCTGGAAGATGAATGTCTGGTAACTCTAAGCTCTATGTACCCTGTACTTATTTGAACATCATTTCATTCATCGTCCGATATGACTTAACGTTGGACGCTTTCTCTTATCCTGAAAGATGAATGTCTGGTAACTCTAAGCTCTATGTACCCTGTACTCATTTGAAAATCATTTAATTCATCGTCCGGTATGACTTAACATTGGAGGTTTTCTGTTATCCTGAAAGATGAATGTCTGGGAGCTCTAAGCTCAATGTACGCTGTGCTCATTTGAACATAATTTCATTTATCGTGCGATGTGACCTAACGTCTGAGGTTTTCTCTTATCCTGAAAGATGAATGTCTGAGCTCCGTGTACCCGGGACTCATTTGAAAATTCATCGTCCGATATGACTTAACGTTGGAGGTTTCCCTTATCTTGAAAGATTATTCCATTATCATAAGCTGTCATCATTTGAGCAAAACAAAATTTTGCATAACATTTTAACCGTAAGGGATCCCCTAGACAGTTCACGATATCACAAATATAGAAGCTATCCCAATGTCTGTAACATCCCATCTTTTGAAACAACTGCCTGTGGCTCCACTACTTCCCTCTCTGTAAATTCAATTTGTTCAGGCACGCTTTAAAATCTCTGCGGCATGGAAACCACTTCGGCTAACCCTGGGGCAGGTAGCAACCCTCACTATCCACCCTTTCATCCCCGTGGGAATGTCGCTAGCACCCCTCCCCCTACATTTAGTTGCGTTCGTAAAGCTTACTAGCGTGCTTCATTACTTTCTTTAAATATCTATTCCTTTCCTGTTTCTTCAGCATTAATCGGGCTTTTTAATTGGATGTCAACAATTGAATGTCTTGTAAAGTAATAATACCTTGAATTCATTGTACTCACCCCACCTGCTTGGGACGAGGTTGTAGGAGTAACTTTGATAAAGTTGTGGCCTGGTGAATGTAACTTGACAGAAAACAAGAATTTAAGAAGGAAAAATAAATGTGGAAGAAGTCCTTATAAACATTTTTAGGAATATCGATGCCTCTTCCGATGTTGATGAAGAAGACAGCGACAACAGAGGAAGGCATTATTGCATCATGCAATGTTACTGAAAATGAAAATAAAGAGTATTCAGACAGTGTTGATGAACCAGCTGTGGTTATGACACACACATACACACACAAGCAGTAACAAACATAGAGAAATTGAAGCTTTATTTCGAGAGTCAAGACAAATGAACTTCTAATGTTAAAGCGGATGTGAGATAAGTGATACACTAAACTGAGACAGGAGAAGCTCGCTGCTGTTATGACCCATGTACAAGCAGTAACAAACATAGAGAAATTGATGTTTTATTTCGAGAGTCAAGACAAATGAACTTCTAATGTTAAAGCGAATGTGTGATAAATGATACACTAAACCGAGACAGCAGAAGCTCGCTGCTGGTGTGACCCACGTACAAGCAGTAACAAACATAGAGAAATTGATGTTTTATTTCGAGAGTCAAGACAAATGAACTTCTAATGTTAAAGCGGATGTGAGATAAGCGATACACTAAAACTGAGACAGCAGAAGCTCACTGCTGTTATGACCCACGTACAAGCAGTGACAAACATAGAGAAATTGATGCTTTATTTCGAGAGTCAAGACAAATGAACTTCTAATGTTAAAGCGGATGTGAGATAAGCGATACACTAAAACTGAGACAGCAGAAGCTCACTGCTGTTATGAACCACGCAAAAGCAGTAACAAACATAGAGAAATTGATGTTTTATTTCGAGAGTCAAGACAAATGAACTTCTAATGTTAAAGCGGATGTGTGATAAGCGATACACTAAACTGAGACAGCAGAAGCTCGCTGCAGTAATGACCCACACACAAGCAGTAACAAACATAGAGAAATTGAAGCTTTATTTCGAGAGTCAAGACAAATGAACTTCTAGTGTTAAAGCGGATGTGAGATAAGCGATACACTAAACTGAGACAGCAGCAGCTCACTGCTGTTATGACCCACGTACAAGCAGTAACAAGCATAGAGAAATTGATGTTTTATTTCGAGAGTCAAGACAAATGAACTTCAAATGTTAAAGCGGGTGTGAGATAAGCGATACACTAAACTGAGACAGCAGAAATTCGCTGTTGTTACGACCCACAAACAAGCAGTAACAAACATAGAGAAGCTGATGCTTTATTTTGAGAGTCAATACAAATGAACTTCTAGTGATAAAGCGGATGTGAGATAAGCGACACACTAAGCAGAAGCTCCCTGCTGTTATTAATCTCACACAAGCAGTAACAAACATAGAGAAATTGATGCTTTATTTCGAGAGTCAAGACAAATGAACTTCTAATGTTGAAATGAACACAATGAAAAGTTTGAAAATGACAGAGGTTCTCCAATGTAAACATGTCGTGCGGTTTGATGAAAGATCAGGTCACTGGTCCTTTGTTTCTTATCAACATTCAATCACATGACATTTTTATTTACTTATGCTAGAACAGTACTTTTTTTTCACAAAGAGACTAAATTGAAGAATCAAATAACGTGTGCTTCAACAAGATGGCGCACCCCCACATTTTATTCCACCAGTTCGCGACACTTTGTATGCAAGATTATTTGATCAGTGGACTGGTAGGGCCGGTCCTATTAAATGGCCTCCTAGAGGTCCTGACTTGGCACCCCTAAACTTTTTATGAGTATTTCTCGATATTCGATACCGCCATTTCTACTTCTAGTTTCAATACAAAATAGAATGTTGGCAGATCTGTGTAATGCCAATAAAATTAAATAGATGCACATATTTAACGAGACAAAACTTAAAACCATTAGTGTTCTTATTTTAAACTGTACATTAGACATTTAAAAGCAAAACCGTCAACTTCATAAGTTTTTGTTCAAAAATACTAGCATTTTTACTGTTTCAGGGTCAAGTCTACTTCTTTTTCTGTCACATATGAGTCCTGCTGTACTAAATAGTATTTCAGAGTAAACTGTGGTAGGTAGGATACATAAATGTTTAGCAGTCAACTTTTTTTTAGTTCTGAAAATGTTGAATTTCTTTTTCAGTAATCGAGTGTACTAGAAAGATGAACTGACAGTTGACACACGATTATTTTCTTGTATAATGTTATGTACAGGGACCATATTCCTGGTAATTTCTCGGACTTTGCAATGTTCTACTTGCGGAAATGATATTTTGTTATTTTAAAATAAAATAAAAATGGCAGAATCACCAAAAAATACCGAGAAATTATCGAGAGAATTTTCTGAAGTATCGATGTCGATACCATACTAGTATCGATATAATCGAGGTATCGAAAGTATCGAGGACCCATTCCTAGGGGGAAAAAACATTATGTTGAAACCTTGTTCGATGACCCAATACTTTTCGAACATTGAACTTATATTTATTGTTCCTTCGTGGTCATAAAAGGAGCTCGAGTTTTAAAGCAATCACCTCTTTAAACTCTTTAAACATCTGAGAAACGCTTTACCTTCTATTCTACAACGAAGTGCGAGAACTAGTGTGAATGCAAACAGAAGAAAACTGTATATTTTTGTATTTTCACGCATGCTTTTCACGGCCTCCTTAAAACACGTCAGAAACAAAGTCGTTCGCAGACCATAGAATAGAAGACGATTATCAACTGTTATTACAGTTTGGTTTACAGAACGATGCCCCCTTATAGAGCTCGAACCCGGAAACCGTATCAGAGCAGTGACCTCGTTCCACGCGCGCCGCAATGTCTGCGTTCTTTTCATTACACTCTCCTTCCTACTCGACGAAATGGCATTCTCCAAATCTTTGTCACTCCCATAATTGTATTCTACACCAATCGTTTACTTTCATATCCTCGTAGTTTTCTCAGCTGTGGTGACAGTATAGAAGCAACAATGTTGCGAATGATGGAGTGAATCAAGAGTATTTTATCCACGAGTGGAAGGTGTGTTTATTTCCGCGTGTGTATAAATAACTCTTGATTCACTTGGAGCATACATTATTTTATTCAACACTTATCCTAATTATTAAACAGGCTTACTAATTATTAATTAAACTATAGTAAAACAGGAAAACTATTTCCCGGTTTACTTTCTGGAATATATGGCTATTTAGACCAAGGCCGGCTGTATGTATGTTACAAACATAGTTGGCTAGTACCTAATAAGAGAGAATCGATGTTTGCTAGTCATTTGTTTTAATTCTTTGTATAGCTTGAATAACAAATTTTGGAAGTTGTTTCAGTGAATGATTCATTCTAATTAAATTGCATAATATTAAATAGAAGTGTAATGAAATATCGAGAATATATAGCAAAATGTTTGTAAATTACTGAATGAATACAAGTTGTAGCCGTAGTTACAGATTTACATTTCATTGCTAAATGTTAAACGTACAATAAATATTACGCTTGAAATGCAGATCTAGCTTATGATACAGTGGTTAAAGTGAAATTTTATCCATCCTTAATACCAAAGTGTTATTTTAGTAAGCTAAGAGTGGTTTATATAGAACTGGCACTTTTCTTTCTTTAATTATTCCGTTGGAAATGCATTCAATGACTCACTTTTAGCACTAAATAAAACAGAATGCTCTGAATTTTCCATTCCTTGTAACTAGATGCGCATATGTTTTGTGCTTTATTCCTAATTTCTATTGTTGGCAGCTGTTTTCAAAACTTTGTTCCAGTCAACCAGAAAATGAAGTATATATTAAATCAAAGGCTCTTCCTGGATTACGAATTCAATTACACCTACTGAAAGGGCATACCAGAGATAATTTGGTGTTGGCAATCCCCCCAAAAGAAGCACAATAATTGTACTGGTAAACAAATTACAAAGAACTGGATCTCCGGTGAGCTGAAAAGGCAATCATCTTCATATATGCTTTCCACGGTTGTTATTGACGTAAGAGCACGACTGGAGCAGTCACCCAAAGAATCATTAAGACGTTTGTCGCAGGAGACAGGCTACACCTACTCAATGTGTCAGAGAGCTGAGAAAAGTGCAGGCTTAAAGCCATATAGGGTTACGGTTGCACATCAGCAATAAGAACCAGATAAGGATAAAATATTGAATTACTGTCCTTGGTTTCAGACGTTTATTGTGAAACATCCTGCCATATTGTTCAGAGATGAAGCATGGTTACATTTATCCGGTTATGTGAACTCACAGAGCTCTCACCATTAGGTCATCGAAAATTCACGTCATCCATGAAGTACCTATGTACCCCGTAAAGTCTGTTTAGTTAACGCATGTGCAGTTCGGAGTCAAAGGAACCTGAGCCTCCCGCCCTTTAATGACCGTCATAAATCTATCTCCACACTTCTGAAATGGAACACTGTCGTTGAGGAGCAATAGCAACCCTGATTTACTCGAAGTGACAGCCGCATGTCTACTCCACGTGGAGTCTCAGTTGCCAAAGTTCCAACTTCCAGTTGATCTGTTTCATTACGTGCAGAAATTCGTTGTGTGTCACGATGTGGAGACCGTGGGAGGGAAATGTAGTGGTAAATGCAAATGAAGTAGTAGATAACTTTCAGTCACGTGAAAATAATCAAAGTAAAGACAGAGTGAATAACTGGGCCCGAGTTATATTACTGGAAAAGCCTTAAAAAAAGTTATAACGGGAACTGTTTCTAAGCAAATTCAAGCGCTTGTTTTGAACACATAACAAATGTGTGCTGAAAAATAATCTTGGTAAGGGGTCGTGCAATAAACCTGATGATATATTCTGGGTATTCACAGAAATACAGTAAGAAATATTGGGACGAAAGGAATACCAAAGACGCTGATAATGTGTTAAAACAAAAGGAAACCTTTCTCTAAAGTAGATAATTTCACAGGTGATTTAATTCGTCGAGAAATTTATAGATTCCATCCAAAAGGGAGAGCGCCCACCTTAGACGAATTGGTTGCACATTTGCAAGAAATTTGTGATTTTCCTTATGGGCGCTTCACTTTGCGTGGTCTCCTAAAGGAGCTGAGTTTCAAATACCGCACTTTGAGTAAGTTAAGGGTTATTATGGAATCCAGTAGAATTGTAGCTTGTCAAAAGTAATGAAGTTTCGCAGTAATGGACATAAGATAATTTATTTAGACGAAACCTCGTACGACACCTATGACGTATCAAGAAATGTGGCAACCTTGCAGAAAGATCTGGGAGAACAAGGGTCGGGGGTTGTAAAACGATTACAAGGGTTCGTCAAAGGCAGAGGCCGACGTGCACACGTGTTAACTAAACAGACTTTACATAGGTAGTAGTGGGGCTAACTTTTTTTAACCAGACTGTGAACACCACAGACAACCGAGTGATTTTCATGGAGTTTGTTGAGCAACTGGACGATGTAGAGCTGAGTCAAGGATATTTTCAGCAAGATGGCGCTACATGTCATACATCAAATGAATCCATGGAAGTAATTGCAAGTTTCATTGATGACCGATAATTTCAAGGAACCTGTGGCCATCGAGATCTCCGGACTTCTTTCAATGGGATTACTTGAAAGACAGGGTTTACGTCACATGTCCCCAGACATTTGATGATCTGAAGTACACCACACAGGAGATTCAAGCTACTGACAATAGAGTCCTCCAAAGAGTGGCCATTAACATTGGACGACGTGTTATGCAAGACGGAGGACTTTTCAACCTTTTATATAGAGGTAAATAATTTTCCAAAATTCCTCTACATGGTAGGTATAATAGGCAGTCGCTAGCACAATTGGTTTCAAATTAATTAATGAAAGAGATGTATCACTTCTAAATAAACAACTCTGTACAACTTAACAAAAGACAGTTGGATAAACGTACTGCTTTCAACTTTTTGCTTAACGAAGCGTAAATATGGAGGCAATGAACTGGCAGATGTCCTCACCGAAAGTTCTGCAAAAGATGCCTAACTCCCTGTTAGCTACCTGAAAGCACCACTAAGAATAGCATTAAGTAATCTTGAGAAAAAAACAGAAGAACTGTGAGAAAATGACTGGCAGATGTTACCACCAAATATTAGCTAAGGATCCATTAATTTAATCCTCAAGCGATCATGTACATTGTATTTAACAAGGTCATTAGAGCTAAGCCGGGGTGCATGTCGAATCTGTTGGTCACGTTGGTAGCATGGACACCGTTCCATTCGTGATACCCCCTAGTTACATTCTGATCTGCCGCTTCCGTCTTGAAACCAGATTCTTCTTTGTTTTTCCTTCTTTACGATACGTAAACCACTATTTACGAGGGCTGTTCAATAAAAAATTATCAAAATTTTTTTGACAACGTACTTTTACTCATCCTCATAATTTTGATGCTCCTTCTCCCCTGAATGAGATGCACCTGTCTCAGCGTTTCTGCCAGTCTTCAAAGACATGCTGGAAACCATTTTGTGAGAGATCCTTCAAAATCGCCTCCGCAGCCTTCACCACTGCTTCTGATGATGGATAATGCCTCCCACGAAGGCGTTCCTTCAAGTTAGGGAATAGAAACTCACATGGTGCTAAATCCGGACTAAAGGGAGGGTAAGGAATACACTTCACGTTGACTTTTGCAAGATATTCAGCAACAACATTGGCAATATGCGGCCACGCATTATCGTGGTGCAGCATCCAGCCTGCTTCATTGAAATGTGGTCTTTTGCCCCTGATATGGACTTCCAATGTTTTCAGGACATCCCTGTAGTATTGTCCAGTTACTGATGTGTGTGCAGGGACAACATGCTGATACACCATTCAATGAATATCAAAGAATGAGATGACCATAACTTTCCCAGCAGAAGCAACCACTTTTGCTGTTTGTGGGGTTGGTGATGAAGGAGATTTCCACACAGCTTTGCTGTTTGCTCTCAGGATCAAAATGATGTAGCCAAGTTTCATCAGCAGTGATTACGTTTGAAAGAAACTGCGGATCTTCCTCTAACATCAACTTTAACTGCATGCGAATGTCCTTTTGTTCGGGAATCAACAGTCTTGGAACCCATCGCGCACAAAGAAGACTCATGTGTAATGTTTCTGTCACCAACGTGTGGGAGGCACCCAATGAAATGTTCAGTATTTTAGAAAGTGATCTTAAGGTAATTCGTCGATCCTCTCTCAGAATGGCAGCAGCAGTGTTGATGTTTTCTTCCGTAAGAGCAGTAACTGGAGCACCAGGTACACCTTCCTTTGAAATTGATTGTCCCCCCTCTTTAAACATTTTAAACCACCTTCGAGCTGTGCTGTAGGGAAGAACAGACTCTCCATAGGCCTCCTGTAACATTGCATAGGCCTCAACTGAAGATTTGTTGAGACGAAAGCAGAATTCCAAAGCCGCATATTGTTCCTCGCGTGTTACCTCCATTGCAGCGGTAGGCGATACTGAACATGTCTGAACTTGCCTGATTCTCACAGGCGGGAACAAGGTGTACCAACAATGAAACTACTTCGGTGTTTGTTTCACATTAAGCTAACAGAATATAATAAGATTGAATTTTAGTGCGAAAAATTATGACCGTAAAAAAAGGATGCTCATTCTTTATTGAACAGCCCTCGTACATAAACCTAACAGACGTGTTTGCTTCCAGAGACGCAAAACAATTGAGCAACTACAGATTAGAGCTAAATTTTATAGAAATAAACCGTCAAAACACAGAAAACTGGAACACTGTACATTCCATTATTCCCTTCTAATGGTGCGATCCATATAAACTTGAACCATTTCAACTGGCCATAATTTTTGTACCAATAATAGGATACACGTGAAACTTTGGGAGAATGTAATACACAATTAGGAGATTACATTACATTATTTACATCTCAGAGAAAATGTTAGAAGCGTCCTCCACCAGCATCTATACATGCTTGTACTCGTCCCACCATAGTCTCCGAAGTTTTACGGAGAGTATCCTCGCCAATGTTACTATAAGACGACCCTCTTTGAGACAGTAAACCTATATCAACGTAAAATAAATGACAGTACCATCACGGTCCGTTTTAGAGAAGTTTTACTGTACATGCTCGAAGTGCAGTTAGTAAGAAACAAAAACCTGGCGATGCACGCCACTGAGTAACAAGATGGATCGTTATGGCACAAGATAAAGGAAGAGAGAAGAAGGAATTACGGTTTATAATGGCAGAGATAAGCGTGCAAACAAACACCGTGGCCAATAATAATTGAACGCGTCAGAGCTGTGATTGGCTAGGCACGAACCGCCCGCGTCCAACAACTGGGGTCACTGAACCTCGGCCGGCACTGCAAAATCTTCCGGGTTTCCCGAAACGCGGCCAGTCACCAGCTTCCGGGAGTCTCTAACTCGACTTTGACGACGTGTATTCAGGAAATACTAAATCACTGTTCACTCATACAGACTTAACGTTTCCTCTTGCACTGCATTTCAGGCAAAACTGTCTCGAAATGGCCATGAGAAGGTTTGCCAACCTTAAATTATGGAAAAACTTCGGTTTTATATGTTTAAAAGCAAACTTTTCCTCATTTTTTGTATAATATTTGCATACACTACAAAGTATAAATAGATGCATGCATTAATGCACTAAAAATATGATAAATATGGTCTAAAACTTTGTAATAAGCTTTTAAAATGAAGTACATTATTTTAAACTTTTCACATTTATTAATATTAAAGTAATCAAATATTAAATTCTTAAATCATACCTATTAGTCTCTCTTTTTAATCTATTTTAGTAATAGCCGTGTTTGCTGTAATAAACAATAAAATATTTATCACGTATTCTGAAAAACTATTTTCTTCTGTCAATTAAAACGTTTTTCTAAATTCAAAATCGCATTGATCTTTAAAATATTCTGAAAATACAAAGATAAATATTTATGTTTTTCTTTCTATAGCCTGGAAGCACGGAAAAGTAATAATCGGTGTGCAAAGTTAAAGAGGGAGCATAAGTTATCATTAAACAAGTGAACAAGATTATCGTTTAGCAATTGTTCCGAGAGCACACAAGGGGGAATAATGGAAACAAACGAACAGAGGCAATAGTAATTTATAGGACTTGCTAGATAAGTTGAAGTTTATTAGCGAGTGAAAAAATTTAATGCATCAAAGCTTTTATCCGTTACATCAGAAAAAATTACTTGAACTATGCACTACAAGCTGGAATTGCTTATCTTAGTTTGCTGCCACAAGTCACCTGCAATTTATAACCAAGAATATTTGTTTTAAGAAGAAAGTGCTACGAAGGCTATTTAGATGAATGTGTAAATAAAAAGACCGGTATTGCAAATCAGATTATTTGTGGAAAGAAAGAAGAAGGGACAGCTCCATCATTAACAACAATAATTTACCAGTCATTATCGACTGTAACTTGTCGGGTACCTCATCTTCAACTTACACTAATGGACCTTGTAACCAGATTTCTATTCGTTGCTAATTTCTCCCCATCTTATTCGAGTCCACGTTCGGGCGACATATTTAGCTTCATTTCTCTTCTGCTACTCATGCGGTATTGAATATACGAGGGCTGCTACATATAGAAAGATCATAATTTTTAAGGTCATAATTTTTCGCACTAAAATTCAATCTTATTATATTCTAATAGCTTAATGTGAAACAAACACGCCGTAGTAGTATCATTATTGGTACTCCTGGTTCGCGCCTCTGAGAACCAGGTAAGTTAAGACATGTTCAGTATCGCCTACCGCTGCAATGGAGGTAACACGTGAGGAACAATGTGCGGCTTTGAAATTCTGCTTTCGTCTCAACAAATCTTCAGTTGAGGCCTATACAGTGTTACAGAAGGCCCATGGAGAGTCTGTTCTTCCCTACAGCACAGCTCGAAGGTGGTTTAAAATGTTTAAAGAGGGCAGACAATCAATTTCAAGGAAAGTTGGACCAGAGGCTCCAGCTATTGCTCTTACGGAAGAAAACATCAACACTGCTGCTGCCATTGTGAGAGAGGATCGACGAATTACCTTAAGATCACTTTCTGAACTACTGAATATTTTACTGGGCGCCACCCACACGTTGGTGACAGAAACTTCACACACGAGACGTGCTTGTGCGCGATGGGTTCCAAAACTGTTGATTCCCGAACAAAAGCACATTCGCATGCAGGTCTGCAAGCAGTTAAAGTTGATGTTAGAGGAAGATCCGGAGATTCTTTCAAACGTGATCACTGCTCATAAAACTTGGCTACATCACTTTGATCCTGAGAGCAAACAGCAAAGCTCAGTATGGAAATCTCCTTCATTAAAAAACCCCAAAAAAGACAGAAGTGGTTGCTTCTGCTGGGAAAGTTATGGTCGGCTCATTCTTTGATATTCATGGAATGGTTTACCTGCACACACATCAGTAACTGGACAATACTACAGGGATGTCCTGAAAACATTGCAAGTCCATATCAGGCGCAAAAGAGCACATTTCCGTGACGCAGGCTGGATGCTGTAGCATGATAATGCTCGGCCACATATTGCCAATGTTGTTCCTAAATATCTTGCAAAAATCAACGTGAAGTGTATTCCTCACCCTCCCTATAGTCCGGATTTAGCCCCATGTGACATTTTTCTATTCCCTAACTTGAAGAAACGCCTTCGTGGGAGGCATTATACATCATCAGAAGCAGTGGTGAAGGCTGCGGAGGCGATTTTGAAGGATCTCTCAAAAATGATTTACAGCATGTCTTTGAAGACTGGCAGAAACGCTGGGACAAGTGCATCGCATTCAGGGGAGACAATTTTGAGAAGGACCATCAAAATTATGAGGATGAGTAAAGGTAAGTTGTGAAAAAAAAATTGTGATCATTCTTTATTGAACAGCCCTCGTACAATGGCTGTGCCTCAAAAGACGTATAGAAGATTGTAACAAGTGACGAATCATGGGACGTAAACAGCAGTCGCCTGTATGGTTGCTTCAAGATGAAGCAAATCCAACAAAAGTTGCTCGCACTCGAAGAACTTCGAAGCAAATGGTCACCTGCTTTTTAAGCAAAACTGAACAGTGCCCTTTAGAGGTCAATGCCGAATGATACACAACCATTTGTATACCGGAAGTCTTCGGTGAAGTAAGGAAAACGAACAAGAACCGTAAGGTGGTTCCTCATCAAGAAAAGCGAATGTACACACATCTCGTCTAACAACAGAGTATTTGAAGGCTCAAAAAAGCGAATTGATGGATCATCCGTCATGTAGTCCTCATTTGGTACCACTGACTTCATTTTGTTACCGAACAGCAAGAATAAATGGTGCGTCCTACACACGGCTAGTGTGAAAGAACAATTAATTTATATTAATTGTATCTAATAGTGGTCCGAACTACAAATCCCGGCCTTAAAGTACTTACAGCATAGTAAAGTCGCCATTAACATAGCTGTCTCATGTGTTTATGAGAACTCCTAGTGGTTTACCGGGAGAAACACGAGTCAGTTGGAGAATTTAATGTCATGTCGGCACGTTGGCCATAGTAGCTCAATGGTTAGAGCGGCTGGACGGAGACCAGAAGATCCGTGGTTCAAATCCTGGCTATGGCATTGAATTTTTCAGTCTGGCTCTACCCTTTCATAGTGCGTCCTACACACGGCTAGTGTGAAAGAACAATTAATTTCCATTAATTGTACCTAATAGCGGTCCGAACTATAAAGCCCGGGTCTTAAAGTACTTACACGTTGTAAGTCGCCATTAAGTTAGTTGTCTCATGTGTTTATGAGATCTCCTAGTGGTTTACCGAGAAAAACACGAGTCAGTTGGAGAATTTAATGTCATGTTGGCACGTTGGCCATAGTAGTTCAATGGGTAAACAGAATCGTAATGAGAGACTGATAACACTGGGCAGCAAATAGTGAATTTACAAGTACTTCCATCTGCTAAATTCAAAAATCACCATAAAAATGATAGATTAGCTCTTGTTTTGAAGATAAAGTGACATTTCATATTTTAGAGTGAAAATTTTAAATTTGGGGAATTTTTTTGGGGGGTGGCACACCTTTTAAATAACAAAACACAATCAGAGAGATATTTTGGAAATTAGGTGATGCAAAAGTTGAGGAAGGCATTTTTGTTGAACCACAAATAAGAGAACTTGTAAAGGATCTTGCATTTGACCAAATTTTGGTGGGGAAAGAAAAGGAAGCTTGGGAAGCCTTCAAGGGTGTTGTTCATGGATTTTTAGGCAACAAAAGAGATGACAACTACAAGCATTTGGTGACAGTGCTCCTGCAAAAATACCGTAACCTTGGATACAACATGTCCCTTAAGATCCATTTTCTCCACTCCCACCTAGACTTTTTCCTCCTAGTTGTGGAGCTGTTAGTGATCAGGGCCGCTGGAATGAAGTAATGCTTGCGGATTACTGTTGGTCTTTGTATAGGGATTCTGCGGAACTACATCACAAGAGGCAAGCTAAAAGACGACGAAGTTAATAGGCCACCACATGATTCTCTTCAGACACGACTATCTGCGAAGTATTTTTCCAGCAATTTAGAACTCTTAGCATGTAATTACCAGTTAAAAAAATTAAATGCACTTTCATTGTTGTTAGCATGTATGTAATTAAAATGTATCCTTTTTTCTCAATCCGTTAATATGTAATACTTTCACATTGTGTATATCATAGAAACTAGAGCTAATAAAAATTGTTCATTGTCATATTTGTTTTTCTCAACCCAAAATTAGTAGGAATTGCCTCATGAAGTGCTCAAAACATTAAAAAATTATTTCTTTGTTGCCCAGTGCAATTGAACCGGAAGTTGAGTGAACTCTGTTACTTGTGGTCAACGGACTTGAGCATTGTATTTGTATATGTTACAAAATCTGCTACTGTAAGTATTGACCAAAGTGTATTTCTAGGGAAATAAAGAACAGTTTGAATTTCTGAAAATTGGACTTATAATTCTAGGAACCCAAAAAGTCATATTATTAAGCGCAAAATATAAATATAAATATAAATAAATATAAATAAATATGTTTCTTGATTTTTAGATAAAGAAAAATTGAACATCGGACTAAACCATCTACGAGGTAATCGATAGTCAAATGTTTTTGCACTACATTAGAGTAGGCGTTCGTGTTTTGTCTCGCAAATTTTAACTTTATTCTTCTGCTTGATTGACTCTGGTAGAGATAATTCGACTCTTTGTAGAGATTATTCATGTCTAAGAGTAAAAAGTTCACTTTTCAGTAACAAAAGTATCGCTTAATGATGCGTTTTTTATCATGGCGGACAAAGAAGTTTATGAATCTTGTGCAAAATGAGTTAGTTGAAAAATGTGACGTCGTGCTGGCACGCTGCCACAGTAACTCACTTGGTGAGAGTTAAAGCGGACGGAAGACGTACGTTTGGAGATGTTTCGTGTCAGAATTGCTGCATCCTCTTATGCAGAAAGAATGTGCTCAGTATGCCGATAATATAGACAGGACAATAATTGCTGTGAGATCCATGACCTTTGAAGCACGACACTGTACTGGAATATTGATCCCAATTCCTTATCTGTGTACTTCAAAGCGGGGCATGCAGGCTCATAAAGCTGAAACATTTCCTGCAACAACGGTATGCATTCACTATGGACAGGAAGTGTACCCCGCCCCCCTCCCAGCTAAGAGTTAACTGCATAGTTTGCCTTCAGTTATACCGTTTGGTTCACTCTTATAATTACATATTTGTTACTTCTTTGCATTACACGTTTAAAAATTTTCGACTAATTCATTTTAATCGAATAAACCTATACAAAATATTTTATGTTTAAAATATGATGATAATACATTAAAGATCTGTCTAGAACATCAGAAGTATTCAACATGTAAGAACAGCTGGTGGGCAGAGCTAGAGCGATCGCTGGCCAAAATAGGGATGGTGGATATCTGGCATGAGAGTCAAAGAAATGTAAAATGTTTTTGGACAATTATTAAGATCAGAATAGAGGACATTCACAGATAAGTGGCGTGATGAAATCTGATAAGTAAGAAATCACTAAATGTATACCTGAAACTAAAGACATAAGGGAAACATATATGTGATAGATATGAAAGGGAGGGTTTTGCTTGGTTAAGGACAGGAGCCATATTGAGAGTGGGTTCACCAAAGGAGTGCATTCTATGTGGAAAGAAAATAAGTTTAGAACAGTGGCGGCTGGTGGGTTAAATTATTGTTGGTGCACAAATGAAAAATAAAATACAGAGTAGTAATGACTCACCTATTTATACAGATTCTCTGCTCTACTCTCCTTAGACCTGGCGAATCTATCGATAACTTTTGCGTTGAAGTCGCTGATCTTCATAACAAAATCTCTCTCAATTGAAAGCATTGCTAATGCTGACAATCGGTCCTGTGACATTGTGTTCCTAAGGAAACTTTTTATTCTTTTTAAAGTTGAGAAACAGCATTCTGCTTCAGCGGTAGACATTGGCATAGTTAACAGTACTCGGAGGAGTTTGACATATTCGCTGAATGTAGCACATAAATTGTTTTCCTTAATGAAATCCTTCAAGCACAAAGCGCCGGACATTCAACGAAATTCCTCTCGACTGTAAATTACAGTCAGTTCTCTACGAATTTTTGTTCCAATTATAAAAGGATAGAACCTTATTGTTTCTCTAAGGGAATCCTCTAGAAATGTCTTAGAAATTTTCTTGATGAAACAAAGTTGAGGCTACCAGATGCCCCGTGAAGCTAAATCTGTCCTTTGCTTCTCTAAGAATGTCACATATTTCAAGAGCTTCTCTTCTTTTCACATCATGATCTTCTATTCTTGTCCTCTTAATTGCAGTTTCTTCGTGTTCCTCGATATCCACGCTATTTCTTACCTTTTGCACTTCCCTTTTAAATGCGTTTAGCTGGGCGATGGCAAACGTTGCATTGCTGTCTCGTTTCTGCAGCTGAGTGTACAAAATGTCCACATGTGGCATGATCTTGTAGAAGAAAGACAGCCAGAATACAAAATTATAATCTTTCAAAGTGGCCATAAACCCAGAAGCCTGAACAAGTGTGGCGTTGTTGTTTAACAGAGCTCTCTTCTGAATAACCTCCATGCATTTAATTAAATTCTCCCTGTGTTCGAAAAGCAGAGCACACAGAAGCTAAGCCTGAAGGTCACGCTATAGCCGTTGCTAAGAGTAGGAGGAGCTAGGTTTATAAACCTCCATTTAAGCAATGTATAAGAAGCCCCTCCCATCTCTTCACCTTCCCGCAACCCCATCAGAGAGCCAACATTTGGGCGAAATCTTAGGTTAACTCTTCGCTGCAAACCTGCGGCTCCTACAGCTAATCACTGTTTATTTCGACTTCTGCGGTCATGGGCAGCTACAGACGATAAGAGTAATTGAAGCATGTTTGTATATAAAACAATGCAAACAAGTACAGCTTTAATGTGCAAAATGCACCTGCAGTATATTCAGAATCAGTGGGTGTAGCGCAAACCTGCAACCTTATGCAGGAACCGCCCCTGGTTTAGAACATTATGTAGTGGAGTGTAAAGAAACTGAAAACTGGAGGAAATTAATATGGGATAAGAACTGGGATAATAAAAGGGCTTATGTAGTAACAATAAAAATGCTTACTTTGAAAAGAGAGAAAAGATTAAAGGAGGTAGGGAAATTTGCTGACAAAGTCAAAGAGAAATGGTTGAGAAGGGTGAGGAAATAAGAGGTAGAGAAATGGAAGACACAATCAGAACATTAGGTGAAGGTCGTATACGGCTAGGATAGATGGAGCCAACACCACTATCAGCCCGTAATATAAGCTGCAGACAAATTTGTACCTAGATTAGTAGTGTAAAACTTGTAAATGAGATTGTAAGATATGGAAGTACAAATAAATATTATTATATTATTATTACAAAACAGTTTTTGTAAATAACAAAGGCCATAACTATAGTCAAATGTTTTAAGAACTTCATTCTACATGCTGGCCCTTAGCTTCCATACTGTTTCCATAGAATCGCGACAAAACAACTGAATGTTGACAGAGCTTGAAAAGTGACAAAGCACTATCACTTAGAACATTAATAATAGATATCTCACGAACGGTTTATCCTTAAAAATAGTTATTTGTTAAGTAAGTTTTGTGTTTTATGCGATCTATTTACATTTTTGGGTGGTGAATTTTCGTGTGGATAGCATTTTACCTAAGGATGGGCCGATACCAGCTTTTCTCAATACTCGATGCCGTCATTTCAATACAAAATAGAAAGTTGGGAGAACTCTGTAATGCCTTAAAATTAATTGGGTGCAAGTATTTAATGAGACAAAACTTCAAACCATCAGTGTTCTTATTTTTAAATTCTACATTAGACATTTCAAAACAAAAAGGTCCATTTTTATAAGTTTTTGTTCAACAATACTAGTATTTTCACTCTTTCGAGCTCATCTTTTTCTGTCACGTATGAGTCCTGCTGTACTAAATAGTCTTTCAGAGAAAACTGTTACAGGTAGAATATAATTTTGAATTTGTCTTCCAATAATCCAGTGTACTAGAAGGAGGAGTTGAGATATGCAGTGGTTTCTTCTTGGAAAGTGTTAATTGACAGTAAATCTGACACACGATTATGTTCTACTTGTGGCAGTAATATTTTGTGATTTTAAAATAAAGTAAAAACTACAGACTGATTTGTATTTGAACTGCAGAACCACATTTTAATCAAACCATGGTTCAAATCCGGGCTGAGGTACGGAGTTTAGCACTGTACATCTCAAAACAAATGAAAAACTCTATGTCAGTTTTTAGTCCCCGTTACTCCACACGAAATAACTCCCTCATTATTGGAATTAAACCCAACATTACTTCAAAGCGAAAGCATTATCGCCAAGTAAAACGGCGGCGATGAGATTTGAAGCGAGGTCCCGTCACGCCCACGATAATTAAAAGTGCCAGCAGGACAAAGGCTGTCCTAATAACAGGACGAATGTCGCCCGAAATTAGCTTTTCACGCCGTTCCTTTCTTTTTCCCTCACATTTCTTTGTGTGTCCCGGACAGCTAGCTCGCTGAGCGCCCTTTGTTACGCAAATGAGGTCTGCGACTGATATGTACTTGCATGGCCCACTAAGTCAGTGAGCACAACAGCTGCTCTGTCACTCTCTTCCACTTTTGAGAAATGATCTTATCGCACTAGAAAACTAGAAAATTCGTTAAAAGAAATAGACAAAACAGGGAAGATGAAAGTAAAGTACAGGGAAGAGAGGAAAGGGACCAGAGGAAAGAAGATATGGGGGAAAAGACTTTCAAGGAGACAAAGAAAGGGGAAGAAATATAAACAGTAGGAGGAAACAAGGGAAAATAAGATTAATAAAGAAGAGGAAAAGAAGAGGAAGCCAAAAGAGAAGGAAAAAAGTTACAAAAGGAACAAAATAGCTAGAAGTGATGAAAGGCTAGAAGACAGAATAAAGAGCAGCAAGGCTAGAGAAGCATAGAGAATTTGTGAAGGAAGCTCGAGTAAAGAAGTAAAGGGAACAGAGAAGAACTTTTAGAGTACGCCAGAGACGAGAATAAGAGGAAATAAGGGACAAAGAAGCAAACAGAGGAGTCAAAGAACGCAAAAGAAAAGTTAAAAAAGAAACACGAACGGAAAAGTACAGATGGAGAAAAGAAAAGCCAGAGAAAATGAGAGATGTAAAGTAAGAGAAAAGGAGAGTAAAAAATTAAGGAAAAAGGAACGAAGAAAAAGAAAAGAAAAGGAGAGAACAGGGGATAATTCAAAGAGAGGAAACAAGGAAAAGTCGCCAACATTGTCATATCGGACGATGAATGGCCGCGCCGTGGCTCAGTGGTTAGACCGCTTGGCTCTCACCAAGGCGGCCCGGGTTCGATCCCAGGTGACCGCAAAGTGAGATTTGTTGTGGACAACACGGCGCTGGGGCGGGTTTTCTCCAGGATCTCCGGTTTCCCCCGCCATCTCATTCCACCGGTGCTCCATCTTCATCTCATGTATCATCAGTGTCATCACCTGCGGTGCCGTATGTAGTAACAGCGGGCGTTAAACACTATACACATTTCATTTCATTTCGGACGATGAATGAAATCATACACAAATGATCCCAGGGTTCATAGAGCTCAGAGTTACCAGACATTCATCTTTCAGGATAAGAGAAAACCTCCAACGTTGGAGCGGTTCCCCTCCTTGTGGGATGGATTTATATCACACGATGCTGTGACATATCTGAAGTTGGATTCGCCCCGTCGTGAGGTCTACGCCCCACACGCGCAAAAGTTTCGCGCTCCCTCGGTGTGGCGACGCATGTAGAAGCCAAACCTTACCTTGATGTAGAAGCGATGAACCTTTCGTCAAAAAGCCGTGAAGATGATGTTCTAGAAGATTTCTATAAAACCTCTCTCCGGCAGCTGCGGCGAGCGATGAGATGTGAAACTTCTCAGGCGTGGTATCGAAACAAAAGTGATTTCACTTTTGGGCAACTATGGAATAAAATAATTAATACCGTTTCATTTCCCTTGGAATTATATTTCTCGACATCACTTTCTTCTTAACATGTGATTTTTTCCACTGATGTATATAGCCCTTTAGTATATTTTAATTTTCTCCTTCTATTTATAAATGATGCAACGTTTTTTACTTAAATTATTTATCATGGCGTCGCGTATTCGATGTATATTTTAAACGTTTATTAAATGTTCATAAAGGATGAACTCCAATAACTTCTCGTAGTTATAAGAAGTCTTTTACCGAAAACGCGTCCAGAGTTCAAACCAGAAGAAAATATTTCAGAATAAAATCATTGGTTCTTTTTTCTGTTTTTGTTGCTAAGCCACCGCAATACTTATTTCTGATTGGTTCTACGTCACAATTCGGGATTTCAATAAACCTAAGCATTTGTTGCATCATCTATATGGCCTGCTTGGTTATTAACTTAAGTTGAATTACAGATGGCCATGATTACTTAATATGTCCATGAATGCAATATCAGCTTCAACATTGTCATATTTGACAGGGTATATAGAGCTTAGAGTTACCAGACATTCATCTTTCAGGATAAGGGAAAAGCTCCAACGTTAAGTCATATCGGACGATGAATGAAATGATGTTCAAATGAGTACAGGGTACATAGAGCTTAGAGTTACCAGACATTCATCTTTCAGGATAAGGGAAAACCTCCAACGTTTAGTCATATCGGACGATGAATGAAATGATGTTCAAATGAGTACAGGGTATATAGAGCTTAGAGTTACCAGACATTCATCTTTCAGGATAAGAGAAAACCTCCAACGTTAAGTCATATCGGACGATGAATGAAATGATGTTCAAATGAGTACAGGGTACATAGAGCTTAGAGTTACCAGACATTCATCTTTCAGGATAAGGGAAAACCTCCAACGTTTAGTCATATCGGACGATGAATGAAATGATGTTCAAATGAGTACAGGGTATATAGAGCTTAGAGTTACCAGACATTCATCTTTCAGGATAAGGGAAAACCTCCAACGTTTAGTCATATCGGACGATGAATGAAATGATGTTCAAATGAGTACAGGTACATAGAGCTTAGAGTTACCAGACATTCATCTTTCAGGATAAGGGAAAATCTCGAACGTTAAGTCATATCGGACGATGAACGAAATGATGTTTAAATGACTCCAGGGTCCATAGAGCTTAGAGTTACCAGACATTCATCTTTCAAGATAAGAGAAAACCTCCAACGTTATGTCATATCGGACGATGAATGAAATGATGTTCAAATGAGTACAGGATACATAGAGCTTAGAGTTACCAGACATTCATCTTTCAGGATAAGGGAAAACCTCCAACGTTTAGTCATATCGGACGATGAATGAAATGATGTTCAAATGAGTACAGGGTATATAGAGCTTAGAGTTACCAGACATTCATCTTTCAGGATAAGGGAAAACCTCCAACGTTTAGTCATATCGGACGATGAATGAAATGATGTTCAAATGAGTACAGGTACATAGAGCTTAGAGTTACCAGACATTCATCTTTCAGGATAAGGGAAAATCTCGAACGTTAAGTCATATCGGACGATGAACGAAATGATGTTTAAATGACTCCAGGGTCCATAGAGCTTAGAGTTACCAGACATTCATCTTTCAAGATAAGAGAAAACCTCCAACGTTATGTCATATCGGACGATGAATGAAATGATGTTCAAATGAGTACAGGATACATAGAGCTTAGAGTTACCAGACATTCATCTTTCAGGATAAGAGAAAACCTCCAACGTTAAGTTATATCGGACGATGAATGAAATGATGTTCAAATGAGTACACGGTACATAGAGCTTAGAGTTACCAGACATTCATCTTTCAGGATAAGAGAAAACCCCGGAGAAACCTTATCTAGATAACTCATCCTGACCGAGATTCAAACTCTAAACCTCCTGAACGTGAGGCAGATGGGCTACCATCCACGCTACAAAGCTGGGCATTTTATAACTCGCCTGTGTTTTCTCAAGAAATGGTTTTTGATCATATCAATAAGTAGTGAAGTTACTAAAATAAAATTAAGAAATAAAGACTGCAAATAGAACAGTTGCTATACAGTTCTGTGTCATTACACAGCAATATCAAAACAAATTCATTTTTCATATCTATTCAGAAATTGGTTATATAAATTGTTACCTGAAACATCATAGCTGCCCTACAAGTGGAATCATTTTTGTAATGGGGAAGCCTCAAATTTAAAAATCAGACTGCTGTGAACATGAGAAATTATCCATAAACGGGTAATTAAAGATTTTTACTTCAATGTTCTGTTTTCCATAGAGACATGATCACCCTGTAATCCTAGATGTGCTAAAATTTGTTGCAGTTGGTCCGATTAATTCAAGATTAGCTGAGTTTCCTAAAACAACTTCACATTTGTTCATCTGTTTTTGGACTCGTTATGTTGAAAACAGAAGAAAGAGTGCCAAGATCAAATGTTAAATCAAATGAATTTTTCTTGAGGTTGCCAACAACAGTGAATCGCAGTCACTTGTTTTAATCCTAGCTAAATTCCGTCAGCGGAAGCAATCCTCTGTCATTCGGAGTTGGAGTTTCCGAAAGCTCCCTGGGGACCCCAATACGTGTCCAATTAGTGACCTCATGGACAACTGGGAAACAATGCCACATGTCTGTGCAAGGGAGAAAAGCTCAACCAGAAATCACTCTACCGTATCTCAGACAGGGTATTCAGTAACATAAAAGAGCGATATGGCAAACAAACACTGGTTGCAGAGAGTGATAGCTTGGTTTCGATTCATTTTCCTATATAAGAAGTGGAATAATGTATGAGAAAACGACAGAAATGGCTTACAAATTTCATTCACAAGACACTATAAATGAATTTAGAAAACGAAAAGATATAACGTCCTTGTAACCGATAAGGTCATACCGAACAATGAATTAAATGACATTGAACTGAATCCAGCGTACATAGAGCTTGAAGTTACCAGACATTCATCTGCCAGAATAAAAGCAATCCTCCAAAATTAAATCATATCGAACAATGAATGAAATGATGTTCAAATGAGTACAGGGTACATAGAGCTTAGAGTTACCAGACATTCTTATTTCAGGATAAGAGAAAGCCTCCAACGTTAAGTCATATCTGACGATGAATGAAAGGATGTTCAAATGAGTACAGGGTACATAGTGCTTAAAGTTACCAGACATTCTTCTTTCAGGATAAGGGAAAACCTCCAACGTTAAGTCATATTGGATGAATGAAATGATGTTCAAATGAGTACAGGGCACATAGAGCTTAGAGTTACCAGACATTCGTCTTTCAGGGTAAGGGAAAACCTCCAACGTTAAGTCATATCGGACGATGAATGAAATGATGCTCAAATGAGTACAGGGCGCATAGAGCTTAAAGTTACCAGCCATTTTTCTTTCAGGATAAGAGAAAACCTCCAACGTTAAGTCATATCGGAGGATGAATGAAATGATGTTCAAATGAGTACAGGGAACATAGAGCTTAGAGTTACCAGACATTCATCTTTCAGGATAAGAGAAAACCTCCAACGGTAAGTCATATCGGACGATGAATGAAATGATGTTCAAATGAGTACAGGGTACATAGAGCTTAGAGTTACCAGACATTCATCTTTCAGGATAAGAGAAAACTTCCAACGTTAAGTCATATCGGACGATGAATGAAATGATGTTCAAATGAGTACAGGGTACATAGAGCTTAGAGTTACCAGACATTCATCTTTCAGAATAAGGAAAAAACTCCAACGTTAAGTCATTGAAACTAAGAGCCTCTTGTATGTGATGCAGTCACGCTGCCACTTATGCAGGTACAAGTTGTGACACCATGTGTCATGATGTACCGAGCAGATGGCGCCACGGTAACGTCTGGATGTAAGCGTTGGAAGGCAGGGAAAGAGGGTGCTCTCTGGATCGGGGCATAAATACATAAGATCTTACATAGGTCGACGTACTAAACCGCACCTCTGCAATCCCCCCTCTCTGTCTCCTGAAGAATCTTGCGTCATATTTTGGATAAATTATACTATTTAATGATATCAGAGCAGATCAAACGGATAAAGTATGTACCTATGTAACTATAATAATCATGTGGAACTCAGACAGTCTGGCCTGTAGCTTTCTCGTGCTAGAAAGCCTTATTTTCCTGTACTGAAACATCAGCATAACGATATAAAACAATTGCCACCTGCCACTTGAGAACTTGCAGATTTCAAATTTATGTTGTTTAACTGAACACACCTGAGGCAAAGTGTTAGTAAACAATAATGTTAGTGTGACCCGGTGCGCCCTTCATGCACCATTGCCCGCAGAGTTCCCGCGAACAATGGAGAAGGCTTGCCAACCTCAGAGCGGAAACGGGCAAATACGATGTTCCCAGGGAGTTCAGCAACCTCGTCATAACAACTGCAGTAATGTTAAACCTCCCATGTGGGCCTCTGCGGTAAACAAACTCTTGTCCCGTCGATAAACGAAAACTGTCTGTACCATGGTTTTCGTTAATTCATCATATTCTATTTTTCAAAAGTCAAATACATGTCTTATGCCGCTGATAAGCCATAGAACAGCAAGAAGGAAACGTTATACGACTGAAAGGGTTCTTCTGCGCATGCGTGTCCCATAGAGTATACACAAACCACAGTTAGTTACAAGTTTAAACATCTCTATGGCTGTTTCGCAGCTGTTTCTTAATCATGGTTAATGAGTTTGCTGTTCTGTGAACGTAGAGTTAATGAAGAAGCCAATTGTTTTGAGAAAAAGATTATGTGCTTGCTTTTTTTGTTCAGAAAAGGATGGGAATTGAAAAAAAATAAGACAGTCTAAGCTTTCTGCATTTTTGGAGGAAAAAATGAAGAGCCAGAAGGCACGTGTGAATGTGAATGTTCACAAACTGCAGTCTGTATTCTTATGCTTGCATTTATCGCACTCTATGATTTTGACTACAGAAGTGATTAATTACATCAATGCTTACAGCATATATGTAATATATATGTACTATATGTACTATGTACTCTGGACTCATATTTTACATCATTTCTTTCAAAGTCCGATAGGGCGACGTTGGAAGTTTTTCCTTATACTGAAAGATGAATGCCTGGTAACTCTAAGCTCTATGTACCTTGGACTCATATGAACATCATTTCATTCATCGTTCGATATGACTTAACAATGGAAGTTTTCCCTTATCCTGACACATCTGGTAACTCTAAGCTCTATGTATCGTGTACTCACTTAAATATCATTTCATTCATCGTCCGATATAACTTAACGTTGGAGGATTTCTCTTTCCTGAAAGATGAATGTCTGGTAACTCTAAGCTCTATGTACCTTGGACTCACATGAACATCATTTCATTCATCGTTCGATATGACTTAACGTTGGAGGTTTTCCCTTATCCTGAAAGTTGAATGTCTATTAACTCTAAGCTCTCTGCAACTTGTACTTATTTACACATTATTTCATTCAGCGTCTGATATGACAACGTTTGAGGCATTATTATATCCTGAAAGATGATTGTCTAGTAACTCTGAGCTCTTTGTGCCCTGGACTCCTTTGTACATCATTTCTTTCATAGTCCGATATGTCAACATTGGAGGTTTTCGCTTATCCTGAAAGATGAATGTCTGGTAACTCTGAGCTCTATGTATCCTGTACTCATTTGTACATCATTTCATTCATCGTCCGATATGACCACGTTGGAAGTTTTCCCTTATCCTGAAAGATGAATGTCTGGTAACTCTAAGCTCTATGTACCCTGTACTCATTTGTACATCATTTCATTCATCGTCCCATATGACCACGTTGGAAGTTTCCCTTATCCTGAAAGATGAATGTCTGGTAACTCTAAGCTCTATGTACCCTGTACTCATTTGTACATCATTTCATTCATTGTCCGATATGACAACGTGGAAGTTTTCCCTTATACTGAAAGATAGTGTCTGGTAACTCTAAGCTCTATGTACTCTGTACTCATTTGAACATCATTTCATTCATCGTCCGATATGACTTAACGTTGGAGGTTTTCTCTTATCCTGAAAGATGATAGTCTGGTAACTCTAAGCTCTATGTACCCTGTACTCATTTGTACATCATTTCATTCATCATCCCATATGACTTAACGTTGGAGGTTTTCTCTTATCCTGAAAGATGAATCTCTGGTAACTCTAAGCTCTATGTATCCTGTACTCATTTGTACATCATTTCATTCATCGTCCCATATGACCACGTTGGAAGTTTTCCCTTATACTGAAAGATAGTGTCTGGTAACTCTAAGCTCTATGTACCCTGTACTCATTTGAAAATCATTTAATTCATCGTCCGTTTTGACTTAACTTTGGAGGTTTTTCTCTTATCCTGAAGGATGAATATCTGGTAACTCTAAGCTCTATGTACCCTGGACTCATTTGTACATAATTTCTTTCATAGTCCGATATGACAACGTTGGCAGTTTTCCCTTATCCTGACACATGAATCTCTGGTAACTCTAAGCTCTAAGTATCCTGTACTCATTTGTACATCATTTCATTCATCGTCCGATATGACTTAACGTTGGAAGTTTTCCCTTATACTGAAAGATGAATGTCCGGTAACTCTAAGCTCTATGTACCCTGTACTCATTTGAACATCATTTCATTCATCGTCCGATATGACTTAACGTTGGAAGTTTTCCCTTATACTGAAAGATGAATGTCTGGTAACTCTAAGCTCCATGTACCCTGTACTCATTTGAACATTATTTCATTCATCGTCCGATATGACTTAACGTTGGAAGCTTTCCCTTATACTGAAAGATAATGTCTGGTAACTCTAAGCTCTATGTACTCTGTACTCATTTGTACATTATTTCTTTCATAGTCCGATATGACTTAACGTTGGAAGCTTTCCCTTATACCTAAAGATAATGTCTGGTAACTCTAAGCTCTATGTACCTTGGACTCATTTCTACATCAATTCTTTCATCGTCCGATATGACAACGTTTGAGGTTTTCTCTTTCCTCAAAGATGAATCTCTGGTAACTCTAAGCTCTGTGTATCCTGTACTCACTTGTACATCATTTCATTCATCGTCCGATATGACATAACGTTGGAGGATTTCTCTTTCCTGAAAGATGAATGTCTGGTAACTCTAAGCTCTATGTACCTTGGACTCATTTCTACATCAATTCTTTCATCGTCCGATATGACAACGTTTGAGGTTTTCTCTTTCCTCAAAGATGAATCTCTGGTAACTCTAAGCTCTATGTATCCTGTACTCACTTGTACATCATTTCTTTCATAGTCCGATATGACAACTTTGGAGCTGTCAAATTCAGGGCTTTTCGGCTAGTAGAAAATAAAAGACGAACAAAGAAAATTATAAAATAAGATTATGACTGATGGAGGTGAAATGTGAAGCAGAATTTCTCGACATAATTGGATATCCACTTGTAGCTGAACTTGATATGTCCGCCAACGCAACCCGTCACTGCCCACTACGCCAAGACGGCCGTCCCCGGGCAGTAAACACCAGACGCCAGTTTCGTCACGTCACAGAGCCCGAGTGGGTGTGCACTAAGTTCAACACTTGCGCTAAAAACACGTGGGAGGTAAGTGTAAACAAGTGCGTCCTCTGCGGGTAGTGCTCATGCACTCCTACGTATTACTATAATACAGGATGTATATAAATGAATTATCGGGGGTTTAACTCTTTATAATATTTGTTACATTCAACTAACAGTTACAAATGTTATAAAAGCAACTCAGTTTTACCAACAACCTTATAAATGTTCAATGTGACTACCCTTTGTCACACGGCACACATCAAGTCTATAGCCGAGTTCTTCCTAAACGTTGATAAGTGTGTATTCAGTAATTGTAGCAACAGCTGCTTCAATCCGGTTTCTTAATTCAGAGAGGTCAGCTGGTAGCGGAGGCACGTACACACGATCCTTGATGAAGCCTCAAAGGTAAAAATCGCATGGCGTTAGGTCAGGAGAACTTGGAGGCCATGCATAGCAAGCCCTGTCATTGAGATCCTTGCGGCCTATCCAGCTCTCGGGTTCAGTGACGTTCAACCAATCGCGTACTTCGTTATGCCAGTGAGGTGGTGCACCATCTTGCTGGAAAATGTAGTTCTCTGGCTCATTTTCTTTAAACTGAGGGAAGAGCCATTGCTGTAGTGTATCAAGGTAAGAAGTGTCAGTTACAGTAGGTTCACAACGCATGTGCAGTTCGGAGTCAAAGAAACCTGAGCATCCCGCCCACTAATGACCGTCATAAATCTATCTCCACACTTCAGAAATGGAACACTGTCGTTGAGGACCAATAGAAACCCTGATTTTCTCGAAGTGACAACCGCACGTCTACTAAACGTGGAGTCTCAGTTGCTAAAGTTCCAACTTCCATTTGATCTGTTTCATTACGTGTAGAAATGCGTTGTGTGTCACAATGTGGAGACCGTGAGAGGGAAATGCAGTGGTAAATGCAAATGTAGTAGTAGATAACTTTCAGTCACGTGAAAATAATCAAAGTGAAGACAATAGTGTGAATAACTGGGCCGAGTTATATTACCGGAAAAGCCTCAAAAAACAAAGCTATAACGGGAACTGTTTGTAAGCAAATTCAAGCGCTTCTTTTGAACACATATAAATATGTACTGACAAATAATCTTGGTAAGGGATCATGCAATGAACCTGATCATAAATTCTGGGTATTCACAGAAATACAGTAAGAAATATTGTGACGAAAGGAATACCAAAGACGCCGATCTAGTGCGAAAACAAAAGGAAACGTTTCTCTAAAGTAGATAAGCAATTTAATTCGTCGAGAAATTTATAGATTCTATGCAAAAGGGAGAGCGCCCACCTTAGACGAATTGGTTGCACATTTACAAGAAATTTGTGACTTTCCTTATAGGCACTGCACTTTGCGCGGTCTCCTAGAGGAGCTGGGTTTCAAATACCGCACTTTGAATAAGTTAAGAGTTATTATGGAATCCAGTAGAATTGCAGCTTGGCTATATGTATATATACATATATATGTGTGTGTGTATATATATATATTCAAAACTAAGGAAGTTTCGCAGTAATGAACATAAGATCATTTATTTAGACGAAACCTCCTAAGATACCCATGACGTATCAAGAAAGTTGGCAACCTTGCAGAAAAGACTGCGAGAAGGAGGGTCAGTGTTTTAAAACCATTATAATGGTTCGCCAAAGGCAGCAGCCGACGTGCACACGCGTTAACTAAACAGACTCTACCTCTGACGTTACTAGAGGAACCTCGAGCCGAACTGCGGAGCGCCTCCATAGGGGGGTTGTTCGGATTGGGTTGGACTCGAGGGGGCAGTGGTTCCCGATAACCGTGGGAGATCGGGTACGTCTGCGGAAGGGGTAGAGGGAGGCCATATATTCCCGCGTATTAGCCTGCATAGATAGTAGAAGGTGTGCTAAATCACCAGGTGGTCCCACCGAGGTTGATCGGTAGCCTTCTCCTTTAGAGTTGGCGCGCGTAAGTGGCGTATCCACTTGTCTTGTGTTTTCGGACCACATGGGGGGGGGGGACCTTGTTAATCTCTACGTCTCGCCCTATGAAAAACCCCACGAAGGCACCCTTTGGAAACAGCTGGGTAACTCCTTGGTCGTCAGAGGGGAGGGGTCGGTCTCAAATGCAGTACTCCTTATTTCAGGCTTTCTGATCTCTGAATAGCGGGTTTACTGGTAGATGGATAGGTAGAGGTGCACCAATTCCGTGGCCTCCACGCTCACCTGGCTAAAATATTCTGGGAATATTTTTATTCTCTTTTTTATGTAACTCCAGTACCAGATGTAGAGCATCTTCGTGCTTGTATTGTGGAAGGCTGAGAGACCGTACCAAATTCTCGACACCTAAGTCAGCGTATTAGAGTGCCCTTGCAACGTTGGATTCACGGATGCATTGTAACTAATGTAAGCCATTTTCAATATGTGCAGTGATTTCTTGTTTTCCCGCCGTTCTTTCACTACGTGTTGTTATATGGGGTTCAGCTTTAGAAAAAGTTCTTTAAAATGGAAATGAATAACGTCTGGACCTATGTTTTCTCAATTTTTTTTTTCACATCCTGTATACACGAGGGTTGTTCAATAAAGAATGATCATAATTTTCTTACGGTCATAATTTTTCGCACCAAAATTCAATCTTATTATATTCTGTTAGCTTAATGTGAAACAAACACGCATTAGTAGTTTCATTGTTGGTATTCCTGGTTCCCGCCTGTGTTCAGTATAGCCTACCGCTGCAATGGAGGTAACATACAGTTAAAGTTGATGTTAGAGGAAGAACTGGAGATTCTTTCAAACGTAATTACTGCTGATGAAACTTGACTACATCATTTTGATCCTGAGAGCAAACAGCAAGGCTCAGTGTAGAAATCTCCTTCATCACCAACCCCCAAAGCAGCAAAAGTGGTTGCTTCTGCTGGGAAAGTTATGGTCATCTCATTCTTTGATATTCATGGAATGGTTTATCAGTATGTTGTACCTGCACACACATCAGTAACTGGACAATACTACAGGGATGTCCTGAAAACATTGCAAGTCCATATCAGGCACAAAAGACCTTATTTCAGTGAAGCAGGTTGGATGCTGTACCACGATAATGCACGGCCGCATATTGCCAATGTTGTTGCTGAATATATTGCAAAAATCAACGTGAAGTGCATTCCTCACCCTTATTATAGTCCGGATTTAGTCCCATGTGACTTTTTTCTGTTCCCTAACTTGAAGAAACGCCTTCGTGTGAGACATTATCCATCATCAGAAGCAGTGGTGAAGGCTGCGGAGGCGATTTTGAAGGATCTGTCAAAACTGGTTCCCAGCATGTGTTTGAAGACTGCCAGAAACGCTGGGAAAAGTGCATCGCATTCAGGGGACACTATTTTAAGAATGGCCATTAAAATTATGAGCATGAGAGAAGGTATATTGTCAAAAGAAATTGTGATTATTCTTTATTGAACAGCCCTCGTGTATATGCTTATGCATTACTCCTTATTTCGGGCTTTCTGATCTCTGAATACTGGATTTCCTGGTAAATGGATAGGTAGAGGTGGACCAATTTGGCCTCCACGCTCACCTGAATTAATTCCACTAAATTGTTGCTTCTAGGAATATTTTAATTCTCTTTTTCATGTAACTCCAGTACCAGATGTAGAGCCTCTTCGTGCTCGTATTGTGGAAGGCTGACAGACCGTACCAAATTCTCGAGACCTAACTCAACGAATTGGAGAGATTTTGCGAAGTTGGGTTGACAGATGCATTGTAACTAATGTAGGCCATTTTCAACATGTGCAGTGATTTCTTGGTTTCCCACCCTTCTGTCATTGAGTTCTGCTATATGGGGTTCAGCTTTGGAAAAAGTTCTCTAAAATGGAAATGAATAACGTCTGGACCTATGTTTTCTCAGTTTTTTGTTACATCCTGTATATGTTTTACCTTAATTTTCGAGATTTATCGAATTTTCCTTTGCAATGCGGTAGGAATCGTTAGACAGGAAATAAATTTCATGGAAACTTGCTTATTGTCTTAATGCATGGTTTCCCCACTGATTGTTATGAAACATTCTCACGCAAAAACGTGGAGCTCTACATGATTTGTAGGGTCCATCTGGCGTTAAATGCGCTCAGTCGCACCATTTCACTTGGCAAGAACCTTCGTTGCAATATTTAGCAACGACACAACTCTGCCAGATGTCATTAGCTCTGACCGCAAATGCAAAGAACACAAAGTCACACTTTTATTGCAAAATTCACAATAGGGCACTTCGTTCACAAGAAGCGCGTTCGTGTACATTTTAAGAAAAACAACTTTTAGAAATGTATTCTGATCATAATTTTTTACGGTCATAATTTTTCGCAATAAAATTAAATCTTATTATATTCTGTTAGCTTAATGTGAAACAAACACCGTAGTAGTTTCATTGTTGGTACTCCTGGTTCGCGCCTCTGAGAACCAGGCAAGTTAAGACATGTTCAGTATCGCCTACCGCTGCAATGGGGGTAACATGTGAGGAACAATATGCTGCTTTGAAATTCTGCCTTTGTCTCAACAAATCTTCAGTTGAGGCCTATAAAATGTTACAGGAGGCCTATGGAAAGTCTGTTCTTCCCTACAGCACAACTCGAAGGTGGTTTAAAATGTTTAATGAGGGGAGACAATCAATTTCAAAGGAAGCTGCACCAGTTACTGCTCTTACGGAAGAAAACATCAACACTGCTGCTGCCATTGTGAGAGAGGATCGACGAATTACCTTAAGATCACTTTATGAAATACTGAATATTTCATTAGGTGCCACACACACGTTGGTGACAGAAACTTTACACATAAGACGTATTTGTGCGCGATGGGCTCCAAGACTATTGATTCCCGAACATTCCCGAACAAAAGGATATTCGCATGTAGGTCTGCATGTAGTTAAAGTTAATGTTAGAGGAAGATCTGGAATTTCTTTCAAACGTAATCACTGCTGATGAAACTTGGCTACATCATTTTGATCCTGAGAGCAAACAGCAAAGCTCAGTGTGGAAATCTCCTACATCACCAACCCCCCAAAAAGCTAAAGTTGTTGCTTCTGTTGGTAAAGTTATGGTCATCCCATTCTTTGATATTCATGGAATGGTTTAACATCATGTTGTACCTGCACACACATCAGTAACTGGACAATACTATAGGGATGTCCTGAAAATATTGCAAGTCCATATCAGGCGTAAAAGAACACATTTCCGTGAAGCAGGCTGGATGCTGCTCCACGATAATGCGAGGCCGAATATTGCCAATGTTGTTGCTGAATATCTTGCAATAATCAACGTGAAGTCAACCCTCACCCTACCTACAGTCAGGATTTAGCCCCATGTAGCATTTTTCTATTATTTAACTTGAAGAAACGTCTTCGTGGGAGGCATTATCCATCAACAGAAGCAGCGGTGCAGGCTACAGGGGCGATTTTGAAGGATCTGTCAAAAATGGTTTCCAGCATGTCTTTCAAGACTGGCAGAAACGCTGGGACAAGTGCGTCACATTCAGGAGAGACTATTTTGAGATGGAGCATCAAAATTATGAGGATGAGTAAAGATACGTTTTCAAAAAAAAAAAAAAAAAAAAAAAAAAGGATCATTTTTTATTGAACAGCCCTCGTAAAAACAAATGACGTCTGTTAATAAAACGTCAATTTATCAGTTTTCCTAAACATCTGCCAGTGGCAAAGGTACAAAATATTTCATACCTCGACAGGGCGAACTTCATTTTGCTCTGTGAGTTTGATTTGAAATGTGTGGGCACGTCTGTCTGGATGCAACTGGAAATAAAAGGCATGTGACAGGAGATGAACTGCGGTATCACGCTCCGTTTGTTCGGCATGGCGCCACTGAGGTCAAGGTGAAGATTCTTCCACCGTTGCATGAAGCTGACCCGTACAGGAAATGGCTTGGAACCGCCATACAATGTCGCCTTCATACAACAACCCGAATAAATTAGTTTTGCAGTTTTTCAGCCAGAACATGACGGGGAAATACAACCACTGCCTAAGCTATATAGCAACACAAAGGGCATACGTAACTACAGCTCCCCTCACTTAA
The DNA here is from genome assembly GCA_030765055.1 of Mantis religiosa. NCBI lineage: Eukaryota > Metazoa > Arthropoda > Insecta > Mantodea > Mantidae > Mantis > Mantis religiosa. The sequence goes on along the minus strand of CM060960.1, from coordinate 19,411,407 downwards.
CGTTCAACATCTAACACAGCTTCACAAAATATAAATAATTACTTTTATGATAAGTTATGATTTAACTGACCGATAATTTCTGTCTCCAATTTTATTTACGTTCTATAAATATACGACATTTATGCCCGAATTAATCCACCGCCTTCCTGAAGCTGACCATCTATCTACTTCGTATTTATCAAGGTTAACCTTTGCTGAAGTAGATTTATTGCACATTTCGTGAGGCTACAACGCCCAGTCGATAGTCAAATGTTTGAAAATCGGATCACTCTACGAGGGTCGTTTGATAAGTGTGGTAAAAGCCAAAATAAAATATTTCCTGAACATCTCACCTTACTTTTCAATAAAGAATGATCACAATTTTTCCACAACGTACCTCTACTCATCCTCATAATTTTGATAGTTCTTCTAAAAATAGTCTCCTCTGAATTCTGCCAGCGGTTCTACCGCTCTTAAAAGCATGCTGGAAACCATTCTTTGAGAAATCCTTCAAAATCACATCCGCAGCCTTCACAACTGCTTTTGTTGATGGATAATGCTTCCCACGAAGGCGTTTCTTCAAGTCAGCGAATAGAAAAAATCACATGGAGCTAAATCCGGACTATAGGGAGGGTGAGGGATGCACTTCACGTTGATTTTTGCAAGATATTCAGCAACAACATTGACAATATGCCACCGCGCATTATCGTGGTGCAGCATCCAGCCTGCTTCACGGAAATGTGGTCTTTTGCGCCTGATATGGACTTGCAATGTTTTCAGGACATCTCTGTAGTATTGTTCAGTTACTGATGTGTGAGCAGGTACAACATGCTGATAAACCATTCCATGAATATCACAGAATGAGATGACCATAACTTTCCCAGCAGAAGCAAGCACTTTTGCTTTATGGGGAGGTTGGTGATGAAGGAGATTTCCATACTGAGCTTTGCTGTTTGCTCTCAGGATCAAAATGATGTAGCCAAGTTTCACCAGCAGTGATTACGTTTGAAAGAAACTCCGGATCTTCCTGTAACATCAACTTTAACTACATGCAGACCTGTTTGCGAATGTCTTTGTGTTCAGGAATCAACAGTCTTGGAACCCATCGCGTACAAACACGTCTCATGTGTAATGTTGCTCTCACCAACGTGTGGGCGGCACCCAATGAAATGTTCAGTATTTCAGAAAGTGATCTTAAGTTAATTCGTCGATCATCTCTAACAATGGCAGCAGCAGTGTTGATGTTTTCTTCCTAAGAGCAGTAACTGGAGCACCGGGGCCACCTTCCTTTGAAATTGATTGTCTCCCCTCATTAAACATTTTAAACCACCTTCTTGCTGTGCTGTAGGGAAAGACAGACTCTCCATAGGCCTCCTGTATAGTGGCCGCGTTTAAACCATCCCCAACAGGGTCTCTTTGTAGGGAAAAACTGTTCTTCCCTCTAACCACAATGTCATAAACATCTTAGGAAACACCAACCGGGGTCAGAGGTGAAGAATGTTGGACACGTGTTTACAGCTGAGAATACCCAGGGCTGCCGTTGTTTAAAATAACGTTTAGAGGCAAAATATAAATAAATAAAGCAGAATTCACTGTAAGAAATCGTCTTTGATCTTTTCAAATAAATTTTAAATGATTAATGTTTCCTATAATAATACATAATGTTACAATCTTTATAACAAATGAAAAGAGGTATATTACCTATGCTATATGGTAGTATTACTTCTATTACGTACAAGAACTAAGTGCGTATTATTAGCATAATATCTAAGGAAAGTTTAGTAAAACATCATTACAATTTTAAAAGGCTTAAATTGCATCAGTGTGCATAAATTTGCGAGGGATATTTACTCGCGAATTAAAGAAGCACTTTGGATATTCTGGTAGTTAATAATTTGTAAGCAAAGATTGCACGTTAGAGCTTTGTTTATTGCCATCGTGAGCCGATTTATCCTAAAACATTTTACTATATTCTATGGCAGCTACAGGTGGTGAGTTTCTGTTGATTTAACAAAGCAATAAATACGTCAAAACTTAAGGGAAAAAATCGAACCAAGGAATTAAAGAAAAACTAGTAAGGAAACTCTATTACTCTTTTCAAATTTTGGAAGCTTTTTACAAGGATGTTTGCTAATTTTACAAGTTTGAATAAAGTTAAGTACTATATATTTTTGCGGGGGGGCCCTTCTGCTAAACACAATTTAAACAATCACGTACATTTAGCATAATAATTAAATATGTGATAAACGCTTTAGAACTCGAGAAAGTTTAGAAATACTGTTAGATATATATATTACAAGTATGAATGGAAATCCACGTTAGCATATCCATGTTAGGTTCGATACCCACGGTCTCCCCATACTAATTAAATCACGCAAGTGATAAACACCAATAGCTATTAAACACTAATAAATTTATAAAACTATACTAAGTAAAACACTATGTAACTTCTATAAATATAAGCTTAACACGCATAGGAAGCACGTTTGCACAGTCTAAGATAATTTCTGAGGACACAAGAGAAATATTGCAACAGCGCTTTAACTTGGTGAACGTATTAAGAAGGACCACCCATATGTTTAAGGGTGGAAAACCCTTATAATTGCTTACATGTGAGGAGGCGTGGTCAGAAGGGAAAGCTTTTGACGCCGCCTGGGATTCAATGGACGAGGCTACTATAACATTGTGTAGACCTCAACTGAAGATTTGTTGAGACGAAAGCAGAATTTCAAAGCCGCATATTGTTCCTCGCGTGTTACCTCCATGGCAGCGGTAGGCGACTAAACTTGCCTGGTTCTTACAGACAGGAACCAGGAGTACCAACAATGAAACTACTACGGCGTGTTTGTTTCACATTAAGCTAACAGAATATAATACTGAATTTTAGTGCGAAAAATTATGACCGTAAAAAATTATGACCATTCTTTATTGTACAGCCCCCGTATACCAGACTTATCAAATGACCCTCGAACCCTATTCATTGTCAGACAGGTAATACTTTTAGCTTTGAATTCAACGCAGAAACCTTAAATCCTAAGCGATTCCTTTCAGACACTTTAAGCTATGCATTAGCGATATACAGGAATATTCAACAGGTAATGCGATATGAGAATTTCTTGTAAATGTGGTGGTTAACCTGCCTTGAATGTTGAAATATGAAACAATTAACGAAGGGTGGCTTACACCCTCGGCGTACGCTGCTACACATTCCTGAGGTTCCCCGCAGACTTGCGCTCGTCTACAAATTTCAAACTCCCTGCGAGGAATTCAGGGCGATACATCCACTTCCGATCAGTGGCGGCCAGTGCAGCTACAAAGCACTGAAAATCAAATAGTGTATAAGAGTTTACTATTTCATTACTTCAACATTAATAAATGTGGGCAAGCTGAAATGAGACATTAAATGTATGTAACAAAGTCTTTTAGGACATATTTATTATGTGTTTCAAAAGGGGATGGTGTTTGTCCTTGAGCACTACTAGGTTAGCGTGGAAGGCAGAGAGTAATGTATCTTAACATAACCATGAGAAACCCACATTTTTAGCTCAAATAGTTTTTCAAATACAAATAAATAAACCACTATTACGTCTATTATAACAATAAATCGCGACGTAAGCACTGTATGAATGTAATTATAGGCTGGCATGTATGCGTGCACGTATATTTGTAATTAATCAGAACTGAAACGTAAATGTTTGACATTACGTGATAAAAGAATTACTTTGAATAATCCAATTCAAGCGAGAGAAAACAATTTCCTGCTGCCCTGGCAGAGTGTCTGGTCACATTATATCTTTGTTTATGAATGATTCGTAATCTCTATTTACTCTAGAGAGTTGAAAGTGGTTGGTGTGTACGTATGTACATCTACTTTTCATTACTCAGAACTGAAATTTAAACTACTGACATGGCGTGATAAAAGAATTACTGTGAATAAGTCAAGGAAAGAGCAAACACTTCATTTCCTGTTAGCCTGTGGAATGCTGTATGCTTATGTTTATGAAACAAAGATTATGGTCTTCAAAAAAGGATACAGGTTGCGTAAGGATGAGAAATGGGAGGTTAAGGGTATGTATGACTGAAATTTTCAAATTCTGAACTAATAACGCTAGCTTTTTCAAATTTACACCATAGGTGTAGTATATTGTAAACATGTTACAACCTAAATTTAAACCATTTTTCTCCAGTAGTTTAGAAATTATGATAAATTTTGTATGTTTTTTGTTACGTCACTAAAAAAGTCCCTTGCGACAAAATATTTTGAATTTTGGTCTAATATTTTAACCCTATGTTCATAATACACATACTTTTTGAAATTGCTCTGGGTTTTTCTGTGTCTCCTTTAGTTTAAGTCACAAAAATTTTTTAATTTACAAATATTCTTTTATTGTCTAAAAAACTGTAAGTTTTGTGTTTGAAAATTAAAAATATATCCTTATATACATTTCACAATAAAACCTAGGGCAATTTCCATTCCTCACGACATTCTGAACCTGTGTAGGAAATTTCATGAATGTAGTACAAAAACTGCATCGCAAGGAGCATTTTACAGGAAAAAAAATGCTGAAAATATGAACATTGAGAAAACAGCGATTAAAGATTTGATTGCATAACTCACATTAAATTCCACCAGGCTGATAGGTTGGACCCTCAGATTTCTTTTTCCTCTCCTCTGTTGCTGCTTTTTCCACCTTTTTCTACTTTAGATGTGCTTTTCTTCTGCACAACTTCGCTTCTTGCTTTGCAGGATACGAGTCTGATCTCGCTGCACTGAAGTTTTCCTTGCTGAGTCTACTACACTTTCACCTCTGATATTTTGCTGCAGCTCCAATGACTTAAGACTACCCATGTTAAACTCACTGATGCTTTTAATAACAGCAAGATCCAATTTTTGTTTTGATATGAAAACTTCCTTTGGGCACTTATTCCATATGACATGATGCAAAGATTCATTGGCATTCTGTGTTTTTCCTGTTTTGCACCTCTCTAGTAATGTTGTAGAAGCCAGTCTCTGATATATTGACAACATTTTAGGAACTATTTTGTCTGAAAGCCTTATTTTTCTTTTCTTTTCTTGAAAATTTAAGAGCGGAAAACAGAGAAAGAATGTGGATGTAGGCAAAAGAGGGCGTGACTCTGACAGAGTTTAAAGGCCAACGACATTTAAATAAGCATTTAAAAATGGCGTCCGGAAGCAAATTATGCATTTTTACATTCGGGAATGTCTAAATTATTTTATAGAATTAAAATAAAAAAAGTTGTTATTTTCATGATTTTCATGAAATTTCAGTCATACATACCCTTAATAGAAGAGAAATAGAGGTAGTAAGGAAATTTGTTTATTTGGGTACAAGGTTGAGTTCAGATGGCAGCTGGAAAGAACAAAAAAAGATGTCTGTGGCAAAAGGTAAAATGGCCATGAGAGTGATAAGATCATGCTACAGTAAACTGCCAGATATAAATGTCAAATGGTTGGAGAGGATCTATACGGCAGTAGTAGAAAATAGAATGTTACATGGATCAGAGGTTTGGGGAATACAGTGCATAGATCCTTTTGTAAATACATATTGGGATTACCAATAGCATCACCTAATGGGGCAGCACAATTAGAACTAGGCAGGCATTCTACTAAAATTAAAATTTTGTCAAGGGCAATGAAATATTTATACAGAATCACTAACTTGGAAGATGGCAATATAATTAAAGAATGTTTTCATATTCAAAAGAGAAGTAACTGGGGTGGGTCTTGGGCACATAAAATGTATGACTTGTTGAAGCAGATAGGTATGGGTCATTCTTAGATAAATGCAGAGTATGGGTATAGAGGCTTCTGGAAAGAAGTTAAGCTTAGATTAGAAGATATTGACAGACAAGACATTTTTGCCAATACAAGTGACAAAAGCTCACTGAGATTATATAGAGAAATAAAAACAACCTAGGGGAGGGAAGGATATATAGATATATGTAGTAAGTTAGGGCGAGAAGGTTTCGTTTGGGCGGGAACAGGAGTGAGAAACTTGAAAGGTATAGGTCAAGAGAGGGAGCTAGATAAATGCCCATTGTGTGGAGAAGAGAATGCAGATTTCCATTGTATATTAAATTGTAGTCAAAGATATGGAGAGAGCAGGCTTGGCTACGTAAATGGGACAGTTTGGGGGGTGAAGTAATAATTAGAAAAATGTTGTCAGTAAAAGGAGAAAAGAACAGGAGAAATATAGGGAATTATTTAGGGAAAGTTAAAGAGAGATGGCTGAGAACAATTAAGAGTGGGATAGGTGAAATGGCAAAAAGTGTAAAAAGGAGCAGAGGGCCTCCAATACACAAAAATCTAGGGTTAGGTGTATGGGGACTGAATTACTATTCAATGGTGGGCAACATGATAACATGATAGGATTTTCAGGATTTAGGAATATATGGCATATTTCAGTATGGATTTTATAATTGTAATCTTGATTTTGTATTTCCATTTGTTGATGTAAAAGGAAATAAATTACTACTATTACTATGTTTATGATTGATGCTGGATAAGAAGTGTTTATTTACTCTGGAGAGTTCAGATCAATATCATTCTGTTGTTCTTTACACGGCAGTGGAGTAAGAGTTAAATAATGCAATGGCTTCATGCTGTGAAATTAATGGCGAGTCAAGAACGCAGGTATTGCGAAGTCAGGCTCGAAGTATTATTTTTAAGGTGTACAGATTCTTCAAAAAAATTTCGGAAACAGAAACTAAAATGAGTTATTGCAAAGAGTACTTCTGTTTAAACACGGAAACACTGTATCAGCTGGATCAACTTGTAATTGAAATGGGAAACGAGGTAATACGCCTCCCACCTTACCACCGCCAATATAATCCAATTGAGTTGGTGTGAGCTCAAATAAAAAGGGGGATTGCAAACAGAAATAATACTTTTAAACTGACGGACGTTGAACGACTTGTTTACGAAGAAATTGACAAGGTAACACAACAGGACTGGGAAAACTGCGTAAGGCATGCAGAAAACCTTCAAGAAGACGATTTTAAGAAAGAAATAGCACGTGACGAAATTTTGGAACCTATAATCATACATTTGTCAGACTAAAACGATGAAGACAGTGACAATGACGAATTGTCTTTTAACGGAAGTGACATTGACATATGGAATAGAAAAACAGGTAATTCATAAACTATAATTATAGTTATCGCATTTAAAAATAAACATAATTTACGAAAATACTTTTTCCGATTTTGATTTTGGCAACTGCATCATTGTAAAAGTTTGTAAAATTTAATTTGCTTACCCTTACGTCTGTGCCAAGGAGACCTGCCTGTTGTGTAAGTGTGCGAGAGAGAGGAAAATATAAAAGGAGTGGGGTAAAAAGCTGGCAACGCTGAGTGTGATACGGTATGTGATTAGCTGAACTCCACAACTCTTCCCATTTGAAACACATAATAGAAGTTTTTTAGTGCTTAGATTCATGCGCAAACTCATATTTTACACGAGGGTCGCCGTATAAGTCCCATGCCTCACACAGAGATGGCACCACTGGTCCACTCTGACGAAAGCCAATATATAGCTAGCTTGTATACTAAGTTACTGGTGATGGGCTTGTTTAGTTTTTGAATGACAGCATTTTTAAACAAGACAAGTGTAGAGGTTTCATGAAATTTGAGGATTTGGACAAATGAGCAGTGTCATATTTCTGTTGCAAAATAACAGTAATGATTCCAGTAGGCCTGTTTCTATTTCATCTGTGACAACTGGGAAGGGAGCCACAGAGTTTTTTTTAATGAATGAAAACATTTGAAACTCTAATATATAAACAAATGAACAAAGCATATATCACGCAGATCAAGCTCAGATATGCTTTGAAGGCTAACAACTGGAGCAAAAACCACAGCTTTTTCCCTCGCCCTTGCCTTATTCATGGATGGTATTCAAATAGACCTTTATGAACTTTTATCGTCGGGTTGTTACAGAGCTCTGCCATGCAATGCAGGAATAAAATATTGCGTATTAAACATCTGGGGTAAAATCTCGTAGGTATGAAACAAAACACGGTAAGTGTTACACAGGCAATTGTTTCAATAAACTAAAGGACAAAATCATGAGTTTTAATACTCTTGTACAAACTATTCTTACAAACTATTCAGAGATTTGATTGGATCACTCTGCGGAGGGGATTTGGCACAATACTTCCATTTGAAATGCTTAACGCCTAAAGTAATCAAGGAGGTAATGGACAGTACATTGAAAGACCCTGTCCCTTCGTATACAATGATTAAAAGGTGGGTTGTAGAATTTAAAATGGGACGTACGAGCATTAGTGATGAGTCTCGCTCTGGACGCCCTGTGGAAATCACAACTCCAGAGATCATCGAAAAAAATTCATCGTTTAGTACTGCAAGAATAAAATTTTTTGAGATAGCAGAGGCTGTAAACATATCAAAAGAACGTTCAGGTAATATTTTAACTAATGCTTTGGGCTTTCACAAGATATGTGCAAGATGGATGTCGCGTTTCTTGATATCTCAACAAAAGTTTCAAAGTAAAACTGTTTCTGTTAAGAATTTGGAGCTCTACCGTGAAACTCCTAGTAAATTTTTGAGACGGGGTGAAATATGGATACATCAGTAGACTCCAGAAAGTAAATAATAGTCAAAACTGTGGATTGGGTCAGGTGACCCAACTCCAAATAAGGCAAAGTCAATTTTGTCAGCTAACAAGGTTATGGGTAGTGTTTTCTGAGATGCACAGGGAATTATTTTTATAGATTACTTGGAAAAAGGTAGAAGTATCACTAATCCTTGTTTCATATAAGCTCGCCCCGTATCTCTTAACGGTCACGTGACCCAATCACCTCTCATTGGCTGCTGTTTTGCTACAGTTTGTTGTGCGGTAAAAATTAGTGCGTTATTTAACATGGTGATATATCTTTATATGTTGGAAGAGAATTGTCAAATTTATATTTTCGTAACTGTTTGAATTAAATATATTACGCAAAAGAGTTGATTTATCTGAAATGCATGTTAATTCTTAAACGAAGTAAAGAGGAGGTTCCTTTGCTTTCAAACACATGGCACGATAGCACGTGATTTAGCGGTAGTGGTGGCATTTGTTTATATGACTTTTATCACTGACCTTGTTTTGAACTGGATTAGTCATATATCGCCATTCGACGGTGTGTTGTGCCGAGTGCGAGAGCTAAATTATTTTATTGATCGTTTATTGCGCGTATACTTATTATATGTATAATGGCAGAGTCTACCGCCAGTTTTTCGCTGAAGCATCGCAAGGGAAAACCTTTACAAAGCGGCGAAAAAAGAAATGTGGTGCATGTGTTTGATGTATTCACACAGAAGAATCCGTTTTTGTCAGAGAGAGAAGTCGAACAGCTGTGCTCTGAACTTGCAGGTATACGTGTTAGGTCCGTAGGAACATCGCGACGTGAAATTGAGACAACAGGAAAACTTGCCACTCCAGGGGCGATATTGCCGTGTGGCGAAAACGTTAAAGGACAATCAGACTGTACCGGGATACAAATCGCAAAATATACTACCTTGACGAGACTTTGGTGAATGAAGGACGCATGACAAGTACGGCGTGACACGACTTTTAAGATTGAAAGACAAGCATTTCTGCAAGGTATTTGTGCTGGTTTAAAAACCCCCAGTAGAAAAGGCCAAAGGCCTTTCATTATTAACTTGTTTCAGTTTCATTGCTCATTCATTCAGTTTTAACTTGCTCAGTATCCTTATAAATTTCATTATTTTTGCATGCCTTCATATTCTTATTTGTATGATTTTATCTGTCTTCCTGGCAATTATTATGACGTTTACTGTAGGTTAAATGTGACGGGAAGGCACCGCCTATGGCCCGAAAACATTAGCCAATTAGGGTCAGGGGGAAGGCAGTTGCTCGCGGAGTGATACATGTCAGCAGGGCAAGGTTATATGAAACAGAGATTAGTGACTACGGCGCAGGCTTACTGCAACGTTTGAGTGATAAGGTGAAAATAAAAGCAGCTCATTTGGTAAAGAAAAACTCTTCTTTCTTCACGACAATGTCCGGTCAATTGTTCTATCATTGGAATGGGAAAAATGTGCGAATTAAGTTGGAATTGCTTGAATAACCACCCTAATCGCCAGATCTAACACTCAGTAACTACCACCTATTGCAAAACATCAAAGAATTTCCTGGAGGACGAAGATTGCACAGCAACGAGGTCAATGATGCGGTAAACAGTTATTTTGGAGGGCCATGATAAATTGCACTACAGAGATGGTTTAATTAAGGGAATGCAGCACCTAAATTGGCTAAAAATATGGGGGGGAAATATTTTTGTTTTTGAGCTAATAAAATACTTTCAACCTTATAGTATCATAATCCAACTAAATGTATGAGTTTCAGGCATTTAAATACCCTCACATGACAATTTAAAAGCACATGCAAACGTGCATACCGGCCCTTGGAAGCACAGAATTGTCATTTGAGTTCGATTAAATGTACTAAATTAATTCATTTCAAATTAGCGGGCAAAGTTTCTGGTGGAATTTTGTGTGTTGGTATGATGGTTATTTCTTACAATATGTGGCACCATTGAAACAAAACACTGGGTACAAACATTGAAAGCAACTAATAATGTTTATATTTTTGCTTTTGTGTGAGTTTCTAAATTTGTGGTGATTTTCTTGTGTTTCTCGTTAAACTACATACTGTTTATATATAATTGATGAGTTTTAGTGTGCCATTTAACATTTATAAAGGTATTTTATACATCAAAACGTGCATATAACTGCTATATAGGTTATAGGTAAAACATTCTTTGAAACAACTGACTGTGTACATAGTTAGGATCATGAATAGGCTAAACGATACATGGGAAGAAACACCTAAACATAACACAACAATGGGAACATACTTGAGGCCTGATGTGGTAAGAAAACTAATACCTGTGTACGAAAGGCTGGCATCAGATGAAATCCTAAGGAGATGTACATTGGGTAAGACACAAAATGCAAATGAAAGTTTACATATGATATGGCATACTTGCCGAAAAGAAATATTTGTTTCAAAGAATAGACTTCAGGTTGCTGTGACATCAACCATCAGTGAATTAAATTTTGGTTGTTCTGCCTCACTCAAGCTGCAGTCAGACATAATGGACACAGATTTCACAAGCATCTCTAAAATTAGCCAAGGGAAGGACCAATTACGCTTACTTCATTCAGCAATTTCTGCGAAGGTAACTTCTAAAACATCCAGAAGGAAACTAAAATTGAAGAATCCTGCTGCAGAAGAGAGAAGGAAGAGGCAAGAGGGTCCAGCTTATCTATCTGGAGGGTTCTAGTCTACTTCAAGGCACGTAGCTGAGAAGGAAAATCTTTTGGATTTTAAAATTTGATTTACTCAGTTATAGTTTTTTCAGCATCGTCATTCAAAATGTTCCACACGATGCAATTTTGATTCATTTCCTCTAAAATGTTCAATACATGTTCTTAGAAAGCAAACAAAGGTTTCTATCATATAAATTTTTAATATTAATTATACTTTTAAGGTTATTGATATAAAAAGTCAACGGTTTAATCATTTTTTGGCTTTTTTTGTTTGTTCCATACCTAACTTTTTCCCTCTGTAACTAAAGGCAGTATAAGAAACTCATATGATAGATCTTTTCTTCATAAACATCTCAATAGCTTTAGAAATAGAAAAATTAAAATTTTGTAAATTCTCATCACGTGGAACGGTTTGAATTTTGCCCAAATTTTCAAATTCACAAATTAATTACTCAAAAACTATTGAAGAAATAAACACCAAATTTTTAATTCTGTGTCCACTATGCATCAGAACTAATTGGTAAGCATTTCAGCAAGATTGGTTGAAAGTTGTTTGATTTAGAGTTTTCGGTGCTGCATTCCCTTTAAGTTAGAACACGATATTACAAATGTATTAGCCCAATATCTCCTCGAGCAGCAAGCCAGGTGAACATCGCTCCCATCTTCAGGATATTTATTAAATGTTAAAACCAAATGAAACACTGGATATAACACAAAGACAAAACACAATCAAAATTCGCACTACTGAACAAAAGACTGTTCTCAGTAAATTAAATACCAGGCCAAGAGATGGCGTGAGTATAGAAAATTAATTGGGTCAAAGAAATGTAACTACTTAACTTGATTATCAAGCTGTATTACTCTTTGCTTCTAAAATCGAAGGATTTCCATTTTTATGGCCGCTTTCCAAGAGGAGCTGAACTAAAATCCAGCATACTACCCAGGTCTTATTTAAATGTATTAGCATTTCTAGAGATTAAGTTGCGAAATAAAGAACTTTATTTTTATTATTATGAGCCCCGGGACTTAATAGCCTACCCTCGTGGCCACAGATTATACCTACTATGCTCCCAAAATCAATTTGTACCTACCAACATTTCTACACGCTCAGCAAAGGATGTAGATTGGACAGAGAAGGTCGTAAAAATATGACAAACGTTTCCTTAGCAACTACAATGAATTTACGTAAGAATGTGGACAGTAGTTACTGAATATTACACTGAATTATCCAGCGACACTTGAATTCAAAGAGGCTGCCGAATGTAGACTGTAATAAAAGTGTCAAAGTTTTTCTTTACAGGGTAATAACTACACAGCTTTGTGTTCCAACACAAACAACTCAACTGAATTGAGTATAAGATATAAGCACTGACGTCCTCTTATTCGCAAACCAAGCACCACTGTGCAAAAAATAAATAGAAGCACTTTCAAAAGCAGTTAACATCTTAGTACTGACATAAATCCGAAACATAGGGAACCCGCCTGTCACCAAGGATAACAAGTCTGAATTAACACCCCACAAACAAACGCCAGATGTTCTTTGGCGGGGAAGAATTCTACGTCAGGATGATTGAGCCATTTTTAGATAAATTTAACAACCTACGACAACCTACATAACCAGTGAAGGCGTAACTTCTAAAGTCAGGGAAGCTACCAATAATAATCTTCTTTAAAACAAGAAACAATAATGGCAAAAAGAACTAAGGTTACTCTTCAGTACTCTTTCTGTTGTACAGTCACACGTAGGTCCAATAGCGAGGACTGACTTTCAAAGCGAGGGAAGCTCCAAATAATAGTTTTCATTAAAATAAGAGAGAATAATGACTCAAAGAACTAAGGCTACTCCTTAGTACTCTTTCTATTGTACAGTCACACGTAGGTCCAGTAGCGAGGCGTGACTTTTAAAGCCAGAGAAGCTCCAAATAATAATTTTCATTAAGATAAGAGGGAATAATGACTCAAAGAACTAAGGCTACTCTTTAGCACTCTTTCTATTGTACAGTCACACGTAGGTCTAGTAGCGAGGACTGACTTTCAGAGCGAGGGAAGCTCCAAATAATAATGATTTCATTCATTGTCCGATATGATTTAAAGTTGGAGGTTTACTTATCAGGTTACTTATCCTGAAATATAAATGTCTGGTAACTCTAAGCTCTATGTACCCTCTACTCATTGGAGCATCATTTCATTCATCGTCCGATATGACTTAACGTTGGAGGTTTTCTATTATCCTGAAAGATGAATGTCTGGTAACTCTAAGCTCTATGGACCCTGTACTTATTTGAACATCATTTCATTCATCGTCCGATATGACTTAACGTTGGAGGTTTTCTCTTATCTTGAAAGATGAATGTCTGGTAACTCTAAGCTCTATATACCCTGTACTCATTTGAACATCATTTCATTCCTCGTATGATGTAATTTAATGTAGGAGGCCATAAATAATATAGTAAAAAGGCATGTTTATCTCATTATTGTAGATATGCATAGTGTATTTCCAACATAGAGACTCGGCTATACCTAAAAGCTGATCAAAATACCTCTGATATTCTAACAAAAGCCCTAAAACATCTGCAGAACGACCAACTTTCTCAGCACACAAAATCCAATAATCCTATAGAGGTGGCTGAACACGGTCCATCAAGGACTTTTTTTCTCGAGAAGGAAACATCAGGACCTGTAACGAAAGCCGATTTCCTTTTCCAGCCAACTCTATTTTCGTCCGCAATATGACGTCAGCACGCCGATAAGCCTCCACAGACTGTTTAACTTCCTGACAACGTGCTTTGCACAGTTTTCTCAACAAATAACCAACCTATCGCACGTCAGAGGTTCATACTGTTTAGCACATGTGTACATACACGCAAGGTTAACCTTTGCAAGTCCTTCGGGCGTTCCGTGGTGAAAAGGGAAGAGTAAATGAGGAAAATTTCCCCAAAATATTAAAGTTTTACCTTCTCTGCTATATGTAAAAGGCAAAGCAACTCTTACATTCCACCCAAAAAGCATATATCGAGATTTTAATGAATAATCATGTTCTGAAATATCTTAAATTTTAAAACAATAACATAAAACTTCTGTGTGTTCTGAGAACGTAACTTCAGAACACAAGATTGCTTAAATACCAAATATGCTATTTATATTACAGATTAACACCCAGGGGGTGATCATATGGACAAATTTCGGATAAATTTTGTTTTGAAAGAAGAATAGCTGCAAAAACTTTGATTAGAAACGCATAAGCCTTTGAAGCTTCAAAACAAATGAACTCTATATCTTTAAAATTGCAGTATTTTGTTTTTATAATTTATGCATTCCAAGGTTATGTCATATCGTACCATGAATGAAATGATTTTCAAATGAGTAAAGAATATATAGAGCTTAAATTTAAAAGACATTTATCTTTCAGGATAAGGGAAAACCTCCAACGTTAATTCATATCGACGATGAAGGAAGTGATGTTAAAGTAAGTACAGGATATGTAGGGCTTGGAGTTACCAGACATTCATCTTTCAGGATGAGAGAAAACCTCCAACGTTAAGTCATATCGGACGGTGAATGAAATTATGTCCAAATGAGTACAGGGTACGTAGAGCTTAGAGTTATCAGACATTCATGTTTCAGGATAAGGAAAAACCTCCAACGTTAAGTCATTTCGACGATGAATGAAATTATGTCCAAATGAGTACAGGGTACGTAGAGCTTAGAGTTATCAGACATTCATCTTTCAGAATAAGGGAAAACCTCCAACGTTAAGTCATTTCTACGATGAATGAAATTATGTCCAAATGAGTACAGGGTACGTAGAGCTTAGAGTTATCAGACATTCATCTTTCAGGATAAGGGAAAACCTCCAACGTTAAGTCATTTCGACGATGAATGAAATTATGTCCAAATGAGTACAGGGTACGTAGAGCTTAGAGTTATCAGACATTCATCTTTCAGAATAAGGGAAAACCTCCAACGTTAAGTCATTTCGACGATGAATGAAATTATGTCCAAATGAGTACAGGGTACGTAGAGCTTAGAGTTATCAGACATTCATCTTTCAGAATAAGGGAAAACCTCCAACGTTAAGTCATTTCGACGATGAATGAAATTATGTCCAAATGAGTACAGGGTACGTAGAGCTTAGAGTTATCAGACATTCATCTTTCAGAATAAGGGAAAACCTCCAACGTTAAGTCATTTCGACGATGAATGAAATTATGTCCAAATGAGTACAGGGTACGTAGAGCTTAGAGTTATCAGACATTCATCTTTCAGAATAAGGGAAAACCTCCAACGTTAAGTCATTTCGACGATGAATGAAATTATGTCCAAATGAGTACAGGGTACGTAGAGCTTAGAGTTGTCAGACATTCATCTTTCAGGATAAGGAAAAACCTCCAACGTTAAGTCATATCGGACGATGAATGAAATGATGTTCAAATGAGTAAAGAATTTATAGAGCTTAGAATCACCAGACATTCATCTTTCAGGATAAGGGAAAACCTCCAACGCTAAGTCATTTCGACGATGAATGAAAAGATGTTCAAATGAGTACAGTGTACATTGAGCTTAGAGTTACCAGACATTCCTCTTTCAATATAAGGGAAAACCTCCAGCTTTGTCATTTTCGACAAGGAATGAAATGATGTTCAAATGAGTACAGGGTACATAGAGCTTAGAGTTTCCAGACATGATTCTTTCAGGATAAGGAAAAACCTCCAACGTTAAGTTATATCAGACGATGAATGAAATGATGTTCAAATGAGTACAGGGTACATAGAGCTTAGAATCACCAGACATTCATCTTTCAGGATAAGGGAAAACCTCCAACGCTAAGTCATTTCGACGATGAATGAAATGATGTTCAAATGAGTACAGGGTACATAGAGCTTAGAATTACCAGGCGTTCATCTATCAGGATAAGAGAAAACCTCCAAGGTTAAGTCATATCGGATGATGAATGAAACGATGTTCAAATGAGTACAGGGTACATAGAGTTTAGAGTTACAAGACATTCATCTTTCAGGATAAGGAAAAACCTCCAACGTTAAGTCATATCGGACGATGAATGAAACGATGTTCAAATGAGTTCAGGGTACATAGAGTTTAGAGTTACCAGACATTCATCTTTCAGGATAAGGGAAAACCTCCAAAGTTAAGTCATATCGGATGATGAATGAAATGATGCTCAAATGAATACAGGTTACATAGAGTTTAGAGTTAGCAGACATTAGTCTTTCGGGATAAGGGAAAAGCCGGAGAATCCTGACCGACGTCATTTACCGAGCTGGATGGCTAAGGCACTTTCGTCTGCGGCCTCATTTGGGATATCCGAGTTTGAATATCGTTTCCGACCTATCTGGCACATGCATATTTTTTTGGGGGGCGGGGGGTTCCCCGGTCGCTAGGAGAATGGATTAGATCCCCCGAATTTCTCTTCATCTCCATTATCATTTCGCATCAGCTGGTGTCCTGGTGGTCACTTTCAGTGTAGAAGTGTCGGAGGGAGTCACAGCGTTGTATGATAATATGTTCTGAATGAACCACTTCCTCCTCCGGTAGGTCAATCTCCGAACTACCGTTGGAGGAATGTCCGTTATTCTGGCCTACGAGGGGAGGTTTCCATTTAAGATGTACGGACCCAGTCCTCTGGAACCTAAACAATAGACGATCACGGGCCATTTTACACGTACGTCGACGAAAGTTGGGGGACTGCTTAATCCTAAGTGATTCCCTCAGTGCACTTCAAAGCCTACGGCAGCTGTACAACTAGCACCCTATTGTGCAGCGTATCCAGGATGCCCTCCACGTTTTACACGCTTCAGGCGTTATCGTGGTGTGTGCATGAATCCCTGGCCACGTAGGCTTCCGGGGGAATGACATGGCGGATTCGGCAGCCAAGACGGCTACCATGAAGCCCAGGGTTCGAGTACCATCTGGGACATCAGAAGATTTTAGGGCCGTATTGCGGAGAGCTGTGCAAACCTGCTGGCAGGAAGAGTGGTCCGCTCTCCGCAATAATAAACTTAGAACTGTCAAGGAACTTCCGATTCCCTGGGTTACCTCCTGTCGGTCATCTCGTCGCGAGCAGGTGAGTTTGGCTCCGTTACGTATAGGGCACTGCTTTTTTACTCATAGTTTTCTTTTTAAAAAGGAGCCTGCTCCGCTGTGTCCGTTTTGCAATGAAGCGTTATCTGTACGACACGTGCTGCTAGAGTGTTTTCACCTAGCAGACCTTAGGACGTCTCTGCAGCTGCCGACCAGCTTTGCAGAAATGCTAGCGGACGATAACGCAGTAGTGGAGAAGGTTTTTAGATTCCTTTCTATATTACACTTTAGGATTTAACGAAGGAAATTTTTAGTAGGTTTTGACTGATATTACAGACGTGTGCAAATTATTAGCAATTTTGTTTTGAATGCTTCCAATTCTATTTCAATAGGCCTTACATGCCTCACATGACTTTATATAATTATTTTAAATGTTCCTGTGGCTCATACATATTACTTCTAAAATCTGACATGCTATTTTGCAGATATTTCTGGCTATCTTGGTTCATTTTTCATCTTTAGAATGTTTATGCTCATTGTTTCCCATTTCCTTCACTGCACAGTGAAAGGTAAATTCCTTTCTTCTGCCCAGTAGCCCATTACCACTGCTTCTGTATTGTTCTTTGGTACCTAATGGCACTCCAGGTAAGTCATCCCCTGGCAGGTAGATCCTTTCCTGGGCATTTTGAGGGTGGGGGATGAGGACAGCAAAGGTTACTCTCACATTTGCTACGAAACCTTGCTGTTAGGAAGATGGGTAAGGTCCAAGATATCACACCACGCAAAAGAACTCAAATTCAAGTGTTATTAAGTGCTGGAGATAAAAAAAGAAGGAAATAAGCAAAATAGTAGGCGTAAGTGCAAGTTATGTGACAAGGTTTGCACGTAAGCTGAATGAAAACAAAGCGACTTCACCACAAAGAGTGGGCAAATGTGGCAGAAAACGAGTGTTAACTTCAAGTATGAAACGTGTATTGGTCAGAGAACAGCTTAAAAATCGAAGCATGACTTCTACACAACTTCAGGCCGTTGTACTAGAACATGGGTGTGCAGTTTCATCAAGCACAGTGCGACGAAGACTTTTTGAAGCCGGTTTGAAAGCAAGAAGGCCTTGCAAAAAACAAAAACTAACGCCCATGATAATGAAAAAACGTCTTGCTTGGGCAAAAGCATTAAAGGACTGGACATCTGAAGACTGGGCAAACGTATGCAAAGTATTCAAATTTATAAAAATAGTACATAGATTGTTTTATTTTCAAAATTCATTTTGGACATTCAAAATGCTTTTGCTATCCTTTTCTCCGAATGATTTTTATTTTTTATTCCAAGGATTGTAGCCAAACATTTTGTTTCCAGATTGTGTTCAGTGATGAAACAATGGTTTCAATAGTTGAAGAAAGCCCACAGTACGTCAGAAGGAGGCCAGGAGAAGCATTTAAAAAGGAATGTGTGGTGCAGAATGTGAAGCATCCAACAAAAGTGATGATATGGAGTGGAATTTCTACTTATGGGGTGGGGAAAATTCACATTGTAGAGGGAACCATGGATGCTAAGCAATATTTAGAAGTTGTAAAAAAGTGCATTAGGCCTATGATGAATGAGTGGTTTCCATCAGGAAATGGAATATTCATGCAAGATGGTGCCCCATACCACAAAGCAAAATGTGTAATGAATATTTTTGATGAACATGGCATATCTGTTATGGATTGGCCTGGTAATAGCCCAGATATGAACCCCATTGAGTCTGTGTGGAGTGTCTTGAAAAAAAAAAAAAAAAAGTTAAAAGCTTTCACCCAACAACAAAGGAATCAATGCTGAATACAACTTTGTCAGTGTGGCAAAATGATGAAGAAATTCACAAAATGTGTAAGACTTCAATAGAGGGCATGCCTGCAAGAATTTCTGCCCTAATAAAAGCTAAGGGGGGACATACTAAATACTGGAATGATAAAATAAATCATGAACATTATAAAAATGAGTATTATTTTGTTAATAGCTGTACCAGATGGAATTTAAATAAAACTTTGTTGTTGGGTGAAAGCTTTTAACTTTTTTTTTTTTTCAAGACACTCCACACAGACTCTGTGGGGTTCATATCTGGGTTATTACCAGGCCAATCCAAAACAGATATGCCATGTTCATCAAAAATATTCATTACACACTTTGCTTTGTGGCATGGGGCACCATCTTGCATGAATATTCCATTTCCTGATGGAAACCACTCATTCATCATAGGCCTAATGCACTTTTTACCACTTCTGAATATTGCTTAGCATCCATGGTTCCCTCTACAATGTGAATTTTCCCCACTCCATAAGTAGAAATTCCACTCCATATCATCACTTTTGTTGGATGCTTCACATTCTGCACCACACATTCCTTTTTAAATGCTTCTCCTGGCCTCCTTCTGACGTACTGTGGGCTTTCTTCAACTATTGAAACCATTGTTTCATCACTGAACACAATCTGGAAACAATCCTTGGAATAAAAAATAAAAATCATTCGGAGAGAAAGATAGCAAAAGCATTTTGAATGTCCAAAATGAATTTCTGAAAATAAAACAATCTATGAACTATTTTTATAAATTTGAATACTTTGAATACCTTTGCCCAGTCTTCAGATGTCCAGTCCTTTAATGCTTTTGCCCAAGCAAGACGTTTTTTCATCATCATGGGCGTTAGTTTTTGTTTTTTGCAAGGCCTTCTTGCTTTCAAACCGGCTTCAAAAAGTCTTCGTCGCACTGTGCTTGATGAAACTGCACACCCATGTTCTAGTGCAACGGCCTGAAGTTGTGTAGAAGTCATGCTTCGATTTTTAAGCTGTTCTCTGACCAATACACGTTTCATACTTGAAGTTAACACTCGTTTTCTGCCACATTTGCCCACTCTTTGTGGTGAAGTTGCTTTGTTTTCATTCAGCTCACGTGCAAACCTTGTCACATAACTTGCACTTACGCCTACTATTTTGCTTATTTCCTTCTTTGTTTTATCTCCAGCACTTAATAACACTTGAATTTGAGCTCTTTTGCGTGGTGTGATGTCTTGGACCTTACCCATCTTCCTAACAGCAAGGTTTCGTAGCAAATGTGAGAGTAACCTTTGCTATCCTCATGCCCCACCCTCAAAATGCCCAGGAAAGGATCTACCTGCCAGGGGATGACTTACCTGGAGTGCCATTAGGTACCAAAGAACAATACAGAAGCAGTGGTAATGAGCTACTGGGCAGAAGAAAGGAATTTACCTTTCACTGTGCAGTGAAGGAAATGGGAAAAAATGAGCATAAACATTCTAAAGATAAAAAATAAACCAAGATAGACAGAAATATCTGCAAAATAGCATGTCAGATTTTAGAAGTAATATGTATTAAAATAATTATATAAAGTCATGTGAGGCATGTAAGGCCTATTGAACTAGAATTGGAAGCATTCAAAACAAAATTGCTAATAATTTGCACACGTCTGTATATATATATAGGAGGGCTATCCAGAAAGTAGATTACGTTTGCGTCTGTTTCCGCTAGGGGCGGGGCTAGCGCGGCCATCCTGGGGTCAGAGCGTTGCGCAGCTCAGTCGGCATCCAGCCGTGCTAGTGAGAGGTTCGTGCTGTGCTCCGTTCAGATACTGTGACGGTTTGAAATGTCTGCGTTAATTGAAAATCCCGCGAGCTGCGAGGTGCGTGCAGTAATAAGGTTTCTGACTGCAAAAAACTGTAAACCGATAGAAATCTATCGGCAGCTTTGTGAAGTGTATGGGGACAACATTATCACTGAAGGTGGAGTGCGTCAGTGGGTCATCAGATTTAAAAATGGCCGAACCAATGTTTACGACGAAGATCGAAGTGGGAGACCCAGCATAGTGACTGCCGAACTTGTCGAAAAAGTCGATGCTAAAGTCCGTGAAAATCGAAGGTTCACAATAACGGAACTTTCTTTGAGTTTTCCACAAATTTCGCGAAGTTTGTTGCACGAAATCATCAGCGAAAAGCTTGGTTACCACAAGTTTTGTGCAAGATGGATTCCAAAAATCTTGACAGAGGACCACAAAAATCAGCGAATGGCTGCAGCGTTGAACTTTTTGGACGTTTACCATAAGGATGGTGACTCTTTACTCGATCGCATCGTTACTGGTGACGAAACATGGGTGAAACACGTGAACTGTGAAACGAAATTGCAATCAATGCAGTGCGGGCACACAAGTTCTCCCCAAAAACCCAAGAAATGCATGCAAACATTGTCGGCAAGGAAGATGATGGCGACTGTTTTTTTGGGACAGAAAAGGTGTGATTTTGGTGGACTTCCTGGAAAGAGGCACTACAATAAACTCTCAAAGGTATTGCCAAACTCTCCAAAAACTCAGAAGAGCCATTCAAAACAAGCGCAGAGGAATGTTGAGCTCTAAGATCTTGTTGATTCACGACAACGCCCGGCCCCACACGGCAAATGTCACTCGTGAAGTTCTTGAATCTTTTAAGTGGGAGTTGTTTCCTCATCCGCCGTACAGTCCCGACCTGGCACCGAGCGACTTCCACCTATTCCCAGCAATGAAGAAGTGGCTGGCTATGCAGCGTTTTGATGACGACGCACAGCTGCAAGAAGAGGTAACGAAGTGGTTGAAGGCGCACGCGGCCGAATTTTTCGACGAAGGAATTTCCAAGCTCGTACATCGCTACGATAAATGCCTTAATTTGAATGGTGACTATGTCGAAAAGTAGTATTTGAGTGTGGCTTTCATCTGTATATAATAAAATTTGTTTCCTATACCTTGTTTACTTTTTATTCCAAAACGTAATCTACTTACTGGATAGCCCTCGTATATATATAATATATATATGTGTGTGTGTGTGTGTGTGCAATTTTAGTAGTTTTATTTATACTTATATAGTTTTTGGAAATTTTTATATCTGGCTTTTGCCATGACTTGTTTTTGTAAGGGTGCTGATGACCGCCGTAGTTGAGCGCCCTTATACACACCAGCATCATCTTCTTCTGGGACTTAGGACGATCGCCCTCTGACACCCTTCACGTCATCCTTGCTCCCCGGGAATGCCCCACTAGGGGCAAATGATTAAGTAGTCGTAGTGCCCAATACCTTACTTGACATATAGAATGAGTCCATATCAAGATGCCTACTGTCAAAACAGCTGTACCTGCATTTGTTTTAGTGTGATTGTTACCTAACCAGATATGTATTTACTTATTAGCGGGTATATAAAATATGTATCGCTCACCCAAAGCGCCCCCCAAGCTGAAACACTTGCCAGATCTACAGCGGCAGCGAGTACTGGCAACACGCCCAGATATAAATTAAGTTCACATTGGCCGTGATGTAATCGATTAGTCATATCTTGCAACAGAATCCATTGAACCCGCGGACTCTCAGTATGCAAGTTCCTGCTTAACCTTTCGTTACGAAAACCTGCATTCCGTGTTGTAAGAGAAAAACTAATCTCGGAAAGAAACGTTGGAATATAACAATTACGACATTACCAGAAACCGTATCTCTACAATAAATAATAATCACAATTTCTTTTTGACAACGTACCTTTACTCATCTTCATAACTTTAACGGTCCTTCTCAAAATAGTCTTCCCTGAATGCGATGCACTTGTCCCAGCGTTTATGCCAGTCTTCAAAGACATGCTGGAAACAATTTTTTGAGAGATCCTTCAAAATCGCCTCCGCAGCCTTCACCACTGCTTCTGATTATGGATATTGCCTCCCACGAAGGCGTTTCTTCAAGTTAGGGAATAGAAAAAGTCACATAGGACTAAATCCGGACTATAGGGAGGGTCAAGGATGCACTTCAAGTTGATTTTTGTTAGATATTCAGCAACAACATTGGCAATATGCGGCCACGCATTATCGCGGTGAAGCATCCAGCCTGCTTCATGGAAATGTGGCACCCAAAGAAATGTTCAGTATTTCATAAAGTGATCTTAAGTTAATTCGTCGATCCTCTCTCACAATTACAGCAGGAGTGTTGAAGTTTTCTTCTGTAAGAGCAGTAACTGAAGCACCGGGTCCACCTTTCTTTGAAATTGGCTGTCTCTCCTCTTTAAACATTTTAAACCACCTTCGAGCTGTGCTGTAGGGAAACAGTATCTCCATAGGCCTCCTGTAACATTCTATAGGACTTAACTGAAGATTTGTAGAGACGAAAGCAGAATTTCAACGCCGCAGATTGTTCCTCGTGTGTTACCTCCATTACAGCGGTAGGCGATACTGAACATGTCTGAACTTGTCTGGTTCTCACAGGCGGGAACCAGGAGTACTAACAATGAAACTACTACGGTGTGTTTGTTTTACATTAAGCTAAGAGAATATAATGCGTTTGAAAAATTATGACCCTAAAAAATTATGATCATTCTTTCATGAACAGCCCTTGTAAATTCTGAAATACGTGGTTTACTTGCTTATTTTATGCCCATGAATTAAAATATCTCATTTTAACCAAATTATGTAAATTTAAAAGTAAATTTTCACTACTGCCTATCATTTTATCACTCAGACGTTTTACATCCTGGAGCTGATATAAACACGTGGATCTTCTTGTCTCTAGAGTAATGAAAACGTTTGTACTGTTGTTGAGTAGAGTTCGAAAGACCTTACAAATTTGTCTTTACCATCTCAGCCAGTTTCAACTCGATGGGTTCTTAGTTAACGTCTGTCAAGTTAGGGAATAGAAAAAAGTCACATGGGGCTAAATCCGGACTATAGATAGGTTCAGGGATGCACTTAACGTTGATTTTTGCAAGATATTCAGCAACAACATTGGCACTATGCGGCCGCGCATTATCGTGGTGAAGCATCCAGCCTGCATCACAGAAATGTGGCACCCAAAGTAATGCTCAGTATTTCAGAAGGTGATCTTAAGGTAATTCGTCGATCCTCTCTCACAATGGCAGTAGCAGTGTTGATGTTAGTTATAATAATAGTTTATGAATTACTTATTTTTCTAATCCAACGAAAATATCAGCGGTGCATCCGTATAGCTGTGAATGTTACGATAAGAGATAATTCGTCATTGCCATTGTCTTCAACGTCTGAGTACTGCAAATTTATGATGATAATTCCAAAATCGCCTTACGTGCTATTTCTTTCCAAAAGTCGCCTTCTTGTACTTTATGTGATGTCTCACGCAGTTTTCCCAGCTTTGTTGTGTTCCTTGTTAATTTCTTTGTGAATAAGTCGTTCAACGTAAGACAGTTTAAAAATATTATTTCTGTTTGCAACATAATTTGAGCCCATATTAACTCTACTGGATTGTTCCAGCAGTAGTAAGGGGGGGAGGTGGAACGTATCTAATTGATCCAGCTGATACACTTTTTCATGGAAGAGTAACTGAATAATGCTGCTTTGAACTCTAGAGTAAATAGAAATTACGAACCCTTCATAAACAAAGATATAATGTGACCAGACACGTTCTGCCAGACCAGCAACAAGTGTATCATTTCCTCTCATCGAATTTAACAAACACCTTGGCTTATTCAAAGTACATATTTCTTTTGCCACGTCATGTCAAATGTTTACGCTTCAGTTCTGAGTAATTTCAAATATACGTTCACGCATATATGCCAACCAATAATGATATTCATTACATTTAAGTTAATTGGGAGTCGATTAATGACACTAAACAACACTTACTTTTAAATTTTCCCGAAACTAGTTTCAGAGGCCTTCCCTCTATCTTCAGCCGGACATCGACTGGTTCTCATTGGTGTAGCTGGCAATATTTTGTCATCGGTCTCCTCTGGTGGCGGTTCGAGGAACTTGCTGAACAAATCTTTCTGGGGGATGTCGAAATTGAATACTTTGTTCCTATTTTTTGAAATAAAGATTTGTTCCCATGTGGACAGTTCTTCTTTTCCTGTTGTATGTTTTAGTAATTTTGGTTCTGGATTTATGTTGTGGTTTTTTTCCCAAAAATGCGTGGCAACTGCTGATTTTTCTAATTGTTTGTATTTTATGTTCCTAAAGTGTTCCTTTGCTCTTTTTTCTAAATTTCTTTGGTTTTTCTAATATAAATTTGACTACAGTCACAGCATTCAATTTGATATATACCAGATTTTTTGTTAGATGGAATGGCATCTTTGATGTTTGAGCAAATTAAGTTTTTTAAGGAGAAATGGTTGACTGGTGCTAGTTGAATGTTTTGTTTTTTGAAGACTTTTTTGAATTTATCAAAGGCCCATGGATGGTAAGTGAATTTTTTGAAGATCATTTTAGTTTCTGTATCTGAGAGGGTTGTGGTTTCCTTTAGTAGTTTCTTCTTATTTGCTAAGTTCACTTTTTTGTCTACTAGTGATTTGGGAAAGTCATTTTTCTGTGCTATTTCAATAATTTTGTTGTATTCTATTTTGTATTCTTCTGCTGTGAGAGGGATGTTGACCAGTCTGTGTGCTAAACTATTAAAGATTGCCTGTTTGTGGGATCTTGGATTGTAGCCATTAGCTTTTATGTAGTTGTCTGTCTGTGTTGGTTTTCTGTAAATGCCAAAGTTTATTCTAATGCCACTCGCTGGATCAGACCGAGGCCGTACCTGTCTTGGTTTGTTGTCACACGATGTACTGCCTTCATTGAACTGTCTCACCCAGGAACGTACATTAGACATATCCATGGTACCATCACCACATGCCTCACTCAACTGGCGATGAATTTCAAAAGGTGTTACACTACGAAAATGGAAAAAACGAATAATTACGCGCTCTTCTTGCAATGAAAACGTCGCCATTTTAGATATCAAAACAGTCCTAACTCTTGTCGCTGCCACTAGAGTTCTCTGTCTAGTTAAGAAGCACCCTGTAAAATTTCTAAAAAGCTTTCTGCTACAGAAACGTATATTGAAGGGAAATTCACTCAAGAACTGTATGGATTTTTGCATGTTCCAGTAACGTAAGAAAGAAAGGTGTATATGTTCCACAAGATTATGCGTGTGTACTTCTGTATTTCTTAATAACCCGGTCCATTATCATTTCAGGTTTTTTTCCCTCGCCTTTTAAACCTTCCTTGGATTTATACAAATATTTCAAAACCAGAATTAGGGAATTCGGTTCAGCCATTCTCGAGTTTTTGTGATACTAACAAATGACAACTCATATACATAGAATATAAAACGGAACGGGTAAAGATCGTCATATATTCTATATAGTAGCAATGGCGCCGTGAACGTCAGGTCTATTTCCGTACCGCTTTTTCAAACAAACGTCCTTCATCACTGCGTCTTATTGAATTTAACAGTTGCGCAATCTTTCTGTCATTTTCGCCCTTGGCATTTGGTTTACAAATTGTCCTGCACGGATGCGATTTCAAAGACCAGCGCCAATGTCACGTGCACAGTGTCCGTGAACGAGAGAAAAATACACTTCCCGTCTTTGTAACAGGACTAAAATTAAACGCAATTTTATATATTCTTCCTTTAGTTGTAGAATACTGCACCGGATGAAATGATGTTGAAATGAATACAGGGTACTTAGACCTTAGAGTTACCAGACATTCATCTTTCAGGAAAAGGGAAAACCTCCAACGTTAAGTTATATCGGACGATAAATGAAATGATGTTCAAATGAGCACAGCATACATAGAGCTTAGACTTCCCAGACATTCATCTTTCAGGATGAGGGAAAATCTCAAACGTTAAGTCATATCGGACGCTGAATGAAATGATGTTCAAATGAGTACAGGGTACAGAGAGCTTAGAGTAACCAGACATTCATCTTTCAGGATAAGGGAAAATCTCCAACGTTAAGTCATATCGGACGATGAATGAAATGATGTTCAAATGAGTACAGCATACATAGAGCTTAGAGTTACCAGACATTCATCTTTCAGGATAAGGGAAAATCTCCAACGTTAAGTCATATCGGACGATGAATGAAATGATGTTCAAATAAGTTTAGAGTTATCAGATATTCATCTTTCAGGATAAGGGAAAATCTCCAACGTTAAGTCATATCGGACGATGAATGAAATGATGTTCAAGTGAGTACAGGGCACATAGAGCTTAGAGTTACCAGACGTTCATCTTTCAGGATAAGGGGAAATCTTCAACGTTAACTCATATCGGACGATGAATCAAATGATGTTCAAATGAGTACAGGGTACATAGAGCTTAGAGTTACCAGACATTCATATTTCAGGATAAGGGAAAACCTCCAACGTTACGTCATATTGGACGATGAATGAAATGATGTTCAAATTAGTACAGCATACATAGAGCTTAGAGTTACCAGACATTCATCTTTCAGGATAAGGGAAAACCTCCACGTTATGTCATATCGGACGATTCATGAAATAATGTTCAAATGAGTACAGAGTACATAGAGCTTAGAATTACCAGACATTCATTTTCAGGATAAGAGAAAACCTCCAACGTTAAGTCATATCAGAGGATGAATGAAATGATGTTCAAATGAGTACAGCATACATAGAGCTTAGAGTTACAAGACATTCATCTTTCGGGATAAGGGAAAACCTCCAACGTTAAGTTATATCGGACGATGAATGAAATGATGTTCAAATGAGTACAGCATACATTCAGCTTAGAGTTACCAGACATTCATCTTTCAGGATAAAAGAAAACCTCCAACGTTAAGTTATATCGGACGATGAATGAAATGATGTTCAAATGAGTACAGCATACATACAGCTTAGAGTTACCAGACATTCATCTTTCAGGATAAAAGAAAACCTCCAACGTTAAGTTATATCGGACGATGAATGAAATGATGTTCAAATGAGTACAGCATACATACAGCTTAGAGTTACCAGACATTCATCTTTTAGGATAAAAGAAAACCTCCAACGTTAAGTTATATCGGACGATGAATGAAATGAGTTCAAATGAGTAGAAGGTACATAGAGCTTAGAGTTACCAGACATTCATCTTTCAGGAAAAGGGAAAACCTCCAACGTTAAGTCATATCGGACGATGAATGAAATGATGTTGAAATGAGTACAGGGTACATAGAGCTTAGAGTTACCAGACATTCATCTTTCAAGATAAGAGAAAACCTCCAACGTTAAGTCATATCGGACGATGAATGAAATG
The DNA here is from genome assembly GCA_030765055.1 of Mantis religiosa. Classification (NCBI taxonomy): domain Eukaryota; kingdom Metazoa; phylum Arthropoda; class Insecta; order Mantodea; family Mantidae; genus Mantis; species Mantis religiosa. The sequence goes on along the minus strand of CM060960.1, from coordinate 19,383,029 downwards.
ATGTTCAAATGAGTACAGGGTACATAGAGCTTAGGGTTACCAGACATGCATCTTTCAGGATAAGGTGAACGCGCTACTAACTTCAGTACAGAGCACAGCTTAACACAGTATATATTTACTTTTAATAGTTGAGTGCTTTTATTTTATCTTACTTTTTAACTTTGTTTGTGTAGCTTTTAGTTCTTAGAGTTAACTTCGGGCCCAAATGACCTTGTTGTGACGGGCCCTAAAACACCACACACTCACAATATAGACGAGCAAATGTTTACAATTCTAGGGCGATATTTCGCCTTAAATATTTCTTACTATTTCCAGTGAAACAGATGAAGGCTCGGAAAGCAATTAAGACACAAAATCTCTCTTCTGTCATTTTGTATAAATCCTCCGCTGCGAAAACAAACTGGACGCCATGTTCAACAGACCACACAGCCAAGGGCATTCTAAATGAGAGTCAGTGTTTGCAATATTCAGACCTTCATGCGGGTAGGTACTAGGAGGGAACGATACAGATATTGCTGGTCCTTTACTCCTCGTTGCGAAACTGTGAAATGGGACATCCTGTGGTGTGAGGGAAGTAGGCATCCTGTATCGCCCTCAAACTGCCTAATCTCCCCTTAATTATAGAAAAATTCTCTAACGTTTGTTGTTGGCTACACAAGTTGGTGGGCATGAACGCAGCTGTTGATGTCGATTTGCTGTATTTAGACCGTCAAAATGGCATTCGTAATAGAGTAGGCCTATGAGGAGAATTTTGGGGAGATATCAGAAGAAATTTTTCTACAGAGGCATAGACTGTCGAAATAAATTGCTATGAAGGTTACTGCGGAAGTACAACAGAGGTTAGAACATGCATCGAAAGGAATATGACGATCTCGCCTTAGCTTCAAGTATTAGTAACCTGGTGATTTTATACTTCCCTGAATTATGTGGATAATACACTGTCCACCTGCCGTTTTGAAACGTTCAAGTCACTTGTCCTTCGCACCTCGTTTTAAGTTTACGTAATACTGAGTTAGAACATGCATCGAAAGGAATATCCCGATCTCGCCTTTGCTTCAAGTATTAATAACTTTGCGAATTTATAGTTCAATGAATTATGTGGGTAACACACTGTCCTCCTCCCGTCTTGAAACGTTCAAGTCATTTGTCCTTCTTCACACCTCGCTTTAAATTTACGTAATACTGAGTTAGAACATGCATCGAAAGGAATATGCCGATCTCGTCTTTGCTTCAAGTATTAATAACTTTGCGAATTTATAATTCAATGAATTATGTGCATAATACACTGTCCACCTCCCATCTTGAAACGTTCAAGTCATCCGTCATTTGTCCTTCGCACCTCGTTTTAAATTTACGTAATACTGAGTTAGAACATGCATCGAAAGGAATATGACTATCTCGCCTTTGCTTCTAGTATTAATAACTTTGCGATTTTATAATTCACTGAATTATGTGGATAATACATTGTCCACCTTCCATCTTGAAACGTTCAAGTCACTCGTCACTTGACCTTCGCATCTCGTTTTAAATTTACGTAATACTGAGTTAGAACATGCATCGAAAGGAATATGTCGATGTCGCCTTTGTTTCAAGTATTAATAACTTTGCGATTTTATAATTCACTGAATTATGTGTCCATCTCCCATCTTGAAACGTTCAGGTCACTTGTCCTTCTTCACACATCGTTTTAAATTTACGTAATACTGAGTTAGAACATGCATCGAAAGGAATATGCCAATCTCGCCTTTGCTTCAAGTATTAATAAATTTGCGATTTTATAATTCACTGAATTATGTGTCCACCTCCCATCTTGAAACGTTTAAGTCACTTCTCCTTCTTCGCACCTCGTTTTAAATTTACGTAATAATGAGTTAGAAAATGCATCGAAAGGAATATGACTATCTCGCCTTTGCTTCAAGTATTAATAACTTTGCTATTTTATAATTCACTGAATTATGTGCATAATACACTGTCCACCTCCCGTCTTGAAACGTTTAAGTCACTTCTCCTTCTTCGCACCTCGTTTTAAATTTACGTAATAATGAGTTAGAAAATGCATCGAAAGGAATATGACTATCTCGCCTTTGCTTCAAGTATTAATAATTTTGCTATTTTATAATTCACTGAATTATGTGCATAATACACTGTCCACCTTCCATCTTGAAACGTTCAAGTTACTCGTCACTTGTCCTTCGCACCTCGTTTTAAATTTACGTAATACTGAGTTAGAACATGCATCGAAAGGAATATGCCAATCTCGCCTTTGCTTCAAGCATTAATAACTTTGCGATTTTATAATTCACTGAATTATGTGGATAATACACTGTCCACCCCCCGTCTTGAAACGTTTAAGTCACTTCTCCTTCTTCGCACCTCGTTTTAAATTTACGTAATAATGAGTTAGAAAATGCATCGAAAGGAATATGCCGATCTCACCTTTGCTTCAAGTATTAATAACCTTGCGATCTTATAATTCACTGAATTATGTGGATAATACATTGTTCACCTCCCGTCTTGAAACGTTTAAGTCACTTGTCCTTCTTCGCACCTCGTTTTAAATTTACGTAATAATGAGTTAGAACATGCATCGAAAGGAATATGCCAATCTCGCCTTTGCTTCAAGTATTAATAACTTTGTGATTTTATAATTCACTGAATTATGTGCATAATACACTGTCCACCTTCCATCTTGAAACGTTCAAGTTACTCGTCACTTGTCCTTCGCACCTCGTTTTAAATGTACGTAATACTGAGTTAGAACATGCATCGAAAGGAATATGCCGATCTCACCTTTGCTTCAAGTATTAATAACCTTGCGATTTTATAATTCACTGAATTATGTGGATAATACACTGTCCACCTCCCGTCTTGAAACGCTCAAGTCTCTCGTCACTTGTCCTTCGCATCTCGTTTTAAATTTACGTAACACTGAGTTAGAACATGCATGGAAAGGAATATGCCGATCTCGCCTTTGCCTCAAATATTAATAACTTTGCGATTTTATAATTCATTGAATTATGTGGAAATAAAATGAAATGTGTAGTGTTTAACGCCCACTTTTATTACATACGGCACTGCAGGCGATGGCACTGATGATACATGAGATGAAGATGGAGCACCGGTGGAATGAGATGGCGGGGGAAACCGGAGATCCAGGAGAAAAGCCGCCCCAGCGCCGAGTTGTCCACCACAAATCTCACTTTGCTGTCTCCTGGGATCGAACCCGGGCCGCCGTGGTGAGAGCCAAGCGGTCTAACCACTGAGCCACGGCGCGGCCCGAATTATGTGGGCAATACTGTCCACCTTCCGTCTTGAAACGTTCAAGTCAGTCGTCACTTGTCTTTCGCTCCTCGTTTTAAATTTCCGTAATACTGAGTTAGAACATGCATCGAAAGGAATATGCCGATTTCGCCTTTGCTTTAAGTATTAATAACTTCGCGATTTTATAATTCACTGAATTATGTGCCCACATCCCGTCTTGAAACGTTCAAATCACTTATGCTTCTTCGCACCTCGTTTTAAATTTACGTAATATTGACGAAGTTGTTTGCTGCTTGTAGTAGTGATATATGTATTTGAATTAAATTCGTTTCCGATACTCTCCCACGTGACATCTTTCCCTTTTACATTCCCCGCATCCGTCCTTTTATTTTCCACGATATCCTTACACTTCGTTTATAATTCAATAAGCAATTATTTCTCCATCGATGAGAACTTTGTCTCACGGCTTTTGTTTATGATTTCATTCACCCGCTATGTGCAGACGAAAATGAAAACAAAATCGCATCGCAGTGCATTCAGAAAATAATACGACTCATCCATAGCCTTCTATAGCTGTAATATTTACAAGTTTCTTTGCGTTACATTTGTTGACGTCGATTTTAACATCTGTTGTTGAAATCGGGCATTACAGTTCGTAATTAGACAAGTTATTGTTTGCAATATTTGAAGAACCCGTAAATATAAATCTTTCTGATAAACATTATTTTGTTTTCCGTAAATATATAAAGATATTATTTCTCCCACGCGCGAACCCGCGACTTATAATTATCCATAAGAGAAACAGAGAAACTGCAAGTTAATTCCGGAAACTTCCAAAGACTGCACTTGCTTTTTATTTATGGTCATTGCAAAGGCTAAACGCACGGGAAATTGTAGACGCTTAAAATCAAAAGGTAAATCTGTTGGAATCATCAGAATACGCGGGATCAAATATCCTCTCCTTTGTACTTTCCCGTGATGACATTATGCATTAGCTTTTTCACAGAACACAAGTTATAAAGAAGATATCCAACGATTTGCCCATATTTGGCAACAATTATCTGTGGTCAAATATTTATAGTGTTCAGAAATTAATTCTGTGTGTAATCTTCGAAAAGTATACCATCACAATTGTAGTCACGAGTGGGATATTATCACCATGGAGGCCGCATTGGAAAATATTCTACAGAAAATGGAAGAAATGAAGACGGCAAACGAAAACGTCAACGCCGAGATGTAAGAAATGAAGGCGGCTAACGACAACATCACCAAGAAAATGGAAGAAATGAAGAGTTAACAACGAAGACGTAAACGGCAAACAACAACCTGGCAGCGGAATTGAAAGAAATAAAGACGGCGAATGAGACCTTCGCTGCGAAGACGGAAGCTGCAAACAAGAGCCTGACCGCCAAGATGACCGAACTGATCACGGAAATGAAAGCGGCAAACGAGACCCTCGCCGCTAAGTTTGAAGAGCAGTTGACCAGCGTAAGGGATAACGTCGCGGCGCGTGGACTAGCGCCTGAACGATTTAAAGGAAAAGACCGACAACAAATCCAAGTCCCTGAACGCCATGTTGGAAGACGTCGTCGGCAGGAGGTTAAAGGATTTAAAGGTCGACGCGTCGGGACGCGACACAACATCTGCGCGCGTCAAAGCTCCAAACTACGACGGCACGACAACTTTCGAAATCTTCCGCCGTCAGTTTGACACGGTGGGCAAACACAACAAATGGTCACCAGAGGAAGAGGCCACACAGTTAATAGCCAGCCTCCAGGGACGGGCGGCGGAAGTCCTGAACGCGGTACAGACAACGTCGGCACCCAAGGACATCTGGGAGGCCCTGGAGAATCGCTTTGGAAACCACCGCTTAGCCGCAGCGCACCGCAGCCAGGGGAATCGCTGCAGGAGTTCGCCCTGGCAGTTGAGCAACTGGCCTGCAAGGCCCTAGTCGACCTCCCACCAGAGTTCGTATCCCGGGAAGCTGCCTACACATTCGTTGACGGGGTACGAGACACGGAGATTCGTCAGCGCCTAATTATCGGCGATTATAAAATCATACACGAGGTGCCAACGGCAGCATTAAGGATGGAGGCGGCCAAAGTAACAGCTATCCCGACGTCGAGAACGAGGAGTGTCCGCTACACTGGAGACAGAAGATCAACCGAGGGACGCCGGCGAAGACTTAGTGGCCTGTGTTGAGCGTGTGGACAGCCGGGACACCTGGAGAGAGACTGCCCACACCAGGAAGAGCAGCTGGAAAACGAGTAAGGGCCGTCATGGAGAGGGGCACGTCGGCGCCTTCACCACCATCCCCTCGAGTGACACTGTGCGCCGTCAGCCGACGTATGGATGACAACCTCATCGCGGACGGCTGGGTGAGAGGGAAGCCGTGCCGCGTGCTGGTGGACATAAGGACAGCCGTGACCATCATCAGACCTGACGTGGCGAAGGGTTTGCCGACGAGGAAGCCAAGCCGACCATACCAGCTTGTGACGGCATCGGGGGACACCTGCCTGTGGAGAAGGAGGCCCTATTGAAGTTGACCTTGGGACGGAGTGCCGTACGTCTGTGGGTGTTCGTTGCGAAGGTGGCTGAGGAGGTGATATTGGGATTGAATGCCCTCAGGAGCCACGAGGCGACGCAGACGCAGTGAAACTCTCTGCAAGGAAACTTCGACCGCGCCACTGAGGATGTCTACCGCAGTTGTGGATGAAACGTTTAGATGTTCTTACGCCAACAGACCACCGCAAAACAGTCCGGAAATAATTAATTGTATTATGGACTCTGGCCGTGAAAGCTTACGTTCTCTCATGTTACACATCAGCTTTTGCATTCTATTTTCTTACATCTAGACAGCGGTCCTAAAACAGCGTTGTTTTTCTCTGCACTTTACAACGCGTCAAGTTTTGTTCCTCCCTGTTAATAATACGTTGTTTACAATTTACGTTGGTGACAGTGTTGCGACATTATCTGGAACTCGGGACATTGTCATTAGCAAGTGCATTGCTATCCAAAAGCATCTGTTTTCATTTCCATAATGAGGCACGAAGCGATTAGCAACTCCCGTAGGATTTGATAAAACTCCATGGCATTACACGGAGATGATGACATCGAATCCCTAAGTGCCGACGTACACGGCCCATGAGAACACGGTCGCATGCAAACAGAAATTCATTTCCATTAAAGTTACCAGTTGTATGATGTATTATTCACAAGGCAGTTTCCAAAGCCGCCTGCATGGCTCTATGTGAAATTTCGTTTCTCTTTTGTTGCGAACGCGAGCGGTGTGGGGAGAAAAAAAAAAGGAAGTACGAACTCGCATTCATCTTGCGTGCAACATAAAATGATAAAACAATTGAATAGATGCAGGAATACATGCGTAAATGAAAGCAAAATAGAGAGGAATATTAATGCTCTACCTTCGTGTACTAAAATAAAAATCTCATTTGCGATGCGTATGTATAAAAGTACTGCTGAAACAACACGCATATAGAACATAACAGAGAGAGAAAATAATTACACCTTTTTAAATCAGAATAAATGTTTGATAACCGTGATGGCTGTAATTACAAAACGGTTCTAGAAAACTAACATTGTGCACGTTCGTAATAAATATTTCTCATGAAATTTAGTAGAGTATTTTACACGTTGTCCTATGTAATGTTTTTTTTTAATTAACCATGAGTAGTGTGCCAGCCTTTGCAGCGTGTAGTCCGCACATTTAAGAGGTCCCGAGATCGAATCTGCGTCAGGGTGAATTATATAATATTAAATGTTGGGTATTTCTTAAAGCTTCCCCAGGCGCTTCGTTTTGTAAGGTAAAACTGTTCTCACCCCTAACCACAATGTCATAAACAACTTAGGTTACACTTACCGGGGCGGAAGGGTAAAAAATGTTAGGCTCGAAATACAGTGCATGAAACCGCTCTTCAGGATGATCTAAATGAAATCTGTAATTGGGCTGCGGCTAACAAAATGTCAATTAATGCCAAGAAAAATAAGTCCATTGTTTTTAGTGGAACTAAGGGCAAAATTATTGTTAACTATCACATGGGAGGGGTGCAAATTCCACAGGTGGACAGCTGCAAATACTTGGGAGTGTACCTGGCAAGTAATGCTGGATGGAACGAACAAGTAAATTCCACATCTAGGAATGCGTGGAAGGCATTACATTTCGTAATGAGAATATTGAAAAAGGGGAGCGCTAGGTCCAGGGAAATTGCCTACAAGGCCTTAGTGCGGCCGGTTATGGAATATGGAGTAGCATGCTGGGACCCGTATAGAGCTAATCAAATCCATCCATTAGAAAAAATACAGAAGAGGGCAATAAAATTCATAAAAAGAGGCAAGTATTTTGGACCTATAAAAGGAGATGAGACTAAATGGGAGGAATTAAGAATTAGGCGTAAAAAAACATAGGTTGGTAGCATTATTCAAAGCTAATGCTGGTGTAAAGGCATGGGTGGACGTTAGTGTAAGTTTAGATAATCCGGATTATTATGGATGAAACGATCATAGGTATAAAATTAAGGGTAGAAGATACAGAACCGATGTAGGACACTTTTCTTTTGTTAATAGAACCATTGAAGAATGGAATGAATTGCCTGTAGCAGTCTTTCAGGGCCGTCCCCTGTCAATGAAGAAATTTAGAAAAAATCTAGATAGTTTATAGTTTAACTTTTGGATTATAATGGTATATAATATGTAAATAGAGAAGTAATTAGATGTGTTTTAAGTGACTAAAGTTAAAATAATATCATGTTTGTATTGTTTATTGTGTTATTGTTGTAAATCTAGTATTTGTAATTTGATCTGTATTCTTAACTCTGCCACCGGGTAGTACCCAATTGCAGTGAATAAATACATACACATACATACATAGCTGAAAATACCCAGGGTTGCCTATGTTTAAAATAACATTTAGAAGGAACAAAACGTCAAGCTGATTTCACTGTACGAACAAGTCATTTGGTTTACTTATTCATATTTTCAAATGAATTTTAAATAATTAATGTATCCTATAATAATACATAATGTTACAACGCTTTATAAGAAAAGTGAAAAGAGATATATTACCTATGCTGTTATGGTATAGTACTTACATGACCTACAAGAACTAACTGCGTATTATTAACCTAATATCCTAGGAAAGCTTGTTAAAACACCATTACAATTTTAAAAGGGTTAAATTGCATCAATGTACATGAATTTGCGAGGGATATTTACTTGCAAATTAACACTTTGGATATTCTGGTAGTTAATAATAATTTATAAGCAAAGATTGCACGTTAGACCTTTGTTTATTGCAATCGTGAGCCGATTTATTCTAAAACATTTTCCTATATGCTATGGCAGCTACAGATGGTGAATGTCAGTTGGTATAACAAAGCAGTAAATACTACAAAAGTAAAACAAACGAACTAAGGAGTTAAAAGAAAAACTACGACGGCTGTTTAATAAAGAATGATCATAATTTCTTTACGGTCATAATTTTTCGCACCAAAATTCAGTATTATTATTCCTGTTAGCTTAATGTGAAACAAAAACGCCGTAGTAGTTTCATTGTTGGTACTCCTGGTTCCCGCCTGTGAGAAACAGGCAAGTTCAGGCATGTTCAGTATCGCCTACCGCTGTAATGGAGGTAACATGCAGTTAAAGTTGATGTTAGAGGAAGATCCGGAGTTTCTTTCAAACGTAATCACTGCTGATGAAACTTGGCTACATCATTTTGATCCTGAGAGCAAACAGCAAAGCTCAGTGTGGAAATCTCCTTTATCACCAACACCCAAAAAAGAAAAAGTGGTTGCCTCTGCTGGGAAAGCTATGGTTCATGTAATTCTTTTATATTTATGGAATGGTTTATCAGCATGTTGTACCTGCACACACATCAGTAACTCGACAATACTACAGCGATGTCTTGAAAACATTGCAAGTCATATCAGGCGCAAAAGACCACATTTCCGTGAAGCAGGCTGGATGCTGCACCACGATAATGCACGGTCGTATATTGCCAATGTTGTTGCAGAATATCTTGCAAAAATCAAGGTGAAGTACATCCCTCACCCTCCGTATAGTCCGGAGTTAGCCCCATGTGACTTTTTTCTATTCCCTAACTTGAAGAAACGCCTTCGTTGGAGGCATTTTCCATCATCAGAAGCAGTGGGGAAGGCTGTGGAGGCGATTTTGAAGGATCTCTCAAAAATGGCTTCTAGCATGTCTTTGAAGACTGGCAGAAAAGCTGGGACAAGTGCCTCGCATTCAGGAGAGACTATTTGGAGAAGGACTATCAAAATTATAAGGATGAGTAAAGCTACGTTGTCAAAACAAATTGTGATCATTCTTTATTGAACAGCGCTGGTAGTTAACGTTTACAGTAACACTGTTCGCCTCATCAGTTGCATTTCTTGCCCAATTGTTCCCTTTAACTCTTCAGGATCTCTTAGTCGGTCCGTCTAAACCCTCCACTTCAAATACCCCCACAAGAAAATGTCTAAAGGGTTCAGGTTAGGACATCTTGGCGGCCATTCAATACTTCCTCTTCTGCCAATTCATCTTCCTGGAAATTCATGATTTAGCTAATTCATCATCTCCCTTCCATAACGTGCTGGCGAGTAGATAAATATAGGCTTTCTTCCACTGATAATAAAACATTAAGAGATTTATCACCATATGTGATTCGTTTCGGCCTTCCAGACTGTATTATTTTTAACACTTACAGTTCCATTGAATTTTTTTTTTCAAGATTTTGTATACCGTAGTATTAGTAATCCCTCGTTCTGGATACATTTCTTTAAAAAATACACAAACCTCTTCTAGCGTCTTTAACCTATCGCCGTATCGGATCAATTCGTTGTCGTTCTGTAAATTGTACCGTGAATAATTACTTTTAGGAAGATTTTCCAATGAAGTAGGCATTGTTGCCTTGTTAGCTTAGCTTTTGTCTGTATTTCTTCAATCCAAAGCCTACATAGTGAAGTAGCCTACTGTATTGTTTAATTCAAAACCTACAAGTCAATTTGAAGTAATGGTGCGTCTTCTTTTGTTTAGTACACATACAGGAAGGTCTTAATAAGCTTAAATTGGGGTTTGAAAGGGCATGTTGATATCTTACGGCCTTTTCTAAAATATATCACTTCATATAATTGCAACAGCGACAGGTTAAGACACTGTTCCATAGTTCATACTCCCTCGATATAAACACTCCATTATTACAAGCCTTGTTTCCTTCCGCGGAGATTTAAACGGATGTCTTTGGTCTTATACTGTTTATTGAGGATTATTTAAATAATTTGGAAATGAATTCATTTGAACTTGAACAAAGTTTGCAAGTTAACGCCGGCAAGTTACCAAAGAAGTAGAGAAACAGTATACCGTCACATACAATCGTATACAAATTTAAAGAAAACAAGTGAAAATCTGTCGTGCTGTCGGCAGATTTTCGAAGATCAAAAAAGAGAAGAGCGTGTCATTGCTACATCCAAATGTACACTGCTATTTCCACACAATTTTAACATTCTGGGCTGTCTAAAAATGGTACAGACAATTTTATCCAATCTTTTTCTTTCTGTAAATGTTTCTAATCACATACTAAGACTATTTTCTCACTAAATGCCAGAAATGCATTTCCTTCTTGAAGTGATTTCGGTTATGAAAGATTGTCATTTATGTAAGACGCACCCTTAGATGAAATTCCAGCACATAGAAGATGACAGCGTCTTCACGTCTTTTGCTCTAACGTATTTCAGAGTTAGACGAACTAACTTTAGAGATTTTATGGTTTTCCTAGTTCTCTGGATGCAACTTGATTGTTGGACAAGCATTTCCACAACAACTTTACTCCAGGATTTTCCTGCAGTGACACAGTTGCTGTCCCATTCGGAAGAGACAAGGAAGGATGCCACTCCGACAGAACAATGCCGGGGAGTGGTTAGGGACATAATTCTGTTTGTAACCGACACAGGAAGTGATGTCTCTGCCCAAATTAATACACAGGAGTTATTGTTACGTAAAGAATGGCGAAATATACCCCGCCTCCGTTACGTAGATGGCAGCGTGCCTGTTCAAGAGGCCCCTAGTTCAAATCTTGGTCAGGGTGAGCTACCTGGATAAGGTATTTTCTGCTGTTTTCCTTTATACTGAAAGACGAATGTCTGGTAACTCTAAGTTCTATGTAACCTGTACTCATTTGAACATCATTTCATTCATCGTCCAATATAACCTAAAACTGGAGGTTTTCGCTTATCCTGAAAGATGAGTATCTGGTAACTTTAAGCTCTATATATCCTGCACTTATTTGAACATTATTTCATTCATCGTCATATATAACTTAACAATGGAAGTTTCCCCTTATTCTTAAAGATAAATGTCTGGTAACTCTAAGCTCTAGTCACCCTGTACTCATTTGAACATCATTTCATTCATCGTCCGATATGATTTAACGTTGGAGGTTTTCACTTATCCTGAAAGATGAATGTCTGGTAACTCTAAGCTCTATGTACCCTGTACTCATTTGAACAACATTTCATTCATCGTCCGATATGACTTAACGTTGGAGGCTTTCCCTTCTCCTCAAAGGGCTATGGCATTGAATTTTTCAGTCTGACTCAACGTTTCCACAATTTAGCCTACACACGGCCAGTGTGAAAGATTAATTAATTTCCATTAATTAACCTAATAGTGGTTAACTATAAAGCCCGGGCCTTAAAGTACTTACATGTAGTAAGTCGCCATTAAGGGAGTTGTCTCATGTGTTTATGAGAACTCCTAAGTGGTTTACCGGGAAAATACGAGTCAGTTGGAGAATTTAATGTCATATCGGCACGTTGGCCATAGTAGCACAATGGTAGTGCGGCTGGACGGAAACCAGAAGATCCGTGGTTCAAATCCCGGCTATAGCATTGAATTTTTCAGTCTGACTCAACGTTTCCACAATTTAGCCTACGCACGGCCAGTGTGAAATAATAATTAATTTCCATTAATTAATTCTATTACGTATTGAAACTAGAAGTCGAAATGACGATATCGAGTTACACTATCGAGTATCGATAAAAACTGGTATCGACCTATTGCTAAGATAAACCCAAAACAGTGTAGTGCTGAGAAATTTGCTGAACAAGGAAATTAGGAGCACTGCCGTGAAGAACGCAGGGCACGAGCGGCAAATGCAAGGTAATTTGGTTCCGGTCCACCGAACCTGTTACTCTATATCTACACAATGCACCTGGCAAGCTACTACCTCGTTTTACCTGCCATTACCGCGATTCAAAATGAGCCTTTTATTGACGTTAACCTATGCTCAACCAAAGCCTCCATTATCCTTTCTTCTGTTTGCTTAGCATTCCTTTACAGCAATAGAATATAAACCGCTTTTGTTTCGCCATGCATTCTTCATGGAGTAACAACAACCTGGAAAGTCAAAGCCTTCCTGATAGCTATCTTTTATTATGATAATTTCTTTTGTATTCTAATATGCAGGCCCTGTAAACATAGACACGAAATTGATATAAATTTAGGAGGGGGAACAACTGTGTAATAAAAAAACCAGGTAATAATATATTCCGTGCAACTTTTAAATTTAGTTGAGAAAATCCGAGTTATCCAGAGAATGACAGAAAAACAATAAGAAAACATGTACATTACCGAAATATTTTAACAGAGTTTATAAATTACTATCGGCACACTTTCACCTAAAAGCACATACTCCATGTACTGTAATAGCCTATGGATTTGTACTGTACTACAAACTAGTTGGTAGTAAAAAGGGCAATGAGCTTCAGCTGCCTCAGTTTAGTGTATCCCTTATCTCACATCCGCTTTAACATTAGAAGTTCATTTGTCTTGACTCTCGAAATAAAACATCAATTTCTCTATGTTTGTTACTGCTTGTGTGTGGGTCATAACAACAGCGAGCTTCTGCTGTCTCAGTTTAGTGTATCCCTTATCTCACATCCGCTTTAACATTAGAAGTTCATTTGTCTTGACTCTCGAAATAAAACATCAATTTCTCTATGTTTGTTACTGCTTGTGTGTGGGTCATAACAACAGCGAGCTTCTGCTGTCTCAGTTTAGTGTATCCCTTATCTCACATCCGCTTTAACATTAGAAGTTCATTTGTCTTGACTCTCGAAATAAAACATCAATTTCTCTATGTTTGTTACTGCTTGTGTGTGGGTCATAACAACAGTGAGCTTCTGCTGTCTCAGTTTAGTGTATCGCTTTTCTCACTTCCGCTTTAACATTAGAAGTTCATTTGTATTGACTCTCGAAATAAAACATCAATTTCTCTATGTTTGTTACTGCTTGTGTGTGGGTCATAACAGCAGTGAGCTTCTGCTGTCTCAGTTTAGTGTATCCCTTATCTCACATCCGCTTTAACATTAGAAGTTCATTTGTCTTGACTCTCGAAATAAAACATCAATTTCTCTATGTTTGTTACTGCTTGTGTGTGGGTCATAACAACAGCGAGCTTCTGCTGTCTCAGTTTAGTGTATCCCTTATCTCACATCCGCTTTAACATTAGAAGTTCATTTGTCTTGACTCTCGAAATAAAACATCAATTTCTCTATGTTTGTTACTGCTTGTGTGTGGGTCATAACAGCAGTGAGCTTCTGCTGTCTCAGTTTAGTGTATCGCTTATCTCACATCCGCTTTAACATTAGAAGTTCATTTGTCTTGACTCTCGAAATAAAACATCAATTTCTCTATGTTTGTTACTGATTGTACGTGGATCATAGCAGCAGCGAGCTTCTGCTGTCTCAGTTTAGTGTATGACTTATCTCACATCCGCTTTAACATTAGAAGTTCATTTGTATTGACTCTCGAAATAAAACATCAATTTCTCTATGTTTGTTACTGCTTGTACGTGGGTCATAACAGCAGCGAGCTTCTGCTGTCTCAGTTTAGTGTATCGCTTATCTCACATCCGCTTTAACATTAGAAGTTCATTTGTCTTGACTCTCGAAATAAAACATCAATTTCTCTATGTTTGTTACTGCTTGTGTGTGGGTCATAACAACAACGAGCTTCTGCTGTCTCAGTTTAGTGTATCCCTTATCTCACATCCGCTTTAACATTAGAAGTTCATTTGTCTTGACTCTCGAAATAAAACATCAATTTCTCTATGTTTGTTACTGCTTGTGTGTGGGTCATAACAACAGCGAGCTTCTGCTGTCTCAGTTTAGTGTATCCCTTATCTCACATCCGCTTTAACATTAGAAGTTCATTTGTCTTGACTCTCGAAATAAAACATCAATTTCTCTATGTTTGTTACTGCTTGTGTGTGGGTCATAACAACAGTGAGCTTCTGCTGTCTCAGTTTAGTGTATCGCTTTTCTCACTTCCGCTTTAACATTAGAAGTTCATTTGTATTGACTCTCGAAATAAAACATCAATTTCTCTATGTTTGTTACTGCTTGTGTGTGGGTCATAACAGCAGTGAGCTTCTGCTGTCTCAGTTTAGTGTATCGCTTATCTCACATCCGCTTTAACATTAGAAGTTCATTTGTCTTGACTCTCGAAATAAAACATCAATTTCTCTATGTTTGTTACTGCTTGTGTGTGGGTCATAACAACAGCGAGCTTCTGCTGTCTCAGTTTAGTGTATCCCTTATCTCACATCCGCTTTAACATTAGAAGTTCATTTGTCTTGACTCTCGAAATAAAACATCAATTTCTCTATGTTTGTTACTGCTTGTACGTGGGTCATAACAGCAGTGAGCTTCTGCTGTCTCAGTTTAGTGTATCGCTTATCTCACATCCGCTTTAACATTAGAAGTTCATTTGTCTTGACTCTCGAAATAAAACATCAATTTCTCTATGTTTGTTACTGCTTGTGTGTGGGTCATAACAGCAGTGAGCTTCTGCTGTCTCAGTTTAGTGTATCGCTTATCTCACATCCGCTTTAACATTAGAAGTTCATTTGTCTTGACTCTCGAAATAAAACATCAATTTCTCTATGTTTGTTACTGATTGTACGTGAATCATAGCAGCAGCGAGCTTCTGCTGTCTCAGTTTAGTGTATGACTTATCTCACATCCGCTTTAATATAAGAAGTTCATTTGTCTTGACTCTCGAAATAAAACATCAATTTCTCTATGTTTGTTACTGATTGTACATGGATCATAGCAGCAGCGAGCTTCTGCTGTCTCAGTTTAGTGTATGACTTATCTCACATCCGCTTTAAATAAGAAGTTCATTTGTCTTGACTCTCGAAATAAAGCATCAATTTCTCTAAGCTTGTTACTGCTTGTACGTGGGTCATAATAACAGCGAGCTTCTGCTGTCTCAGTTTAGTGTATCCCTTATCTCACATCCGCTTTAACATTAGAAGTTCATTTGTCTTGACTCTCGAAATAAAACATCAATTTCTCTATGTTTGTTACTGATTGTACGTGGATCATAGCAGCAGCGAGCTTCTGCTGTCTCAGTTTAGTGTATGACTTATCTCACATCCGCTTTAATATAAGAAGTTCATTTGTCTTGACTCTCGAAATAAAACATCAATTTCTCTATGTTTGTTACTGATTGTACATGGATCATAGCAGCAGCGAGCTTCTGCTGTCTCAGTTTAGTGTATGACTTATCTCACATCCGCTTTAAATAAGAAGTTCATTTGTCTTGACTCTCGAAATAAAGCATCAATTTCTCTAAGTTTGTTACTGCTTGTACGTGGGTCATAATAACAGCGAGCTTCTGCTGTCTCAGTTTAGTGTATCGCTTATCTCACATCCGCTTTAAATAAGAAGTTCATTTGTCTTGACTCTCGAAATAAAACATCAATTTCTCTATGTTTGTTACTGCTTGTGTGTGGGTCATAACAACAGTGAGCTTCTGCTGTCTCAGTTTAGTGTATCGCTTTTCTCACTTCCGCTTTAACATTAGAAGTTCATTTGTATTGACTCTCGAAATAAAACATCAATTTCTCTATGTTTGTTACTGCTTGTACGTGGGTCATAACAACAGTGAGCTTCTGCTGTCTCAGTTTAGTGTATCGCTTATCTCACTTCCGCTTTAACATTAGAAGTTCATTTGTCTTGACTCTCGAAATAAAGCATCAATTTCTCTATGTTTGTTACTGCTTGTACGTGGGTCATAACAGCAGTGAGCTTCTGCTGTCTCAGTTTAGTGTATCGCTTATCTCACATCCTCTTTAACATTAGAAGTTCATTTGTATTGACTCTCGAAATAAAGCATCAATTTCTCTATGTTTGTTACTGCTTGTACGTGGGTCATAATAACAGCGAGCTTCTGCTGTCTCAGTTTAGTGTATCGCTTATCTCACATCCGCTTTAACATTAGAAGTTCATTTGTCTTGACTCTCGAAATAAAACATCACTTTCTCTATGTTTGTTACTGGTTGTGTGTGGAGCAAAACCACAGTTGGTTCATCAACACTGTCTGAATCTAAATACTCTTCATTTTCAGTAACACTGCATGATGTAATAATACCTTCCAACCTCGTCATTGTCAATGTCTTTTTTAACAACACCGGAACAACCATCGGTTTTTTTTTAATATGTCTATTAAATCTTCTTCCGCGTTTATTTTTCATTCTTCTCTGAAGACTTTCTGGCAAGTCACACACACCAGGCCACAATTTTATCAGAGAATTCGCTCGCTGACAAGAGAATTGGAGTTATGTACTTTGTGGAATGGGAATTTACAGGTCTTCATTTACTATCTGACCAACATACTTTGTTGTCGCCATCACTTTCCCAGTCAAAAAAAAAAAAAAATGTCTTTTTTTTTTTTTTTTTTTTTTTTCCTTAAGCCGATTCCCCCTTTGTAGTCCACTTATTGGACTGTATTTTTGTTTCGGGCGTATAATGGTGTATCCAAGATTCAACAGTAATTAATCGGCGCAAAAACTCGGATTCATTGCGCCTAAACTGCCCCAACAGAGCGTTGGAAATGTTCGAACACGTTTTTGGTCTAACGTGAGCAAACGCGGCACCCTAAGTGCGGATAGATTTCTCATGTCTAAATGTTGATTTAATATGTGAGAAACACGTTCTTTTGACATGTTCAGAGCCTCTGCTATCTCTCTCACTTTAATTTGGCGGTCGTCTAGCACCATTTGGTGAACTTTGGCGATGTTTTTGTCGGAGTTGCAGTTTTTGGACGTCCCGAACGTTCATCGTCTCCCAAGCTCTTAGGGTCACGTTTAAATTCAGCTACCCAAAATTTCACTGTGGCAAATGATGGTGCAGAGTCCCCATACACAGAATCCAAGTCATCTTTGATTTGCGAAGGCGTATTACCTTTCAAAAACAAATATTTAATGAGAGCTCGATACTCGATTTTGTCCATTTTCATAAAAACACTCACATCTACTTACTCGAATGATTATTACTAAGAACTAAGCGTCCAAAATGGCTGCAACTTTGGTGAGTAACCAACAACAGATGAACATCGAAATATAATAGCTTATATTTAGGAGTGCTGCCATCTTCATGTTGAGGTCGGAAACTTTTCATACCATTCTCGTATGTTAGAAGCGTCAAGCGTGGATTATTACAGAATCGAGCAATAAATACCGAAATTCTTTTATACATTTGTCTTATGTATGTTTTTATAGCATTTTCAACGGAATATTAATAAACAATTTTACTAATGAACTTTGTCAGTGTCATCTAGAATTTCCAGTACCAACCCTTGCCGAATCAAAAGCAAAAATTGATATGATGGTTTTATCAGTTGTTTGATAGTCGATTTCTGACTTAAAGCAGGTTGTTTCGACGATGAAGAGATATAATATTTCAATGAAATTATGATGAACGAGATATTGAACAGGAATGGAAAATTGGGTGCGTGTTGATTACTAAAAAACTGAAATAACGCGTGAAATAATAATTTTTGAAACAACGTACTTATTCTGTTCAAATTTGTCATTCATTGTAAGAAGTCATTGCTGATTTATTTTCCCTTCTACTGTATATTGTATGTTACAACAGCCACCAAATTCATACTAGTAGATATGGCTTCTTTCTTCTCTGTAAATATCATGTGGAAGACGTGGAAACTCAGGCCCGTTAAAAAAAAAAAAAAGTCCAACGTTAGGTTAACTGTAAAAGAATGATCTGTTAGATTTAGATGTAATCTAGTCCCAGAATAGCATCTTGTTTGAAAAGTACGAGATTATAGCCTGAATCTGCACTCGCAAAGTGAAGACGAGGGAGTTCGGAACGAAATGATGCTATCTCCTTGACGGCCTTTGATGCTGCAGGTAATTTTTGAGAAAACTGTTGGAAATGATGGTTCTTCTTTCAGAATGTGTGGTTAGCAGATAAATGAACACTGCTAATTTACTCTTTAACCCTTCCTTTAGGTTCCTCTACACAAAAGCAATCTTTCTCCCCATCAGCTCCCACGACCAAACCAAAATTATTAAACTAACCTCTAATTTCTTTATCTTGAAGCTGCTTCAGTATATTTTGCCCTTTCAATACCGTCCCGCCAAATGTAAACACTGCTGAGGGCAAAATACGTCTCACATCTTGTAAGAAGTCATTCAAGCAAAATATGACCGAAGCAGTAAAAGAAGTCATATGGTTTTTGATTGGATTTATCACATAGTAAAAACATCCACTCACTGATTTCTTAATATTAGTTGGACACAATTTTCTAGTCTACCGTGCTAGCGAAATGTATTAGAACGTAACTACAGCAAACATTTCTTTCACGAGGAAACAAATGACATATCGTGCCTTATAAACAGATTAGATTCTTTTCTGTTTTGCTATGTCTTAGTAGATAAATCGTGGCCATCTATATATTGTATGAATTAAATATCCGATGTATTTTCTTATTTCACACACTTCTTCTGCAGAGTAGGCAATTGTTTTCTATTCTGTGGTACTCTTAACGAAAATTCAAAACCTTCTTTGCAAATATGTTTCTTTTAGCCCTATTACATACATTTATATAGTGCGATCCAATAAACCTGGACCATTTCAATAGGCCATAATTTTTGAAGCAATAATAGGACATGCTTGCAACTTTGGTAGAATATAATACATAATTGGGAGATTACATTACACTATTTACATCTAAGAGAAAATGTTGTAAGTGTCCTCCACCAGCACCTATACATGTTTGTACTCGTCTTACCATATTCTCTGAAGTTTTACGGAGAGTATCCCCGCCAATGTTACTTATTTCGGTTCTAATGGATTCCTTGAGAACATCAATTGTCCGTAGCCTACTCTTGTACACTCTATTCTTTAGATACCTACCCCCACAAGAAAAAAAAACGGGTGAGGGTAGGTCAGGGGATCTGGGAGAGCCAAAGACCTTCTAAGACTATTCGGTTATCAAAGAAACTGGTTACAAGTTCCGTTGTATGGCACGTTGCTCCATCTTGCTGGAAATAACCTTCTCTCAATTCGATATCATCTAGCTGCTCCACAAATGTCTTGAAGATACCCATATAAAGTTCAGTGTCTACAGTCGTATCAAAGAAAATGAGACCAACGATCCTGGGAGCTGAATACTCCCACCTTTTCATCATGCAGTGGGGTTTCGTGGATCACTTGGGGGTTTACAGCAGCCCAGTATCTGGTGTTTTGTGTGTTTATGTAGCCTGACAGAAGAAACCATGCCTCATCTGTAAACCACGTTATGGAGAGAATGTCTGGACGTGGAATAAGAGTACAGATGTATTATTTTATCTTGACAGGAATTCTGCGCGGTAGGGATGAGTAGCAACTGTGGTGGGGATAGTCCACATATCGCCACAATGCGTCACACGCGTAAGATTACGAGAGGGGAGGGCGGTGCATAAGGTGTTTAAAAGCAAATTTCATTCTCAAAACCAGTTTTGCAGCTCTTATAAACTGAGTTACAATTCTTACTATGTTAGTACCCTCCACGCTTTTGTTGGATCTTAAATAGTACATAGGCGTTTAGAACAAAACCCTGTTCTCCTCCAGCAGGCATGATAAACAACTGTCGGCCTTTCAATATCGCCGCAGAGTCCCTGAAAAGTATTTCACTCCAAGCATATGGTCTAGTATGTGCTGTATTTATATAAGTTTCATCCATATAAACTATGTAAACTTCAGTTCGATATCTCCGAATATTTCGTAAATACTTAAGCCTTTTTGCACGTATGGTGCGATGTTCGATTAAAATTTGTCTGTCACGCTTAGTGTTTTTTTTTTTTTTTTCAAATAATCCTAGCTTCAAAAGAACTCTTCTTAATGTTCAGACACTGCCTTGGAAGTCAATAGAATTTTTAGCTTCATAAGCACTTTCTTCAAAGTTGGTCTTTGTTTATCTGTGCTTTAAAAATTATTCATCGTTCGCCTAACTACTTCTGAATTAAAACATCCAAATTAGATTTTGTGCATGTTCTTAATCTTTGTTTACTGGGCATAGAGAATGACGTTGTTGCACTAGCACCAATGGCTCTTCTTTCCTTAATAACTCTTCTAAACTGCTTTCAGACACAACTATTGCCTCAGATATCCTTCCCCAGATTTTTATAGCTGACCCAGACCATTGTTCCTTTTTTATAAATCTATAGATATTGCTTATTACTTCTCGTGTTTTTAAATGTAGCACTTTATTTCCTAGTGTGGTGCTAGGAGGCGTCATTTATAAATGCTCTCTTGGAACCAGGAGACAAGCACATTTTGAAACAAGCTGTAGTGTTACCGAGTAGCTCTGCACGTGTTTAGTTGCTCGCAACTGGTACGCAACTGACCTGCCCTCCCCTCCAGTTGCAACCGTTCTGAGGTGGACTCGTCCAGATACCACTGCGCATTGCTCTGCAATTTTCAAGATAAAAAAATACATCTGTACCCTGAAACCATCGACAGCAACTGATTCGTTTATCATAATCTGCTTCATTCAGTTGTTGCACCATATGCACTCTGTAAGGTCGTAGCTCTTTGACATGTTCCATATAAATACCCTAATTTCTGGCTCAATCGACACAATGATTTGTTTGGAGAATTCAGTAACCTTCTGCAAACATCTGTAACAGTCTCTGCATTCAATGGCGGTCTATGTTTTCCACTCTCACTAATGAGTATCACAGTTGCCTCCAGCTTTCTTACAATTGTTGCCTTTGTCGGAACATCGTGTACATTAAATTCCCTTAGAAATTCCCGTTGTGGTGTTACCAAGGAATTTGTCTTCTAATATGTTTTCAAAATATAAACACGCTCTCGTAGTGAGAACTGCAAGTTGCTGTTATGACTGAAAATTTAAGACTGTCAATTGTAAAAAATGGTCATTGTTGTCAATTCTCCCAGAGCCACTGAGATTATAAAAACAAATTTCTATATTCTACGAGCTTTCAAAGGGAAATTATGGCCTATTGAAATGGTTCAGATTTATATGGATCACACTGTGTATCCTTATTTATACGAGGTACGTCCAGAAAGTAAGTTCCGTTTGGTAATAAAATTAAATTGTGTACAGATACAGAAAAATTATTTATTGCACAAAATTCTACAACTCTTAAACTACTTTTCCACATAACTGCCAAAATTTTGCAGGCATTTGTCATAGCGAGGCACAAGATTTTGTATACCTTCTTCATAGAAGTCTGCCGCATGTGTCTTCAACCAGTTGGAAACATTTTGTTTTAGCTCTTTGTCATTGTTGAAGTGTTGACTGCCAAGGAAAGATTTGAGATGATAAAACAGATGAAAGTCACAAGGAGCGAGGTCAGGGCTGTACGGGGGGTGGTCAAACACGTCCCAGCCAAATCCCTGTAGGATGTTTTTCGCCGCATTTGCAGTGTGTGGTCGTGCGTTGTCGTGAAGAAACACAACACCTTTTGACAGCATTCCTCGGCGCTTATTCTTTATTGCGCGGCGCAATTTCATAAGTGTCTCGGAATAAACATCTACTTTCACTGTTTGACCACGCAGTAAGAAATCAATGAGTAAGATGCCTTTCCTGTCCCAGATCAGAGAGATTAAGATTAACCGTATCACCAACTAAGGAGAGCATTCAATATATTACAGGACACGGCCCATTTGATACATATTTTGCGAAGATTCGAAGCAAGGAAAGTGATAAATGTAATACATGTGATATAGTAGGCAACCCCGAACATGTGATCTTTGAATGTACGAAATACAACGATGAGGTACAAGAGGAACGCGCAATGCTAGCAGGAAAAGCAGTTTGGCACATCGTAAGAAGTCACGAGGATTTGTGTATAGTGAACAGAATGGTGGCAAAGATATCGAAAATAGTCATGGAGGAGTATAGAAGACCAGCGGAAATGCAAATAACGGACGCAATACATCAGCAGCAACACCAAAACCAGGACGAATCGCCAAGAATGTCACAAAGAATAAGGCAACAAGAAATAAGTACCCATGTCGAAGAAGAGGATAGAAATGGCGCAGATCTCAGGCCAGAACAGGGCGACCAATCCATGAATAGACGTAGGCAACTTCGGACCACAACAGGACGTCAAGAATGGGCTGAGAGGAGAAGGGGACAGCCACAACAGATCATCACACGGAGCTCATCTGATAGCGAAGATAGCTAGAGACAACAATTGTTGAAATTAAATTGATAGATAGCAGATTGGTAGAAAGTGCTGGCAGTAAACAGATTTTCATCCGTATGTATTGTTAATTTAACTAGTCAGAATGTTTTATAATAGAGTAGAACTGCCAGCTTAGGATATAGATTAAAGATATATGTAAAGCAGCTGGGAAACCGGCTGCTATAGGTTAGATAGCTTAGTAGGTTAGGAGTAGTTAGTTTAGATATAGGTAATCTGCGAAATGTAATAATGTTCCAATCTAAAGAAATGTAATAACAATAAAGAGATGTAACTGTGGAACTTATGTCCTGGTATAGACTCAAGGCACCAGGGCATAGTTCATGCAGATTTTATTTTTTATCTTTTTTTTTTTTTGTCCCAGAACACTTCTCGTAGGACAAGGGGGGATCCGTAAGTGGCGTATCCACTTCCATCCTGTCTTGAGTCCATAGGACCAGATGGTGGGGGTTGTTAGTCCCTAGGTCTTGCCCTATGGAAAGCCCAAAGGAAGCGCCGGGCTGGGGATGAGCTGTGCCTCCATTCCATTGGTTGACGCTTACTTTCAGGAGTGTCGTAAGAAACCCAGGTTTCATCTCCTGTGACTATCTGTGTCAGAAATTCTTCACCGCCTTCATCATAACGGGTCAAAAGCTGAAGTGCGCTAACCATCCGTTTTGTTTTGAGATCTTTGGCACCCAACGTGAGCAAAGTTTACGAAATTTCAGTTTTTCGGTAACAACTTCATGAACTAGTGATCGTGAGATTTGGGGAAATTCCATAGCGAGAGAACTAATTGTAAACTTGCGGTTTTCCTGGATCTTTTCATCAATCGCGTGAACCAGTTCTTCTGTAACCAAAGACGGACGCCCACTTTGTTCTTCATCGTGCATTTCACTACGTCCTTCACTGAACTGTCGGACCCATCTTCTCACTCATCGAATTTTGTCCGTAAACATCGCAAATTTGCCGATAAATTTTAATTGGTTTCACTTTCCTAGCATTCAGAAAACGAATCACAGATCTGATTTCACAAGCGGCGGGATTTTCAATCAACACCGACATTGTAAACAAGCACAACAAAGCGTACGTGGCTGACAGCAATCTCACTATGGCGCACGTTTCTTCTCCTTGATACAGAGCGTCTACCGCGCATGTGCGGAACTGCGATCGCAGCGCTGCAGCGGAGATAAATTGAAACAGAACTTACTTTCTGGACGCCCCTTGTATATTGCTTAAATAGTGAACAGTTATTTAAAATCATGTCCCGTTTGATGTCAAACAACTATTCCTGTAGTAAACAAGATCCAAGTTATGGTGCCTCGCTGACACACAACCCTGCCCTTTTGTGTCGTTGACAGTTCCATCTCTGTTTACAAAGCAATTGACTGTTATTTAAGTAATGTGGGACAAAAACTTTGTGAAACTGCAAAACAAGAGAGAGAAATTTGCATTAGGTTATTTGAAAAAGGAAAATCTTTTCAAGAAATTGGAGAAATCGTTGGAAGACCTACCAGTACAGTAAAGACTATTACATACAGGTTTGATCAGAACAAAACTTACAAAAATCAATCGAAAAGCGATCGTCTGCAGTTCTATCCGAGATGGAGAAACGACAGTTACGAGGGCTGTACAATAGAATGATCACAAACTTTTTTGACCACGTACCTCTACTATTCCTCATAATTTTGATAGCACTTCTCAAAATAGTCTCCCCTGAATGCGATGCACTTGTCCCAGCGTTTCTGCCAGTCTTCAAAGACATGCTGGAAACCATTTTTTCAGAGATCCTTCAAAATCACCTCAACGGCCTTCACCACTGCTTCTGATGATGGATAATGTCTCCCACGAAGGCGTTTCTTCCAGTTAGGCAATAGAAAAATGACACATGGGGCTAAATCCGGACTATAGGGAGGGTGAGGGTTGCACTTCACGTTCATTTTTGCAAGATATTCAGCAACAACATTGGCAATATGCGGCCGCGCATTATCGTAGTGTAGCATCCAGCCTCTTCACGAAAATATGCTCTTTTGTGCCTGATATGGACTTGCAATGTTTCCAGGACATTCCTGTAGTATTGTCCAGTTACTGATGTGTGTGCAGGTACAACATGCTGATAAACCATTCCATGAATATCAAAGAATGAGATAACCATAACTTTCCCAGTAGAAGCAACCACTTTTGCTTTTGGGGGGTTGGTGATGAAGGAGATTTCCACACTGAGCTTTGCTGTTTGCTCTCAGGATCAAAATCATATAACCAAGTTTCATCAGCAGTAATTACGTTTGAAAGAAACTACGGATCTTCCTCTAACATCAACTTTAACTGCATGCAGACCTGTATGCGAATGTCCTTTTGTTCGGGAATCAACAGTCTTGGAACCTATCGCGCACAAACACGCCTCATGTGTAATGTTTCTGTCACCAACGTGTGGGTGACACCCAATGAAATGTTCAGTATTTCAGAAAGTGATCTTAAGGTGATTCGTCGACTCTCTCTCACAATGGCAGCAGCAGTGTTGATGTTTTCTTACGTAAGAGCAGTAACTGGAGCATCGGATCCACCTTCCTTTGTAATTCATTGACTGCCCTCTTTAAACATTTTAAATCACCTTCGAGCTGTGCTGTAGGGAAGAACCGAACTCCATAGGCCTCCTTTAACATTGTATAGGGCTTAACTGAAGATTTGTTGAGACGAAAGCAGAATTTCAAAGCCACATTATTGTTCCTCGCGTGTTACCTCCGTTGCAGCTGTAGGCGATACTGAACACGTCTAAACTTGCCTGGTTCTCACAGGCGGGAACCAGGAGTACCAACAATGAAACTACTACGGCGTGTTTGTTTCACATTAAGCTAACAGAATATAATAAGATTGAACCTAAGGACGAAAAATTATGACCGTAAAAAGATTATGACCATTCGCTTTATAACAGCCCTCGTACTTAGAAAGGTCAAGAAAATTCTAAACTAAGTGCTCCAGAACTTGCTATTGCAGTTCAAACACACAGTAAAGTCCGCTTCAGCAGAAACTATAACAAACGTGCTTTATGAAGCTGAGTATGGAGGCCGAACAGCCCGTAGAAAACCATACAACAGTAATATCAACAGAAAGAAGCAAGTTGCTTTTGCAAAAGAAGATAAATACGATGGGTTTGATTTCTGGAAGAAGGTTGTATTTAATGACGAGTAATAGTGTGGAGAAAAAAGAATTGTAAGCTTGAGGAGAAAAATATAACAGCTTCAGTTAGACATGGAGGCGGTTCACTACTTGTCTGGGGCTGCATGAGTGCAAATGGTGTGAGGAATTTGTGTTTTATTGATGGAATTATGAACCATAAGATTTATATAAACATCCTAAAACACGTCTGTCCAGGAGTTTGAATAATATGGATCTTTCTGAGGATTATATTTTCACACAAGAAAAGAAACACAGAAACACAAAAGACACAGCTCTAGATGCAAGCCTATGGTTGGATGCCAACCCCACCGCAATACCCAGACATGAATCCAAAAGAGAATTTGTGGAGTATAATGGACAAAAATATTAGAAACCATCTGGTATCTAATATAAAATACCTAAAGAAAAGCTCTACTACAGGAATGGCGTAAAATTACAGTATACACAATCTTTGGCGGAAGAGAATGCAAAAGATTATAAAGAGGAATTACATATCTCTACTTTTGAATGTTTAACTATGTGGATCGATCTATTATTTCTGTACCAAATTATTAATTTTACCACCCAATAACTTCGATACCATGATGTTAATATAGATTTTGTACACACATAGTCCATGTTTTACTAGATTAATCAGACTTCAGCTGTTTGCCTTTCTTTTCCAAAGCCTCCTTTGATTCCCAACTGCTAAGTTTACTATCCTGAGATAGTGATCTGATTTCCAACATTTCACTCGTCATCACATTAAAATAACTGGCAGTGAGATTACGAGAATCTGCACATAGACACAAAAAAAAAATAATCCCTGCAGCAGTGGGATGTTTTTATGGCCCTTCGTTGACGAGGATAAATGACAGTTTGACATTAGGGTTATGTATTCATTTGCTGCATTGGATTATTGCCACAGCCGTTCCCATGACAACGTGAAAGCTATGAATGTTATTTAGGTTTCGTTACGTTGGCAGCAGCCAGCTAGTCCAATGTTATTTGAAGGTCACGTCGAGGGGCCGGCACACTCAAAGCCTCTTCCTCACTCTATCCTTGTCTATCAGCACTTTGCGGTATACAAGCGGCTCTCCAGCACTGCCTAATCCGCGCTGAACGCTTAAAATAGTCAAATGGCTGAACTCAATGGCTTCAAAATAGTCATTTCTGTAGGCAATTTTAAGCACGGAGTAGAACTTGCTTACCAACCACTTTAAAATACATTTATTATAGTTAAAAAGGGGATTGCTGCGTTCCAGTTTCGGTAATTACTGTGTTTTCGGCCATTTGAGAACTAAAATACAGTAAAGCTAAGCTACTGATGAGCCTAACACCAGATTCATCAATTTACCAGTTATAAACCAACATCTATTTGTGGTAGACCATTTACAAATCGATTTATCAAGCAAAATACACATTATTACACGAAGCAATGCTTATAATAATCAGATTCTGAAAATACACAAGATAAAGACAACCTTCCTCCGTGACGTTGATGGTAGCGTGTCTCCTTGGCTTTCAAGACGTGCAGAGAATCTCGGTGAGGCTGAGTTACCTGGATAAAGTTCTTTTACGGGATTTCCCTTATCCTGAAATAGGAATACCTGTTAACTCTAAGCTCTATGTACTCTGTACTCATTTGAACATCATTTCATTCATCGTCCGATATAACTTAACGTTGGAGGTTTTCTCTTATCCTGAAAGATGAATGTCTGGTATCACTAAGCTCTATGTACCCTGTACTCATTTGAACATCATTTCATATATCGTCCGATATGATTTAACCCTGAAGGTTTTCTTTTATCCTGAAAGATTAATGTCTTGTAACTCTAAGCTCTATGTACCCTGTAATCATTTGAACATCATTTCATTCATCGTCTGATATGACTTAACGTTGGAGGTTTTCCCTTATCCTGAAAGATAAATGTCTGGTAACTCTTAAGCTCTATGTACCCTGTACTCATTTGAACATCATTTCATTCATCGTCAGATATGACTTAACGTTGGAGGTTTTCTCTTATACTGAAGTCTGGTAACTCTAAGCTCTATGTACCCTGTACTCATTTGAACATCATTTCATTCATCGTCAGATATGACTTAACGTTGGAGGTTTTCTCTTATACTGAAGTCTGGTAACTCTAAGCTCTATGTACCCTGTACTCATTTGAACATCATTTCATTCATCGTCCGATATGACTTAACATTAGAGGTTTTCTCTTATCCTGAAAGATGAATGTCTGGTAACTCTAAGCTCTATGTACCCTGTACTCATTTGAACATCATTTCATTCATCGTCCGATATGACTTAACGTTGGAGGTTTTCCCTTATCCTGAAAGATGAATGTCTGGTTACTCTAAGCTCTATGTACCCTGCACTCATTTAAAGATCATTTCAGTCATTGTCCGATATAACTTAACGTTGGAGGTTTTCTCTTATCCTGAAAGATGAATGTCTGGTAACTCTAAGCTCTATGTACTCTGTACTCATTTGAACATCATTTCATTCATCGTCCGATATGACTTAACGTTCGAGTTTTCCCTTATCCTGAAAGATAAATGTCTGGTAACTCTAAGCTCTATGTACCCTGTACTCATTTGAACATCATTTCATTCATCGTCCGATATGACTTAACGTTGGAGGTTTTCTCTTATCCTGAAAGATGAATGTCTGGTAACTCTAATAAGCTCTGTGTACCCTATACTCATTTGGACATCATTTCATTCATCGTCCGATACGACTTAACGTTGGAGGTGTTCTCTTATCCTGAAGGATGAATGTCTGGTAACTCTTAACTCTAGGTACCCTGAACTCATTTGAACATCATTTCATTCATCGTCCGATATGACTTAACGTTGGAGGTTTTTTCTTAAGGTTAAGTCCACAATGTATTTAGAGTTTATAGCTGCTGACAAAGCTGTATGTTTTTTGCTTGGAGTGAAAAAACCATCATTTGACGTGGAGGCATAATCTTGATTGAGTTCTTCGAACGGGCGTTTGTGAACTAACTTGGGTGGCTGTAAGGCTGAACGATATGTAGTAGCAGTGTCCACAGGATTGATAGAATGTGAACTTTATAAGGTTTGTTCTTGTTGATTAGATTGCATGAAGTTGACAACTAGACAAAAGATAGTCTGCGTTGCAGACAACTGACGTTCTGCTTCTCTAACAAAACAGCAATGTTTCGAAGAGAGCTAACCAAATGAAATTAAATATATAATAAATAATGCGTTTCATGCAATACACGAAGTTCCTAATATTTACACTTCAAGTTGAAGGTTTAATGATAACGTCTACAAGCGAAAATTACTTACAAGTTTGGCTGGTTGTGAAATATTACACTTTTAATACACTATTAAAAGCTGTGCACACCACCTCCTGTAATCCTGCCTGAATCTTAAAATTGTATTACCTAAGCCCCCTAAATCTATTATCCAGCCACCACTACATTAGTATCAATATCAGAACATTACAGTAGGCTGCCTGATATCTACTCCAGTGATTGCTATTCACAAGTTACATCAATAAACGAAAGCTATTTCGGAAACAGCTACCAGATCTGAATTAAACATTAATTAACAATGTATTGATCGGGCTTTGAACTGGGACGAGTGCCTCCGGCAGCAATCCACTCAAATAGGCACATCTCAACCCGCCATGTTTATTTTCTGTTGTTTATTCTCGTGCACATCTGTGATTTATTTATATGGCTTCATTCGCCTTCTTCCTGAAGGTATATGATTAGGTATGAAATACAATACGTATAAATATGGACATCTTTGAAGATAGAATTTACGCTTTGCATAGGGATAAACAGATTTAAATCTAATCCTTGTTTCACATAAGCTTGCCCCGTATCTCTTAACGGTCACGTGACCTTATCACCTCTCATTGGCTGCTATTGTTGTATAGACTGTTGTGCGGTAAAATTAGTTTGTAATTTAACATGGTGATACATCTTTATATGTTGGAAGAGAATTGTCAAATTTATATTTTCGTAACTGTTTTAATTAAATATATTACGCAACAGAGTTAATTTATCTGAAATGTATGTTAATTCATAAACGAAGTAAAGAGGAGGTTCCTTTGCTCTCAGCCAGTCTTTCACATGGCACGATAGCACGTGCTTTAGCGGTAGTGGTGACATATTTGTTTATATGACTTTTATCAGTGACCTTGTTTTGAACTGGATTAGTCATATATCGCCATTCGAAGCAGTGTTGTGCCGAATGCGAGAGCTAAATTATTTTGTTGATTGTTTATTATGTGTGCACTAATTATATTGTAACGCGACCGTTTGGAACATCCTGTAAAGCAGCTGCGAGCGGAAGACGGGGGAGGTCAATGTTAGCTACGCCCTCCCCTCGTTTGTCTTATAGTGGTGACAGGAACGACTGGGGAAAGAAACATAATTGGCGGTCTGTTTTTCTGCCCACCTGGTTCCAGAAATTACGGAGTCTGGAACATTCTCCTGGTCACTAGAAAGCGGCGATATTCCGATATAAAGAGGGTTACAGACAGTTAGTCAGTTCAGTTGTTGGTTTGAGTTGGTCAATCAGTTGGTTAGTGTGAGCGAGAAGACAGTCGCAGTTCTTGGTGTAAGAGTTAGTCAGTGACGTGTTAATGAACGGAAGGATTGTGCAACAGAAGACTGTGCGTAACTGTGAATGTGTACCGGAGCTTACGTAACCGCGAGTACAAGGAAATTGTAACGGACGGACTGGTGAATCGTAATTGGTGTATTACGTAATTTTGTGTAATTGGCAAGTGTTAAACTGTAAGTCGGTGGAAATAAAGAACATTGTTGAGTGGTGTAATTGGACTTTTTATTCCACGAACCCACAAAGTCACACTGGCGTCAGGAGTGGGATAAACAAAAGTCACACTGGTGTCAGGAAGCGGGAAGATAACATCACCGAAAATTACAGCCATGGAATCCGCATTGGAAATGCTTTTGGCGAAGATGAACGAGTTAACAGAGAAAACAGAAGCGGCAAAAAACAGCCTCACCGCCGAGTTGAAACAAGTGAAGACGGCCAACGACAACATCACCGGGAAGATGGAAGAAATGAAGGCCGAATTAACAGCGAAGACGGAAGAAATGAAGGCCGAATTAACAGCGAAGATGGAAACGGCAAGCAACAACTTGGCCACGACAATGACCGCAAAGATGGCCGAACTGACAACAGAGATGAGGGAGGCGAACGAGGTCCTCGCCGCCAAGTTTGAGGAACGGTTGGCCGGCGTGAGGGATGACGTGACGGAGCTGGGCGAGCGGAAGGGTCAAGTAGACGACCGCCTTAATGATTTAGAGGAAAAGGCCGACAACTTCGCAAAACCCCTCACCCGCCTGACGGAGGAAAACCGGCCTTATGTGTGGACGGAGGACGCCGAAGACGCTTTCCAGCACCCGAAGGGGACCCTGTGCAGTGCTTCAATTTTGGGTTTCCCACAACCGGGTGGCGCCTTCATTGTGGACACCGACGCCAGCGATCATTGCATTGGAGGTGTCCTACCGCAGATCCAGGACGGCCATGAGCGCACAAGAGTGGAAGAGAAGGAGCGTGCCGCAGCAGTCCGAGTAGTTGTGGCAGTGCCTGCTGAAGGCTGGGATAGCGCAGGCCTGAGGAGGGAGCAGCTGGCGGACGCAGACTTGGGGCCACTCGCGAGGGAAGTGGACGCAGGGACGAGACCGACCTGGGAGGACATCGCACCGAGGAGCGCCACCTACAAGTCGCACTGGGCCCAATGGGACTCGTTGAAGACCAGAGTGGGCGTGCTGTTCCGGGTATGGGAGTCACCCGATGGGAAGGCGCAGAGAGGACAGTTGGTACTTCCCCGGAGTAAGGTCCCGGAAATCTGGGAGGAAGTGCACGCCGGTACTTCAGGAGGACACCTGGGAGCGAACCGAATGATTCACAAACTACGGCAGCGCTACTTCTGGCTCAGACTCCGGACAGATCCTGGTGGTACACCTGGACCGCCTCGCACGCTACGATGGGGTTGTTCGAGGACGAACAGCTTTGAGGAGGGAGCAGTGTAACGCGACCGTTTGGAACACCCTGTAAAGCAGCTGCGAGCGGAAGACGGGGGAGGTCAATGTTAGCTACGCCCTCCCCTCGTTTGTCTTATAGTGGTGACAGGAACGACTGGGGAAAGAAACATAATTGGCGGTCTGTTTTTCTGCCCACCTGGTTCCAGAAATTACGGAGTCTGGAACATTCTCCTGGTCACTAGAAAGCGGCGATATTCCGATATAAAGAGGGTTACAGACAGTTAGTCAGTTCAGTTGTTGGTTTGAGTTGGTCAATCAGTTGGTTAGTGTGAGCGAGAAGACAGTCGCAGTTCTTGGTGTAAGAGTTAGTCAGTGACGTGTTAATGAACGGAAGGATTGTGCAACAGAAGACTGTGCGTAACTGTGAATGTGTACCGGAGCTTACGTAACCGCGAGTACAAGGAAATTGTAACGGACGGACTGGTAAATTGTAATTGTATGCAGCAAGTAATTTTATGTAATTGGCAAGTGTTAAACTGTAAGTCGGTGGAAATAAAGAACATTGTTGAGTGGTGTAATTGGACTTTTTATTCCACGAACCCACAAAGTCACAATATGTTTAATGGCAGAGTCTACCGCCAGTTTTACGCTGAAGCATCGCAAGGGAAAACCTTTACAAAGCGGCGAAAAAAGAATTGTGGTGCATGTGTTTAATGAATTCACAGAGAAGAATCCGTCTTTGTCAGTGAGAGAAGTCGAACAGCTGTGCTCTGAACTTACAGGTGTGTTAGATGCGTAGGAACATCGCGACGTGAAATTAAGACAACAGGAAAACTCACCACTCCAGTGGCGATATTGCTGTGTGGCGAAGACGATGTTTAAGGACAATCAGACTGTACCGGGATACAAATCGCAAAATACACTACCTTGACGAGACTTGGGTGAATGAAGGACACAAGAAAAGTAAAGTATGGCGTGACACGACTTTTAAGACTGAAAGACAAGCATATTTGCAAGGTATGTATGTATGTATTTATTCACTGCAATTGGGTACTACCCGGTGGCATTGTTAAGAATACAGATCAAATTACAAATACTAGATTTACAACAATAACACAATAAACAATACAAACATGATATTATTTTACTTTTGTCACTTAAAACATATCTAATTACTTCTCTATTTACATATTATATACCATTATAATTTAAAAGTTAAACTATAAACTATCTAGATTTTTTCTAAATTTCTTCATCGACAGGGGACGGCCCTGAAAGACTGCTATAGGCAATTCATTCCATTCTTCAATGGTTCTATTAACAAAAGAAAATTTTCCTACGTCGGTTCTGTATCTTCTACCCTTAATTTTATACCTATGATTGTTTCGTCCATAATAATCCGGATTATCTAACCTTACACTAACGTCCACCCATGCCTTTACACCAGCATTAGCTTTGAATAATGCTACCAACCTAAGTTTTTTACGCCTAATTCTTAATTCCTCCCATTTAGTCTCATCTCCTTTTATAAGCCCAGAATACTTGCCTCTTTTTATGAATTTTATTGCCATCTTCTGTATTTTTTCTAACGGATCGATTTGGTTAGCTCTATACGGGTCCCAGCATGCTACTCCATATTCCATAACCGGCCGCACTAAGGCCTTGTAGGCAATTTCCCTGGACCTAGCGCTCCCCTTTTTCAATATTCTCATTACGAAATGTAATGCCTTCCACGCATTCCTAGATGTGGAATTTACTTGTTCGTCCCATCCAGCATTACTTGCCAGGTACACTCCCAAGTATTTGCAGCTGTCCAAATGTGGAATTTGCTGGTTTTAAAAAATCCCGGTGGAAAAGGCAAAAGGCCTTTCATTATAAACTTGTTTCAGTTTCATTGCTCATTTTTTCAGTTTCAACTTGCTCAGTTTCATTATAAACTTCGTTGCATGCTTTCATATTTTTATTTGTATGATTTTATCTATCTTCCTGGAAATTATTATGTCGTTTACTGCAGGTTTAAATGTGACGGGAAGGCACCGCCTATGACCTATGGCGCGAAAGCATTGGCCAATTAGGGTGAGGGGGAAGGTAGCTCCACGCGCACTGATACATCTCAGCGGGGCAAGGTTATATGAAACAGAGATTAGATTTATTATCTCAGTGACTTTGGGGAGAATGTACTTCCTGTTGTACATAGGTCACATCAGACGATAAGTAAATAATTCGATAAGGTGCGGCACACTGGACCACTTCTTAAAGCCCATCGCATTGGTCTCCTTTATTATCTTCTACAAATTATTGCAAGTTTTGTCACAAATAAAACTTTTGTGGTGCGCATTGCTGGTTTCACATCCACCCGACGGCCCATCTTAGCAGGTGTCCCTCAAGGTTCAGTACTAGCACCACTCCTCTTAATGTACACTTATGATCTTCCTGCTATAGTTCCAATTTGCACAGCTTTATATGCTGATGCCACTGCTCTCTTTTATTCTCACTCCGATGTCGGTCATGCTAGTCACGAACTACAAACTTCCCTGGATCGACTAGCTCACTAGTTCCCTAACTGGCACATTTCCCTCAACACCAACAAGACAGAGGCTAAGATGCTCTCTTCACGTCCTTATAGCGATCCTCCTTCACTACAGTTGCTCGGGGAACAGCTCTCAAGGTTACCAACCAGTGTGCCAGTGAAGTATCTTGCGGTGCTACTGGAAACCAGAGGTTCTCCTCCCATTAGTCCTGGACATGCACTAGATGGCTCGCCAGAACATCCAGAAGACGAGCGACCGCATGAAGACTCGATACGACAGGCAAGCCAACAGCCAAGGGTTCCAGCAAGGTGACCTGGTCTGGTTGTACCGCCCTAACCGGACCAAGGGACGCTGCCCGAAGCTTCAGCAGCCATGGCAAGGGCCGTACCGGGTGGTGAAGAGGATTAACGACATGGTCTACCGCATCCAGAAGGTTCCGCGAGGGAAGATGTTGGTGGTACATCTGGATTGCCTGGCCCGCTACGATGGTGCTAACAAGCCCCCCCCAAACTGGTCCTATGGACTCAAGAAGGGATGGAAGTGCATACGCCACTTACGCACGCCAACTCCAGAATGGGAAGGCTACCGATATGACCTCCGTGGGGCCGCCTGGTGATCTAGCACACCTACCAGCTATATGGCTAGTACGCAGGAATATTAATGGCTTCCCTCAACCCCGTCCGGAGACGTACCCGATCTCCCACGGGTATCGGGAACCACTGTCCCCTCGAGTCCAACCCAATCCAAACAACTCCCTGTCAGGGAGGGGCTCGAATGTTCGGCCCGAGGTTCCTCTAGTAACGTCAGAGGTACAACGAGTTCTAAGGGTCCGCAGCGCCCGCACCACGGCAGCTGAAGGAGACGGATCCCCTCCTCTACGGGAGGTGCTACTGGACATTTGACTTACTTAGAACGCCCACATCTGTCGGCTGTTACAGTTGCGTCTGCCCAGCTGTTAAAACTGTACCCTTTATTCAACAGACGCACCTCTTTTGGTTAGGAATCCTCTCTTCTTTACACATTTCTAGTCCGTCCTATTCTTACCGCCTCCGTGGTATTGACGACCACGCAACGGATTCTTCATTTCCGGGAACAAGAAAAAGTCACTTGTTACGAGATCGGGCGAATAAGGCGGATGCTGTAAAGTCCCAAAGCCACATTCACTTGTTTTGTCAACTGCAACTTGAGATGAATGAGCTGGTGCATTGTCAGACAGAAGACGAACAACTTTGGAGTGCATACCGCGTCGTTTATTAATCAGAGCTGCTCGCAACTTGTCCAGAAGATTGCAGTAGTATCTGCCAGTGATGGTTTGACCCTTGGCAAGATAATCTGTAAGGATGACTCCACGACATTCCCAGAAAACTGAAAGCATGACCTTCCCAGCTGACTGCTGTACCTTTTCTTTTGTGGGAGGGGAAAATCACCATGTTTCCATTCCATGATCATGGTTGTTGTTTCTGGATCATACTCATAGATCCATGATTCATCCATGGTTATCAGACGATAGAAAAAGTCATCTTCATCCTGTTCTAACAGCATCACCATCTGCCTTGAAAGGTCACGCCGTGTTTGCTTTTGGAAAGGGGTTAGCAAACGTGGAACCAACCGTGCAGACATCTTAGACATGTTCAGTTCATCATGAACAATTTCCACACACTACCATAACTAAGATGTGTCTCACTCATGATCATTTGGATGGTTGCTCGTTTGTCTTCCAGTATTAAACACTCCACTTTCTTTACTGTGACAGCTGACGGTCTACCAGCTCTTGGCTCATCTGTCAGGGACATGTGACCAGTTTGAAAATTGCTTTTCCATCTCACAGTAGTGTCATACGAATGGGAAGTTATTTCTACAAACAGCCGTCATATCGTCATGGATTTCTCGGGTAGTTTTGCCTTTCAAATACAGGAACTTGATTACACTACGGGCCTCAATTTTCTCCATCTTACACTTCTAACACTCACTGTAAAAGAGCAATAGGACTCAAATCAATGAAACTGACAACATTATGTCCCAAGAAGTAATCCAACGGCGTTAAATCACATAATCTCGGGAACCAGTTAACATCACCACCACAAGAAATGATGAAACCTCTGAATTCCTTCAAAGGATTGATTGTTTCGAGAGCAATATAGCATGTGACACCATCTTGCTGGAACCAGATTTATCTGAGGCCCATACGGTCCAATTGAGTTAAGAACCATGTTACTCCACTGACAGAGCTTTCTCATCTTCATCTTGGAAAAATTATGGAACAATTCACCAAGTTTTGGTAGGTAAAACCCGCAATTCTTGCACTCGACAAGCAATTGATTTGTATCTATCCGTTCTGGCGTACACTCTTACGAACGGCACCTACAGTTACTCCAAAAAGTATTCGTCTAATGCATAAGTTTATATTTAAAGATGTATGAATAGTGGAAAATCATCAGAATAAAGTACAGCAGGGAGACTGTCATTTATTGATTTGTGGAAAAGAGAATACAATAAAGAAATACATAGTACTATTCACATAAACATAGTTAAACATTCAACAGTAAAGATATGCAATATAGGATACAAAATAAGTATTCGTGTGTATACTGAAAATGGTGTAGAATGTTACGGATAGTACTTTAGTAGACGGTCCATTCCTCCTTATAATCTCTTGCATTCTCCTTGGCATGGATTTTACAAAAAATTGTGTTATTTTCACTGTAATTTTACGTCATTCCTCTAGTAGAGCGTTATTTATATCCTTTATATTAAATATCTGATGATTCCTAATGTTTTTGTCCGGTATACTCCACATATTCTCTATTGGATTTATGTCTGGTGTTTGCGATGGTGTCGACATCCATCGTGGAGTACAACAACCATAGCCTTGCATCTAGAGCTGTGTACTTTGGATCATTATCTTGCGTGAAAATATAATCCTCAGAAAGACCCATATTATTCACACTTCTGGACAGATGTGTTTTTAGAATGTTTATATAAACCTTATGGTTCATAATTCCATCAATACAACACACATAAATGTTCTTTATTTCCACCGAATTACAGTCAGAACACTTGCCGATTACACAGAATTACGTAGCGCACACAATTACAATTCACCAGTTCGTCTGTCACATGTCCACTGCACGCTCACAGTTACGTACAACTCCTCTGATGCACGTTCGCAGTCCGTTAGCTCACTGGGCGCTCCTCACAGCTGCTCGCCAAGAACTGAACTCTCCTCCAGAGGTCCAGAGGTAGTCCTGGTCGGGCGGGGCAATTTTTCTTTTTCCCCGTCCGGGTGTCTTCTGCCGCAGTACCTAACCAGTACGGCTTAACCTGCGAAGTGAGTCAAGATTGGTTGCAATTTGTTCTGCTGGCGGTAGGTTTTTGTTTGTTTGTTTGAGATTTGGTGTTAACTGGTTGCCCTTGAGTGTTCTCTGAAGGCAACAGCTAGGCGGGTTTGTTACTTTCTCCCGTTGGGGGAGGATCTGTTTTAGAGCTTTTGCCCCGTATTGAGTACGGGTGGCCTGATGCTTGAGCCATCAGGCGTTATCTGAGTTTGAATACGTTTGGGGTTTCCCTTGGGTTAACCAAGGGGCCCCAAGACGTCTCTAGGGAGTTTGTATGATGGCAAGCGTCTTTGCTCCCTCTGGTCATACCTGCCCAGTGAGTTCACCAAAGGGTTGCCATGGGTTTGAATTTTGTCGTACATTGAACGAGCCCTCTCTCGAATGACGTCGACAATGTACGGGATGTTCGAATGTTCATGAAGGATATGGGCGGGAAATCTCCAGTCAGTATCGTAGATGACCCGTAGCGCCCTGTTCTGCAGCGTCTGGAGTCTGACGAAAGTGGTATTCGCCACTGTTCCCCAGATCTCACAGCCGTACAAGATCATGGGCGGGATGATCGCCCGATACAGCTGGAGTTTGAGACGGAGTGGCATGGTTGAACGGAATATTGGATATAGGTTCCTGTGCGCTACGTGCCCAAGCTGGACCTTGCCTTTGACGTGCGGAGCGTAAGTTAATTTGCGGTCCAGCGTCACTCCGAGATACTTCGCCGTTTGAACCCATGGGATTCCACGACGCCGTAAAACGAGGTTCTGCTGCAACCGTTTGGCTCTGGTTTTCGCCAGGATAATGAACTCTCCTCCAGCCCGACGCGTCGCTTATATATGACCAGCTGGCCAATCGAGATGGTTCCGGGTTAGATGAAATATCCTGGGTGCTCCAGAACTCAGGGGGAGAGGAAAGAGACGGCACAGTGGCCTGCGATCACTTCAGTTAGCGACACGGACAAATGGGTAAGCGTGGGCTAATTGCTTCCCGTCTGGCGCTACCCTGCTGCTAGCTGGCCGTGCCTTCTGATAATTAGGTGACAATAAGGTCTCCAATTTTATTTAACATAGAAAACATGTTTACTGTCAGTAAATGTTACACTGATGGAAAGGCGGAACTTACAGCTTTTTTTCAACATAATCACCATTGCAATCGATGCACTTTTGCATGCGCTGTGGCAGTTTTTGTATACCCTTGTCATAACACTCTCCCGCCAAGTTGCGCAGGTAGCACTCAACCTCGTTTCTCAAATCATCGTCTGTCTGGAAATGTGTTCCACCCAGCTGTGACTTCAACTCAGGAAACAGATGAAAATCACTAGGTGCTAAGTCTGGACTGTAGGGGGGATGGGTGAGGATGTCTCTTCCGAACAGGGCCAGGAGATCAGCCTTACAGGTGCAGCACGCGATAATGTAAACGTTCGGTCAAAATCTTGTAAATCGTAGTCTTACTGACGTCAGGGATAAAAAAATATAAAAAATATAAAAAAATAAACTCAGCTTTCTTATGTTCCGATGCCTAGATTCTATATCGGAACCTTTTAACTATTTCTTATTTTCATTTATAAATTTATTAATTATAAGAATAACTTTTTTAATTGTTTGCAGAAACAATAACCTAAGTGACTGCTAAACTTTGCAGTCAACTAACCTAACAACTATCCTAATTTTTTTTTTCTTTTGTTTCCAAATTAGTCTCTCTCTTCAATTATATATATCGCTGTCAAGTCAGTCCGATTTCAGTCTATATCACCTTGTTGGTTTATTAGCTCTTCTCCTCCCAACTCATGGATATGTTCAATTTCAAAATCTCCTTATTCCTCTTCTCCTACTGGTGTTGCTTCCTCAATTGGATCTCTTCCTATGTTCATATTTCCTTCCATCTCTTGTCTTTGGAGTCTAGTTGATCGTCTTATTTGTTGAAGTGTTGCAGGTGTAGCCAATTCTATTGGTGTCGATTTCTTAGAAGTTATATATTGTGACTTTGTGGGTTCGTGAAATGAAAAGTCCAATTTCACCACTCAAAAATGTTCTTTATTTCCACCGACTTACAGTTAAACACTTGCCAATTACACAAAATTACGTAATGCACACAATTACGATTCACCAGTTCGTCCGTTATCGTTCCGATGCACGTACACGGCGCTACTTCACTAGCACGTCAAACACTGACTGTCTGTCTCTCTGAAACCCTTTTTATAGGCATCTCGTCGTATTCTCAGCGTCTCTGGTATCCAGGCGAATATTCCAGATGATAGAAGAAGGGGAGAGAAACGTCCAGGGACGGGTGACATTCCTTTAACCACCCTTCAGTTAGTGACAGAGACTAATGGGATGCGTGGCTCCGCTCCCTCCGGTTTCCCCACACAGCTGTGCCGTCATACCTTCCGCTAATTGGGTGACACTGCTCCCTCCTCAAAGCTGGTCGTCCCGAACAGCACCATCGTAGCGGGCTAGTCGATCCAGGTGTACCACCAACATCTTTCCTCGGGGGACCTTCTGGATGCGGTAGACCACGTCGTTAATCCTCTTCACCACCCGGTACGGTCCTTGCCATGGCTGCTGGAGCTTCGGGCAGCGTCCCTTGGTCCGGGTAGGACGATACAACCAGACCAGGTCACCTTGCAGGAACCCTTGGCTGTTGGCTTGCCTATCATATCTGGTCTTCATGCGGTCGCTCGCCTTCTGGATGTTCTGGCGAGCCATCTCGTGCACGTCGTGGAGGCGGTCCACCAGGTTCTCCACATACTCGTTCACCGGCTGCTTCACCTCCGGAGGGCTTCCGAAAGCCAGGTCACAAGGGAGGCGTAACTCTCGACCGAACATTAAGCTGGCTGGCGTCATCCCAGTTGTGTCGTGTGTGGACGAGCGATAGGCCAGCAAGAACAGTGGCACCTTGACGTCCCAGTCTGGCTGATGGCTGGCCACGACCTTCCTCAGGTGTTCCTCTAAGGTCTTGATGTACCTTTCGACCATGCCATCCGATTGGGGATGTAGAGGCGTAGTGCGAGTCTTGTTCATCCCAAGCCTTTGTAGTGCCTCCTTCATTAGGTTGGACTCAAAGTTGGTACCCTGGTCACTGTGTAGCTCTAACGGCACCCCAAATCGACAGAACACTTGCTCCACGAGGCAGTCTGTGATTGTCTTTGCCTCTTGGTTTGGGATGGCATACACCTCCGGCCACTTTGTGAAGTAGTCCACGACCACCATTAGGTACTTGTTGCCTCGGTCGGAAACTGGGAACGGTCCAGCAATGTCAACGACGATCCGTTCGAATGGCGCTCCGACGTTGTACTGCTGCATGCGACCCCGGCTCCTAGTCTGAGGGCCACGACTCACCGCGCACACGTGACACTGACGGCACCATCTCTCAGCATCTGCTCGGAGTCTCAGCCAGTAGTAGCGCTGCCGTAGTTTGTCAATCGTTCGGTTCGCTCCCAGGTGTCCTCCCGAAGTACCGGCGTGCACTTCCTCCAGGACTTCCGGGACCTTACTCCGGGGAAGTACCAACTGCTCTCTCTGCGTCTTCCCATCGGGTGATTCCCATACCCGGAACAGCACGCCCTCTCTGGTCTTCAAAGAGTCCCATTGGGCCCAGTACGACTTGTAGGTGGCGCTCCTCGGTGCGATGTCCTCCCAGGTTGGTCTCATCCCTGCCTCCACTTCCCTCAAGAGTGGCCCCAAGTCTGCGTCCGCCAGCTGCTCCCTCCTCAGGCCTGCGCTATCCCAGCCTTCAGCAGGCACTGCCACAACTACTCGGACTGCTGCGGCACGCTCCTTCTCTTCCACTCTTGTGCACTGGCCGCACTCTTCTGGACAGGGTCTTCGGGACATGGCGTCTGCGTTACCGTGGCTCTTCCCTCTACGATGTTCCGAGGTGAAGTCGTACTCCTGCAGCCTCTGGACCCAACGTGCTGTCTGGCCTTCCAGGTTCTTAAAGCTCAATAGCCAGGTTAGGGCGGAATGGTCAGTCCTCAGGTGGAATGGCTGACCGTACAGGTACTTGTGGAAGTGCTCCAATGTCTTTACTACCGCCAGTAACTCCCGTCGGGTGACGCAGTAGTTCTTCTCTGCCTTGGATAGCGTCTTGCTGTAATAGGCTATCACCCGCTCATCGCCATCCTGGATCTGCGATAGGACA
Source organism: Mantis religiosa (assembly GCA_030765055.1). Classification (NCBI taxonomy): domain Eukaryota; kingdom Metazoa; phylum Arthropoda; class Insecta; order Mantodea; family Mantidae; genus Mantis; species Mantis religiosa. The sequence continues at coordinate 19,341,103 of CM060960.1, read as the reverse complement.
CCTCCAATGCAATGGTCGCTGGCGTCGGTGTCCACAATGAAGGCGCAACCCGGTTGTGGGAAACCCAAAATTGGAGCACTGCACAGGGTCTCCTTTAGGTGCTGGAAAGCGTTTTCTGCGTCCTCCGTCCACACATAAGGCCGGTGTTCCTCTGTGAGGCGGGTGAGGGGTTTTGCGATGTTGGAGAACCCCTTTATGAAGCGCCTGTAATAACTGCACAGCCCCAGGAAACTGCGCAATTCTTTCTTATCCTTTGGGCGAGGCCAATCTCTCACAGCCTTTGTCTTCTCCGGGTCTGTGGCCACTCCGGTTGCTGAGACTATGTGGCCCAAGTAGTTAACTTCCTTGCGGAAGAGCTGGCACTTCTTCGCGTTCAGCTTCAAGTTGGTCGCCTGCAGTCTCTGTAGCACCTTACTCAGATTCTCGAGGTGATCTTCAAAAGTCTTCCCGACGATGATGATGTCGTCGAGGTATAGCAGGCAGGCATCGCAGGTCAGCCCTCTCATCACTGACTCCATAAGGCGCTGGAAGGTAGCTGGTGCGTTGCAGAGGCCAAAGGGCATAACCGTGAACTGCCAGAGACCTTGGCCCGTCGAGAATGCGGTCTTCTCCTTGTCTCTCGGGTCTAGAGCTACCTGCCAGTAGCCCGATTTCAGGTCCAGGGTCGAGAACCACTGTGCACCAGCTAGCGTGTCCAGGTTGTCGTCAATCCGGGGTAAGGGAAAACAGTCCTTCCGGGTGACGGCGTTCAACTTTCTGTAGTCTACGCAGAAGCGCAGCTCGCCGTTCTTCTTTGTCACCAAGACTACAGGGGAACACCAAGGGCTGTCAGACTCTTCAATCACTCCCCTGGATCTCATGTCCTCCAGCATGTCTCGTACCGCCCCTTGCTTCGCCAGCGGAACGCGTCTATGTGGTTGCCGAATAGGCCGGGCGTCCCCGGTGTCGATGCGGTGAAGCACTTTGTCCGTGCGGCCGTAGTCACTATCACCTTGGCTGAAGACGCGCTGGTACCGCCTTAGCAGTTGTCGAACCTTCTCCAGCTGTTCTGTGGTCAGGTGGTCGGCCGCCCTCTCTACCAAGCCTTCTAGCCGGGGCCCCAGGTGTTGCTTCGGCGCCGGCTCCTGTGTCTCGTCGATAGCTGTTACGCTCACCACGGGCTCGCACATTCCCAACTCCGTCCCGGCCTGGACGTCGTGATCGGCGTCCGTAGGGTTTAGCAGTCTCACGGGCACCTCCTCTCGGCACGGCAGCAATGCCCTGGCTACACACAGTCCGTTTACAGGCGTCTTCTGGTCCAGCATCATGTTCCTGGTTCTCTGGCCCTCCAGTCGCGCCGTCACCACCACCTCGCTCCTCGCGGGGAGAACCACGTCTTCGTCCAAGACGACCCTGCAAATTCCAAGGCGCTCTTCGGGTTGACGGAGTATAACCTCTTCTCCGTTAAGCCGCAGGACCTTCTTGCCGACGTCGACCGTCGCCTCGTGGCTCCTGAGGGCATCCAGTCCCAGAATCACCTCCTCAGCCACCTTCGCGACGAACACCCACAGACGCACGGCACTCCGTCCCAAGTTCAGCTCCAGCAGGGCCTCCCTCTCCACAGGCAAGGTGTCGCCCGATGCCGTGACAAGCTGGTATGGCCGGCTTGGCTTCCTTGTCGGCAAAACCTTCGCCACGTCAGGTCTGATGATGGTCACGGCCGCCCCGGTGTCCACCAGCACGCGGCACGGCTTTCCTCTTATCCGACCGTCCGCGATGAGGCTGTCATCCATACGCCGGCTGACGGCGCGCAGTGTCACTCGAGGGGATGGTGGTGATGGCGCCGACGTGCCCCTCTCCACGACGGCCCTTACTCGTTCTTCAGGCCACTCTTCCTGGTGTGGGCAGTCTCTCTGCAGGTGCCCGGGCTGTCCACACCCCCAACACAGGCCACTAGGTGTTCGCCGGCGTCCCTCAGCTGGTCTTCTGTCTCCGGCATAGCGGACGCTCCTCGTTCTCGACGTCGGGAGGGATGTTATTTTGGCCGCCTCCATCCTTAATGCCGCTGTCAGCGCCTCGTGGATGGTTTTATATTCGCCGAGCATTAGGCGCTGACGAATCTCCGTGTCCCGTACCCCGTCGACAAAATTGTAGGCGGCTTCCCGGGATACGAACTCCAGTGGCAGGTCAACCAAGGCCTTGCTAGCCAGCTGCTCGATGGCTATGGCGAACTCCTGCAGCGTCTCCCCCGGCTGCTGCGACCTTGCCTTTAGCTGGCTTCGGTATGCTGCGGCTAAGCGGTGGTTCCCGAAGCGATTCTCCAGGGCCTCCCAGATGTCTTTGGGCGCCACCATCGTCTGCACCGCGTTTAGCACTTCCGCGGCCCGTCCCTGGAGGCTGGCTATTAACTGTGTAGCCTCCTCCTCCGGTGACCACCTGTTGTGCCTGGCCACTGTGTCGAACTGGCGGCGGAAGACTTCAAACGTTGACGCGCCGTCATACTTGGGAGGTTTGACGCGCGCAGATGTTGTGTCGCGTCCCGGCGCGTCGGGCTTCAAATCCTTCAACCTCCTGCCGACGACGTCCTCCACCATTGCGTTCAGGGACTTGACGCTGCTGTCAGCCTTCCCTTCCAGGTTGTTAATGCGGTTCGCAAGGTCTTCGACGTCTTCCACCACGGCGTCCAGGGTCTTGGCGTTATTGTTGGCCTTTTCCTCTAAATCATTAAGGCGGTCGTCTACTTGGCCCATCCGCTTGCCCAGCTCCGTCACGTCATCCCTCACGCCGGCCAACTGTTCTTGAAATTTGGCGGCGAGAGCCTCGTTCGCCACCTTCATTTCCGTGGTCAGTTCGGCCATCTTTGAGGTCATTGTCGTGGCCAAGTTGTTGTTAGCCGTTTCTGTTTTTGCAGCGAGGTTTTCATTTGCCGTCTTCATTTGTTTCAACTCGGCGGTGAGGTTGTCGTTGGCCGTCTTCATTTCCATCATTTTCTCCAAAATCTTTTCCAATGCCGCGTCCATGGTTGTAATGTTCGGTGATGTTTTCCCGCTTCCTGACACCAGTGTGACTTTGTGGGTTCGTGAAATGAAAAGTCCAATTTCACCACTCAAAAATGTTCTTTATTTCCACCGACTTACAGTTAAACACTTGCCAATTTCACAAAATTACGTAATGCACACAATTACGATTCACCAGTTCGTCCGTTATCGTTCCGATGCACGTACACGGCGCTACTTCACTAGCACGTCAAACACTGACTGTCTGTCTCTCTGAAACCCTTTTTATAGGCATCTCGTCGTATTCTCGGCGTCTCTGGTATCCAGGCGAATATTCCAGATGATAGAAGAAGGGGAGAGAAACGTCCAGGGACGGGTGACATTCCTTTAACCACCCTTCAGTTAGTGACAGAGACTAATGGGAGGCGTGGCTCCGCTCCCTCCGGTTTCCCCACACAGCTGTGCCGTCATACCTTCCGCTAATTGGGTGACAATATTGTTCCCAAGCTTTTGTTGAAATGATGTTTGTTATTGTGTCTAACTTATTGAACTCCTCTGCATCTCTTATTATTTCCCATGTTGTCTTTCCTTGCAGCTCTTGTCTCAAATTATCCACTTCTCGATGCTCTTGACACTCGAAAATTTGGTGCTCTGGTGTGTCCTCTATGCTGCATGCTGTACATAGACTTGTCGCTCGTCTTCCTATCCTCTTAAAGCAGGTGGCATAAGGTCCATGTCCACTAATAAAATGGATTATTCCTTTAGTCGGTTTGAAGTGGCACATCCTTACGTCAGGGATAAGTTCGCACAGCTCGCGAACTGTCACACGCCGATCTTTAAGCATTTCTTGCTCCAGTTTTGCAATTGTTTCGGCTGAAACCGAAGGCCGACCACAACACTGTTCGTCATGGACGTCTGTACGTCCGTCTTTGAACTTTCTGACCCAATTTCACGCGTTTTTGACGTCCATACACTGTGGCCCATAGACTTCGTATTATCGGCGATGAATTCCAGTGGGAGTAGTGCCTTGGCACTTAAATAACGGATCACTGCACGCAACTCTCACTTGGCGGCGGAAGTGATAGGAAGCTTTTGACTTGAGGGTATGTATGACTGAAATTTCATGAAAATCGTGAAAGTAACGACTTTTTTATTTTAATTCTATAAAATAATTTAGACATTCCCGAATGTGAAAAATGCATAATTTGCCTCCGAGCGCCATTTTTAAATGCTTATTTGAATGTCGGTGGCCTTTAAACTCTGTCAGAGTCACGCCCTCTTTTGCCTACATCCACATTCTTTGTCTGTTTTCCGTTCTTAAATTTTCAATTCAAGAAAAGAAAAATAAGGCTTTCAGACAAAATAGTTCCTAAAATGTTGCCAATATATCAGAGGCTGGCTTCTACAACATTACTAGAGAGGTGCAAAACAGGAACAACACAGAATGCCAATGAATCTTTGCATCATGTCATATGGAATAAGTGCCCAAAGGAAGTTTTCATATCAAAACAAAAATTGGATCTTGCTGTTATTAAAAGCATCAGTGAGTTTAACATGGGTGGTCTTAAGTCATTGGAGCTGCAGCGAAATATCAGAGGTGAAAGTGTAGTAGACTCAGCAAGGAAAACTTCAGTGCAGCGAGATCAGACTCGTGTCCTGCAAAGCAAGAAGCGAAGTTGTGCAGAAGAAAAGCAACATCTAAAGAAGAAAAAGGTGGAAAAAGCAGCAACAGAGGAGAGGAAAAAGAAATGTTAGGGTCCAACCTATCAGCCTGGTGGATTTTAATGTGAGTTATGCAATCAAATCTTTAATCGCTGTTTTCTCAATGTTCATATTTTCAGCATTTTTCTTCCTGTAAAATGCTCCTTGCGATGCAGTTTTTGTACTACATTCATGAAATTTCCTACACAGGTTCAGAATATCATGAGGAATGGAAATTGCCTTAGGTTTTATTGTGAAATGTATATAAGCGTATATTTTTAATTTTCAAACACAAAACTTACAGTTTTTTAGACAAAAAAAGAATATTTGTAAATTAAAAAAATTTTGTGACCTAAACTAAAGGAGACACAGAAAAACCCAGAGCAATTTCAAAAAGTATGTGTATTATGAACATAGGGTTAAAATATTAGACCAAAATTCAAAATATTTTGTCGCAAGGGACTTTTTTAGTGACGTAACAAAAAACATACAAAAATTATCATAATTTCTAAACTGCTGGAGAAAAATGGTTTAAATTTAGGTTGTAACATGTTTACAATATACTACACCTATGGTGCAAATTTGAAAAAGCTAGCATTATTAGTTCAGAATTTGAAAATTTCCGTCATACATACCCTTAAAGAGCTCAAATTGACTCTCGTCAGTAAATACAATCTTCTTCCAGAAATCAAACCCATCGTATTTATGTTCTTTTGCAAAAGCAACTCGCTTCTTTCTGTTGTTTTTACCGATTTATGGTTTTCTACGGCCTGTTCGGCCGCCATACTCGGCTTCATAAAGCACGTTTCTTATAGTTTGTGCTGAAACGGACTTTCCTGTGTGTGTTTGAACTGTAATAGCAAGTTTAGGATTTTTCTTGACTTCTCTAAGTAACTGTCGTTCCTCCATCCAGCATAGAACTGCATGATGACCGCTTCTTGATTGTCTTTCTTAAATTTTGTTCTGATCAAACCTGTATATAAGCGTCCTCACTGTACTGGTAAAGTCTGTTTAGTTAACTCGTGTGCACGTCGGTCGACTCCTTTGTCGAACCCTTATAATCGTTTTACAAGACAGGCCCCACTTCTCCCAGATCTTTCAGCAAGGTTGCCACCTTTCTCGATACGTCATGGGTATCGTACGAGGTTTCGGCTGGGGTTTAATAAGCCCAGGTCGTGCGCGCGCCCCAGGGCGCGACCGCAGGTGTTAACCTGCCAGCCGCGGCCGCAAGGCGCGAGGTGACCTGGTGGTGATTGTTAGGGGCAGGAGAGGCAGACTTTACCACCCAAGGACGTCCTTGGGTAGTCGATAGCTCCTCCGTCTCTTGGGGAGACGGTGGTCATATTGACCCAGTGTATTTACCAGCTGGTTGGGGTGGGGAGTGGTCTTGGCATACAACGTGCGCGTTCGTTCACGCACGACGTCTTCGACGTATGGTATGCCAAACTGGGTGTGTAGGAAATGAGATGGGAATCTGCTGTTGGTACCGTAGATCATCCTTAAGGCTCTGTTCTGCACGGCTTGCAGTCTGCGAAGGGTGGTATGAGCCACCGAACCCCAGACCTCGCATCCATACAGGATCAGAGGCGGGGTAGTTTGAGGCGGATGGGCATGGTTGATCTACAGATAGGGTAGAGACGCATGAGTGCAGCGTGGCCGAGGCCGGCCTTTGCCCTGACATGCGGAGAGAAAGTGAGGCCGCGGTCCAGTTGGATTCCCAGGTATTTATCTGCTCTCTGGCTACTGGTCCCACCACTGCTTGACGGATCGCTAGCGACCGCACAAAGCAAGGTTGAACGGGCACTGTCCCCCCAAGGGGGAATATCCCCGTATCAGAAGCATCAGTAGAGCCCAACTGCGCCGTCTTACTAAATGACACGCAAGCTTGCGCAGAAACATACATCTATCATACCGCACGGGTAAATCCGCACAGCGGATAGGTACCGTGGCGTGTAACCCTCCGCCCGAGAGAACCCGGGCGATCTGCATCTAATCTTGGCTCTTGGAGGTTTCGGCTAAATAAATTATCGTATGGATAGAGTCAACATGAAAAATTCAATGCCATGGCCGGGATTTGAACCACGGATCTCCATGGCACGTTGGCCATGGTAGCTCAAAGGTTAAGAGCGACTGGACGGAAACCAGGAGATCCGTGGTTCAAATCCCGGCCATGGCATTGAATTTTTCATGTTGACTCTATCCATCAAAGATCTTAGCCTGTGTACGGCTAGTGTGGAGAAATGATTAATTTCCATCAATTAACTAAAATTATCGTATGTCCATTACTGCGAAACTTCCTTAGTTTTGACATATATATATTGCCAAGCTACAATTCTACTGGATTCCCTAATAACCCTTACCATATTCAAAGTGCGGTATTTGAAACCCAGCTCCTTTAGGAGGCCGCACAAAGTACAGAGCCCATAAAGAAAATCACAAATTTCTTACAAATGTGCAGCCAATTCGTCTAAGGTGGGCGCTCTGCCTTTTGCATGGAATCTATAAATTTCTGGGCGAATTAAATCGTATGTGAAATTATCTAAACGTTAGAGAAACGCTTTCTTTTGTTTTCACACTTGATCGGCGTCTTTGGTATTCCTTTCGTCACAATATTTCTTACTGTATTTCTGTGAATACCCACAATTTATCATCAGGTTCATTGCATGACCCCTTACCAAATTATTTGTCAGCACATATTTATATGTGTCCAAAACAAGCGCTTGAATTTGCTTAGAAACAGTTCCCGTTATTGCTTTGTTTTTTGAGGCTTTTCCAGTAAAATAACTCGGCCCAGTTATTCACACTGTTGTCATCACTTTGATTACTTTCACTTGACTGAAAGTTATCTACTGCATTTATCACTGCATTTTCCTCTCACGGTCTCCACATTGTGACACACAACGAATTTCTTCACGTAATGAAACAGATCAACTGGAAGTTGGAACTTTGGCAACTGAGACTCCACGTGGAGTAAACATGCGGCTGTCACTTCGAGAAAATCAGGGTTTTTATTGGTGCTCAACGACAGTGTTCCATTTCTGAAGTGTGGAGATCGATTTATGACGGTCATTAGTGGGCGGGAGGGTCAGGTTCCTTTGACTCCAAACTGCACACCCTACCACACTTTTCCCTTAATTTTGAAAAGTCCCTCTCTTCCGGGGTTTCAATATCCATATGACTTACACTTCTTGAATATTTCGGTGCATTATCTTCCTGATCACATCATTCGGAGCCCTGATGTGAACGTCGCCCTATCTCATTTCTTGCAGGTTACATGGCCAGATTTCACCACGATTTACACCGACGGTTCTAAATCTGCTGATGGAGTAGGTTATGCATACGTCTGTCCTTCTACTAATGCCCTGGCTCGATACCGCCTACCTATGGAGGCTTCCAGCTACACTGCGGAGGTTCTGGCCATTCGTGACGCTTTGCAATATGGGATTTCTCAGAGCTTCCCCAAACTGCTGATCTTAACCGATGCGCAGAGTGTGCTGCAGAGACTCTCATCTCCCCGCTGGACGAGAGATATGCACTGTTATCTTTACGAGGTACTGACGTTGGTGAACAACGCTACCATAGTCGGACATCAAATTCACTTCCTTTGGATCAGAGGGCATGTTGGAATTCGATACAATGAAGTCGCCGATCGCCTGGCAAAAGAGGGAGTCACTCAAGGCACCTTTCAAGGCCTCCAACTGCCCTACACGGATTTCTTCCCGGTCCTTCATCGTGACGCCTGTTGTCGCTGGAATGACGCCTGGATTCGTTCGCAGTCCATCAAAGGCAAACACTACGCCGCCGTTCAGACGCATCTCTCCACGACCCCTTGGTTCTCCAGCTTCAGAATTGCACGTCGACATCTCACCTCCATCATTAGAATGCGACTTGGACATGGATGTTACCCTGCGCATCTACACCGACTACGTCTCATCGATTCCCCTGTATGTCCTGATGACCCAGGCGAAACCGCTGACCTCAATCATCTCCTGTTCAGTTGCTCTCGCTACCGAGCCCACCGTTCTTCCTTCCTCCGCCGCCTACTTCAGCAGTCTGTTCCTTTTCCCGCTAGCGTCAACACCATATTACAGTTATGCCTCAAACCTGTATACCAAGCTCTTCTGCAATTTCTTAAAGAAAGTGATCTACAGATCTAGTCTCCTCCCATCCTCTTAATTTTCCTTACACTATTTTTCCTATTTTTCCCTACGATGGCCATATGGGATTTTACCGAAGGCAAAAAAAAAAAAAAAAAAAAAAAAACACCTGCACACCCGTTGACTAGACAGACTTTAGGTCTTCCAATGGTTTCTCCAATTGCTTGAAAAGATTTCCCTTTTTTAAATAACCTGATACAAATTTCTCTCTCTCTCTCTCTCTCTCTCTCTCTCTCTCTCTCTCTCTCTCTCTCTCTCTCTCTCTCTCTCTCTCTCTCTCTCTCTCTCTCTCTCTCTCTCTCTCTCTCTCTCTCTCTCTCTCTCTCTTCATTTGTAGTTTCACGGCGTCTTCGATCCACATTACTTAAATAAAAGTCAACGGCTTTGAAAACAGAGATGAAACTATCAACAATAGAAAAGGGAAGGTGCCTCTGTCAGCGAGGCACCATACCTGGGATCTTGCTTACTAGACAAATACTTGTTTGACATCAAACGGGACATGATGATAAATAACGTAGAGATGTTCACTAATTAAGCAATATATGAACTCAAATTGTGTTTTATTTTTAGACCTAGAAATCAACAGATGTAAGAAAATAATTACTGTTCCTTTCTTATCCATATGTTTCTGATTGTGCTTGTTATATTCTATGTGCTATGATTAGACGAATACTGTTTGGAGTATCAGTATATTTTCGTTTGAGCGCTTACGTACAGGCGTTCTTTGATCGCTGACAGAACCACTTGCCTATTTGTAAAAACAACCGTAACCACGTGAAAAAAATTACTTCTGTAACCCAAAACAGTAGCTAATGTTAAAGATACGACCCTTCACGTGCTTTTATCCGCAGAGATTAGGTAGAAACAAAAACGACACTAAAATGTTATACATTTGCATTAGTATCCTTTGCTTTGTTAGGTATAAACCAAGAGAAAAGAGAAGACATATGAAGATGACTTGAGCAAGGTACTTAAATTGCAACAGACTTGCCTAAAATGTGAAGAAAGAATGCTGCTTACTTATTTTTAACGCTGGATATTACCGTAAATTTTAGCTCTGTCGCATGGTGATGACGTTCAAATGTGCTTAAATACGACAGCCTCGTATCACATGATTTACAGGCGTTAAAAGAACTGAGAGACACAACTCCGACATAACAGCAACTAATGTGACAGTTGCCAGCGTCATGGAAATACGCTTAGCAGTTGTTATTACGGTTGCCATGTGCAACGTTATTTATAGAGGCTGTTTCCTGACTAACCTTTTCCGTTTACTCTGATACGCATATGATTATGAAACTCGACTGTTTTCTTCATTAATCCAGTGCAGAAACACTGACAGTATGACCTCATTTATAGGACAAACAGGTCAACGAACATATGGACCACCGACTACAAGAGAATTGCTAGAGCATATCATTTCTATAACCTAAAAACAAAATCCATAAACCAAGGCATTCACTAAGATAAATACAGAATAACCGAGACCAATTTTTTTATCTTTTTAGGTATAATTTAAGTAATTGCCATGAAAGAACCGGCCAAATTTATGTACATTTTTCAAATTTACGTCCTCCAGCGTTGTCACATGTCACGCTGAATGAAATTATGCTTCAACGAGCCTAGGTTCCATCCAGCTTAAAGTTACCGGAAACTTATCTTTCAATATAAGGGAAAAACCTTACCCCGGCGGACATTCTAAATCGGGACCTACAGCATGAGGTCCCGACTTCACATCTTGGTCAGGGTGAGTTATCCGGATAAGGTTTCTCCCCGCAATTTTCCCCTTATTGTGAAAAACGAATGTTAAGTATCTTTAAGCTCTATGTACCCTGTACTCATTTAAACATCATTTCATTCATCGTCCGATGACTTAACGTTGGAGGTTTTCTCTTATCCTCAAATATGAATGTCTGGTAACTCTAAGCTCTATGTACCCTGTACTCATTTAAAGATCATTTCATTCATCGTCCGATGACTTAACGTTGGAGATCTTCTCTTATCCTGAAAGATGAATGTCTGGTAACTCTAAGCTCTATGTACCCTGTACTCATTTGAGCATCATTTCATTCATCGTCCCATATGACTTAACGTTGGAGGTTTTCACTTATCCTGAAAGATGAATGTCAGTTAACTCTAAGCTCTATGTACCCTGTACTCCTTTGAGCATCATTTCATTCATCGTCCCATATGACTTAACGTTGGACGTTTTCACTTATCCTGAAAGATGAATGTCTGGTAACTCTAAGCTCTATGTACCCTGTACTCATTTGAACATCATATCTTCATCGTCCGATATGACTTAACGTTGGAGATTTTCTCTTATCCTGAAAGATGAATGTCTGCTAGCTCTAGGCTCTATGTACCCTGTACTCATTTGAGCATCATTTCATTCATCGTCCGATATGACTTAACGTTGGAGGTTTTCTCTTATCCTGAAAGATGAATGTCTGGCAACTCTAAGCTCTATGTACCCTGTACTCATTTGAGCATCATTTCATTCATCGTCCCATATGACTTAACGTTGGAGGTTTTCTCTTAACCTGAAAGATGAATGTCCGGTAACTCGAAGCTCTATGTACCCTGTACTCATTTCAACATCATTTCATTCATCGTCCGATATGACTCAAACGTTGGAGGTTTTCACTTATCCTGGTAACTCTAAGCTCTATGTACCCTGTACTCATTTGAGCATCATTTCATTCATCGTCCCATATGACTTAATGTTGGAGGTTTTCTCTTAACCTGAAAGATGAATGTCCGGTAACTCGAAGCTCTATGTACCGTGTACTCATTTGAACATCATTTCATTCATCGTCCGATATGACTTAACGTTGGAGGTTTTCCCTTATCCTGAAAGATAAATGTCTGATAACTCTTAGCTCTATGTACCCTGTACTCATTTGAACATCATTTCATTCATCGTCCGATATGACTTAACGTTGGAGGTTTTATCTTATCCTGAAAGATGAATGTCTGGTAACTCCAAGCTCAATGTACCCTGTACTCATTTCAACATCATTTCATTCATCGTGCGATATGACTTAATATTGGAAGTTCGCCCTTATCCTGAGAGATGAATGCCTGGTAACTCTTAAGCTCTAGGTACCCTGTATGTACATTGCCACTGAAATATCGAGTTTTAATTTCTGGATATAATGTAAATCCTTATTCACGTTGCAAACAGTATAAACTGACTACCAATTAGTGAAATTAGAATTAAAAACTGGACTACGAAAAAGTGAATAGCTTAAAAGCGGGTTTCAACTGTTATTCGCCTAGCTTCTCTTGATGCAAGATTTAAATCGATTTTCGCAAGTGCAAATGTTCAAGTGGGCTGATGTTTACCAGTATTCCAACTGCCCTGAATTCCTTAATTTTATGGCTCAGAGCCACTTAATCCTACGAAACGTGAAACCACGAAGTTACATTTTGCCAACGAGCATAGCCAGCTGCTGTTTTGATTAAGGGCCAGAAAGGAGCTAGCGTCCAAAATAAGTCCAGACAATTAAATTCTTCAAGAATAATATTCTTCATCGACAATTTCATTAGAGCATAAAACTCCTACCATTAAAGCATGAAACCCGATAAGCGAAATGGAACACAGAAAGCTGAACTGTAAATAAGTGACCGTAGGAGTTTAGATTATCAAAATGAGTGGCAGTTGATTAAAAACAAGTATTGCTCTGATGGATTAGAAAGGAATATGGGGATACAGTAGACTTAAAGTTACAGTCAAATGTTTTAAAACTGGTTGTCTAGGTCACGTCTTTGAAATTCCCTTCTCTTTGTATGTCCAAGAGATAAAAAATTAAGGTACAAGAGAATATGGGAATACAGTAGACTTTAAGTGGTAGCCAAACGTTTTAAAACTGTTTGTCTAGGTGACGTCTTTGAAATTCCGTTCTCTCTGAATGTCCAAGAGATAAAAAATGAGGGTACAAGGGAATATGGGAATACAGTAGACTCTAAGCGATAGTCAAATGTTTTAAAACTGGTTGTCCAGGTGGCGTATTTGTAATTCCGTTCTCTTTTCATGTCCAAGAGATAAAAAATAAAGGTATAAGGGAATGTGGGAATACAGTAGACTTTAAATGAGAGTCAAATGTTTTAAAACTGGTTGTCTAGGTGACATATTTGTAATTCCGTTCTCTTTTCATGTCCAAGAGATAAAAAATAAAGGTACAAGGGAATATGGGAATACAGTAGACTTTAAATGAGAGTCAAATGTTTTAACACTGGTTGTCTAGGCGACGTCTTTGAAACTCCGTAATATTTGTTTGTCTAAAGGATAACCTATTAGAGTATTGAAACGCCCTATAACTGATTACTTCATACATTTTTTGTATTACTCTCTGTATTCTTCAAAATGTAAATGATTCATTGTGACTAAATGTAAATTCTTATCTTAGCAAATACCTACTCCATAAAGCTATTTGTATTTCGTTTATTTTGCCAAAGTTAAAGTTGATTACAAAATATTTCGATTTTGTTTCCAAAAGTCACAAATATACAAGGGAAATGAATAAATGAATGAATATAAGTGCATGCTATGCTCGTGCATTACGTGCTTTACTGCTTAATTTATGAAATTCCTCACTTTCTCTCCGAAGAACACTTCTTAGACATACTAGAATTAGAAACATGCTAGAAAAATTATAGGGTACCCCTCAAGAACAAAGGTGAACATTACCAACACTACAGAGCTCTATAATTTCAAACTTTGCAATTTATATTTACAATTTTGATGCTAATAAAGTTGAACCAATTATTTGAACTCGTGTATTGCCTGTCTTTGTTTCTTTCCTATCCACCTATGTGTATCCTTTCCTACTCATATGCCTATCTATCCATTCTTTTCTGTTCATTATCATCCATCCAGTTATTCATTTTTATCTATTTAGTTATATATCTACCTACGAGAGCCGGCTAATAAGTCCTGCGCCTCACATAGAGATGGCACCACGGGGCCATTTTGACAGATAACTTCATATAGTTTAACTCTAGATAGCTTGTATCCATAGTTACATGTCAATAGCTCGTTTAGTTTTTGAATGACAGCATTTTAAATAAGACAAGTGCAGAGGTTTCACGAAAATGGACGTTTTGGAAAAACAAGCAGTGATTAAATACTTCCATTTGAATGGCTTGAAAGAAATCAAGGAGGAAGTGGACAGTACATTGGAAGGCTCTGCCCCTTCATATACAATGATTAAAAGGCGGGTTGTAGAGTTTAAAATGGAACGTACGAGCACTAGTGATGAGCCTCGCTCTGGACTCTCTGTGGAAGTCACAACTCCAGAGATAATTGAAAAAACTCCTCGTTTAGTACAGCAAGACCACAGATTACAGTTGCTTGAGATAGCAGAGGCTGTAAACAAATGAAAACAACGTGCAGGTAATATTTTAAGTAATGTTTTGGGCTTTCACAAGGTCTGTACCGCGTTTGTTGACACCTGATCAAAAGTTGCAAAGAAAAACTGTTTCTGTTAAGAATTTGGAGCTCTACCGTAAAAATCGCAGTGAAGTTTTAAGACGGCTTATTACCATGGATGAAACTTGGATACACCACTACACTCCAGAAAGTAAATGACAGTCAAAACAGTGGATTGTGCCAGGTGAACCAACTGCAAAAGAGGCAAGGTCAACTTTTTAAGCTAACAAGGTTATGGCGAGTCTTTTCTGGGCTTCACAGGGATTTATTTTTATTGATTACTTGGAGAAGGGTAAAAGTATCACTGGTGACTGCTACGCAAGCTTACTGCAGCGCTTGAGTGATGACGTGGAAAGAAAAATACCTCATTTGGCAATGAAAATCTCTTGTTTCTTCACGACAATGTTCCGGCCCATCGACCAGTCATTGCAATGGGAAATATGTGCGAATTAAAGTTCAAATAGTTTGAACATCGATCCTACTCTCCAGATCTAGCACCCAGTGACTATCAGCTGTCCCTGAACCTCAAACAATTTCTTGGAGGACGAAGATTTCACAGCAACGAGGTCATTTATGCAGTAAACAGCTATGATAAATGGCATTCAGAGACGTTTTAATTAAATTATTATATGACGATAACGATATGAAAAATGTATTAGGCTTTCTGGCAATTATGTTGAGAAATAAAGAAAAAATATTGAAATGTTGTTTCTTTTAATGTGTATCCCGGGAATTAATCTTCCTACCTGTTTATCTCTATCATTTCCCATCCATCTGCCTATGGATTGTCATCCAACCACTTATCCATTCTTATCCTCACCCTCCACAGTCTGAAATTATGGATATCAGAATCAATGTGCATATAAAAAGAAAGATAAAAGCAACGAAAACCTACAGTAATCTAGCCTAAAAGTTCACAGAGTAAAAACACTATCAAATGTTTCAAAGCCCCCGATATTAGGACAGTAGTTATAGGAGGCATAGATAAAATGTTGGGTAATGTGGTAACCTTGAAAACGTTCACATTAATGAGTAAACAGACCGTAAATAGTAATTTTCTCTTATTCTAAGGACTGAAAGCCCTCCTTGGAAGCAATATCATTACCTACTCCCCCTCGTCTCCCTTTGTTGACATTATATATCCCCGTCGTGTGAGGGTAAGTAAACTCCAGCCATTATTGTAATCCCTTCGTATTACTGCTGATGATGTACGCAACATACATCCTTCAGTTGAATAGTTTTGTTTCACGAGGGTGCCACTGAACCTGTTTAGAATGCTATGCTTCTAAATACAAAAGTATATTTGACAAATAATGTTTTGCCAACTGTCTGTCCTGTAATTTGTTATGTGTAGCGTAACAGCGCCGTAACGTAAGCCAAACATGGAATTATTTGCTGTCAATTCTATGATATTCTATGGCAGACCTCCACCCCTATCGCAGTTAAATATTTTTGATGACTTTAAATTGTATATGAAGTATTTCTGAGTTATAAATAACCTTTGCTATTCCCCTTGGCGTACGTATAAATGAGATTCAAATGTATTAGAAGGTATTTTGGTTTGGAGGCAGCGGGTTAATGACCTCTGGAGTTGGGCTGCCAGCCGGGCCGCCGTGAGGAGTGGGAGAGACGGGGAGGGGCGAAACCTCTGGGGCCCCCCAACTAGCCTCCACGGTTGGCTTCCGTAAGGAGGTCAGCCATTCAGAGCCGGTTGTGTGTCTTCCTCGCAGCCGCTCAAGGCATGCCACTGGTTCGTAACCGGCCAATCCTCGTCCAAGCCAAACACCTTTTTCTTTTTTATATTATATCCAACGATGTTAGAAGAAAAGAAGAAGAAGAGGAAAGGTTGCAGTCATAGGTCCCCACTGCTTCTAGAACATCGACGCCTGACGATGACCTTCTGGAAACATCTGCCAACAAACTCGTTGCCTCTACCTTGGCTTTTCGCCACATTTGCTACTGCAATTACTATCTATACTTGCATAACAAACATCTGAACTCCTTTTCATAAATAACAGTCCACAAAAGAAACAAGTGCCCCTCTAATTTACGAGAATACTAACAAACATTTAATGTTCAATATTATATTGGGTACCAAGAATTGGAAAGGTCGAGAATGTATATTGATAATACGTGGTCCGCATAAGTAACTTACAGTTCGTGGCTAGTCAATTACTTTGTAATACTTGAAAAAACCGTAAAAAGTAATAATAAATCTAACTTACTTTTCCATATTTTATTAGACATTAAGAAAAACATTAATTGAAATGTAAACAAATGAAAATCTACATCCAAATTATATGGGCAAAGTCTCCTTCACCACTCTAATTAACTGAAGTAACACATGTCTTGGTTGTTAGGTTATATTATTTATGTAGCCAAATTGAATCTTTCAATTGCTGATGGTCATTATAAAGCAGTAAAATTTTATAAAAATGAGTGATATTGGTATCCAAGAAGCTGCGGATCTGGCATGTGCATCACTTTTACCAACAAAACCAAAGGAAAGGTACGTTGAAGCTTATAAAGCTTTCTGAAATTGGTGCTTTGATAAAAACATTAACACTTCCACCAGTGAGACAGTTTTATAGGCATATTTTCATGAGAGAAATAAAAGTATATGCATCTCCAGCGAGCTTATGCTGCAATTATTAATATGTAAAATTGCACATTTAATATTTCAGCCAGTAAATAATTCATAGGTTTGCATATCTTGATCATTAATAACCTATTTTTTAGATAACTATTTTTTAGATTACCTACTATTCACTATTCTATTGGTATTACGCCATTTCCTATTAGTACCGTAAGCATTGATGACCTGTGAAACTAGAACAGCAAGTACGCTACATCCTTGTTACCATGGCAACTGACAAATAAATTGTAAGCTTAGCTTACACAACCAACTACTTCTTCACAATGACTTAACTTACAAAACAAATACTGCAACAACAAAAAAGCACCTTAAACTAACAACTGATTACCTAAGACACGAAGAAGCCAAAATAACTAAACCTGAGACGTAAATCACAATTAGTATTTTAGTTAATTGATGGAATTAATCATTTCTTGACACTAGCCATATATAGGCTAGTCCAATCACTCTAACCCATTGAGCTACCATGGCCAACGTGCCGTCCTGACACATTGGGCCATGGTAGCTCAATAGGTTAGAGCGACTGGACTAGCCTATATATGGCTACCATGGCCCAATGTGTCAGGACGGCACGTTGGCCATGCTAGCTCAATGGGTTAGAGCGACTGGACGGAAACCGTGGTTCAAATCCCGGCCATGACATTGAATTTTTCATGTTGACTCTATCACAATTAGTATTTTTGCAAAAGTTTACTCTTGCCTGTAATTCCGCTGTTGCATCTCTATGAAGAGACATTTCTTAGAAAAGCTGTAAGATATCAACATGCCCAAACATTACTATTATTATAAATAAATAGTGTGAGTTTTTGTTGTTATAAATGGCAACTATTTTTTGTCTGCAGTACTCCAGTCCTCAAGTCTCAGAACGTACAAATACCATTTCAAACATGAATTTAAATTTATAAGGACCTTATTGCATGTTCACTGAACAAATGAAAACGCATAATTACTTCAAATTGAATAAGTTTTGAATTAAACAATACAGTAGGCTAGTTCAGTATGTGGCCTTAGATTGTACAAATACAAACAAAAGCTAAGTTAATAAGGACAGCAATGCTAACTTCATTGCAATATCTTCCAGAAAGTAATTTGACATGCCACAACTTAGAGAAAGACAACAAATTTAAATACTAATGATGATTGGATATAGTGATAGGAAGACCCAAGAAGAGGTTTGTGTCTTGTTTAAGGAAAATGTATCCAGAACGAAGGATTTCTCAGTCAACAGTAAGCAAAATCTTGAAAAAGTTAAAAGAAACTGGAAATGTTAAAAGTAAGACAAAGACTGGAAGGCCAAAAGGAGTTACAGATGCTGATAAAGCTCCTGATATTATTTTCAGTGGAAGAAAACCCACATTTATCTACTCGCCACCACATTATGGAAGGCAGGTGGTGAATTACCTAATCATGAGTTCCCAGGAAGATAGATTGGCAGAAAAGGAAGTATACGAGGACTGTACAATAAACAACGATCACAAACTTTTTTGACAGCGTACCTTTACTCATCCTCATAATTTTGATGGTTCTTCTCAAAATAGTCTCCCCTAAATGCGATGCGCTTGTCCCAGCGTTTTTGCCAGTCTTCAAAGACATGCTGAAAACAATTTTTTGAGATATCCTTCAAAATCGCCTCCGCAGCCTTCACCACTGCTTCTGATGATGGATAATGCCTCCCACGAAGGCGTTTCTTCAAGTTAGGGAATAGAAAAAAAGTTACATGGGACTAAATCCGGACTATAGGAAGGGTGAGGGATGCACTTCACGTTGATTTTTGCAAGATACTCAGCAACAACATTGGCAATATGCGGCCGCGCATTATCGTGGTGCAGCATCTAGCCTGCTTCATGGAAATGTGGTCTTTTGCGCCTGATATGGACTTGCAATGTTTTCAGGGCATCCCTGTCGTATTGTCCACTTACTGATGTGTGTGCAGGTACAACATGCTGATAAACCATTCCATGAATATCAAAGAATGAGATGACCATAACTTTCACAGCAGAAGCAACCACTTTTGCTTTTTGGGGGGGTTGGGGATGAAGGAGATTTCCACACTGAGCTTTGCAGTTTGTTCTCAGGATCAACATGATGTAGCTAAGTTTCATCAGCAGTGATTACGTTTGAAAGAAACTCCGGATCTACCTCTAACATCAAGTTAAACTGCATGCAGACTTGCATGCGAATGTCCTTTTGTTCGGGAATCAACAGTCTTGGAACCCATCGTGCACAAACGCGTCTCATGTGTAATGTTTCTGTCACCAACGTGTGGGTGTCACCCAATGAAATATTCAATATTTCAGAAAGTGATCTTAAGGTAATTCGTCGATTCTCTCTTACAATGGCAGCAGCAGTGTTGATGTTTTCTTTCATAAGAGCAGTAACTGGAGCACTGGGTACAACTTTCTTTGAAATTGTCTCGCCTCTTTAAACATTTTAAACCACCTTCGAGCTGTGCTGTAAGGAAAAACAGACTCTCCATAGACCTGCTGTAACATTGTGTAGGACTTAACTGAAGATTTGTTGAGACGAAAGCAGAATTTCAAAGCCGCATATTGTTCCTCGCGTGTTACCTCCATTGCAGCGGTAGGCGATACTGAACATGTGTGGACTTGCCTGGTCCTCACAGGCGGGAACCAGGAGTACCAAAAATTAAACTACTACGGCGTGTTTGTTTCACATTAAGCTAACAGAATATAATAAGATTGAATTTTAGTGTGAAAAATTATGAGCGTAAAAAAATTATGATCATTCTTTATTCAACAGCCTTCATAGTTCCGCATATCCTCTCCTTAAAATTTGTGATTGCAATGTTCAATAGCTGTAGCTTTGGGTGGGGGGACTTTCCTGAAAGCGAATTATTTAGTTCTGAGGTAGTCTAAAGCTTGTTCACGTTGCAAAAATTGATGAGACACAAGAGGGAAAGGTTGAGTCAGACTGAAAACATGACTGGGATTTGAACCATGGTTCTACCGGTCTCCATGCAGTTCCTCCAAAGAGACCGGGAGATTCGTGGTTCAAATCCCGGCTATGTAAATATAGTAGCTATTTTTGTTTATATTCTGGCGTCTCCGTTAATGATACGGAACAAGCTAAGCGCATAACGACCAAACTAAAGCATTAAGTATTCGCTATATCTGGGACGCTGCCAAACACATGGGTACCTACCTAACTATTCTGGGTGGACTGATTTATCTCGCTGAAAGAAATGTAACGCATACGTTTACACCTTTCTAAACTTGGGGGTCTACAATAAAACCTGGAATGACAAAATGCGAGCTAATAGATCCTGATTTGTCAGCTCAAGCTGTTTGAATCGCTCAAACCTTGAATAGGCTCGAATATAATGCCAGTGCAATAGATATAGTATCCACCTCGGTAGCTTAGAAGATGGTAGCGTGTCTACCCTACGTTCAATAGGTCCCGAATTCCAATCTCGGTCAGGGTTTCCCCTTAAACTAAAAGATAAATATCTGGTAACTCTAAGCTCTATGTACCCTGGACTCTTTTGAATATCATTTCATACATCGTCCGATATGACTTAACGTTGGAGGTTTTCTCTTATCCTGAAAGATGAATGTCTGGTATCTCTAAGCTCTATGAACCCTGTACTCATTTGGACATCATTTCATTCATCGTCCGATACGACTTAACGTTGGAGGTTTTCCCTTATCCTGAAAGGTGAATGTCTGGTAACTCTAAGCTCTATGTACCCTGTACTCATTTGGACATCATTTCATTCATCGTCCGATACGACTTAACGTTGGAGGTTTCTTCTTATCCTAAAACAATGAATGTCTGGTAACTCTAAGATCTATGTATCCTGTACTCATTTGAACATCATTTCATTCATCGTCCGATATGACTTAACGTTGGAGGTTTTCTCTTATCCTGAAAGATGAATGTTAACTCTAAGCTTTATGTACCCTGTACTCATTTGAACATCATTTCATTCATCGTCCGATATGACTTAACGTTGGAGGTTTTCTCTTATCCTGAAAGATGAATGTCTGATAACTCTAAGCTCTATGTAACCTGTACTCAGTTAAAAGTCATTTCATTTATCGTCGGATATGACTTTGCGTTGGAGAATTTCCGTTATCCTGAAAGATGAATGTCTGCTAACTCTAAGCTCTATGTACCCTTTACTCATTTGAACATCGTTTCATTCATCGTCCGATATGATTTAACGTTGGAGGCTTTCCCTTATCCTGAAAGATGAATGTCTGCTAACTCTAAGCTCTATGTACCCTGTACTCGTTTGAACATCATTTCATTCATCGTCCGATATGATTTAACGTAGGAGGTTTTCCCTTATCCTGAAATATGAATGTCTGGTAACTCTAAGCTCTATGTACCCTGTACTCATTTGAACATCGTTTCACTCATCGTCCGATGTAGCCTAACGTTGGAGGTTTTACCTTATCCTGAAAGATAATGTCTAGTAACTCTAAGCTCTAAGAGCATCATTTGAGCATCATTTCATTCATTGTCTCATATGACTTAACGTTGTGGGTTTTCCCTTATCCTGAAGGATGAATGTCTGGTAACTCTAAGCTCTATGTACCCTGTACTCATTTAAACATCATTTCATTCACCGTCCGTTATGACTTAACGTTGGAGGTTTTCCCTTATCCTGAAAGATAAATGTTAACTCTAAGCTCTGTGTACCGTGTACTCATTTGAACATAATTACATTCATCTTCCGACATGACAACGTTGCATGTTTACCCTTATTCTGAAAGATGAATGTCTGGTAACTCTAAGCTCCATGTACCCTGTACTCATTTGAA
Source organism: Mantis religiosa (assembly GCA_030765055.1). Classification (NCBI taxonomy): domain Eukaryota; kingdom Metazoa; phylum Arthropoda; class Insecta; order Mantodea; family Mantidae; genus Mantis; species Mantis religiosa. Next base: position 19,319,393 of record CM060960.1, on the reverse strand, counting down.
CGTCAATTCATTCATCGTCGGATATGACTTAACGTTAGAGGTTTTCCCTTATCCTGAAAGATGAATGTCTGGTAACTCTAAGCTGTATGGACACTGTACTTATTTGAATATCATTACTTTGATTGTTTTTTCACCTCCAGAGCAGACACAAAAATTTATAAAAATTCACCATTGCACAATAAATTTTTAGGTCCGCCACCGGGAAATCGGTAGTTCAAATCCCGGCTATGGCACTGAATTCTTCAGTCTGATCGCCTTTCCAAACGTTACCCTACACATGCTATTGTGAAACAATGAATTTTCAAACAATTTATACTTAGTAATATACATTGGAAATTATCATCATTTCGGTCTTTGGAATCACAAAATAAACATTTAAGTTCGATGTAACTATTCCATAAGCTGTATTGTTGTCACTACGACATGTGGGGTCCCCTGACCTACGTTACGTTTTCTCTTCCAAATTTAACCTTGTTTTGACTACAGAAGGGCAGAAGATAGGGAGCGACCCCTTGCAGCTTTTATCGTAAATCAGGTTCCTTCACCAAGAGTGGGAACTCAAGTATAGAAGGGGAGAAACACTGTCTGTATTCTTTTAGCTTTTAACATAATTTTTGTTTTTTTTGTTTTTAAGATATGGTCGTCGAACTGCAGCCTTTCTCTTCTGTTAAGTGTTTGTCTAATGTCTAAAACAGCAACCCTTAGGCGAGAGGTCATTAGTTAGCGACGTAATAGGATTCACGTGACGACCTTTAGGTTTTCTGATTGCATTGTTATTGCTGTGAAGCGATGCTCATCTATTCGTCCTATTAGTATTGCGTGTTGTTAGTCTCAGTTCTTCTGAGTTGTGTACAGAAGTATAAGAGTAGAAAACCTCTAAAAATAGTGAAAAGGTTTTTATATTAAATGTGTTTAAACTTTTCTTTCAATGTTATGACTATACTCCTGATATGTAAGGACAATCAAATGCTGATGTCCAGTACCGCACAGTGTCAGTATCTTGTAGTTGCCGATAGATAGCAGAAGCTCATAGTGTTTATTTAGACAAACAATTACAGACGTGTGCAAATTATTAGACTCATTCATGTTGTTTTAATTTGCTTCAGTTTAACATTCAAAATAATGGTTATTTACCGCCGTCACCTATTTCAATTTGTCAATTCTTTTCCTTGCTATAATATGAAGCATATAAAATGAAATTTCTCTCTTAATATTAGCTGGGGGATTTTCCTTTTACTTATAGTAATATGGTGATAGCTCTGAAATTAGAGCGGCCATTTTGTTCATGTCTGTTTATCCAACTGTTTGGTAATATTGCTTTAATTTGGTGAATCTAGTAACTGAAGATTGTTAATATTTGCCTTTATTGTGTTTTATGGCTAATATATCCTCAGTATTTATTATTAACTGATCTCAAGTCAGGTAACATCGTGTATCCTATCCTTAGCATTCGCATTGATTCAAAAGTGAGGTTATGGATAAAACTGCTGACTTATCCCCAAGGAAAGTAGCTGTAACTGACAGTCTTTTGAAGGAAACTCTTTATTCACAACGTGAAATAGCTAAGAAATTGTGTATTTCACAAAAATCTGTTAGTCGCATTAATCAAGATTTAACATTCGGTGAGACGTTGACCTCACAAAGGGATGGAAAATGCGGGAGGAAAAGAAAGCTATCACCAAGGATGCAAAGAAAACTTGTGCAGGTGGCAAAACAAAATAGAACAGCAGCCGGCATTGACCTCAGTAATCAACTAAAGCAGTACGGTACAGAAATATCAGCCTCAGTAGTTCGCAGAAGATTATGTGAAGCAGGTTTACCAGGACGCAGGCCTCGTAAAAAGGCTAAACTGACACCTGAAATGGCAAAAAAAAAAAAAAAAAAAACGTTTAGAATGGGCCAAAGAGATGTAGAAACATCCAGTGGAATTTTGGAGAAAGGTAAATAGTATGAAAATTGTATATAACATAAAATTAAAATATGTACATGTAAATTGTATGAAAATGAAATAAACAGCCTAAACTTTGTTTCTCTCATTGTTGGTTTTGTTATACTATCTTTGAGCAATTTTAACACTGTTTAATTTTAATAGAGGTTTTCATCGTTTCAGGTAATTTTCTCAGATGAGTCCATGTTTGAAATATGTGAAGAGAGCAGCCAATATGTGAGAAGGACAGATAAAGAAGCATTTACCCCTCATTGTGTCGATCAAAGAGTAAAGCACCCAACATCAAAAATGGTCTGGAGCTGTATGAAGGCCCATGTACCTGGAAGATTATACACAGTTATGGGACCTATGGAGCAGAAACGGTATAAAAGTATATTATAAACAAGACTATTTCCGCAAAGTAAAGAATGGTTTCCAAATGGTGAGTTTGTGTTTATGCATGAGACAGTGCTCCCTGCCATAGAGCAAAATCTGTAACCCAATTCTTCAAAGAAAACAATGTAAAAGTACTACTATGGCCGGGGAATAGCCCTGATTTAAATCTACTAGAGAATCTGTGGGGTATTGTTAAAGAGACTGAAAAAAACTGAAAATAACAACAAAAGTTCAGCTTATTGGGGGCCTGATAAGGATTTGGCACAGAGGTGAAGAAATAAAGGAAAAGTGCCCTTGTAGAGAGCATGCCTAAACGCATCAAAATGGTAATAAAGGCTAAAGAAATGCATATAAAATACTAAGAGTTAAAAAAATTGTAATATTATCTCTGTTAATAAATAGAAAATAAACGCTATATGTTAAAAATTTCACCATTGACTCTAACAATTTGCACACGTCTGTACCTCTGTTATCAATGGAAAGTTTTCCTTCCTCTTTGACAGTTGAATCAGAAGTTATTGTTCAGAGAAGTTATGTAGTGAACTGGAGCTGGGCTGTTAACTTGCTGACATTGCTGCTGCCTTGTCCGGTGAAGAACTAATTAAGTATTTGTACTCATATTATTTGGTATTAAGTAGACTACACAAACACAAAATACAGTGTCGGTTTAAAAGAATCGGGCCGTGCTATGACGTTATATATACGTACGTGTGAGTTGCTCACTACCGTACGATAGCAATTTTCCCAGTACCGTACGTGAAGGTATATTTTTATCCCCTGAACTTGCACTGGCATTAGATTAATTTTTGTTTACAGACATTCCTGTCAACATGGAGGCCAAAAAGAAAGGAAAATGGCTAGAAGAAAATATGAAACAAGCAATAAAGAATGGATAGAAAGATCAATGAGCCTGGGAGTAGCAATATATAGTTTTGAAACATTAATATCGGCTCTGTATATGTTGATGTTGCAGGAAAAGGCACAAAAACAGAAGAACAAACCAATAGCAAAGGGACGCAAGACTAACATTAATAGAACTATAAATAGAGAACCTAGCTCTAACACCGTGTCAACAGAAACTGGAAATAGTGAAGAGCCTTAGAAGATTAAAAGAAAATTAAAGTTTGTAACCAAAATCAGTGTTGATTGAAGTGTTCTAACAGAGTGTGTCATTTGTTTAGAAATCACAGACGAGGCTTGGGTTAAGTGTGTATCGTGCAAGGGTTGGACACATATTGAATATACAGGGCAAGAAAACATTAATTTTTATAGATGTGATCACTGTGTGTAAACAATGTTTCATTAGTTCTAAGACATTTTTATTTTGTCGTGATAATCTCTAGAGAACGTTTGAAAAATATTTTATCATGCTAACGTGTTCTGTTTTTATCTAAAAAATACAATAATTATGATAAGAATAACTATCTTATGATTTATCATGCAGTTCCTTTTCCTTTATTTAGAAATATGTATTTATTTACGTCTGTCAGGTACTGGGACACACTTTTTGAGATGCGCAGTTATTACTAATATTTACTTTAGTTATTAAAAGTCAATATGACTCGCGTTCATGAAAGTTCATTACTAATGCTGTTTCTGTATGTTATTAGCTTCATGATGATAGTAACACGCTACTTGTTCTCCATTGCATTTACTTTAAATTTTGAAAAAACCTTAGGTGTGCGGTACTGGGCGCATCTCCCCTATAGACACGAAAAATGAAACAAATGAGTAAGGATATGGGCAGGAAAAATCTAACAAATAATCAAGCATATAGGCAAGAAAAATGAAACAAATAAGCAACGATATAGACACGAGAAATGAAACAAATAAGCAACGATATAGATACGAGAAATGAAACAAATAAGCAACGATATAGACACGAGAAATGAAACAAATAAGCAAGGATATAGACACGAAAAATGAAACAAATAAGCAAGGATATAAACACAAGAAATGAAACTAATAAGCAAGGTAGTAGGCAAGAAAAATGAAACAAATAAGCAAGAATATAGGCAAAAAAATGAGTTTATTGTATCTTCTTATTATATATGTACGAGGGCTGTTCAATAAGGAATTATAACTTTTTTTTTTTTTTTTTTTTTTTTTTTTTTTTGACAGCGTACCTTTACTCATCCTCATAATTTTGATGGTCCTTCTCAAAATAGCCTCCCCTGAATGCGATGCATTTGTCCCAGCGTTTCTGACAGTCATCAAAGACATTCTGGAAACCATTTTTGAGAGATCCTTCAAAATCGCCACCGCAGCCTTCACCACTGCTTCTGATCATGGATAATGCCTCCCACGAAGGCGTTTCTTCAAGTTAGGGAATAGAAAAAAGTCACATGGGGCTAAATCCGGACCATAGGGTGGGTGAGGGATGCACTTCACGTTGATTTTTGCAAGATATTCAGCAACAACATTGGCAATATGCAGCCGCGCATTATCGTGGTGCAGCATCGAGCCTGCTTCACGAAATGTGGTCTTTTGTACCTGATATGGACTTGCAATGTTTTCAGGACATCCTGTAGTATTGTCCAGTTACTGATGTGTGTGGAGGTACAACATGCTGATAAAGCATTCTATGAATATCAAAGAATGAGATGACCATAACTTTCCCAGCAGAAGCAACCACTTTTGCTGTTTTGGGGGTTGGTGATGAAGGAGATTTCCACACTGAGCTTTGCTGTTTGCTCTCAGGATGAAAATGATGTAGCCAAGTTTCATCAGCAGTGATTACGTTTGGAAGAAACTCCGGATCTTCCTCTAACATCAACTTTAACTGCATATAGACCTGCATGCGAATGTCCTTTTGTTCGGGAATCAACAGTCTTGGAACCCATCGCGCACAGACACGTCTCATGTGTAATGTTTCTGTCACCAACGTGTGGGTGACACCCAATGAAATGTTCAGTATTTCAGAAAGTGATCTTAAGGTGATTCGTCGACTCTCTCTCACAATGGCAGCAGCAGTGTTGATGTTTTCTTACGTAAGAGCAGTAACTGGAGCACCAGGTCCAACTTCCTTTGAAATTGATTGTCTCCCCTCTTTAAACATTTTAAACCACCTTCGAGCTGTGCTGTAGGGAAGAACAGACTCTCCATAGTCCTCCTGTAACATTGTATAGGCCTCAACTGAAGATTTGTTGAGACGAAAGCAGAATTTCAAAGCCGCATATTGTTCCTCGCGTGTTACCTCCATTACAGCGGTAGGCGATACTGAACATGTCTGAACTTGCCTGGTTCTCACAGGCGGGAACTAGGAGTACCAACAATGAAACTACTACGGAGTGTTTGTTTTACGTTAAGCTAACAGAATATAATAAGATTGAATTTTAGTACGAAAAATTATGACCGTAAAAAAAATTATGATCATTCTTTATTGAACAGCCCTCGTTCTGGCTCCCCTAAGGAATGTGGAATAAGCAGAAAATTGTCTTTTTGCTGGGAGTATTCTTTTATATTTGATAAGCTGGTACATCTTAAAAGCAACTTCCTCTACTGTTCTACAAGCATAATTCGCGAAGTAAAAGCTTGTCAGATTGATGTTTCCAACTTACTGTTACTTTAATCAGATATAACACTAATTATTAATTCCAATATCACAGTTCATATTATTAAAGCTTGGCTACTTGGCCTTAAAGGGCGTAACCAAGGATACACGTAGCAGTTATCTAAAAAAAAAGGCACATCACCGACGGTTACTTGCTCGGCCCCCTGCAAAGCCAAAAATAAAACGCTGCTAGCTTCCTAGCAGCTAAATGGCCTTAATATTCCTGGCATGCAGCAAAAACACGCCAACTGTACGATATCTACCTAGCTACCTCTAAATTTAGTTCACAGATACATTCACCAATAATCAATATTCTTTACACCTCACAAATACTTTATCAGCCTTTTTATCATCTCACATGACTTTTTCTACTCTTAAACAGCCTTACAAATCTTAAATGAGTAAAATACTTAATACTTACCCAGCAGTAATGGACAGAAGTGGAGCATACGGATCTTGTGTTGTATAGGCAACCTGAAAAGACAAATAAATCTTTCATTTATCCCCACCGTGGAATATGTACCTCTAATTACTTACAGACAAACAATTCATATAAAAGCTTATTCCTCACATCCACTTCTTATTAATAATACAGATATATTTTCATTCGCACTTATGGAAACCTGGACAACGCTGAAAACACCTGAACTGCAACTAACTTTACTGTACTTCAGTTGTCATGTGGACTAGTAAGTCAGAACAAACACACACACAAGCACACACACACACACACACACACACACACACACACACACACATATATATATATATATATATATATATATATATATATATATATATATATATATATATATATACGAGGCAACTCTTGACTTATTACATACTACCCGCCTCAGTGCCCGCCTCGGTAGCGTAGTTGGTAACGTGTCTGCCTCAGGTTCAAGAGCTCCTGAGTTGAACCTCCGTCAAGGTAAGTTATCTGTATAAGGTTTCTCTGGGGCTTTCCCTTATCCTGAAAGATGAATGTCTGGTAACTCTAAGCTCTATGTACCCTGTACTCATTTAAACATCATTTCATTCATCGTCCGATATGACTTAACGTTGGAGGTTTTCTCTTACCCTGAAAGATGAATGCCTGGTAACTCTAAGCTCTATGTACCCTGTACTCATTTAAACATCTTTTCATTCATCGTCCGATATGACTTATCATTGACGGTTTTCCCTTATCCTGAAAGAGCAGTATCTGGTAGCTCTAAGCTCTATGTATCCTGTACTCATTTGAACATCATTTCATTCATCGTCCGATATGACTTAACGTTGGAGGTTTTCCCTTATCCTGTACCATAAATATTTGGTAACTCTAAGCTCTGTGGACCCTGTACTCATTTCAACATCATTGCATTCATTGTCTGATATTTCTTGACGTTGGTGTTTTTCCCTTATCCTGAAAGATGAATCTCTGGTAACTCTAAGCTCTGTGTACCATTTACTAATTTGAACATATTTTCACTCGTCGTCTGATATGACTTAACGTTGGAGGTTTTCTTTTATCCTGAAAGATGAATATCTGATAAATCTAAGCTCTATGTACCCTGTACTCATTTAAACATCATTACATTCATTGTCCGATAGGACTTTGGAGCTTTTTCCTTATCCTGAAAGATGAATGTCTGATAACTCTAAGCTTTATGTACCCTGGGCACATTTGAACATCATTTCATTCCTCTTCCGATTCGACTTACCTACTGAAAAGTAAAGGATAAAATAAGGATGCAGTAGACGTATAACTATGGGCTAGAAAAATTGACAGATGATCAAGACGTTATGAGCTTTATAAAGGCACAAAGAATAAGATGGCTGGGGTACATTGAGTGAACGCAGAAGATGAAGGTTTTATGCTAGGGAAAAAGGAAAAGAGGTCAGAAATAAGATAGATGACATAGTAGAAGTGTTAAGGAGATCAGAATTAGAAGGTGGAAAAGTGAATGGCAAGATAGAAATTTGTAGAGCAGGATTGTGCAGTTCAAAGACTAGTTGGGCCACAAGAGCGCTTCAAGGATACATCACGAAGGTATTTTTGGAAAATCTTCCCAAGCCTAAACCTTCCATATTAGTTATAAAACATTGTTATAGGTGCCCTGTAACAAAACGTTATCGATTACGCAACATATACGAACAACTGTTCATAGAAATATAAAAACATTTTAAGTGACAGAAGAAAATCGTTTCTTCCAGAAAGGATTGAATAAGAATTATAAAATTTTGGAGCATAATTAGTAGATTTTTAGTGCATGACAATGAAACTTTAAGTCTGTTAGCAGAGCCAGATTGAAGGATAGCGTTTTCTACGAGTAGTTTGTATAAAAAGTGATTATCACATTAAAACTTGAAGTCTATTAGCAGAAGTAGGTTGAAGGATAGCATTTTTACGAGTAGTTTGTACAAAAAGTCATTATCACATTATATTTTTCAATGACATTCTTTCTATTCTTTTCTTGCTGCTATCTCAGTGTTCGTATTTATCTGTGTGGAGCTACGGTCGGTAATAATTAAGATACAACGAGTTCATTGCCCCGTGACCTGGTTTGCAGGCAACGTCACTCTGCTCTACTTGTAGGGTCAAGTAACAGATCTCCTGGCGGTGATGATGATTGCGTTAGCATTCGTAGTCATGTGCGAGGTAAGCCAAATACAGTTCAACCTGATTTATACTATACCATAACACAGAATTACTTACAAATGAGGTTTCCATAATACATCATTCTCTTTTTTCTGAAACACAAAATAAACACGAGATGTCGAAAATTGTCTTTACTCCTCATGTGTTGCTATGACACTTTTGCGACAAAAGACGTACGAGTTAACTTCGATCTTTTGTTTCCGTGCCCGAAAGCTTGCGACTTTGTAAGCAGCGATAAAAAAAAATCGTTTCGACTTTGTTTTAAGATAGAGTATGCCGTATGCTCATTTAATTACGTATAACTCAGTTGTATTTCAGTAAAATTTATTACGTATAACTTCAAATTACGTATAAATAAGGTTCCATTAACATGTTGCTAATTCACATTTCTTCCGGGACCTGCAAATACTTACATATAAATACCATTACCTGTAACTGGGCTAGATATGAAGCAGATTCAACTGTTTAACCTTGGCACTAAGAAAGGATTTTCAATACCCAATCCATCTTTTGTACGCCATCTACAAGCTAATATACAGCAAAGAGATGCACAGCAAGGTAAACTATCAAGAATTTCAACTGAGAATTTTAGTAAATAATACGAGAGTAATAATATTTTCAGGAAAACAACCCACAAGTTCAAAAATAGCGGTGCAGAAGCACGTAAAACACCGAATCTACAGTATCTACGGCATAGTCCTATACCTCATGGATGTAAGGAAACTTCAGACAGAAGTAATTCGGTATGATTTTACAAGTAAAGTTCCTAAAAAGGCAATAAAATGTAAGTAACTGATTGGTACATACTTAGAAGGCGTAAGAGAGAGATTCTGCCGCTTCATTTAAAATGATTAGAAGGTAAGTTGTAGAGCTTAAAATGGGAGGTACGAGCACTAGTGATGAGCCTCGCTCTGGACGCCTAGAGGAAGTCACAAATTCAGAAATCATTGCAATATTCATCGTTTAGTACTGGAAGACCGCAGATTGAAGTTATTTGAGATAGCAGAGGCTGTAAACATATGCAGGTAATATTTTAAGTAATGTTTTGGGCTTTCACAAGGTCTGTGCAAGATGGGTGTCACCTGATCAAAAGTTGCAAAGAAAAACTGTTTTGTTAAGAATTTGCAGCTACACCGTAAAAATCGCAGTGAATTTTTGAGACGGCTTATAATCATGGATGAAACTTGGATACACCACTACACTCCAGACGGTAAATCAGCGGCTGAAGCGACACAGGACCTGGAGTGTCCCGCCTATGACAACCAAGAAAGTTCAGACATGTTCAGTATCGCCTACCGCTGTAATGGAGGTAACATGCAGTTAAAGTTGATGTTAGAGGAAGATCTGGAGCTTCCTTCAAACGTAATCACTACTGATAAAACTTGGCTACATCATTTTTATCCTGAGAGCAAACAGCAAAGCTCAGTGTGGAAAACTCCTTCATCACGAACCCCCAAAAAAGCAAACGTGGTTGCTTCTGCTGGGAAAATTATGGTCATCTCATTCTTTGATATTCATGGAAAGGTTTATTAGCATTTTGTACCTGCACACACATCAGTAACTATACAATATTACAGGGATGTCCTGAAACCATTGCAAGTCCATATCAGGCGGAAAAGACCACATTTCCTTGAAGCAGGCTGGATGCTGCACCACGATAATGCGCGGCCGCATATTGCCAATGTTGTTGCTGAATATCTTGCAAAAATCGACGTGAAGTACACCCCTCACCCTCCCTATAGACCGGATTTAGCCCCATGTGACTTTTTACTATTCCCTAACTTGAAGAAACGCATTCGCGGGGGGCATTGTTCATCATCAGAAGCAGTGGTGAAGGCTGCGGAGGCGACTTTGAGGGATCTCTCAAAAATGGTTCCCTGCATGTCTTTGAGGACTGGCAGAAACGCTGGGACAAGTGCATCGCATTCAGGGGAGACTATTTTGAGGACCATCAAAATTATGAGGATGAGTAAAGGTACGTTGTCAAAAGAAAAATTGTGATCATCATTTTGAACATCCCTGGTACATGCATTAGCCGTTCTGGAGATTATGTAGAGAAATAAAGAATTTGTTTTATTGTGATGCCATGGACTTATCATGCAACCGTCGTATTAGGAATAAAGAGGTCTGCAGGGTCGTAAGTTTAGGTACTTTAAGGTACCTCTCAACAGACCTTGTCTTCAAACTTTAAATTAATAAACCATTTAACTTAATCTAAGCCCCCACCGAATTGTAACACTGCTACATTAATGCTGTGGATGCATTTTCACCTGGATTTGCAGGACCCGCGTCATTTTATCTCGTCTTTCCTCTCGCGTTAAGAGCTCTAGGTAGATCAATTACAAGAATATGTCACGGAACAAAGAACAGGAGTAACAGCAGGGCTGCCACCTGCATAGCGCGCGAGGTCACAGCAAGTAGCACATACTCAAACTATGTAAATTCCATAAATACCGGTCTCTCAGTTGCTGTAACGCGGAAGTGGACCGACACGCGAGTTCTTTGCAAGTAGTGTATCTTACGCTTCGCTGCGCAAGTCAGTACGCGCAATCTTAACAAATCGCACTTCCACCCTCAGACAGGGTGAGTTGTCTGGATAAGAATCATCCAGGGTTTTCCCTTATTCTGAAATACGAATGTTGGGTGGGTCTATGTAACCTGTACTTATTTGAACATCATTTTATTCATCGTCAAATATGACTTAACGTTGGAGGTTTTCTCATAACCTAAAAGATGAATGTCTGATTACTCTAATCTCTATGTACCCTGTACTCATTTGAACATTCTTTTCACCGTCCGATATAACTTAACAATGGAGTATTTCCTTTATCCTGAAAGATGAATGGCACGTAACTCTAAGCTTTATGTACCCTAAACTCATTTGAACATCATTTCATTCATCGTCCGATATGACTTAACAATGGAGTATTTCCCTTATCCTGAAAGATGAATATTTGGTAACTCTAAATGTACAAAATTAAACATCATTTCCTTCATCGACCGATGTGACCTAAAATTGGAGGTGTGCTTATCCTGAAAGATGAATGTCCAGTAGCTCTAAGCTCTATGTACCCTGTTCTCATTTGAACATCATTTCATTCATCGTCCGATATGACTTAACGTTGGAGGTTTTCTCTTATCCTGAAAGATGAATGTCTGGTAACTCTAAGCTCTATGTACGCTTTACTCATTTGAACATATTTCATTCATCGTCTGATATGACTTTACGTTGGAAGTTAATTGTTCTTTCACACTGGTCGTGTGTATGCTAAAGTATGGAAAGATAGAGTCAGACTGAAAAATTCTATGCCATAGGTGGCATTTAAATCACGGATATTCTGGTTGCCGTCCAGCCGCTCTAACCCTTGAGCTACTATGGCCAACGTGCCGACATGACACTAAATTCCCCAACTGACTCGTGTTTTTCCCGGTAAACCACTAAGAGTTCTCATAAACACATGAGACAACTACCTTAATGGGGACTTACAACGTGTAAGTTATTATTAATTATTAATGTCATTATTAATTAATGATTAATCCAATTAATTAACCTAATATTGGTTAACCATAAAGCCCGGGCCTTAAAGTATTTACAGCATAGTAAGTCGAGTTAAGATAGTTGTCTCATGTGTTTATGAGAACTCCTAGTGGTTTACCGGGAAAAACACGAGTCAGTTGGAGAATTTAGTGTCATGTCGGCACTTTGGCCATAGTAGCTCAAGGGTTAGAGTGACTGGAAGGCAACCAGAAGATCCGTGGTTCAAATCCCAGCTATGGCTTTGAATTTTTTGTCTGCCTCTATCTTTCGATACCTTAACATTGGAAGTTTTCTTTTATCCTGAAAGATGAATGTCTAGTAACTCTAAGCTCTATGTACCCTATACTCATTTGAACATCATTTCATTCATCGTCCGATATGACTTAACTTTGGAGGTTTTTCCTTATCCAGAAAGATGAATGTCTGGTAACTCTAAGCTCTATGTACCCAGGACTTATTTCAACATACTTCTGTAAAACTATGTAATTGTTTCTGTTTAACAGGCCAATAATAATCTATAATTTGTTGATTCAGCCTTCAATATGCAGCATTTATAAGGCTTCCGTTTTACTGGGAATGAACTCTTAGTTCCCAATGTCATGTTTTATTTAATAACTTGTCGATTTCTGAGTAAATACTCCTGAAATAACACAAGGTTAACTTTTATTGACCTGTGCTCGATAGCTCTGTAAAAGTCAAGGCCTTTCCTCGAAAACACGCAAAAATCCAAACATAGGTACCAATATAACTGGGTACAGGTATAATAATTGACGTAATTAATAAAATACATTATATTTGAGTATACAGATCCCTCCAGTTGCCCAAAACATAGATAAATAGAACATTAATTTAAAGTTTAAAAGCTAATAAGGAGTCAGGAACCTGTGGACGGGAGATTTGGGATATTTGCCGTATCGAGGAATTTTCAAAGGTGTTAATTAGCAGCGATAACTGAGAACTGGCGATGTGGAAATCTAAACTTAGACTTGGAAATTATCTATCAAATATTATTTTTAAAAGTGTTTATATCACCGTTTGCTTTTAAATAATATATTCCAACAATAAGTCATATCGGACGATTAACGAATTATGCTCAACTGAGTCCAGGTTCCATAGACCTTAGAGTTACCAGACATTTACCTGTCAGGATAAGGGAAAACCTCCAACGTTAAGTCATATCGGACGATGAATGAAGTGATATTGAAATGAGTACAGGGTACATGGAGCTTGGAGTTATCAGACATTCATTCTTCAGATAAGGGAAAACCTTCAACGTTGTCATATCGGAAGATGAATGAAATGATATTTAAAAGACTCCAGAGGACATAGAGGTTAGAGTTACCAGACATTCGTCTTTCAGGATAAGGGAAAACCTCCAACGTTAAGTCATATCGCACGATGAATGAAATGATATTCAAATGAGTACAGGGTACATAGATGTTAGAGTTACCAGACATTCATCTTTCAGGATAAGGGAAATACTCCAACGTTAAGTCATATCGCACGATGAATGAAATGATATTTAAATGAGTACAGAGTACATAGAGGTTAGAGTTACCAGACATTCGTCTTTCAGGATAAGGGAAATACTCCAACGTTAAGTCATATCGCACGATGAATGAAATGATATTCAAATGAGTACAGGGTACATAGATGTTAGAGTTACCAGACATTCATCTTTCAGGATAAGGGAAATACTCCAACGTTAAGTCATATCGCACGATGAATGAAATGATATTTAAATGAGTACAGAGTACATAGAGGTTAGAGTTACCAGACATTCGTCTTTCAGGATAAGGGAAATGCTCCATTATTCAGTCATACCGGGTGGTGAATGAAATGATGTTGAACTGAGTACAGGATACATAGAGCTTAGAGTAACCAGACATTCATGTTTCAGGATAAGAGAAAACCTCCAACGTTAAATCATACCGGACAATAAATGAAATGATATTCAAATGAATACAGGGTACATAGAGTTTAGAGTTACCAAACATTCATATTTCAGGATAAGTGAAAATCTTCAACGTTAATTTATATCGGACGATGAATGAAATGATATTGAAATGAGTACAGAGCACACAGAGCTTAGAATTACCACACATTCATCTTTCAGGATAAGGGAAATACTCAATTGATAAGTCTTATCGGACGATGGATAAAATGGTCAAATGAGTACAGGGTACATAGGGATTAGAATTACCAATCTTTCATCTTTCAGGGAAATACTCCATTGATAGTCATATCGGACGATGATAGAAATGATGTTCAAATGAGTACAGGGTACATAGAACTGAGAGTTACCAGACATTCAGCTTTCAGGATAAGAGAAAACCTCCAACGATTACTCATATCGGATAATGAATGAAATGATATTTAAATGAGTACAGGGTACATAGAGGTTAGAGTTACCAGACATGTGTCTCTCAGGATAAGGGTAATACTCCATTGTTCAGTCACATCGCGTGATGAATGAAATGATGTTCAAATGAGTACAGGATACATAGAGCTGAAAGTTACTAGACATTCATCTAGCAGGATAAGGCAAAATCCCGGAAAGAACTTTAATCAGATATCTAACTCTGACCAAGTTTGGAACTCCGAACGTCTTGAAAGTGAGTCGGAGACGCTACCACTTTGCTGCAGAGGCAGGCTGCGTATATTCACCACTCAATGTGTGCGGTAAGAGCGTCAGAAAAATACTACAAGAACCTTATTTGATTTCGGCCGTTACAATTCTGCCAAGTAGAGTAGACACCACTAGCTCCTGCGCACAACGACAGCCGGTAGTGAGTAAATGCAGTAAGGTTGCAGGAGAAGCCATAAGTCGCGAGCTGCGTTAGGTTTTAAATGAAGTGTCCTGTATATCAGCCGACTTCAATCACACCAATCCACCTACAGCCTGAGAAAAAGATCCCATGGTTTACCAATATAGCAGTTTGATATTGGAGGCGGCATCACGACAGGTAGAAATTTTATTGTGTAACCTTTGAATACAGAAGATGAAATGTCCACATCCGCTGGAATAGGCACAGAAAAATCCTAAGGAGGCAACCCTTCACTTTCATATTTTCTTTGTGAATGTACCTTTCTTCAACTGTTTCAACTAACGAGACAGGAAACTTAATGATGAACGTCGTACTTTGGAAGCTGTGAACCAGGTAGGCGCCTCTTTTACGGCATCTAGACAGAAATTAACGAGAAGCAAGGAAAAAGGCTGTATAGGATGTTTGTCTTAATCATTATTTTTAATATATTGGGATGAAAGAAAATATTTTATTCAAAACTGCTTTCATTTTTTTAAAAGTATCAACATTTTTGATAGGTCATGCAAGTAGATGGAACTTTGGTTGTGTCGACATTATTGAAAGATGTTTAACCCAACAGAATATCAGATTAAGTATTTTTATCCTATATTCCATTTTCAAAGTATGTTATTCACAAATTGAGTGAGGTCGCAAAGGCGGTTTGACCTATGGCCAGCATTTGTGTTCGATTCCCGTGGCCGGCGTACTGGACCCATGGGCTCTTCGGGGAGTTTACCAGGTCACCGGGCTAATGCTGGGTAGGCTAATTACATCCCCCAAATTTCCTGTCCTTCTATGTCCTTTTGTGCATGGCAGGATGATATCTTCTGGTAAACACTTCCGGTAGGTCGTCCCTATTTTTTCACTTGCCTCCTCCAACGTTAAGTTATATTAGACGATGAAATAAATGATGTTCAAATGAGTACAGGGTACATAGAGCTTACATTTACCAGACATTCATCTTTTAGGATAAGAGAAGACCTCCAAAGTTAAGTTATATCGGACGATGAATGAAATGATATACAAATGAGTACAGGGTACATAGAGCTTAGAGTTACTTGACATTCATCTTTCAGGATAAGAGAAACTCTCGAACGTTAAGTCATATCGGACGATGAATGAAATTATGATCAAATCAGTACAGAGTACATAGAGCTTCGAGTTACCGGACATTCATCTTTCAGGATAACGGATAACTCCACCTTAAGTCATATCGCACGATAAACGAAATGGTGTTCAAATGAGCCCAGGGTACATAGAGCTTAGAGTTATCATACATTCATATTTCAGGATAAGGAAAAACCTCCAACGTTATGTCACATTGGACGATGAATGATGTTTAAATAAGTTCAGGTGCATAGAGCTTAGAGTCTTTTTTAGGATGAGAGAAAATTCCGGAGAAAACCTTATCCAGAAACTCACTCTGAGCTTGATTCGAACTCTAGGCCTCTTGAAGGTGAGAGAGATACGTTAACATCTACGGTACCGACGGGGGCTCCGGGATGCCGGCTCTATTCGTCTACCAGGGATTTTTCAACTGATCAATGCTATGGACCCTTCCCTCTGCATTGTTGTGGCTCCTTGGGTAGGGAGCCCTCTGTCTCCGCTCGCCTCATTCTCCCTCCCAGGGATGCCACATTTGTGGCACAGGTAAAATAGACCAATATTGGCCGACTTACCAAATCTTGTTTAAGATTCCAGACTCCCGGAGGAATTGATTAAATGAAGTAAGCAGAGGAGTCTACGCCGCAGAGACATAGAGCTGTCCTGATAGAAACTGTAAGACCGTCCCAGTGCTGCAGGGCAATTAACGTTACGTCTTTACTTCTTTTGAGCAAGCATAAAAACAGTTGACGATTGACAGTCTGGAGGCTTAGTTGGTTACACGATCGTCTACTGTTTTATGGTACTGCGTCAAACTCTATGTGAGGTCAATAGGTTCTTGGTGGCTTAAAAGCAACGGTGAGACCCTGCGGGTCAAAATTCCGACACAGCACCGCCGCTGATATGATCTTGGCAATTAACTTCTCCTTTGGGAAACAAAATATTTATTAATTTTAGTTCATTGGACATAATTTTAACACATTACAACGTCTGTTCTTGAAGCGCTGTGAGATCGAAGCAAAATGCCTTTCTAGGGAAAAGTTTGCACGATAGAGAGAAAGCAATTCTTTGTGCGTCTGTGGACTTAAAATTCAAAATATACTTTGCTACATTTGTCTTAACGATACGGTCGTTTAGGCAAAATCCTCAAGAGCTATTTTTTGACAAAATCTAAACTTTGAGACAGCTTTCCTTGTGAAAGAAAAAAAGCATAAGTAAAGGCATAAAACAATTCATGCAGTTGGTTGGCGGCAATTCGGTACGCATGTGCTGGGGCATCTTATTTAAAAAAAACTCTCTTCGCCATATGGGGCCGTGACTCCTTCAACTTGTCGAATCGGGCCAAAAACTCACTGCAGTATACCCCAGTAATGGTTTTTCCTTTTTGTTAATGAGTATGACAGCCTCGCACCCCAAAAATTCGTCGCCATCACTTTCCGACCGATGAGACAGCCTTTACCTTCTTTGGAGCAGATTCTACGGAAACAACCCATTCTTTTGATTGTTGCCTGGTTACCGTAGTATAATGATGTATCCAGGTCTCATCGAGAGTGATGACTCGGTGCAAATAGTCCTTCAGATTTCGCTTAAACAGCTTCGAATTTGGAAGCCGCATCCATTTATCCGCCCGCCTCGGTAGCCTGGTGGTAGCATGTCTGCCTCACGTTCAAGAGGTGCCGAGTTCGAATCTCGGCCAGGGTGAGTTACCTGGATAAGGTTTTTTTTCCCCCGGGGGTTTTCCCTTATCCTGAAAGACGAATGTCGGGTAACTCTAAGCTCTATGCGCCCTGCACTCATTTAATCATCATTTCACCCGTTCCATTCATCGTCCGATATGACTTAACGTTAGAGGACATAAATTACAAAAAAAAAAAAAAAAAAAAAAAAAAAAAAAAAAAATCCATTTATCCACTGGAGCAAACGCGGCACCCATTGAGCCGACAGCTCTCCCTTCTCCAACTTACCACCCATAATATGAATTACAGTTCCCGTCCATACACCTATGGCCTCTGCCACTTCGCGAACTTTCGCTCGACGGTCAGTAAGAATCATATCGTGGACTTTTTCACTGACTCCCCCGATATTGAACTGCAGACATAGTAAACGAAAAGAAGATTAGTTCCTGTAAAGTGATACTAATACACATGCAGTGAATGCCATCCAGACTCAGTAATCGTTAACAGGTAGAGTAATTGCTACCTTCTTTGTAAGAACTACGTCATCCAGTTTTTCAATAGCTTGCGTTATTTCCTGCCCCTCCCTAATACACAGAGAACCTCCCCTTAAGCTACAAAAATAACTTACTGTAAGAAATGGTATCAAAAGAAACGACAAAAAAGATGAAGAAAACAAACAAATTGTATTACTTTAGGCACAAAGCGGGGAGCGAACGCGCCTGAAGTACTTATAAATTGGTTTTGGAGGAGAACAATGGGGTGCGGCGACAGGAAGTAATGCTGCGGTAATCTGGGACTCCTCCCATAGGACACCCTCATATCGCCCACAGTGGTAGCTATCGATTTGAACCGACCGCGTACACCAGTACATTACATAATTATTTATCAGAAGACGTGGTGTCGGTAATATTGCGTTTGACCCGAATGAGCTGCCAAAAAACAAGAAAGGAGCGAAAGTTGTGCTAAACAATTGCCTGTCACGCCCCTTTCTGCTGGAGCACAACCAACATATCGTTCGGAACACAGTAGGAATATCGATGTCTATCGCAGCGCTTTACTTTCATCGACAACACTTTCTCTATGTACAAGTACACATAATAATACGTCAAGATTTCATTGTAAATGCGTGTTGTGAAGTCCCTTGAATAATGTGCACATGTTTCATCTACCCCCTCACGTTTAAGAGGTCCTAACTTCAAATCTAGGTCAGGGTGAGGTGCCTGGATAGTGTTTTCTCTGGAGTTTACCCATTTCCTGAAACATGAATGTTTGGTAAACTGTAAGCTCTATGGACGCTGGACACGTTTAAGCATCATTTCATTCATCGTCCATATGACTAACCTAACGTTGAAAGTTTTCCTTTATGCTGAAAAATGAATGCCTGGTAACCCTAAGCACTGTGTCATCTGGACTCATTTGAATATCATTTCATTCATCGTTCGATACGACTAAACGTTGGAGGTTTTTTCCTTATCCTGAAAGATGAATGTCTGCTAACTCTAAGGTCCATGGACCCTGGACTCATTTGAGTATAATTCTTTAATCGTCCGATATGACTTATTGTTGGAATATATAATTTAGAAGCAAATTGTGGTATAAAAATGAAACTATAATTTGAAAAATAATATTTGATAGATAATTTCCAAGTCTAAGTATAGATTTCCACACCGCCAGTGGCCACGCCTTGGCTCAGTGGTTATACCGCTTGGCTCTCACCAAGGCGGCCCGGGTTCGATCCCAGGCGACCGCAAAGTGAGGTTAGTGGTGGACAACACGGCGTTGAGGCGGGTTTTCTCCGGGACCTCCGGTTTCCCCTGCCATCTCATTCCACCGGTGCTCCATCTTCATCTCATGTATTATCAGTGTTCACGCCTGCGGTGCCGTATGTAGTAAAAGCGGGCGTTAAAAACTACACACACACACACACACACACACACACACACACACACACACACACACACACACACCGCCAGTTCTCAGTTATCACTGCCCAGTAACACCTTTGAAAATTCCTCAATACGGCAGTCAGTGTGAGGTTTCAACGCCAAATCTCCCTTTCACAGGTTCCTGACTACTTACTAACTTTTAAACTTTAAATTAATGTTCTATTTATCTAAGTTTTGGGCAACTGGAGGGATCTGTATGATCAAATATAATGTAGTATATTAATTACGTCAATTATTATTCCTGTACCCAGTTATATTGGTACCTATGTTTGGATATTTGCGTGTTTTCGAGGAAAGGCCATGACATTTACAGAGCTATCGAGCACAGGTCAATAAAAGCTAACCTTGTGTTATTTCAGGAGCATTTACTCAGAAATCGCCAAGTTATTAAATAAAACATGACATTGACAACTAAGAGTTCATTCCCAGTAAAACGGAAGCCTTATAAATGCTGCATATTGAAGGCTGAATGACTTAACGTTGGAGATTTTCCGTTATCCTTAAAGATGAATGTCTAGTAACTCTAAGCTGTATGGGACCTGTACTCATTTTAGCGTCATTTCATTCATCGTCCCATATGATTAACGTTGGAAGTTTCTCTTATATTAAAAGATGAATGGCTGGTATCTCTAAGTTCTATATCACCTGGACTCATTTGCACATCATTTCATTCATCATCCGATATGACTTAACGTTGGAGGTTTTCTCTCATCCTAAAAGATAAATGTCTGATAACTCTAAGCTCTATGTACCCTGTACTGATTTGAACATCATTTCATTCATCATCCGTTATGACTTAATGTTGGAAGTTTTCGCTTATCCTGAAAGATGAATATCAGGTAACTCTATGCTCTATGTACTCTGTAGTCATTTGAACATCATTTCATTCATCATCCGATATGATTAACATTGGAAGTTTCGCTTATCCTGAAAGATGAATGTCTGGTAGCTCTAAGCTCTGACACATTTGAACATCGTTTCATTTATCGTCCGATATGGCTGAACGTTGCAGGTTTTCTCTTATCTTGAAAGAGGTCTGGTAACTCTAAGCTCTATGTACCTTGTACTTATTTGAACATCGTTTCATTCAATGTCTGATATGGTGAACGTTAGAGGACATAAAAATTGATAAAAACAGATGAAAAGTGAAAACATAGTTTATTTCTTGCCACTTCTTTTCGTTCTTGACATATAGGTCCTTCATAGGACCTTCGTAGGTCCTTCCGTCAAGCTGTTTTCTTCTCTTGCTTTTCATTTGGTTTGGTCATCACTCCGTTCCGCTTTCTCTTGTGTAAACAAGCAGATAACTTATTTCGGTATTTGTCCGGGTGACAGCGGTAGGCAACACACGTTGTGAAGGCGATAAGAGTCGGCGTGTCCACTTTGTCCCAGGGAAAACACTTCCAGGAAGTTCCATTTCTAAGAACATCTTTCTTGTTAAAAGACAGGAGGTCACTTCTCGGAACTCTATGAAAAGAACCATTTAGCAGCAGATTTAGGTAGAGTCCGGAAAGCAATTTACATCGCTAGAAACGCCTCTCGAAGCCGGCAATATGTAAAAGTGAATTCATGTTGTTTCTGACATAAGGGCTCGATTTGTATGGGTTTAAATTGCTGATTTTATGACTTCAATATTTATTAAAAATGACATGAAAGAATAACCTAAAAACACATTCATTTGTTATTTAATACTGAATTACAATACATTAATAACATCTGAAAGTTTTCAACTTTGAAGTCCTACATAAAGAAGGTTCTTTCAACCTCAACAAAGATAAGATTGAATACAACAATTTCAGAACACAAAAACACAGTTCAAAATAATTGCTTAATAGTTTACAACTGTTTGCGTAAAGGACAAAATCATGGCACTGTTTTGATTTGAATGTGGAGAAGAGGTATAAATAAAGAAAGCAAATCACTTCAAGTATCTAAACACGGAATTATTCAGAAAAAGATTAAATTAAGAGCACAACAAACAAAGATTGGGGAAAAAGCGTCAAAAGCAATAACTAAAACTTGGGAATACACTTTTTAATAAACTTGATATTTTTACTAGAGAAAAACGAAGGTTTCAAACAGCACGCTATTCAATTAGTCCAATACCAAACGTCTATTTAATAAATACACAGCGTAAAAATATCTCTTTAATGTTCCTTTATGTCTCTGTTCCACTTGTCAACTTGCGCTGCTTATGATTTCTCCGACGCACACATAACATTTCACTTTTACACTGCTCTTTTGAAATAGATATAACAGAAAACAACGATGCTTTAAAGAATTAAGGAATGACACGACTATAGGTGAAATCCCAAGTAAATTGTGAATTATGGTATATATAAATAATTGTTCTTTACAGATAATACAAGGCTGTTCAATAAGGAATGACCACAATTTTTTACGGTCATACTTCTTCGCACTAAAATTCAATCTTATTATATTCTTTTAGCTTAATGTGAAACAAACACTACGTAGCAGTTTCATTGTTGGTACTCCTGGTTCCCGCCTGTGAGAACCAGGAAAGTTCACTCATGTTCAGTATCGCCTACCGCTGCAATGGAGGTAACATGCGAGGAACAATATGCGGCTTTGAAATTCTACATTCGTCTCAACAAATCTTCAGTTGAGGCCTATACAATGTTACAGGAGGCCTATGGAGAGCCTTTTCTTCCCTACAGCACAGCTCGAAGGTGGTTTAAAATGTTTAAAGAGGGGAGACAATCAATTTCAAAGGCAGTAGATCCGGTGCTCCAGTTACTGCTCTTACGGAAGAAAATATTAACACTGCTGCTGCCATTGTGAGAGAGGATCGACGAATTACCTTAAGATCACTTTCTGAAATACTGAACATTTCATTGGGTGCCACCCACACGTTGGTGACAGAAACATTACACATGAGACGTGTTTGTGCGTGATGTGTTCCAAGACTGTTGATTCCCGAACAAAAGGACATTTGCACGCAGGTCTGCATGCAGTTAACGCTGTTGTTAGAGGAAGATCGGGAGTATCAAACGCAATCACTGCTGATGAAACTTGGCTACGTCATTTTGATCCTGAGAGCAAACAGCAAAGCTCAGTGTGGAAGTTCACTACTGTTGCTATTGTGGGAAAGGATCGACAAATTACCTTAGGATCACTTTTTGAAATGCTGAACATTTCATTGGGTACCACATTTCCGTGAAGCATGCTGGATGCTGCACCACGATAATGCGCGGCCGCATATTGCCAATGTTGTTGCTGAATATCTTGCAAAAATCAACGTGAAGTGCAACCCTCACCCTCCCTATAGTCCGAATTTAGCCTCATGTGACATTTTTCTATTCCCTAACTTGAAGAAACGCCTTCATGGGAGACATTGTCCATCATCAGGAGCAGTGGTGAAGGCTGCGGAGGGGATTTTGAAGGATCTCTGAAAAAATGGTTTCCAGCATGTCTTTGAAGACTGGCAGAAACGCTGGGATAAGTGTATCGCATTCAGGGGAGACTATTTTGAGAAGGACCGTCAAAATTATCAGTATGAGTAAAGGTACGTTGTCAAAAAAAAAATTGTGATCATTCTTTATTGAACAGCCCATGTACAAGAATCTGGCACAGAGGCACCTTTTGTTAACTCAAATTAATTAAATATACAGCAAAAATCACTTGTACTTTCTTAAAATACCAACGGTAGCTCGTAATATTGCTGTCTCACTATAAATTATATGACTATATGGTTTATTTCTGATCTTGACTAACACTTTTGTCAACAAAGGTGGTTTTCTCCCCCAAGTCTTCCTTTGCAATCACAATGGAAGGAGTGTCATTTATCTGTAATTATAGCCGGCTGCAGTTGCTAATCAGCCACAAGTCGTGGGTCGACCATTCGTCATTCAACTGTTTCGGGAAAAACGGCGTGGGTACGGCCATATGATTACACGTTAAAATTATGGCTGCCAAGACACAGCTGTGGGATAGGCCACTGTTGGGCAATATGACCTCCCTTCTACAAACTGTTGTTACGGAAACTTGTCCTAATTCATCATAATGGAGGTAGAAACTTTGAAAGGGGAGTCGTTTGAAATTCCATGACGAGAAAAGCAAAAGAAAGCTATCTCTTGGCTCCTGAGAGCCCTCGTTTTTAAAATAGCCGGTTAGAATTCCAGAACGTTCTAGAAGAATAAACTTCCAGATGGTTATGGTTATATGACGATAGTGCTTGCGGAGTTTAAAAACCTTCGCACATGTTTATATTTTGGCAATTTTTTCTCCTCACGTTTTATCTATTTCGATAGTACGATTCATAACTTTTGAACAAATAATAAGACACACGTGCAACTTTGGGAGAATATAATACACAATTGGGAGATTACATTACACTATTTACATCTCATTTAAATATTCCTTATGCAAAAGAGGGTTATAAGAATCATTACTAACGCCCACACCAGATGCTCCTGTAAAGATCTTTTTGCAAGATTGAAGATATTAACGCTTCCTTGCATGTATATATTCTCGATCCTAAATTTTTTTGTATGCAATCGTGCCTTATTTGCAACAAATAATGTAATTCACAAAATAAACATTAGACAAAAGTATAATATCCATTATCCCAGTGCTAAACTTTCTTGCTTCCAGAAAGGTGTGTATTATGAAACTATCAAAATATTTGGCGAACGTCCTAATGTTCTTAAAGAAAAAGTTGATAATTTCGGTGCTTTTAAAAAAGCTGTTAGAGAGTACCTTTGCTCAAAATCTTTTTATTCTGTACAAGATTATCTGAATGACAAATTATCATGATAATGCTTCTGTAGCTCTATAAGTAGTATTTAACTATTCCAATGACAAATCATTACTAATAAATATTTGATGCAAGCTGAAAGTTTACTTTTGATGAATATGTGTTTAATAAATAACAAGAATGGTATCCATTGCAAAAAGGTTGAGACGTACTGGCATAAGCCAAGTGAAAGCTGGTTTAAAAAGTGTTTCATTTTGTATCAAATATAATTATCGTTGCTTTGTTTTCCATATTGTTGTTCATATTGCCTGTGTACTATAACATGTGTCTTATGTTAACTTTTGTACATATATACGCTATTAAACTTTATACCTCTAGACATGTTCAATGTTCACAGCCTTTTCTGGCTACAAGTGAACCTACTGAACGCAAATCAATCAAATCTAATCTAATCTAATCTCAGAGAAAATGTTGGAAGTGTCCTCCACCAGCATCTATACATGTTTGCACTCGTCTCACCATATTCTCTGAAGTTTTACGGAGAGTATCCTCGCCAATGTTACATATTTCGGTTCGAATGGATTCCTTAAGAACATCAATTCTCCGTGGCCTATTCTTATACACTCTATTTTTAGATTCCACCACAAGAAAAAAGTACGGTGACGTTAGGTCGGGGGATTGAGGGGCCAAAGACCTTTTGAGATTATTCGATTACACTGGACAACAATAAAAATATTTCGGGCTTAAAAATAGTGAATTTACATGTATTTCCATCTGTTGCATTCAAAAATCACCATAAAAATGATAGATTAGCTCTTGTTTTGAAGATAAAGTGACATTACATTATTTAGAGTGAAGATTTTAAAGTTGGGGGAATTGTTTTGAGAGTTGGCACACCTGTCAAATAACAAAACACAATCAGAGAGAAATTTTGGAAATTAATTGATGCAAAAGTTAAGGAAGGCATTTTTGTAGGACCACAAATAAGAGAACTTGTAAACGATCCTGCATTTGACCAAATTTTGGAGGGGAAAGAAAAGGAAGCTTGGGAAGCCTTCAAGGGTGTTGTTCATTGATATTTAAGCAACAAAAGAGATGAAAACTAGAAGCATTTGGTGACAGTGCTCCTGCAAAAATACCGTAACCTTGGATACAACTTGTCCCTTAAGATCCATTTTCTCCACTCCCACCTAGACTTTTTCCCTCCTAGTTGTGGAGCTGTTAGTGATGAACATGGGGAGAGATTCCATCAGGACATTTCTGTTATGGAACAAAGATATCAGAGTCGTTGGAATGAAGTAATGCTTGCGGATTACTGTTGGTCTTTGTATAGGGATTCTGCGGAACTCCATCACAAGAGGCAAGCTAAAAGACGACGAAGTCATGATTCTCTTCAGACACGACTATCTGCGAAGTATTTTTCCAGCAATTTAGAACTCTTAGCATGTAATTACCAGTTTAAAAAATCAAATGCACTTTTATTGTTGTTAGCATGTATGTAATTAAAATGTATCCTTTTCTTTCAATCCGTTAATATGTATTACTTCCATCTTGTTTATATCATAGAAACTAGAGCTAATACAAATTTTTCATTGTCATATTTGTTTTTCTCAACCCAAAATTAGTAGGAATTGCCTCATGAAGTTCTTGAAACATTCAAAAATTATATTTTTGTTGCACAGTGTTATCAAAGAAACTGCTTACGAGTTCCATGGTGTCATCAGATGTATGGCACGTTGCTCCATCTTGCTGGAAATAACCTTCTTTCAATTCGATATCACCCAGCTGCTCCGAAAATGCCTTGAAGATACCCATATAAACTTCAGTGTCTACAGTCGTATCAAAGAAAATGGGACCAACGATCCTGTAAGCTGACACCGCGCACCATACTCCCACCTTTTCATAATGCAGTGCGGTTTCGTGGATCACTTGGGGGTTTACAGCAGCCCATTATCTCGTGTTTTGTGTATCTATGTAGCCTGACAGATGAAACTATGCCTCATGTTATGGAGAGAATGTCTGGACGTGGAATAAGAGTACCCTGAAACCATCGACAATAACTGATTCGTTTGTCATAATCTGCTTCTTTTAGTTGTTGCACGGACAATTGATGTTCTCAAGGAATCCATTCGAACCGAAATACTCGTAAGTAACATTGGCGAGGGTACTCTCCGTAAAACTTACAGAGAATATGGTGAGACGAGTGCAAACATGTATAGATGCTTACATCTGATATAAATAGTGTAATGTAATTTCCCAATTGTGTATTATATTCCCCCAAAGTTGCACGTGTGTCTTAGTTTTGATTCAAAGGCTATGGCCTATTGAAATGGTACAGGTTTATATGGATCGCTCTGTAGTTAGATTCAAAATGATATTGCATACCGCGGATGAAAAAATTGCCCATCTGTTGTACATCCTTTATTAAGAAGTCGTTGAATTGCACAGGATGACGCAGTTGTTGATAAACCAAACAAATATTTGTTTTAATTACAAGGAAACGCTTGGGAATACCCGGAAAGGAAAGGGCAACGAAACCAAACAGCCCTTCAATGTAAACAACATTAAAATAAAATTACATCGAGTTGCGGTCGCCATGGCAACGGTAATGGAACTGCTGGGTCATCTGCAGCAGTCATTTGTCATGTCAGATATGCCTGCGGTCTGGCGTTAACTTTTTACCAGCTAATTCCTTGGCAGGGCCGTGGTTTAACTATATCCAGAGCCAGTGGATTTCGAATTTGCTTCTTTCACGTCGATTTCTAAGGTCATGTTTAGCAACTGTTAGGTGAATTAAGAGTTACATTTGTTTTGTAACTTATCCAAGAAAAACAAACGCATAACGATTCCTCTTGTACCAAGGCTCATATTAGCCCTGTGTAATGTAAATTGACAGGCAAAGCGATGCACATTTGTTTTCCAATGAATATTTCAAACACAATACGTATTGTTTAGGGTACTCAGTCAATCTTCCTATTTTTTATCCCCCTGTTTTTGGGAAACTCTTCACTTCATTCCGGGTTTTCCGTTCTTTAACAGCTTCTTTCTCAACTATTGTCTTCAAGGAGTGTTTTGTTCTTCCTCTTCCTCTACTACCCCAAAGATCCCAACTCAAAGGTACTCTTTACACTGCTTTATCTTCTTTTCTTAGTGCATTACCTATCCAACACCACTTTCAACAAAATCCACCATCCCAAACTACTTTTACATGGAAAACATACGAACAAGAAATTCATCTCCCAAAAGTAGCTTTAAAGAATTTTATAAAATCACTACGTGTTAAGATATTTTCATAATAAATACATATCTTAAACTAGCTACTAATTAGCTCCAAATTTAAGTCATATCGGACGATGAAGAAAATTATGCTCTGATGACCCCAGGGTACATAGAGCTTAGAGTTACCAGATATTCATCTTTCAGGATAGGAAAAAATCTCCAACGTTGACATCAGACATATGAAAGAAATGAACTTCAAATGAGTACAGCTTAGAGTTACAGACATTCATCCCTCAGGATATAGGAAAACCACCAACGTTAAGTCATATCGGACGATGAATGTAATGATCTGCAAATGAGTCCAGGGTACATAAAGCTTAGAGTTACCAGACAATAATCTTTCAGAATAAGAAAAAATCTCCAACGTTGACATATCAGACGATGAATGAAATGAACTTCAAATGGGTACAGGGTGCATAGAGCTTAGAGTTACCAGACATTCATCGTTCAGGATAAGGGAAAACCTCCAACGTTAAGTCGTATCGGTTAATGAATGAAATGATGTTCAAATGAGTACAGGGTACATAGAGCTTAGAGTTACCAGACATTCATATTTCTGGATAAGGGAAAACATCCAACATTGTCATATCAGACGATGAATGAAATGATGTTCAAATGAGCCCAGGGTACATAGAGTTTAGAGTTTCCAGACATTCATCTTTCAGGACAATAGAAAACCTACAACGTTAAGTCATATCGGACGATGAATGAAATGATGTTCAAATGAGTGCAGGGTACATAGATCTTAGAGTTAAAAGACATTCATCTTCCAGTATAAGGGAGAACCTCCAACGTTAAGTCGTATCGGATAATGAATGAAATGATGTTCAAATGAGTACAGGATACATAGAGCTTAGAGTTACCAAACATTCATATTTCAGGATAAGAGAAAACCTCCAACGTTAAGTCATATCGGACGATGAATGAAATGATGTTCAAATGAGTACAGGATACATAGAGCTTAGAGTTTCCAGACATTCATCTTTCAGGACAATAGAAAACCTCCAACGTTAAGTCATATCGGACGATGAATGAAATGATGCTCAAATGAGTACACGGTACATAGAGTTTAGAGCTACCAGACATTCATCTTTCAGGATAACGGAAAACCTTCAACGTTAAGTCATATCGGACGATGAATGAAATGATGTTCAAATGAGTACAGGGTACATAGAGCTTAGAGTTACCAGACATTCAACTTTCAGGATAAGGGAAAACCTCCAACGTTAAGTCATATCAGATGATGAATGATGTTCAAATGACTACAGGGTACATAGAGCTTAGAGTTAGCTGACATTCATATTTCAGGATAAGGGAACATCCTGGAAAACATTTTATACAGATAACTCACCCTGACCGAGATTCAAACTCGGGAGGCAGACACTCTACCGTCTACGCTAGTGAGAAGGGTACACACTGGATTGCTAGAACCTGCAGAGGATCTTGTTGGCATTTTACTCCAAGCAAAATGAACGATGAAGAAGGGTGAGTGACTGCTCTCTACCTGGATGGAAGCATACCTCAGTAAATCACTGTTATCGACAAAAGAATGTGTCGTTATCCATCCTCCATTATGTCTAAAGGTCCGCACACAACTTTTCTTGTGGCAAAACAAGCAACGCTCCAGCCTGGAGCGAAGCAAATTGCTGAACATTACAAATATAACATTTTTTTTTTTTCTTTTCAGAAATCCAATATATTCAGAGTCAACATAAAACCACAAACTAAGAGAAAAAATTGAATGGGATGAAGCGGATAAATTCATTAATAATATAGGGCCACTCTGGCAAATTAACAGTTATAAAACTAAATCAGGAGCGATAGCCAGTTTCTATGACAACCGTATCAAGACTTCTTATAGTCTATGGACAATTGCCACAGCTCCAAGTTCATTAATATATTTTGTAAAATGAAATGTACGAGGGTGGTCTGAAAAGTTTCCGACATCAACATGAAGATGGCAGCAGTCGTTCATCTATTGACAGTTACTCACCAAAGTTTCAGTCATTTTGGATGCTCAGTTGTTATGTAACAGTCGTTTAAGTGAGTTGGTGTGAATGTTTTTATGAAAATAGACAAAATCGAGTACCAAGCTGTCATTAAATATTTGTTTTTGAAAGGCTATACGTCTACGCAAATCAAAAATGAGCTGGATTCTGTGTATTGGGACTCTGCACCATCATTTACCAATTTAATTTTGGAAAGCTGAATTTAATCGTGGCTGTAAGAGCTTGGGAGACGATGAACGTTAGGGACGAACGAAAACAGCAACTACCGACGAAAACATCGCCAAAGTTCAGTAAATGGTGTTAGACGACCTCCGAATTAAAGTGCGAGAGATAGCAGAGGCTATGAGCATGTCAAAAGAACGTGTTTGTCACATATTAAATCAACATTTAGACACGAGAAAGGTGTCCGCGCGTTGGGTGCCGCGTTTGCTCACTTTAGACCAAAAACGTGTTCGAATGAAAATTTCCAACGCTCTATTGGGACAGTTTAGGCGCAATAAATCCGAGTTTTGGCGCCGATGAATTACTGTAGATGAAACTTCGATAAACCATTATACACCCGAAACAAAAATGCAGTCCAAACAGTGGACTGCAAAGAGGGAACCAGCTGCAAAAAAAAAAAAAAAAAAAAAAAAAAAAAAAAAAAAAAAAGTTCAGTTTTTCTTTCTTTTTTTTGCTGGGAAAGTGGGGGCGATTGTTTTTTTGGGATGGTCATGGAGTTATTGTAATCGACTATCTTAAAAAACGAAAAACCATTACAGGAGCATATTATGTATCATTACTTGACAAGCTGAAGGCAGAACTT
This sequence comes from Mantis religiosa, assembly GCA_030765055.1. Lineage (NCBI taxonomy): Eukaryota > Metazoa > Arthropoda > Insecta > Mantodea > Mantidae > Mantis > Mantis religiosa. Next base: position 19,288,995 of record CM060960.1, on the reverse strand, counting down.
GCGGAACAACGGCCACATTTGCAGAAAAAGAAAAACCCTTTTTTACCAAGACAACGCATCGTCTCCACCTCAGCGGTTGCAATGGCGAAAATCCACGAATTACGGTTTGAACTGCTTGATCATCCGCATTACTGACCATATCTAGCCCCAAGCGACGTCTTTTTGTTCCCTCATCTGAAAATTGCGCTCGAAGGACAGAGATTTTCGTCAAATGAGGAATCAATCACCTTCGTGAACAATCATTTTACAGAGAAAAACGCCGAGTATTATTTGGACGGGTTACAGAGATGGAAGCATCGCTGGGAGAAGTGTATAGAGTTTCAAAGAGACTATGTTGGAAAAAAATTCTGAAAAAATGTCTTGTATTAGGTCCGAAGTTTTTGAGACTACCTATGTATGCATCTAATTCATGTTTGTTCGTACATATCTTTATAGTTTGTAAAGTATTATACATGCAGGCCTCATTTGTAAGTAATTCAAGTTATAAGTGATCTTTCCTCTCGTCTTAATATAAGTATAAATCAAATTCAACTTTAAGCTAACACTGGAAAGTCGTAAAACCTTTTAGCTATACGCGTTTCTATGGCAACATCCCTCCCCTTCAGTTTTTCACTTCAACTCATGATTCATTCGTGGACGTCACAAAAGGGGCTTAACGAACGCTCCCAGTGGTTGATCTGGTCCACACCCCACAATTTACTGAATGAGTTTTGTAATAAGCCACATTCCAGGGGCTGGAATTTCACGAGGAATTCGGGGCTGCGACCCATCCAATGGCTACCAGAGGGGTACCATACCCATGGTAACAGAATGCCATATATGTCTGATTTGTGGTGTAAATATAGCATCTCAATCAGGTATTTTGTAACTAGAAGACTAAAACAATTGATAATTATTGGAAAGAAGAATGGATTACTGAAACAAGAAGCTCGGGGTAGATGATTTGATGATTTTTTTTTTTATTTACGTCCGCCAACGTTAAGTCATAGCGGACGATGAATGGAATGGGTGAAATGATGCTCAAATGAGCCCGGGGTCCATAGAGCTTAGACTTGCCCGACGTTCCTCTTTCAGGATAAGGAAAAAAACTGGAGAAAACCTTAACCAGGTAGCTCACCCTGACTGAGATTCAAACTCGGGACCTCTTGAACTTGAGGCAGACACGCTACCACCACGCTACCGAGGCAGGCGATGATTTTATGATCTGACGGAATTTTGCTGATGATATATTTGACATTAGGCCTTAGGCAGTTTTGTAAATCATTTTTTTAGTAATTATTCCCGTTGTACAGATTGATCATACTAGAAAATTATTTATAATATGTTGCACTTTCTATAGTTGCAAAAGTCATTAACGAAACTTTTGTTTTCTTTCCGTTATGGAAATTGCAGAAGATAGGGCAAGAAAATTCGCAAAAACTACTCGTAGGATTTCAGAAGAACTTGATGCATCAAAAGATACCATTACGACACTCGAAAAATCATAGAGACGCTGTAGATCTGTACCTCATGAACTGACACCTCAACAGGCTGAACGTAGAGTGTATTTCTGTCGTCAGCTTATTCGTAATCCCATGATTTGTCGGGAGAATTGTCACTTGTGATGAAGGCCGGTCTCAAAGTAGTGTTGTGTGTCTGGTGGAATTTTGAGGGTGTGGTTCACTGGGAATATGTTGCAAATGACGGGCGATTGATGCGTTTCTTTACTCTCAACAACAGCAACGAGTTCATGACATGTTCAGACGGAGAGATATCCAACCACAGTAGAGTTCTATTGCAACTTTTAGTAAGATTTTAGAAGTATTGTTTTGAATTAACAGTTACTCAGAAGTCACATAGAATGAAGGAGGCATTTCCAGAAAATTCTTAATATACATTTCATATGCCGTATAAATATCTTACACATATCCCATTTTAAACAAAATCGTGAGTCTTTTTTTTTTTTTTTTTTTTTTTTTTTTTTTTTTTTTTTATATCGAACTGTTTTGTATTTATCCATCTAAAGGATAGTCTAGATTGGCAGATTTTTCTTTTTAAATCTTTCCGTGGTATCCTTCGAAGGTGCTGAACTTATTTAACCAACATTTCGTTTTTGAGGAATGGTGCACTTCCTTTTTATCTATTCAAAAAGCCTTTTCAGGTCGAAAATGTGTGTTTGGAATACCAGGTCTACACGGCCGAGATCTGATAAGCAGCCTATAGTCCATGATTAGACAATTACTTTTTGTAATACCTGAAAAGCCGCAAAAAGTAATAATAAATCATAATTGCTTTTCTATATTTTATTGCACATTTAGGGAAAATAATGATCTGAAATGTGAACAAACGAAAATCTACATTTATGTTATATGAGCAAAGCCTCCTTATACAGTCTTTTCTTAATGAATTAATTGAAGTAACACATGTCTTGGTTGTTAGGTGATCTGTTTATCTAGCCAAATTGAATCTTTAAATTGTTGGTGTTTATTATACAGCAGTAACATTTTATCAAAATTAGCTACGTTGCTATTCAAGAAGCTACGGATATAGCATGTGCATCACTGCTCATGAAGCATCTATTAGTGTTGTCTCAGATAAGTCTAATATTTTGCATAATTCATGTGAAAATCTTGGTTCCTCCTAAAGATGTACTGAAGGAAAAAAAAAAAAAGAACTAAATCGGTTTTTAATGTTAAAAACATCCCAACTGCACATTTTTTTATCAGTCAATTAATAATTCATACATTTATATATTTTGCGGGCCGCATCGTAGCCCAGTGGTCAAACCACTTGGAAAGAAAGAAAGAAAGAAAGAAAGAAAGAAAGAAAGAAAGAAAGAAAGAAAGAAAGAAAGAAAGAAAGAAAGAAAAAAGGAAGGAAACAAAGAAAGAAGGAAACAAAGAACGAAGGAAAGACAGACAGAAAGAAAGAAAGACACAAAGAAGGAAAGAAAATAAAGAATGAAGGAAGGAAAGAAAGAAAGAAAGAAAGAAAGAAAGAAAGAAAGAAAGAAAGAAAGAAAGAAAGAAAGAAAGAAAGAAAGAAAGAAAGAAAGAAAGAAAGAAAGAAAGAAAGAAAGAAAGAAAGCAAGAAAGAAAGAAAGAAAGAAAGAAGGAAGGAAAGAAAGAAATGAAGTAAGGAAGGAAAAAAGAAAGAAAGAACGAAAGATAGAAGGAAGGAAAGAAAGAAAGAAAAAAGAAAGAAAGAAAGAAAGAAAGAAAGAAGGAAAGGAAGAAGGAAAGAAGGAAAGGAAGAAGGAAAGAAGGAAATAGAAAAGGAAAGAAGCAAAGAAAGAAAGACACAAATAAGGAAGGAAAAAAGAAGGAACGAAAGAAAGAAGGAAAGAAATAAAGAAACAATGAAAGAAGGAAAGAAAATAAAGAAAGAGATAAAGAAAGAACGAAAGAAAGAAGGAAAGAAAATAAAGCAACAATGAAAGAAGGAAAGAAAATAAAGAAAGAGATAAAGAAAGAATGAAAGAAAGAAGGAAAGAAAATAAAGAAAGAATGAAAGAAAGTAAAAAGACACAAAGAAGGAAGGAAAAATGAAGGAACGAAAGAAAGAAGGAAAGAATGGAGGAAAGAAAGAAGGAAAAGAAAGAAAGAAAAAAAGAAAGAAGAAAGAAAGAGATAAAGCTAGAATGAAAGAAAAGAAAGAAAGAAAAAGGGAAGAAAGAAAGAAAAAGAAAGAAAGAAAAATAAAGAAGGAACGAAAGAAAGAAGGAAAGAAAGAAATAAAGAAAGAAGGAAAGAAAGAAAAGAAAAGAAAGAAACAAAGAAAGAAAGAAAGAAAGAATAAATGAAAGAAAGCAAGAAAGAAAGTACAGAAAGAAAGAAAAAAGAAAGAAGGAAAGAAGGAAAGAAAGAAAAAGAAAGAAAGAAAAACACAAAGAAGGAAGGAAAAAAGAAGGAACGAAAGAAAGAAGGAAAGAATGGAGGAAAGCAAGAAGGAAAAGAAAGAAGGAAAGAAGAAAGAAAGAGATAGAGAATGAAAGAAAAGAAAGAAAAAAGGAAGAAAGGAGGAAGGAAGGAAAGAAAGAAAGATGAAGAAAGAAAAAGAAAGAAAAATAAAGAAAGAAAGAAAAAATAAAGAAGGAGGGAAAGAAAGAAAGAAAGAATGAAAGAAAGAAAGAAAGAAAGAAAAAAAGAAAGAAAGAAAGAAAGAAAGAAAGAAAGAAAGAAAGAAAGAAAGAAAGAAAGAAAGAAAGAAAGAAAGAAAGAAAGAAAGAAAGAAAGAAAGAAAGAAAGAAAGAAAGAAAGAAAGAAAGAAAGAAAGAAAGAAAGAAAGAAAGAAAGAAAGAGAGTAGGTAAGAAAGAGAGAAAGAAAAGAAATAAAGAAAGAAAGACAGACAGGTCTAATTTTTTGTGAATGCAGTACTTTCGTCTACTTCTACACCTAAGTAGTAGTGATAAATGTTAGTGCAGAAAACGTGCAAAGAAGAGGATATGTGGAGTGATAATGCTCGGCCTCATACAGCTTACGTTTGATTTATGGTCGTGTATCCTCAGGAAACCCATTTCAGGCGAGCTATCATTAAAGTGAGGTTCCGTCACTTCTCGCTTAAGAAGAACGCTGTCATATCATTGATTCCCGTCAAGAATCGCTCCTAACTCGGCACCGTGGAGATAAAGGAAGAGAAGAAGTGGAGCAAAGAGACTAATGGGTGTTCCTTATCTTTAGACACAACCTATCCAACTGGCAACCTCTAAAGAAGATTTCACGAGTTTATTTGAACCTATAGGCTACATTTTAAATCACGTGTAAAGAAAATTATATACGTAGTTTGCACATGAAGCCTTCCAAATTTACAAATAATGAATGAACTGTAATTGAGAGCTTGTATGTGGAACAAGCAGTTGCTCCATAAAAAATGTTTTGAATTAGTAATTTGTTCATGCTCAGCAATTGTGAAACAGAGAGGAGCTGTGAGGGTGAGAGCTCTTTCTATCCTAGAGTCGATATCCGAGCTGTACCTGTCATGGGTAAGGGTATAATCTATGCCCACCGAGCCCTCTTGCTCCCCCGCCCTATTCGCTCTAACCAGAAGCCCAGGTAGGGCTTGGTCTACACCGCAGCGCTGACGTTCTTCTCAGTCACTTCCCTATAAATCCATAACGCCAGACCTAAAGCCCGAGGCACTAATTCCCTTCTGAAATGCTACAACTGAAGTTGAAACGTGGGCACTGACGAAAATGGAGAAGTTTCGGTGGGGGGGGGGGGAGATTAATCGTATACATGATAAAAACCAAGATCTGAGAAGAGGACTTCTGCTAGATTTCATTTAAGAATATACATAAAAATAATGAGATGGCTGGGAAGATGAATCGAAATATTAGAAAAGTTATGACGATTGAAAAATGCAACACAAAACAGAAAGAGCTGGGCATTGTAGTTCCACATGACAATATAGACCTAGCGTATGGACGACATGACAAATAAAGATAAAAACAGAAGAGTGTAGAAAATGTATATATATTGTTAGCTTCTCTATCAGGTACCTTGTTCTTATTTAGTTGTATGAATATTTCATTTGTCTGAAATAGAACCTATGGTTGCTATGGGTACATATCTTCCTTTTGATGGACTTATTATGAATGACTTTTATATAACTTTATACAGGGCGATTCATATAAACCTGATCCATTTCAATAGGCAATAACTTCTGAACCAATAATAGGACACACGTGCAACTGTGGGAGAATATTATACGAGGCGTGTCCGTAAAATAAGGTCTCCAAAGTTATTTAATATAGAAAACATGTTTACTGTCAATGAATGTTACATTGTTGTAAAGGCGGAACTTACAGCTATTATAATCACCATTGCGATCGATGCACTTTTGCATGCGCTGCGGCAGTTTCTGTATACCCTTGTATTAGTACTCTCCCGCCAAGTTGCGCAGGTAGCGCTCAACGTCGTTTTTCAAATCATCGTCGGTCTGGAAATGTGTTCCACCCAGGTGTGACTTCAGCTCAGCAAATAGATGATAATCACTAGGTGCTAAGTCTGAACTGTAGGGGGCATCGGTGAGGATGCCCATCCGAACTGGGCCAGGAGACCCACCTCGCACATACCTTTCGATAATGCAAATGTTCGGTCAAAATCTTGTCAATCGTAATCTTACTGACTTCAGGGATAAGTTTGTACAGCTCGCGAACTGTCACACGCCGATCTTTAAGCATTTCTTGCTCCACTTTTGCAATTGTTTCGGCTGAAATTGAAGGCCGACCAGAACGCTGTTCGTCATGGACGTCTGTACGTCCGTCTTTGAACTCTCTGACCCACTTTCGCACGTTTTTGACGTCCATACACTGTGGCCCATAGACTTCACTTCACTGACGATCAGCTTCAGTGGGGGTAGTGCCATTGGCACTCAAAAAACGGATCACTGCAAGCAACTCGCACTTGGTGGCGGAAGTGATAGGAAGCTCCATCGCAAACGGCTGCCCAGTCAAGACTAATGGTTGCAACGGATTCGTTGTGCGGGGGATTTGAAGGGGTGAAACCAAGCTACACGCCAGTGTTGCCGGATCTCGCGTAATAGCGTTCCTCACGGCTCCAGCGCCTTGGAGACCATATTTTACTGACACGCCTCGTACACAATTAGGAGGTTACGTTACACTACTCACATCTTAGAGAAAATGTTGGAAGTGTATTATATTCACTTGTGTATTATATTCTCCCAAAGTTTCATGCGGGTCCTATTATTGGTTCAAAAATTGTAGCGTATTGAAATGGTTCAGGTTTATATGGATGGCACTGTATTACTTAAATTAATTAAGGAAAGCGTGTATGATACTTGCATTATTTCTTCTTCATGAAACACCCTGTATATTAAGAAAAACAGTAAGCGGAAGTAAGCATGAGCATTGCATTAATCCTTCTACATGAAGCACCCTGTATATGATTAAAAGCAACCAAGGGAAGTAGGTGTGCATAAGAATTACATTATTACTTCTTCATGAAGCAACCTGTATATGAGTAAAAGCAACCAAGGGAAGTAGGCGTGCATAAGAATTGCATTATTACTTCTTCATGAAGCATCCTGTATATGAGTAAAAGCAACCAAGGGAAGTAGGCAGGCGTAAGAATTAGATTATTACTTCTTCATGAAGCACCCTGTATATGAGTAAAAGCAACCAAGGGAAGTAAGTATGCATAAGAATTACAATATTACTTCTTCATGAAGCACCCTGTATATGATTAAAAGCAACCAAGAGAAGTAAGTATGCATAAGAATTACATTATTACTTCTTCATGAAGTACCCTGTATATGAGTAAAAGCAACCAAGGGAAGTAGGTGTGCATAAGAATGAAATTATTACTTCTTCATGAAGCACCCTGTATAAGATTAAAAGCAGCCAAGGGGAGTATGGGTACATAAGTATTACATTATTACTTCTTCATGAAGCACCCTGTATATGAGTAAAAGCAACCAAGGGAAGTAAGTATGCATAAGAATTACATTATTACTTCTTCATGAAGCACCCTGTATATAACGAAAAGCAATCAGGGGAAGTAAGTGTGCATGGGAGCAAGTGGTTCTCGTGACCTGCTGCAGCACGTGATTCAAACTTCACACATCACGCGGCTCTAATGATGCCCGTTATCGAGGAATGCTATCGTGGAAATTTGCCCATCAGTCACGCATGTTTATAAATGGCCTTTGCTAAAGGCCTCAAGCTATTGGCTACCGCTGAGTTTTGGACGTCCTTCTCGTCTAACATTTCTATCATTTCTTCTGTGACTCGAAAGTACACCCTCTCAGGACTACAAGTTGATGCCTGTTGAGAGACAGTGGTCAGGTTGCGTGATAAACCAACTCATTGGAGGATATTTAACACAAATAATCATATTTGGTAATATTTGACAATTTATTTTCATTTATGCCGTCCATAGACAGTTTATCTGTGGACACTAAGGAAAAATGCCATTGGCCGAACACAGAACATCAGGTACAGTTGTGCGTGCCTCGGTAATGTAGATGGTAGCGTGTCTGCTTCACGTTGAAGAGCTCATGAGTTCTAATCTTGGTTAGGATATTATCTGGATAAGGCATTCTTTCCGGCGCTGTCCGTTATTCTTAAAAATAAATCTCTGGTAACTCTAAACTCTATGTAACCTATACTCATTTGAACATCATTTCATTCATCATCCGATATGACTTAACGTTGGAGGATTTCTCTTATCCTGAAAGATGAATGTCTGGTAACTCTAAGCGTTATGTACCCTGTACTGATTTGAACATCATTTCATTCATCGTCCGATATCACTTAACGTAGTAGGTTTTCCCTTATCCTGAAAGAGGAATCTCTGGTAACTCTAAACTCTATGTAACCTATACTCATTTGAACATCATTTCATTCATTATCCGAAATCACTTAACGTATGAGGTTTTTCTTTATCCTGAAAGATGAATGTCTGGTAACTCTAAGTTCTATGTACCCTGTACTCATTTGAACATCATTTCATTCATCGTCCGATATCACTTAACGTTTGAGATTTTCCTTTATCCTGAAAGATGAATGTCTGGCAACTCTAAGCTCTACGAACTCTGTACTCATTTGAACATCATTTCATTCATCGTCCGATATGACTTAACGTTGCAGGTTTTCTCTTATACTAAAAAATGAACGTCTGGTAACTCTAAGCTCTATGGACCCTGTACTCATTTGAACATCATTTCATTCATCGTCCGATATGACTTAACGTTGGAGGTTTTCCTTTATCCTGATAGATGAATGTCCGGTAGCTCTAAACCTTTGCCTGTACTCATTTGAACATCATTTCATTCATCGTTAGAAGTTAGAGGTTCAACGTTAGAAGTTTTCTGTTATACTGAAAGATGAATGTCTGGTAACGCTAAGCTCTATGGACTCTGTATTCATTTTAACACCATTTCATTCATCGTCCGATATGACTTAACGTTGGAGGTTTTCTCTTATCCTGAAAGATGAATGTCTGGTAACTCTAAGCTCTATGTGCCCTGTACTTCATCGTCCCATATGACAACGTTGAAGGACATAAAATTAAAAAGGTACCGTTCTCTATCACTAAGGTCTCTGTAGACACGTGGCGAAGCAGCAGTTAAACCGACGTAAAGTAGAGATGGAAAAAATTAAAGCATCAAAAAGCTTCAGCCCGAAGCATTGGTCTACATTGCGGTGCCCCGTTGTTTATCTTTTGTTTTACTGCAAGTGGCATTACCATTCCTCTATTGTTTATGCTACGGGAGATTGTTTCGGGATTAAAACACACAGATAAAGCAATAACTATAAATGAATTGTCAAAAATATTTTAATAGGATGTCGGACAAAGAACAGAAGACCTTCTGGTGACAATTGTGTCACAGTAGAGCACAAGGAAGTACTTCAACGAGGACAAACGGTAGGGGTGGGGAGTTGAACATTATATAACCGTTTGATAAATATGATAAAGCTTTAAGTAAGTACTTCATAAACCGGAAAGGCAGGATACATATGACTCCCAGTTTGTAGAGTGAATTTATGACCAGTTATCGTTTGTAATTACGTCTAATTTGGGTTGCTAATGCTCCATGCCGCGACTTGGGCATGTGGAATTACAGCAGGTAGTATTAATTCTATCTTTCCTTTTCCTACTCACTAACCTCGGGTTAAATATAAAAAAGGACAGCGTATTTATACTTAGAACTCAGGTATTGTTGACTTAAATAACATTTGAAAATCGACCTCCTTGCAAAACCTGATTTGTAACTCAATCATTGTTAACAAGTATTTGATTGTGTAAGCTAAATTTTTAATTCATTTGTTCAATTACCATGGCAACAAGGATTAAATATGACGGTCGGTTGATAAGCCCCGGGCCTCATAATAAAATACGAGGCGTGTCCGTAAAATAATGTCTCCAAGGCACTGGAGTCGTGAGGAACGCTAATACGCTATTACTGGCGTGAGCTTGATTTCACCCCTTCAAATTCCAACCACAGCGAACCCGTTGCAACTATTAGTGTTAGCTGGGCAGATGTTTGCGTTGGAGTTTTCTATCACTTCCGCCGTCAAGTGCGAGTTGCGTGCAGTGATCCGTATTTAGAGTGCAAAGGGCTCTACCCGCACTGAAAGTCATCGTCAGTTATGCGAAGTCTATGGGCCACAGTGTATGGACGTCAAAAACGTGCGAAAGTGGGTCAGAGAGTTCAAAGACGGACGTACAGACGTCCATGACGAACAGCGTCCTGGTCGGCCTTCAATTTCAGCCGAAACAATTGCAAAAGTGGAGCAAGAAATGCTTAAAGATCGGCGTGTGACAGTTCGCGAGCTGTACGAGCTTATCCCTGAAGTCAGTAAGACTACGATTGAGAAGATCTTGACCGAACATTTGCATTATCGCAAGGTGTGTGCGATGTGGGTCCCCAAAATGCTCACCGAAGACCATAAACGGCAACGTGTTGAAGCGGCCCACTGATTCCTGGAGCGCTATGCAGAACAGGGCGAGGGATTGTTGGATTCAATTGTCACTGGCGATGAAACCTGGGTGCGCTACACAACACAGAAACTAAAGAACGTCCTCTTCAGTGGCGGCATTCGAATTAGCCGAAGCCGCGAAAGTTCAGATATTTTCTGCCGGCAAAGTGATGGCCAATGCGTTCTGGGTTGGAAAAGGTGTATTGTTGTGCGAGTTTATGCCTACCGGCACAACACTAAACGCCGCTAGCTACTGTGAGACTTTAAAAAAATTGCGACGTGCCATTCGAAATTGCAGGAGGGGAATGCTGACGAAGGGAGTGATTTTTCATCACGACAACGCTCGTCCCCATACTGCACATGCTACAGCTGATCTGGACCAATTCGGATGGGACATCCTCACGCATCCCCCCTACAGTCCAGACTTAGCACCTAGTGATTATCATCTGTTTTCTGAGTTGACGTCACACCTGGGGGGGGAACACATTTCCAGACCGACGATGATTTGAAAAACGGGGTTGAGCGCTACCTGTGCAACTTGGCGGGAGAGTGCTATGACAAGGGCATACGAAAACTGCCACAGCACATGCAAAACTGCATCGATCGCAATGGCGATTACGTTGAAAAATAGCTGTAAGTTCTGCCTATCCATGACTGTAACATTCATTGACAATAAACATGTTTTCTAAATTATATAAAATTGCAGAACTTATTTTAAGGACACGCCCCGTAACTTAAGGACACGCCCCGTAACTTAAGGACACGCCCCGTAGCATTCAATGCTTTTTCTTTATTTCTCAACGTAATCTCCAGAAAGGGTAATACATTTGTCATATCGGTGTCCTAATTATCTGTGTAGTGCGATTTGTCATGGTCCTCAAAGTACCTATTTACTGAGTGAGTGACCTCGTTACTGTGAAATTTTCGACCCCTCAATAACTGTTTGAGGTTAGGGAACAGCTGGTAGTCACTGGGTGCTAGAGCTGGCAAACAGGGTGGATGTTCAAACAATACAAACTATTATGAAAGGGTAGAGTCTGACTGAAAAATTCAATGCCATAGCCAGGATTTGAACCACGGATCTTCTGGTTTCCGTCCAGCCGCTCTAACCATTTGAGCTACTATGGCCAACGTGCCAACATGGCATTAAATTCTCCAACTGACTCGTGTTTCTCCCGATAAACCACTAGGAGTTCTCTATAAACACATGAGACAACTACCAAAAGATCCGTGGTTCAAATCCCGGCGACGGCATTGAATTTTTCAGTCTGGCTCTACCCTTTCATAGTGCGTCCTACACACGGCTAGTGTGAAACAACAATTAATTAGTTTCCAATACAAACTATTGTGCTGCAAAAATAATAAATGGTAAACTGTATGCCAAAATGGATGTTTCAGGCGACGAAAGCTTTATACCTGAAGTTAGTTTGCTGCCACAGAAGCCATCTGCAATTTACGACAAAGACTGTTTATGTTTTATGCCTAATTTTGGTTTTGAAATATTTGTATAAGTACAAGGAAGGTTTAAAAGGTGAGCAAAAACACCTGAAGGGGAAAATGAGTGGATTATTAACTAAATGTAACAGTACACCTTCTTTTTTTTCGACAAACAAAAGCATTACAAAGTGCAAAGATATTCCACTCCTTTCCAAAGTCTCCAAAGATATTCCACTTATATTTTATTAAATCACGTTTATCATGTGTTATCAAGACTGATTTTTTTTTTTTTTAAATCATATACCTTTCGAAGATTAGACACAAAATTAATTTCCTCTGCGTTTGGCCTTTGCCATGACCATAAACCGCAAAGGCCGTCGTTGGACGCTTGCGGAATCAACTTGAAGTTTCCTTGTTTCTCTCATGGAAACGTGGTCACGTGGTCGCACGTCGGAAAACAATCATCTCTATATACAGACGTGTGCAAATTGTAAAACTCAATGATGAAATTTTTAACTTATTCCGTTTATTTACTATTTATTTAACAGAAAAAATATTACAATTTTTTTCAACTCTTAGTATTTTGTATGCATTCCTTTAGCCTTTATTACCATTTTGATGAGTTTAGGCATGCTCTCTACAAGGGTGGAGCACTTTTCCTTTATTTCTTCATCTCTGTGCCAAATGCTTATCAGGCCCTCAATAAGCTGAACTTTTGTTGTTATTTTCAATTTTTTTTCAGTCTCTGTTTAACAATACCCCACACATTCTCTATTGGATTTAAATCAGGGCTATTCCCCGGCCATGGTAGTACTTTTACATTGTTTTCTTTGAGGAACTGAGTTACAGATTTTGCTCTTTGGCAGGGAGCACTGACATGTATGAACACAAAATCACCATTTGGAAACCATTCTTTACTTTGCGGAAATAGTCTTGTCTGTAATACACTTTTATACTGTTTCTGCTCCATAGGTCCCATAACTATGTATAATCTTCCAGATCCATGGACAGACATACAGCTCCAGACCATCTTTGATATTGGGTGCTTTACTCTTTGATCGACACACTGATCGACACATATTGGCTGCTCTCTTTACATATTTCAAACATGGATTCATCTGAGAAAATTACCTGAAACGATAAAAACCTCTATTAATATTAAACAGTTTTAAAATTGATCAAACATAGTATAACAAAACCAGCAATGAGAGAAACAAAGTTTAGGCTGTTTATTTCATTTTCATAAAATTTACATGTACATATTTTAATTTTAGGCTATATACAATTTTCATACTATTTACCTTTCTCCAAAATTCCACTGGATGTTCCTGCATCTCTTTGGCCCATTCTAAACGTTTTTTTGCCATTGCAGGTGTCAGTTTAGCCATTTTACGAGGCCTGCGTGCTGGTAAACCAGCTACACATAATCTTCTGCGAACTACTGAGGCTGATATTTCTGTACCGTACAGCTTTAGTTGATTACTGAGGTCAGTGCTGGTTGCTCTTCTATTTTGTTTTGCTACCTGCACAAGTTTTCTTTGCATCCTTGGTGATAGCTTTCTTTTCCTCCCGCATTTTCCATCCCTCTGTGAGGTCACCGTCTCACCGAATGTTAAAGCTTGATTAATGCGACTAACAGACTTTAGCTATTTCACGTTGTGAATAAAGAGTTTCCTTCAAATGATTCTCACTTATAGCTACTTTCTTTGGGGATAAGTCAGCAGTTTTACCCATAACCTCACTTCTGAATCAATGTGAATGCTCAGGATAAGATACACGATGTTACCTGGCTTGAGACCAATTAATAATAAATACTGAGGATATATTAGCCATAAAACACAATAAGGGCAAATATTAACAATTTTCAGTTACTAGATTCACCAAATGAAAGCAATATCGCCAAACAGTTGGATCAACAGACATGAAGAAAATGGCTGCTCTTATTTCAGAACTATCACCATATTACTATAAGTAAAAGAAAAATCCCCCAGCTGTTATTAAGAGAGAAATTTCATTGAATATGCTTCATAATAAAGCAAGGAAAAGAATTACGACAAATTGAAATAGGTTACGGCCGTAAATAAATATTATTTTGAATGTTTAACTGAAGCAAATTAAAAAAGAAAACAAAAACAAAAAACCACGAATGAGTCTAATAATTTGCACACGTCTGTATTTACACACCACAAAAAAGATAAAAAAAAATGTTGTTTATCAAAAGCTTTGATTTGATTAATTTAATTATAACTGTGTTGCATTTAAACTTCACCCCTAATAGCTGACTAAATAACTGGCTAGTCGGAATTTGTTTTATTTATATAGATAAGTATTGGCGGTACGACGTTCGGCGGGTATATAGGTATCTATATGTTTCTGTACATTGAAGATCTCACGTTTGTTTCTTGTTTTTCAGAGAATTAAAAGTTGAGCATCGGATTGAACATCTACTTGGCAATCGATAGTCAAATGTCTTTGACACTTTATTAGAGTAGGCGATGTGTTTTTGTCTCACAAATGTTAACTTTATTCTTCTGCTGGACCTGCTATATTGACTCTCGTACAGATAATTCGACTTTTTGCAGAGATTGTTCATGTCTAATAGTAAAAGGCCTTATTTTCAGCAACAAAAGTATCGCGTAATGATGTGTTTTTCTTATGCTGGAGATAAACTAAATATTCAAACAGCTATAATAAGACAAAAAGTTTTGAAAATTTGATGGCATGTAACATTCCAACACTCCCGTTATTCCTTCTTTTATCACATCTCGTATACCGATAAAAATAGGGCTAATTGACTCCTGGTCTCTTTTCCGATAAAACTGGAAAAATTGCGATTTGTCAAAAATGACATTTTGTCACATACCTACGCCCCAACTCCTACTTCTGTTTCTTTAAACTTTGATCGTTTTTGTAGCGAGCGTGTCATTGTCGTTTGATCACGTGACTTGGTTGTCATGGGGGAATACATACCCCCAGATATCTCTATACACATGCAATATTCCACCTCGCGCACCCTTCTCTCGCTTTCATGCATTATTCCTGTTGCACTTGTCATACTGCAGCCCCCTCTCAGTCCCCTGCACACGATCATTACTTTCCTGCATATTATTTATGTCGTGTGCTGGCAACAAACGGAAACTGTATATCTCATTATGGCAATAAAACCTTCGACACAGTGCTGCCAACCTTTGTACATAACCTCCACTTACAAAATTATATTATTTTTAAACTTCTAATTTCAGTATTAGAGTGGCAGGTAGCGAAGTATTTACATCGCTCCTTTCTAAACAAGGTGGCCCTGCTTCCATTCCAGGAGGCCGTGTGTGCAGCGTTTGATGGGCAAAGTGGAATTTTTCTCTCTCCTTCTCTTTTTAATTTACGTCCTCAAACGTTAAGTCATATTGGATGATATATCAAATGGAAATGGTCACCTAATAGGGTAAAGGTACCATATTTCGGATATATGCCCTGTTTCTTCTGCTTGTATTTTGTGACAACAGCTTTGGCATTTGTTGGTTTCAACGTGAAGTTTTCGGGGAAGAGAAACTTCTTACTGCTGTACATTAGATATACAAAAAGGGGGTTATCAAGGAGACACATCTGTGCAAATTGGCCCAAAACTTACAACAGTACCAAATTTAGTTTTCTTTTGTCTTAAAATTCATATAGACATACTTCAATAATATAGTTGTTCTTTTTTTTTCCTAGCGGCAGTACAGAAAACGTCACATGACTATTTAAATAACCCTACACCTGTATCGTAGCTGCTATTACGTAATTTTAACTTCAGCTTTCTCAGATTCCATATTTTCTACATATTCCTAACTTCAAAACGTTCAAGAGGATGCAGTTTTCTATTAATTTGTAAGAAATTCTAAACATGCCTGTAAGGGAAACTGCATATTAAGTGTGCCCATTTACATTTGTTATGTTTTTGTTATTTGTATTGAAAAGGATTATAATGCTTACTTCTTGCTGAAAACGCTTAGGAAAAAACAGTTCTTAATAAAGTATGATTATTTTTTCCCTTCGTGGATATGGCGAAGACAAACATTTCCCATAGGCACAGGTCATTAATAGGTTAAAATTGGTGCAGAAACTTCTACCCCTAGCATTAATTTTTAAAATTACAATATGGGGGACATTTTGAAAATCGATTTAGACATAAACTGTTAATTCCTCAGAAGCTAATGTAGCTAGAAAGCTGAAACTTGGTATTATTCCATTCTTGATCGATCACGGAAATAAATGGTACAAATTTTAAACAAATCTAACAAAAACTTCATATATTTCAATTTTCACCCTTAAATCCCTCCCACCAAAACCCATGTTTTTGTTTTTGGACATAGTTAATTACCTCACACCTTTCTGCACATTATGGTTCTTACTTAGTGAAGTAGATTTATATGTATTTTATTATACGACAGTATGTTATTTTAACTTTCTGTGGAGTCATTTATGCAATTTGGAATATATATATAGAACTATTTCGCCTAGGGAACCGCAAAATAATATGTGATTAGAGAATTTGTTGCATCATATTTATTTATTTATTTATTTATTTATTTATTTATTTATTTATTTATTTTCAGTTCAGTATAGTGTTAAATACACAAAAGAACCACGTCATATGAATTTATACAGTTTAAGAACACAGCTATACAGGTTGTGTGATATAAATAGAATACTAACTTGCTTTAATAAATCCATACTCACTAATAATAAATATAATAATAATAATAATAATAATAATAATAATAATAATAATAATAATAATAATAATAATAATAATAATAATAATAATAATAATAATAATAATAATAATAATAATAATAATAATAATAATAATAATAATAATAATAATAATAATAATAATAATAATAATAATAATAATAATAATAATAATAATAATAATAATAATAATAATAATAATAATAATAATAATAATAATAATAATAATAATAATAATAATAATAATAATAATAATAATAATAATAATAATAATAATAATAATAATAATAATAATAATAATAATAATAATAATAATAATAATAATAATAATAATAATAATAATAATAATAATAATAATAATAATAATACTTTTACAAGCATTGTTGAAAACAGGCAAGTTGTCAATTATATACAATTAAAGTTGCTGGATATTTTGATATATATACAGATATTAGAAGAAACTAAAACTTAGGTGATGTTATTCTAAATGTATAATGTCTTGTACAGCTAATACAATGTCTAGGTTTTAGTCATAAGTATTGTAAAATAAGAAACTAGCCCTCAAACGATAAATTCTGAAGTTGTAGTCTTAGTTTAGAAATTCATCAAGTAAATAAAAAACATTATTATTAAATATGATTTCAAGAAAAATTTGAATTTTGTTAAGTTACTAGACACTTTAACTTCTGCTGGGAGTTTGTTATATAGCTTGGCTCCAATGTAACTAGGCAACTTGTCACACAGGTGGAGTCTATACATCATAGTAGCGAAATTATTCTTGTTTCTTGTGTTGTGGTTATGAATATCCGAATTTGTTTGCAATGGGATGTATTTTATCATATATAAAATTGTTTTGTAGATGTACAGGCTTGTCAGCGTCATTATCTTTTGCTGACGAAAGGCTTCCCTACATGATTCTTTAGTTTTTAAATTAGACATATATCTAATTGCTCTTTTCTGTAAAGTAAAAATGTTTGTGTAAATTTAATTTCGAAGTATTGCCCCAGATCTCCAGACCATATGAGATGTGTGACTGAATGCGGGAGAAATAAATCATTCTAATAGTTGCTTCTGGGACATAGTTCTTTAGACGCTTTAAAAGAAATAAATTTTTACTTAGTTTTAATGCTAATTGGTCAACATGGGGTGTAAAAGATAATTTTTTGTCCAGTGTGACCCCAAGTAGTTGTACATTGTCAACACTATTTATCAAGTTGTTGTCAATATTTAATTGTATAGGTGCATTCAGTGTCTTCGAGCCAAATGTTATGAGTTCACATTTTGATGCATTTATACTTAAGTTTAATGTAGAAAAGTACTGCAATAGTTTTGTAGTTGTTATATATAGGGTTTCTTCTAGCATTTTGCTTGATGTATTGCTGGCTATGAAAGTGGTGTCGTCTGCATATTGTATTAATTTTGTATTGTTATGTACATATTCAGCTATATCATGTATATATAAAATAAATAAAAGAGGACCAAGGATTGATCCCTGTGGGATCCCATATGTCAGTTCCGTTGTAGTTGATACGAGGGCTATCCAGAAAGTAGATTACGTTTTCGTCTGTTTCCGCTAGGGGCGGGGCTAGCGCGGCCATCTTGGGGTCAGAGCGTTGCGCAGCTCAGTCGGCATCTAGCCGTGCTAGTGAGAGGTTCGTGCTGTGCTCCGTTCAGATACTGTGACGGTTTGAAATGTCTGCATTAATTGAAAATCCCGCGAGCTGCGAGGTGCGTGCAGTAATGTTTCTGACTGCAAAAAACTGTAAACCGATAGAAATCTATCGGCAGCTTTGTGAAGTGTATGGGGACCACATTATCACTGAAGGTGGAGTGCGTCAGTGGGTCGTCAGATTTAAAAATGGCCGAACCAATGTTCACGACGAAGATCGAAGTGGGAGACCCAGCATAGTGACTGCCGAACTTGTCGAAAAAGTCGATGCTAAAGTCCGTGAAAATCGAAGGTTCACAATAACGGAACTTTCTTTGAGTTTTCCACAAATTTCGCGAAGTTTGTTGCACGAAATCATCAGCGAAAAGCTTGGTTACCACAAGTTTTGTGCAAGATGGATTCCAAAAATCTTGAAGGAGGACCACAAAAATCAGCGAATGGCTGCAGCGTTGAACTTTTTGGACGTTTACCATAAGGATGGTGACTCTTTACTCGATCGCATCGTTACTGGTGACGAAACATGGGTGAAACACGTGAACTGTGAAACGAAATTGCAATCAATGCAGTGGGGGCACACAAGTTCTCCCCAAAAACCCAAGAAATGCATGCAAACAATGTCGGCAAGGAAGATGATGGCGACTGTTTTTTGGGACAGAAAAGGTGTGATTTTGGTGGACTTCCTGGAAAGAGGCACTACAATAAACTCTCAAAGGTATTGCCAAACTCTCCAAAAACTCAGAAGAGCCATTCACAACAAGCGCAGAGGAATGTTGAGCTCTAAGATCTTGTTGATTCACGACAACGCCCGGCCCCACACGGCAAATGTCACTCGTGAAGTTCTTGAATCTTTTAAGTGGGAGTTGTTTCCTCGTCCGCCGTACAGTCCCGACCTGGCACCGAGCGACTTCCACCTATTCCCAGCAATGAAGAAGTGGCTGGCTATGCAGCGTTTTGATGACGACGCACAGCTGCAAGAAGAGGTAACGAAGTGGTTGAAGGCGCAGACGGCCGAATTTTTCGACGAAGGAATTTCCAAGCTCGTACATCGCTACGATAAATGCCTTAATTTGAATGGTGACTATGTCGAAAAGTAGTATTTGAGTGTGGCTTTCATCTGTATATAATAAAATTTGTTTCCTATACTTTGTTTACTTTTATTCCAAAACGTAATCTACTTTCTGGATAGCCCTCGTATAGCATCGCCATTAATGGAATTCAAAACTACACATTGTTTCCTATTTGTCATATAGGATTCTATTAATTTGTATCCTAGACCTCTAATTCCCAAAAGCTGCAGTTTGTTCATTAGTATACTTTTATCAACACAGTCGAAAGCTTTAGTAAGATCTAATAAGATTGCTGTTGCATATCTATCTGCATTGATGTTTTTTTTTATAATTTCTTGAATGCATTCAATGACTGCACAGACTATTGATCCATTTTTTACAAAACCATTTTAGTGTTTAGGTATAAGACTGAATTTATTTAAAAAGCCCATGAATCTTTTATAGATTAATTGTTCAAGGATTTTTGAGATGGCAGATAAATAGATATTGGGCGGTAATGTTGCAATGATTGTCATTTTGTTATAGTGCATTTTAAGAGCCATTTTACTAAAACTGTGTATTTCTAAGTGTTTACTTAGCAAATTTTTAGTGTCTATTTAAGCGCCTATTTTGTTCATTTTCAGTGCCTTTTTGCCAGCCTATTTCACATATTTTAGTGCCTATAAATTCGCTCTTTATTAATAAGATATTTTAATAATTTTAACTTAGGAATACACAATTGACAATCATTGCAACATATGATAGTATAAATTCGTTAAACACATACTATTTCTCGGTTCCCTAGACGAAATATTTCTACATTTATTCCAAATTTCATAAATGGCTACACAACCAGTTAAAATAACAGATACTGCCGTATGATAAAAATACATATAAATCCACTTCACTTAGTAAGAACCATAATGTGCAGAAAGGTGTGAAGTAATTAACTATGTACAAAAACAAAAACATGGGTTGAAGGGGGGGGGGGACTTATGGGTGAAAACTGAAATATCTGAAGTTTTTATTATATTGGTTTCAAATTTATACCATTTATTTTTGTGATCGATCAAGAATGGAATAACACCAAGTTTCAGCTTTCTAGCTACATTAGTCTCTGAGGAATTAACAGCTAATGTCTAAATCGATTTTCAAAATGTCCCACATATTGTAGTTTTAAAAATTAATAGTTGTAAAAGTTTCTGCACCCATTTTAAGCTATTAATGACCTGTACCTATGTGAAATATTTGTCTTCGCCATATCAACGAAGGGAAAAATAATCATATCTATTTAACAATTTTTATTTTCCTAAGCGTTTTCAGTAAGAAGTAAAAAATACATATAACAAAAACACAAAAAATGTAAATGGGTACAGTTAATAAGCAGTTGCCCATAGAAGCATGTTTAGAATTTCAAATCTACAGATTCATAGAAAGGTGCATCCTGTGGAACATTTGAAGTTAGGAAAATGCAGAAAACACGGAATCTGAGAAATCTGAGGTTAAAATTACGTAATAGCAGATACGATACAGGTGTTGGGTTATCTAAATAGTCGTGTGACTTTTCTGTAGTGCCTCTAAAAGAATCATATTATTGAAGTATGTCTATATGAATTCTTAGACAAAAAAAAACTAAATTTGGTATTGTTGTAAGTTTCGGGCCAATTTGCACAGATGCGTCTCTTTAATAAACCCTTTTTGTATATCCAATGTGCAGCAGTAAGAAATTCCTCTTCCCCGATAACTTTACGTTGAAATCAACAAATGCAAAAGCTGTTGTCACAAATTACAAGCAGAAGAACCGGCTAAAATGGCAGTTTTAGGCAATAATAAGCAGAATAGGCACAAACGTATGAAATAGGCACTATAAAACTAAGAAATTATGCTAATAATTCTAGGAAACGTGCTTATAACTTAAAAGCCTAGGAATAAAATAGACAAATAGGGCAAAATCTGTCCGCTAATCATAACATTAGGTGACACCTGGGTTCGATATTACCAACCAAAATTAAAGAGACGGTCAAATGAATAGCGGGACATTGATTCACCACGGTTCATTGTTACTTATGATTTTGACAGTGTTCTTATTACTCATTCAATTCTTCAAGGAAATCGTGTGAACGGTGACTATTACAATCACTTTATGGAACACCATTTACGACAGGCTGTGCATCGTAAATGTCGAAATCTCTTGAATTCTCATCTCATTGTGTTACACGATGGTGCTCGCTCTCACAGTCTGCCCTTGTTAATTTATTTCGCAGATGGAACTGGGCAATTCTGGAGCATCCTCCATACTATAGAGATGTGAGACCATGTGATGCCGACCTCTTAGCGAAATGAAAAGTGATGACTTAGAGAAGTTCGCCTTAGAACCAGAGAGGCAATTACAGCAGCAGTTCGAATATTAGAACAAGACGCTGTGGATGTCATACAACGGCTCCCTGATGTGTGCAAGCGTGTTCTTCATGTTGGAGGAGAATAAATACTTCTAGGTACTGCAACGGTGTGACTACTCCAAAAATATTTTATTTGTTTTTAATTCAAATGTTGCCACCTATTACACTGGGCAACAATGAAAACGTTTCGGACTTAAAAATAGTGAATTTACATATATTTTCATCTGCTGAATTCAAAAATTACCATAAAAATTATAGATTAGCTCTTGTTTTGAAGATAAAGTGACATTTCATATTTTACAGTTAATATTTTAAATTTGGATATTTTTTGGGAGTTGGCACATCTGTCAAATAACAAAACACAATCAGAGAGAAATTTTGGAAATTAGTGATGCAGAAGTTAAGGAAGGCATTTTCGTCGGATCACAAATAAGAGAACTTGTAAAGAAGGATCCTACATTTGACCAAATTTTGGAGGGGAAAGAAAACGAAGCTTGGCAAGCCTTCACGGGTGTTGTTCATGGAATTTTAGGCAACAAAAGAGATGACAACTACAAGCATTTGGTGACAGTGCTCCTGCAAAAATACCGTAACCTTGGATACAACATGTCCCTTAAGATCCATTTTCTCCAATCTCACCTAGACACTTTCCCTCCTAGTTGTGGAGCTGTTAGTGATGAACATGGGGAGAGATTCCATCAGGACATTTCTGTTATGGAACAAAGATATAACGGTCGTTGGAATGAAGTAATACTTGCGGATTACTGTTGGTCTTTGTATAAGGATGCTGCGAAACTCCATCACAAGAGGCAAGTTAAAAGACGACGAAGTCAATAGGCCACCACATGATTCTCTTCAGACACGACTATCTACGAAGTATTTTTCCAGCAATTTAGAACTCTTAGCATTGAATTACCAGTTAAAAAAATCAAATGTACTTTCATTGTTGTTAGCATGTATGTAATTAAAATGCATTCTTTTCTCTCAATCCGTTAATATATAATACTTCCACCTTGTGTATATCATAGAAACTAGAGCTAATAAAAGTTTTTAATTGTCATGTTTGTTTTTCTCAACCCAAAATTAGTAGGAATTGCCTCATAAAGTGCTTGAAACATTCAAACATTTTTTTTTGGTCCGGTGTATGACCTATGCCTTTACAAAAATAATCACTTTATGAATTTCAAATTCTCGCCTATACATTCTGTCGTTAAGTTTGCTTTATTTTTAGATTTTGGTAATACAAATTCAACGAGGGCTGTTCAATAAAGAATGATCACAATTTTTTTGACAAGGTACCTTTACTCATCCTCATAATGTTGATGGTCCTTCTCAAAATACTCTCCCCTGAATGCGATGCACTTGTCCCAGCGTTTCTGCCAGTCTTCAAAGACATGCTGGAAACCATTTTTTGACAGATCCTTCAAAATCGCCTCCGCAGCCTTCACCACTGCTTCTGATGATGGATAATGCCTCCCACGAAGGCGTTTCTTCAAGTTAGGGAATATAAAAAAGTCACATGGGGCTAAATCCGGACTATAGGGAGGGTAAGGGATGCACTTCACGTTGATTTTTGCAAGATATTCAGCAACAACATTGGCAATATGCGGCCGCGCATTATCGTGGTGCAGAATACAGACTACTTCACGGAAATGTGGTCTTTTGTACCTGATATGGACTTGCAATGTTTTCAGGACATCCCTGTAGTATTGTCCAGTTACTGATGTGTGTGCACGTACAACATGCTGATAAACCATTCCATGAATATCAAAGAATGAGATGACCATAACTTTCCCAGCAGAAGCAACCACTTTTGCTTTTTTGGGGGGTTGGTGATGAAGGAGATTTCCACACTGAGCTTTGCTGTTTGCTCTCAGGATCAAAATGATGTAGCCAAGTTTCATCAGCAGTGATTACGTTTGAAAGAAACTCCGGATCTTCCTCTAACATCAACTTTAACTGCATGTTACCTCCATCGCAGCGGTAGGCGATACTGAACATGTCTTAAGTTGCCTGATTCTCACAGTCGGGAACCAGGAGTACAAACAATGAAACTACTACGGCGTGTTTGTTTCACATTAAGCTAACAGAATATAATAAGATTGAACTGTAGTGCGAAAAATTACGACCGTAAAAATTATGATCATTAAAATTATCGTATTAAAATATAAAAGAATCGCTTTATGAATTTCAAAATCCCGCCAATACATTCGATCCTTAGGTTTCTTTCATTTTTATATTTTGGTAATACAAATTATACATCATGACAACGGTTCTAACAGAATGACAAATGACAGTAAAAATGCCTTGAATTCAGTACTGATGTCATCAACCTTTTTAAATAAACAGGGTAACGTGGCATAAGGGAAGGAGGTAACACTTCAACTCTCAATAATAGTTGAAATCACATATTTTTATTATTTTATTACAAGTTGGAATATTGCAGCAAACAGGTCATGATCTCTTTTTCAATGTTCTGCGGAGTTTATGAATTCAATTATTATTATATACAGATGGCTCTCAGCACCGTCAATCACCTGTTCAAAAATCAAATAATGTTCCCCTGGACAGTCTAAAATAAAGTCTTGTACCACTCCATCAGGAATCACAATTTCTTCATTAGCGATTGCAGGAATCATTTCTACCTCTCCCTCCACAATCACAGTTTCTTCATTGGCGACTTGAGGAGCACCTGCAAACAATGCAAACAATTAAGCGCACGTGTAGTATGGATTAATGTAACTGTAATTATTTAAACTTGATGCCCGCCTCAGTAGCGTAGATGGTAGCGTGTCCGCCGCACGATCAAGAAATCCCGAGTTCGAAACTCGTTCAGGGTGACTGTTTTCAGGGATAAAGAGGTTAGAGAAATTATCTTTCAGGATAAGGGAAAACCTCCAACGTTAACTCATATCGGACGATGAATGAAATGATGTTCAAATAAGTACAGGCTACATAGAGCTTAGAGTTACCAGACATTCATCTTTCAGTATAAGAGAAAACCTCCAACGTTAAGTCAAATCGGACGATGAATGAAATGATGTTCAAATGAATACAGGCTACATAGAGCTTAGAGTAACCAGACATTCATCTTTCAGGATAAGAGAAAACCTCCAACGTTAAGTCATGTCGGACGATGAATGAAATGATGTTCAAATGAATACAGGCTACATAGAGCTTAGAGTTACCAGACATTTATCTTTCAGGATAAGAGAAAACCTCCAACGTTAAGTCAAATCGGACGATGAATGAAATGATGTTCAAATGAATACAGGCTACATAGAGCTTAGAGTAACCAGACATTCATCTTTCAGGATAAGAGAAAACCTCCAACGTTAAGTCATGTCGGACGATGAATGAAATGATGTTCAAATGAATACAGGCTACATAGAGCTTAGAGTAACCAGACATTCATCTTTCAGGATAAGAGAAAACCTCCAACGTTAAGTCATGTCGGACGATGAATGAAATGATGTTCAAATGAATACAGGCTACATAGAGCTTAGAGTAACCAGACATTCATCTTTCAGGATAAGAGAAAACCTCCAACGTTAAGTCATGTCGGACGATGAATGAAATGATGTTCAAATGAATACAGGGTACATAGAGCTTAGAGTTAACAGACTTTTATCTTTCAGGATAAGAGAAAACCTCCAACGTTAAGTCATATCGAACGATGAATGAAATGATGTTTAAATGAGTACAGGGTACATAGAGCTTAGAGTTACCAGACATTTATCTTTCAGGATAAGGGAAAACCTCCAACTTTAAGTCATATCGGACGATGAATGAAATGATGTTCAAATGAGTACAGGGTACATAGAGCTTAGGGTTACCAGACATTTATCTTTCAGGATAAGGGAAAACCTCCAACTTTAAGTCATATCGAACGATGAATGAAATGATGCTCAAATGAGTACAGGGTACATAGAGCTTAGGGTTACCAGACATTTATCTTTCAGGATAAAGGAAAACATCCAACTTTAAGTCATATCGGACGATGAATGAAATGATGTTCAAATGAGTACAGGGTACATAGAGCTTAGGGTTACCAGACATTTATCTTTCAGGATAAGGGAAAACCTCCAACTTTAAGTCATATCGAACGATGAATGAAATGATGCTCAAATGAGTACAGGGTACATAGAGCTTAGGGTTACCAGACATTTATCTTTCAGGATAAAGGAAAACATCCAACTTTAAGTCATATCGGACGATGAATGAAATGATGTTCAAATGAGTACACGGTACATATAGCTTAGGGTTACCAGACATTTATCTTTAAGGATAAGGGAAAACCTCCAACTTTAAGTCATATCGGACGATGAATGAAATGATGTTCAAATGAGTACAGGCTACATAGAGCTTAGAGTTACCAGACATTCATCTTTCAGGATAAGAGAAAACCTCCAACGTTAAGTCATGTCGGACGGTGAATGAAATGATGTTTAAATGAGTACAGGGTACATAGAGCTTAGAATTACCAAACATTCATCTTTCAGGACAAGAGAAAACCTCCAACGTTAAGTCATACCGGACGATGAATGAAATGATGTTCAAATGAGTACAGGCTACATAGAGCTTAGAGTTACCAGACATTCATCTTTCAGGATAAGAGAAAACGTCCAACGTTAAGTCATATCGGACGATGAATGAAATGATGTTCAAATGAGTACAGGGTACATAGAGCTCAGAGTTACCATACATTTATCTTTCAGGACAAGAGAAAACCTCCAACGTTAAGTCATATCGGACGATGAATGAAATGATGTTCAAATGAGTACAGGCTACATAGAGCTTAGAGTTACCAGACATTCCTCTTTCAGGATAAGAGAAAACCTCCAACGTTAAGTCATATCGGACGATGAATGAAATGATGTTAAAATGAGTACAGGATACATAGAGCTTAGAATTACCAGACATTTATCTTTCAGGATAAGATAAAACCTCCAACGTTAAGTCATATCGGACAATGAATGAAATGATGTTAAAATGAGTACAGGGTACATAGAGCTTAGAATTACCAAACATTCATCTTTCAGTATAAGAGAAAACCTCCAACGTTAAGTCATATCGGACGATGAATGAAATGATGTTAAAATGAGTACAGGGTACATAGAGCTTAGAATTACCAAACATTCATCTTCCAGCATAAAACCTTATCCAGGTAACTCATCTTGACCGAGATATCCCGGGGCCTCTTGAATGTGAGGCAGACGCGCCTAGTAAAATTACAATTTGTGTTTCTTAGATTATGCTTTGATGTTAACACATGAAAATTAAACATACCTCCTTCGGGTATTTCTTGTTCCCTTTCATGGGTGTTTCCAATCTTGGGAGTCATCAGCTGCAAAGATGGTTCAAGGATTAGCTTTGTATGACTGAAATAAGAAGTAATGATTTTTTATACCCCTGCACAAATTAATCTAGAATGCTTACTCTATCTTAAAAGCTGGTTGCTATGTTAATAATAATAATAATAATAATAATAATAATAATAATAATAATAATAATAATAATAATAATAATAATAATAATAATAATAATAATAATAATAATAATAATAATAATAATAATAATAATAATAATAATAATAATAATAATAATAATAATAATAATAATAATAATAATAATAATAATAATAATAATAATAATAATAATAATAATAATAATAATAATAATAATAATAATAATAGTAATAATAATAATAATAGTAATAATAATAGTAATAGTAATAATAATAGTAATAGTAATAATAATAGTAATAGTAATAATAATAGTAATAATAATAATAATAATAATAATAATAATAATAATAATAATAATAATAATAATAATAATAATAATAATAATAATAATAATAATAATAATAATAATAATAATAATATTAATAATAATAATATTAATAATAATAATAATAATAATAATAATATTAATAATAATAATAATAATAATAATAATAATAATAATAATAATAATAATAATAATAAATAATAATAATAATAAATAATAATAATAATAATAATAATAATAATAATAATAATAATAATAATAATAATAATAATAATAATAATAATAATAATAATAATAATAATAATAATAATAATAATAATAATAATAATAATAATAATAATAATAATAATAATAATATTAATAATAATATTAATAATAATAATAATAATATTAATAATAATAATAATAATAATAATAATAATAATAATAATAATAATAATAATAATAATAATAATAATAATAATAATAATAATAATAATAATAATAATAATAATAATAATAATAATAATAATAATAATAATAATAATAATAATAATAATAATAATAATAATAATAATAATAATAATAATAATAATAATAATAATAATAATAATAATAATAATAATAATAATAATAATAATAATAATAATAATAATAATAATAATAATAATAATAATAATAAAAATTGCAGATGTTCTAAGAACCTTAACCCCTAACATAACAGTTCAAAAACAGGTTGAATTATTATAAGAAACTGAAGAGAAAGTTGACTCTCAGTATCTTTGGGGAAAAAACTGAACATATCTCGTAGAATCAACAAGCACGAAATACTAAGAAAGAAAATATTGTAAAATTAAAGGAGTTTCACAATTTAAATTCCTGGTGAAATAATTCGGGAAGGTGTAATCTCAACTAAAGCAAACAAAAGCAGGTGCCAATAAATGGAAACAGCATATCGGCTTATTCAAAGCATATATAATAACAAATGAATGTCTAAATATAACAAATATATGACACTATAACACCTTAATTAAACCAGAATGTCTCTGTGGAACAGAAAATTGGATAGAAAAGCACATATCGAAAATAAAGAAAAAGAAGAAAGTGTAATTATTAGAAAGCTTAATGTCCATAAGTGGTATGAGAAGAATACAGACTTACAAGTAAAATGGAAATAAGAACATATACAGATATTTATAGTGATGTTGGCAAATTTTATGGACAAACTAAACGGATAGCTTCCATTAGACTCACAAAACAAATAATGCAATTTTACGAAAATAGAAGTAAAGCCAAGTGGCAACTATGAATTGGATTGGTGAAGTAAAAAACGATTTAAGATTGTCAAGAATCACTCAAGACGATATCCCAGAAAGGCACGTGTTTAGAATGAAGCTGCATAAGTGGCAAGAGGACAAACCGTAGAAAAAGACTGGAACAACGTGGACTGACGAGAGAAAGAAAGCCTACAGTCAAAGAATGACAGAACATTGGATTCATAGAAAAGCTAAAAAAACGTCTCTTAAGTACTTTGTAAGCTTTGAAGGATTGCCGAAATTTGTTCATCAAAATTTGTAGCATATTCACTTAATGTTCTGTAGAAAGAGACGAGTGGGCATATTGAACCAACCACGGTACCATTAACAAATCCAAAGTATTTTAGTTGTAACAAGCAATTAGCTATACAACACATTCTATAGTAAAAATATCTAACATTGCCTACTGAAAATGTTGAGGTCAGACCTATCCAGGTCGACTCCAATCCAAAAATTCCGATAATACGCCTGAGATGCCTTACAAATGAATCAAGGGCAAATGTATAAGTACAACTGTAATCTTTAGCACTGAGTGACTGTGATTTGTTTGTGTATTATTTGTTGTTAGTACATAGTTTTTGTCCGTAATTAAAAAATTTAGTGTGGATTTATGATTCTTAGTCTAATATATCGTTTTCTTCTACTTTATTTTCTTTGTTATCTAGTTATTCCCTTATGTTTAACTGGGACAGAGTGAAATCTTTGTCCCGCCATCTGTACTTTTGACGTAAATTAAGTTTAGCGAGCCCTAAAGATATTCCTCACCTACTTTAATTTTACATTCAGTGGTTACACTAAGAATTATATTTTGTTTTATGGAGAAACGACCTAACAAATCAGAAAATAAACTTTGTAATAATAAAATCCCTGGCAAAATTATCTTTCTCTAACCTCCAACTTTAAAACCTTACCATACTAAATCAATCCACATTCATATAGTATGGATTTCCAAATAAGTCATTCTTTTGAAGACAAAACCGTCATTGGTTCTGATTTGAGATCAAAATAATTTTGAAGGTAGCCATTTTCTCATCCGCTATTAGTAATCTCTAATAATAAAGAACACAAGTTATTCATAAAATAATCTTAATAATTCGTAAATTCTATGATGTGTTAATATGATACATAAATTCAAAATCATATTATAATTCTTACAGAACTAATACTCACAGCAGGTATGGGTACTTACCTTATAATTCCTTGCAAACTTGCGTGCATACAATGGACTAATTAACAAATACCAACAATCAGCCCTTCTGTCTAGACAAAGCAGGTTTGCCACCAAAATGCTGAGTCATTTTTACAACGTTTCGTACTGGAAACTTAGCGGAATAACTAGCGAACTCTCCCGCTTCACATGCGCCTCTAGCGGCCAAATATGAATGACTCAATTCGTTCAGTATTTCACTTTTAATATTCAAATGTCTTTACTGTTAATTGAGCTTCTTATGGTTGCCTGGCAACCAAATACACTATTAATACTGAAAAGAGAGGTGTAAATGATATAACCTGAAACAAGTTACTTAAATATAATTAGTTTTGAATCTTTATTGACACATTTCAAATGATTCACGCTTCACATGCGCCTCTAGCGGCCAAATATGAATGACTCAATTCGTTCAGTATTTCACGTTTAATATTCAATGTCTTTACTGTTAATTGAGCTTCTTATGGTTGCCTGGTAACCAAATACACTATTAATAATGAAAAGAGAGGTGTAAATGATATAACCTGAAACAAGTTACTTAAATATAATTGGTTTTGAATCTTTATTGACACATTTCAAATGATTCACGCTGCACACGCACCTCTAGCGGCAAAATATGAATGACCCAATTCGTTCAATATTTTACGTTTAATATTCAATGTCTTACTGTTAATTGAGCTTCTTATGGTTGCCTGGTAACCAAATACACTGTTAATACTGAAAAAAGAGATGTAAATGACATAACCTGAAATAAGGTACTTATATATAGTTTGTTTTGAAGCTTTATTCACACATTTCAAATGATTATATGCTGCTTTGAACTCCGGGTAGCTTTATTATCATATACAGATGTGCTTTTTTGCATTTATAAACGTAGAAGACCCACGTTATTGACTTATTTAAGAAACGTACACCTGAAAACGGTAAGACTCGCACGAGATGCAATATATCAAATATGCTCAGCTCACAGGCTTCCTTTTTTCTAAATGAAGAGTTTTCTGTGCATAGTTAGTACAATACAGTTTTGTCAAATTACCTATAACCTATTAAGAAACATGAAATATGTATATGGGGAGATACCCAACGATAATTCCAAACTCTTGCTGTCGAACAAGTACCTTATATTTAAAAAATCCTATCTCACACTAAATTGTTAGTATTAAAAGATGTCTGTAACCGTCAATTAAGCGGTGGAAGTCCGATTCCCTAGGAATCCCCGAAGAAAAAATAAAATTCACACCAAATAATATTGCATTTTCTCTGGATACATTTTCTTAAAATTTATTCGCGGACATCGGCGGTGACAATTTGACAGTTGCTTACATTCGAATGATCAGTTCCGCGAACTGATTTAATACTGTCTTTACGCATATGAAGCACTGACAGATTTTGTTATGTGAAGTCTCTGTAGCGTGGGAAGAAAAGTTGATTTTTGTTCTATGTGGCGCTTTTAAATACAACTGTAAATGTATTTCAATAGCATTTGCAATGGTATTTAACGTCCATTGGTTTTTAGTGGCGACAAATAGGAAATTCTTGTGAAATTTTAAGTTATTAGCAAAAATGTGTGAATTTCATACTATCTCAATTTTAGACTAACAGTTCACGTGGTGTGGGCCAGCTGTAGGAAAAATTGGAACGTCTGAGTGGAGAGGGGAAGCAGGAATATATCTGCTTGTAGTGTGAGCAGTCTTGTAATACAAGAAGGGTCCTCGTGTTACTGTACAATAAAAAGAGTACTAAAGAGTAGCCTTAGTTCTTTGAGTCATTATTCTCTCTTATTTTAATAAAAATTATTATTTGGAGCTTCCCTCGCTTTGAAAGTCACCCCTCGCTACTCGACCTACATGTGACTGTACAATAGAAGGAGTACTAAAGAGCAGCCTTAGTTCTTTGAGTCATTATTATTTCTTATTTAATGAAAATTATTATTTGAAGCTTCCTTCACTTTGAAAGTCACGCCTCGCCATTGGACCTACGTGTGACTGTACAATAGAAAGAGTACTGAAGAGTAGCCTTAGTTCTTTGAGTCATTATTATTTCTTATTTAATGAAAATTATTATTTGAAGCTTCCTTCACTTTGAAAGTCACGCCTCGCCATTGGACCTACGTGTGACTGTACAATAGAAAGAGTACTGAAGAGTAGCCTTAGTTCTTTGAGTCATTATTCTCTCTTACTTTAATGGAAATTATTATTTGGAGCTTCCCTCACTTTGAAAGTCACGTCTCGCTACTGGACCTACGTGAGACTGTACAATAGAAAGAGTACTGAAGAGTAACCTTAGTTCTTTGAGTCATTATTCTTTCTTGTTTTAATGGAAATTATTATTTGAAGCTTCCTTCACTTCGAAAGTCACGCCTCGCCATTGGACCTACGTGTGACTGTACAATAGAAAGAGTACTAAAGAGTAGTCTTAGTTCTTTGAGTCATTATTCTTTCTTATTTTACTGAAAATTATTACTTGGTGTTTCCCTCACTTTTAAAGTCACACCTCGCCACTGTTTGCAACTTTATGTCGCAGAAAGAACTGTAGACATATTTCCAAAGTTTGTAAAACTCAGACCTCACTATTTACTTAAAATAATAAATTATGAAATCCTTATTTCAATATTTAAGGCACTATGCAGGTTATTTGACGAGTGAATAAAAAGGATTATGTCATTTAAAACTATACTAATGTCAATGATACTATATTACTGACGAGGAATTACCTTGTGATGATGCTCCAGCTGCCAAATGGACGTCTCAGTGCGCTGTTACCATTTTAACTCTTCCATCTGCAACCAGAACAATATTCCTAAAATTAAAACACTTAATATAACACTTACACTTAATATAACACTTACAATGAATAAATCCTTAGAGATTCCACAAACCAAAAACTCATAAACTGCAATCCTTCGAACCATTAGCTCTCTCAGCTCTCTTCCGACACACATGGAAAGGGTTCAACTGTTTTGTAGTGTGTTCATTCTCAGTTTCGTTGTTAAAAGTGATCAAGTACGAGTGGAAGAAAATTATGAACTTAAGGTGACTTTTAAAAACATAATCTGTATATATTCTATATTATTTCTTTACTGTAAACCTGTGCAACTATTTCTTACTATCTTGGTATTCACACACAACTCCCTGTAAGACGGAAAACCGTGTACCCGGAAAATAAATGCCGGAACAAACGCGTTCTGTTTTAGACGGGTTTATGATTTCGATGTGTCTGGCGATGTATGACCCGTTACTGTGAAAACATCTGAACAGAGTCTATATACACTCAAATCATTGAGGCACAACATTTCGAATTTCATTTTAAAGGTTACATTTCAGCAAGTAGCCCATTGTTTGTCATCTGTTCCTATTAATACTACAGGATTCAGCTCTGGATGTTACGGAGGAAGCCTTAAGGTTGCATGGCTATATTCTGACAATATTTGATGAGTCAAAAAGTCTTCAGAGTCGGCTTATTGAACTATTTTCCAATGTAATCACCATTGCGATCGATGCACTTTTGCTTGTGCTGTGGCAGTTTTTTGTATATCCTTGCCATAGCACTCTCCCGCCAAGTTGCGCAGGTAGAGCTCAACCTCGTTTTTCAAATCATCGTCGGTCTGGAAATGTGTTCCACCCAGGTGTGACTTCAACTCAGGAAACAGATGATCATCCCTAGGCGCTAAGTCTGGACTGTAGAGGGATGGCTGAGCATGTCAAGTCCGAACTTGGCTAGGAGATCAGCCGTTGCATGTGCAGTATAGGGACGAGCGTTGTCGTGATGAAAAATCACTCCCTTCGTCAGCATTCCTCTCCTTCGATTTTGAATGGCACGTCGCAATTTTTTTAAAGTCTCACAGTAGCTAGCGGCGTTTATTGTTGTGCTGGTATGCATAAAGCCGCACAACAATACACCGTTTCTGTCCCACAACACACTAACCATCACTTTGCCGGCAGAAAATGTCTGTTTAAACCTTCGCGGTTTCAGCGAATTCGAATGCCGCCACTGACGAAAACGTTCTTTAGTTCCTGGTGTTGTGTAGTGCACCCAGGTTTCATCGCCAGTGACAATTGAATCCAACAATACCTCGGCCTGTTCTGCATAGCGCTCCAGGAATCGGTGGCCCGCATCAACACGTTGCCATTTATGGTCTTCGGTGAGCATTTTAGGGACCCACCTCGCACACACCTTGCGATAATGCAAATGTCCGGTCAAAATCTTGTCAATCGTAGTCTTATTGACTTCAGGGATAAGTTTGCACAGCTCTCGAACTGTCACACGCCGATCTTTAAGCATTTCTTGCTCCACTTTTGCAATTGTAGCTGCTGAAACCGAAGGCCGACCAGAACGCTGTTCGTCATGGACGTCTGTGCGTCACATTTCCTGAAGTCATCTCTTTAGGGGGTGTCCTATTGATCTTCGTCCTCTTGGTTTATAATTGAAGGCTTGTTTTGGTATTCTTTTTCTTGGCATGTGATTAAGGTGTTCGACCCATTTGTTTATAATCTTTGGATTTCTTCTAATAACGGTTGTACTTCTAATTCTTTTCTAATAATTTTATTCCTAATATGATCTTCTCTTGTACATCCTTTGATTGATCGTAAGAATCTCATTTCAGCAGCTAGTTAAATGGTAAATATGGAATTAAAATTGTCTGTAACATTTTCTATATTCATTTGTTTGTGAACAGTTAATATGCGCCAGACTGTCAACTGTTCTCGGGTGGCAGACGATTCACACGGAGTATTATATCAAGCAACTGGTGTGATAAGTTCAGTGAGAATAGAAATTGCAAGGAGACAGAAGAGAAAGCCGGATTAGAGTACAGTGACCTTTAATTTAAGATTCAGCGAATGTTGAATACAGAATGAAGATGCGCCGTAGTGCATCCAGATAAACCAAGCGAATCATTCGTCATCGTGTGCAGGGGTCGCCCGCAGCATTTCCATCTTGCTTTATGCGCCTTGGGGCACGACTTTTAATAACCAAACATCGTTTAATGAAAACGACAAGCAGGGGGAAAGACGGTAATGAAGCTATATCATTAATATTGCAACTCTGACGTGCAGGGGAACTGCTTCGAAATTGCATAACTCCTGCCGTGCTTTAGAAATGCGCCAAGTTCAGCAAATCCCAAAGGCTTTTGTGACGCGTTTCTTTAGATTTATAAAATGTAGCCATCAAGTAATCCCACGATTGTACCTATAGGTATAACTTACTGATAAAAATACGAGGGCTGTTCAATAAAGAATGATCACAATTTTTTGACAACGTACCTTTACCCATCCTCATAATTTTGATGGTTCTTCTCAAAATAGTCTCCCCTGAATGCGATGCACTTGTCCCACCGTTTCTGCCAGTCTTCAAAGACATGCTGGAAACCATTTTTTAGAGATCTTTCAAAATCGCCTCCGCAGCCTTCACCACTGCTTTTGATGATGGATAATGCCTCCCACGAAGGCGTTTCTTCAACTTAGGGAATAGAAAAAGTTCACATGGGGCTAAATCCGGACTATAGGGAGGGTGAGGGATGTACTTCACCTTGATGTTTGCAAGATATTCAGCAACAATATTGTTAACACTTCGCATAATCTCTCATCCGATCTATTTCAGCGGAGATTCGTTAGGGACCCTTTGCTTGTGTCCATCGTCATCCTTCGGCTCCCTCCATAGTAATACTCCAAGGATCTGCTGGCCTGCGTACACAGCTATGCTATTAATACGGTCTCGCCTTTACCTTTTACCGTCTTAAGCCATTTCTTAGCAAATTACATAAACTATACGCTTTCTAGAGGCGGATAATATACCACGTATAGCGGAAAATGTAGGCGAAGGTAATAAATCTTGAATTCGCAGTTCACAATGACATAAACCTCCCCGAGGCAAAAAGTAAAGATAATTTACTGCAGGTATCTGTTGCCTCATTTTTATCGACTTGTTCAGTATCTCCTAGCACCGAGGAACAATATGCGGCTTTTAAATTCTACTTTCGTCTCAACAAATCTTCAGTTGAGGCCTATACAATGTTACAGGAGGCCTATGGAGTCCGTTCTTCCCTACAGCACAGCTCGAAGGTGGTTTAAAGAGTTTAAAGAGGAGAAACAGACAATTTCAAACGAAGGTGGACCCGGTGCTCCAGTTACTGCTCTTACGGAAGAAAACATCAACACTGCTGCTGCCATTGTGAGAGAGGATCGACGAATTACCTTAAGATCACTTTCTGAAATAATGAACATTTCATTGTGTGCCACCCACACGTTGGTGACAGAAACATTACACATGAGACGTGTTTGTACGCGATGGGTTCCAAGACTGTTGATTCCCGAACAAAGGACATTCGCTTGCAGTTAAAGTTGATGTTAGAGGAAGATCAGGAGTTTTTTCAAACGTAATCACTGCTGATGAAACTTGGCTACATCATTTTGATCCTGAGAGCAAACAGCAAAGCTCAGTGTGGAAATCTCCTTCTTCACCAACCCCCCAAAAAGCATAAGTGGTTGCTTCTGCTGGGAAAGTTATGATCATGTCATTCTTTGATATTAATGGAATGGTTTATCAGCATGTTGTACCTGCACACACATCAGTAACTGGACAATACTACAGGGATGTCCTGAAAACATTGCAAGTCCATATCAGGTGCAAAAGACCACAATCCCATGAAGCAGGCTGGATGCTGCACCACGATAATGCGCGGCCGCATATTGCCAATGTTGTTGCTGAATATCTTGCAAAATCATGCTGACAGAAACATTACACATGAGACGTGTTTGTGCGCGATGGGTTCCAAGACTGTTGGTTTGCGAACAAAAGGACATTCGCATGCAGTTAAAGTTGATGTTAGAGGAAGATCAGTAGTTCCTTTCAAATTATTTTATACGTTCAAAATTCCACCAGACACACATTTCTTTGGGACCGAACTTAACGCTGACTTTGGCACGTTGGCGCGTATCAAGCCACTGTTTCGAGGTATATACCCATTTTTCATTACAAGTGACAATTCTCCGACAAATCTATCATCCATGGGATTAACGATAAGCTGACGACTGATATCCACTCAACGTTCAGCCTGTTGAAGTGTCTGTGCAATGCGGTACAGATCTACAGCTTCTGTATGACTTTCCAAGTGACTTAATGTGGCGATGTATGCTATATTTAGATGCACCAAGTTCTTTTGAAAGCCTATACGTACCTTTATGCATATTTTCTCGCATAGTTTGGCGTGTATCCTCAATATTCAATACAGAGTGTCTCTAAAGTCACTGTACATTTCAATGAACACGCAATATTTTGTTTCTTTTCTTTTCAGATACTGGTATATTAGTACAAGATGTTTAGCACAGAAGAACGGGTTACCATTGTTTGCAAACGGGTACACGGATTGTCATATTAAGACGCCACGGCGGAATTTACCCATAAATTCCAAAAACCGGCCTCATCAGGGCACACATTCGTCTGCTTGTGAACAAATTTAAGCGTGCCGGCAGTGTGTGTGATGAGACACGTCCTGGACGACCACACGTCTTGGCAGAAACAGTGCAGCAGGTTTAAATTGCCAGTGATAGGAGTCCGAAGGCATCAATTCGACACCTCAGCAGGGAATTGAACGTCCTTCGAAACACAGTGTGGAAAATTCTACGTTTCACTCTACGAAAACGTCCGTATCACATTCAAGTTCTGCACCATCTTGAGGACGAGATTTCGCCTGTCGTCGGGCAATGTGTTATGACCTCCAGGAATGTGTAGAAAATGAGAATTTAATGGACAACATTTTATTCTCCGATGAAGCCACTTTCCATGTTTGTGGGAAAGTGTACAGGCATAACAGCCGAATATGGACATATGAAGAACCATATGAGGTTTCGGAGTGGGAACGTGATACACTGAAAGTCAGTGTTTGGTTGGGTATGACAAACGCAAAACTGTATGGCCCATTTTTCTTTGCCGAAAGGTCAATAATGTTAGAACTGTTCCTTGAACCGCAGCTTCAGGAGGATGGCATACTGGATACAGTTGTGTTTCAGCAAGAAGGTGCGCCTCCACATTTTGCAAACATCGTCCGTGATTACCTGAACAGAACCTTTCCAGGGAGATGGATAGGCAGAGGTTCACCTCGGCTGTGGGCTTCCCGTTCACCGGACCTCACTCCTTTAGACTTTTTTGCATGGGGGTACATCAAATCTAAAGTGTACACTAGCAAAGTGAATGGTCTGCCTGAGTTACGGAATCGTATCAGGGAAGCAGTAGGTCCAATTACGATTGACATGTTACAGACTACACTTCGTTCCACTACTGAAAGATGGCGTATGTGTTTTGAGCTAGATGGAGGTCATGTAGAAGAGCACTAGAATATGTGTAACACTTCAAAATAATAATGATTTTTCAATCACTGTCTTCCTCCATTGAAATGGATAGTGACGTTAGAGACACCCTGTAATTTAGGTCTTCCAGAACTGGTAAATCTCTAGCGATTTCGTCTCTATTGTTGAAACGTTGGAACCATTGTTGTGCGACACGCTCACTAACGACACCTTCTCCTTCTACTTCACACATTCTTGGAGCTGTGTCAGCGACTTTATAATCTTGTTTCCAGCAGTGTTTTAGAAGGACTCTAAAGTTCAAACTTTGTTATCTCCATTTTGTGATTGTTTATTAACAACTGAAGACTTATACATGCAACAATAACCATGGTGTCCTATAAATAGCACCGTTAAATCAAAGAAACACAATAAATTTTCCAAAATACCAAAATCAAAAAACGAAATTGCTTATGAAACAACCTAATAATTCCAAAGAGTGGAGGTTGTTCATATTTTCCTCTTAAAAACTCTTAAAAGTGCTTTGCTTTATAATGTAGACATTCAACTTTCCATTCCTGTAGCCCAGTCTTTTGTTTAAAAGGAGACAAATGAAAGGGTTAAGTTTTTGTCACAAAAACTGCAGTACGAAAACCATCTATGCCTTGTGTGTAGAGATTTCAGGATTATTGGTTTATTACTTGGTCAACAGGCTGGTTTCATAAAATAGTCTTGTTTCTTAGGTGAATGGGATAACATGGCTAGGTCAGAACCTTAACAAACTGACGCTGCCCACGTAGGACAAAAAGAATATAAAAAGTGAACCGATTGTTGATCCCTCAAAAGTATTGTTGCCACCTCTGCATGTAAAATGAGGCTTAATGAAACAGAACATTATATGTGAAATCCAGAACAACGTCCAACGTTGTAGGACGTTAATAAAATTTAAAACAAAAAGGTCAGAACTTACAAAAACCTACATTCTGTATATATACTGCAGCTAATTTCCACAGTGCACTGCGGGCTTAAATACTAAAATTATCGGTTGTTCTTATCAACGGAATGTTTTCAATAGTTTACAGCTTTTATGGTCAAACACGTACCTAAGCGAATCTTATCAACGTTAGATAAGAAAGTCATTTTAATTGCAACGTCCTTCACTAACTATTAAAGGAGAAAAATGACTGACTATACAGTTTTCACAGATGGTTCAAAACAAAACACTGCCTTATATTCCCTTCTCTATTCACAAGACAACAAACAATTCTTACAAATATATGTTTCTGTTTGGTGTGTTGTATATTACAAATGTTATGTTTGTAATTTTATTTTCTAAATTTACGTCTGCTTAGAGTTACCAGACATTCATCTTTCAGAATATGGAAAAATCTCCAACGTTAAGTCATATCGAACGATGAATGAAATGATGTTTAAATGAATACAGAGTACATAGAGCTTAGAGTTACCAGACATTCATCTTTCAGGATAAGGGAAAACCTCCAACATTGTCATATCGGACGATCAATGAAATTATGTTCAAATGAGTACAGGGTACATAGAGCTTAGAGTTACCAGACATTCACCTTTCAGGATAAGAGAAAACCTCCAACATTAAGACACATCGAACGATGAATGAAATAATGTTCAAATGAGTACAGGGTACATAGAGCTTAGAGTTACCAGACATTCACCTTTCAGGATAAGAGAAAACCTCCAACGTTAAGTCATATCGTACGATGAATGAAATAATGTTCAAATGAGTACAGGGTACATAGTGCTTAGAGTTACCAGACATTCGTCTTTCAGGATAAGGGAAAACCTCCAACGTTAAGTCATATCGTACGATGAATGAAATAATGTTCAAATGAGTACAGGGTACATAGAGTTTAGAGTTGTCAGACATTCGTCTTTCAGGATAAGAGTAAACCTCCAACGTCAAGTCATATCGGACGATGAATGAAATAATGTTCAAATGAGTACAGGGTACATAGAGCTTAGATTTAGCAGACATTCATCTCTCAGGATAAGAGAAAACCTCCAACGTTAAGTCACATCGTACGATGAATGAAATGATGTTCAAATGAGTACAGGATATATAGAGCTTAGAGTTACCAGACATTCATCTTTCAGGATAAGAGAAAACCTCCAACGTTAAGTCATATCGTACGCTGAATGAAATGATGTTCAAATGAGTACAGGGTACATAGAGCTTAGATTTAGCAGACATTCATCTTTCGGGATAAGAGAAAACCTCCAACCTTAAGTCACATCGTACGATGAATGAAATGATGTTCAAATGAGTACAGGATATATAGAGCTTAGAGTTACCAGACATTCATCTTTCAGGATAAGAGAAAACCTCCAACGTTAAGTCATATCGTACGATGAATAAAATGATGTTCAAATGAGTACAGGGTACATAGAGCTTAGATTTAGCAGACATTCATCTTTCGGGATAAGAGAAAACCTCCAACCTTAAGTCACATCGTACGATGAATGAAATGATGTTCAAATGAGTACAGGATATATAGAGCTTAGAGTTACCAGACATTCATCTTTCAGGATAAGAGAAAACCTCCAACGTTAACTCATATCAGACGATGAATGAAATGATGTTCAAATGAGTACAGGGTACATACAGCTTAGATTTAGCAGACATTCATCTTTCGGGATAATAAATAAATAAATAAATAAATAAATAAATAAATAAATAAATAAATAAATAAATAAATAAAATCTGAATATTCTACCCCGGCACCTAGACAACTATACCGGGGCATGTATCCAAATTTTCTCTTTATTTTTCCATAAAATCTTTACAAATGTTATAATTATACAAATCTCTCAGAAAACTACTCTACAAAACTAAAATGAAATAAAATAACAGAAATAAACACAAAAAATCAAAAAACAAAAGAAAACAACTATGAAAATTACAAAATCCTTATTTCCTAAATCTATATCTAAATTTACTAATTCTGTAGTCCACCATGGCCTCCTTCGGGATAAGAGAAAACCTCCAACCTTAAGTCATTTCGCTTAGGGGTCTATAAGCAAGAGACGACATGCATAAATCTAGGTGTATCTGCGTCTGCACCTGTGTTCAAGGACATATACGAAATGTCCTTGTCAACGATTAAGTCTGGGCGGAAGTTAGACGAGCGCGGAGTAATCATTTTTCACAACAATACTTCAACACAGGTGTGTGCCGAGCGAAACACGTGCTTGATAACTTCACTTGAATATCATCACGATTTTGTTACAATGCCATTTTGGCTACCAGCTTGCTTAAATTACCATGTATTTAAGCTTTTTTTCATGACAAATACCATACATATTTTGTATTTTCTGAGAATGTTTTTCACACTAAAACTCAATCCTATTATATTCTGTTTGCTTAATATGAAACAAACACGCCATAGTAGTTTCATTGTTGGTACTCCTGGTTCCCGCCTGTGAGAACCAGGCAAGTGCACACATGTTCAGTGTCGCCTACCACTGCAATGGAGGTAACACGCGAGGAACAATATACGGCTTTGAAATTCTGCTTTCGTCTCAACAAATCTTCAGTTGAGGCCTATACAATGTTACAGGAGGCCTATGGAGAGTCTGTTCTTCCCTACAGCACAGCTCGAAGATAGTTTAAAATGTTTAAAGAGGGGAGACAATCAATTTCAAGGGAAGGTAGACCCGGTGCTCCAGTTACTGCTCTTACGGAAGAATACATCAACACTGCTGCTGCCACTGTGAGAGAGGTTCGAGGAACTATCTTAAGAGCACTTTCTGAAATACTGAAAATTTCATTGGGTGCCACCCACAGGTTGGTGACAGAAACATTACAC
Organism: Mantis religiosa; assembly: GCA_030765055.1. NCBI lineage: Eukaryota > Metazoa > Arthropoda > Insecta > Mantodea > Mantidae > Mantis > Mantis religiosa. The sequence goes on along the minus strand of CM060960.1, from coordinate 19,246,876 downwards.
ATGAGACGTGTTTGTGCGCGATGGTTTCCAAGACTGTTGATTCCTGAACAAAAGGACATTCGCATGAAGTTAACGTTGATGTTAGAGGAAGATCCGGTGTTTCTTTCGCAAATAATCACTGCTGATGAAACTTGGCTACATCATTTTGATTTTGAGAGCAAACTGCAAAGTTCAATGTCTAAATCTTCGAAACCAACCCCCCAAAAAGCAAAAGTGGTTGCTTCTACTGGTAAACTTATGGTCATCTCATTCTTATATATTCATGGAATGGTTTATCAGCATGGTGCACCTGCACACACATCAGTAACTGGACAATACTACAGTGATGTCCTGAAAACATTGCAAGTCCATATCAGGCGTAAAAGACCACAATTCCGTGAAGCAGGCTCTGATGCTGCACCACGATAATGCGCGGCCGCATATTGCCAATGTTGTTGCGTGAAGTACATCCTTCACCCTCCCTATAGTCCGGATTTAACCCCATGTGACTTTTTTCTATTCCCTAACTTGAAGAAACGCCATCGTGGGAGACGTTATCCATCCTCAGAGGCAGTGGTGAAGGCTGCGGAAGCGATTTTGAAGGATCTCAAAAATGGTTTCCAGCATGTATTTGAAGAATGGCAGAAACGCTGGAACAATTACGTCATATTCAGAGGACACTATTTTATCAAAATTTTGAGAATGAGTAAAGGTACTTTGTCAAAAAAGTTATGATCATTCTTTATTGAACAGTCCTCATACATTTCTTTCTCACGTAGATGTAAAAATTTATTACACTATATTTAATAGTGTGTGTAGTGCATCAGAAGGTATAAACATGTCTAAATAATAAAAATTTAAATGAAGTTTACAGTTGAACATCCACCATGTTTACGTAACTTTGGAAATTATTAAATTTGGAGTATTAAATATGGAAATTTATATCCATGTTTCAGTATGGTGTACAAATTTTTTACTTGTTTATTTGCTTATTCAGCGAGTTTAAAGACATGTTTCCCTTACTGCAAACACGTAATTCAATTTTGACTGCCGAGGAATTTGTGGGGCATCTTCTGGATGGCGAAGTTTCCAGGAATTTGCCCTTTCCCGCAATCCCTTTCATAAGTCGGGTCCAAATTCCTCATCTCTCCTGTCAGTTGTTCCAATAGGCTTACAGATATATCTGGAATTCTGCTACGCATCGGGTAATATCACTCCAGTCAGATATTACAGAGGATTATCTCCATTTATTTTGCATGGCCTAAGTACAGGAAATTGCGTAGCATGGCCTCCCTGCTACAAGCTGAGCAAGTGACAAAATGTAAGTGTGCTTTTCGTGCCAGTAATCTTTATGCAACAATCGATTCATTCAAGGGGGCCTTGAATATGCGTTAAATAATAGTAGTACAAAATGACGAGTCATTTGAATGTCAATATGGACTATAATGAACCTTTTGAAGGCTTACAAGCAGCAGAGAGACTGAAATTAGAACTATTATACCACAAAAATCAAGAAACCAATACGACATTGCATACAATAAGTTCCTGGACTGGTGCACGGTAAAGAATATACAAAACAATTTACTGAAAATATGTTGTTGCCGTTCTTGGAAGAAAAAACTAAAATATGGACAACTTCAACATTGTAGACAAATACCATTAATTCTACTTCTAGTTTCAATACAAAATAGAATGCTGGGGGACCTGTAATGCCAATAAAATTAAATAAGTACACATATTTAATAATACAGAACTTAAAACCATCAGTGTTCTTATTTTTAAATTCTACATTAGACATTTAAAAGCAAAACAGTCCACTTTTATACGTTTTTGTTAAAAAATACTAGCATTTTCATTCTTTCGGGGTCAAGTTTACTTCTTTTCCTGTCACATATGAGTCCTGCTGTGCTAAATAATCTTTCAGAGAAAACTGTTGCAGATAGAATTCACAGTTACGTTATTTTTCATTGTTTTATTATTTTCACGGCCTCCTTATGTAAAATGTTCTGGTTTTCTGAAAGTTATGTCATGCAAGACAAATGAAAATCAGAAACATATGAATGTCATGAACTTGAAAAGCGTAAAACAATATCATATATATAATACACATTTAAACCTGCTAAAAATAGTGTATGATGCATGGGTAAAGAAGAATGCATTTGTTCGTAGGTGTCAGCCAGCGGCTCCTTTCGTAATCACACCTATTCCGAAAATGAACTCTCTCTTTTAGCCCGTGCATCATTGATACTATTATCGCAATAATTCAGTAAGATGCAAATTTTTGTTCCAAGACCTTACTAGCTTGAATTTTCCATAGCTTCCTGTATTTTTGAAGACAATGACCCTTAAACACCATCTTCCAGTTTTAAATTCCTAGCTGCACCAAAGGCCACAGAGGTGGTGCATTTTTAAACATGTGAGGAAAATGGTTTTTGTTTTTAAACCTGAGCTGTTCGCGTTGTCATGTCCAGTGAGTGTACAGCATTCCCACCCACCCTGGTGCTTCCTTCTTGGTCGCCCGTGCGTGAAGTGGATAACACATCGTCTACCACAGGGGCATCCAAAACCATCTGCGGCTGACCGTCTGCACACGACCTCGCCGCAATAGACAGCGGAAAAATTAAGAAATGTACTGCCAAACCCGGTATTCGAACCGCGGATCTCCATCCGAATTGTTTAACCAAGCGAGTTACCATGGTAACACGCCGGCCGACATTAAATTCTCGAACTGACCTGCATGCGAAACCGCACGTCCCCCCCCTTACCAATTTAGTCCACGAAAGTTGTCATATCGGACGATGAATGAAATGATGTTCAACTGAGTACAGGGAACATAGAGCTTAGAGTTACCAGACATTCATCTGTCAGGATAAAAGAAAACCTCCAACGTTAAGTCATATCGGACGATGAATGAAATGATGTTCAACTGAGTACAGGGAACATAGAGCTTAGAGTTACCAGACTTTCATCTTTCAGGATAAGGGAAAACCTCCAAAGTTAAGTCATATTGGACGATGAATGAAATGATGTTCAAATGAGTACATGGTCCATAGAGCTTAGAGTTACCAGACATTCATCTTTCAGGATGAGGCAAAACCTCCAAAGTTAAGTCATATCAGACGATGCATGAAATGATGTTCAAACAAGTACAGAGTCCATAGAGCTTAGAGTTACCAGACATTCATCTTTCAGGATGAGGAAAAACCTCCAAAGTTAAGTCATATCAGACGATGAATGAAATGATGTTCAAATGAGTACATGGTCCATAGAGCTTAGAGTTACCAGACATTCATCTTTCAGGATGAGGCAAAACCTCCAAAGTTAAGTCATATCAGACGATGCATGAAATGATGTTCAAACGAGTACAGAGTCCATAGAGCTTAGAGTTACCAGACATTCATCTTTCAGGATAAGGGAAAACCTCGGAAAGAAGCTTATTCAGATAATTTACCTTGACCAAAATTCGAACTCAAATATTTTTGATAAAGTTTGTGAAAAATTAATCATGTAAATGGTAGTTAAGAAAGAAAGAAGGAAAGGAAGGAAGGAAGAAAGGAAGAAAGGAAGGAAGGAAGGAAGGAACGAAGGAACGAAGGAAGGAACGAAGGAAGGAGGGAGGGAAGGATGGAGGGAAGGAAGGAGGGAAGGAAGGAAGAAGGGAAGGAAGGAGGGAAGGAAGGAGGGAAGGAAGGAGGGAAGGAAGGAAGGAAGGAAGGAAAAAGAAAGTAAAGTAAGAAGCTTTCGATTATTATGTGTTCCATCTGAGCCAATTTGTTCCTTCAGTTTTTACAAAGAAAATATTAATGGAGCGTCTCTTCTGCTTTCCTAACCCGATTTATCTGCCACTTGGTTTATTTCCGTAGTCAAGTTATGGTTTGTGTGCTTCCCTTCTTTTTGTTTCTCTATGTCTCTGCCTTTATTCGTTGTCCTCACGGAATTATATAAGAAGGGTAACAAAAGCTCCATGGGGGAATTAAATTAAGACAAAGTAGAGCATTAAAATGTTCCAATTTTCGACAAGGAGAATAGGTTACGGTACGTAAGATAAATAAGGTGCAAATTTCTAAGAAGAAAACAAAGGAAGGTATATATTTCTTTCAGCAAGAAACTGCCAGAACTTTGGAATCAAATCGAAACGTGACTTTAAGGTTCACTTAAGGTTGAAGGTAATTGAAATTAATTCCTAGTAGTTATTCTAGAAAATTAAACCTCGACATAGTGATGCTTTGTTGTTTTCCTACATCAAATACTACAAAATCTGTGAGGCTCGTGTAAGCGTTTTTGAAAGCTCCTAGCTTTTGTTTTTCTTCTAACCATTTGCTTTTTCATTTGTTTACTAGATTCTTATATTTTTCAGCACAATGTAGTTGGAATATCACTGAGCGACACAACGTGATGTCTGCTCTAAGCTGTTTTCATTTGCTTTGGCATTTGTTGTGTATTTTTGGAAAGGTTTTGTATAATTTTTTCATCATTTCCTTTTAAATTTTTCTTTATGTTTTACGTTTCTTACACCTTCTGTTTTTTCTTATAGCACAAATAACTTTCATTTATTCTTTTTAAAGACAGTAAAAGAAAAGTTGTACTCAAGCAAACCTATGCGAACTCAAATACTATATTTGCTACGAAAGTTCAGCGCACTTCAAGGAATGAAGAAGGAAGGAACCTCTCCACAAAATATTATCCCTACAAACCTATTAGAAAACTCTGCAATTGTGAAGACTACATAACAATTCTGATTAAAATACGACACTTTGAAAGATTTTTCCACTATGAATAAAATATTTAGCTTGCATTCTCGCGGAATGTCCTCCTATGTCACCTTTATTCGGAATGGTTTTTGTATATCTGCTAAACTACAAAATATAAGCAAAATCCTACCACACAAAAATATATATGTTTTAAAATAAATAATTATTTTAAATGCAATTTTATCTAATGAACCATTTTGAGATATTCTTTGTTATATAATGAATTTCCCATACCTACATCTACTTTTGTTTCAAATGGACTGGAGTAGACAGTTTACGTTTAAGTTACAATTTTTGTGTATTTTTTAATCATGTTTAGTGAAGCTTTGGAAGTGAGTTTTTGGTGGAATGCAATACTTGGAGAAAGTAGCTTTATATTTTGAGAACAATAGCAATTCATTGTTAATCTCGGAGTAGCAATCATATTATTTACCTCGTCATAACCAACCACATGGGGATGTACGGAGCAGACAATGGGCCTGGAGAGAGACGGTGTGTCCTGGGCGTTGTCGGGGGCCGGTAAATGAGGTTAAAAAAGAAGACGACTTGCTTTCCCTTCTTAATCTCCATATGAATACCCTGACTCACTCTGCGGCGCCCAATTTCTTTGTACAGCAACTTCTTGTTACCCAAACACTTGTGGTCACACACAAATTGGAAATGGGAAAACCAGATGTCACTTTACGTTTAAAAATTAACTCTACACTTTGTGCATTAAGTCATATCGGACGATGAATGAAATGATGTTCAAACGAGTGCAGGGTACATAGAGCTCAGAGTTACCAGACATTCATCTTTCAGCATAAGAGAAAACCTCCAACGTTAAGTCATATCAGACGACGAATGAAATGATGTTCAAATGAGTACAGGGTACATAGAGTTTAGAGTTACCAGATATTGGTCTTTCAGGATAAGAGAAAACCTCCAACGTTAAGTCATATCAGACGATGAATGAAATGATGTACAAATGAGTACAGGGTACATAGAGTTTAGAGTTACCAGATATTCGTCTTTCAGGATAAGAGAAAACCTCCAACGTTAAGTCATATCGGACGATGAATGAAATGATGTACAAATAAGTACAGGGTACATAGAGTTTAGAGTTACCAGATATTCGTCTTTCAGGATAAGAGAAAACCTCCAACGTTAAGTCATATCGGACGATGAATGAAATGATGTTCAAATGAGTACAGGGTACATAGAGTTTAGAGTTACCAGATATTCGTCTTTCAGGATAAGAGAAAACCTCCAAAGTTAAGTCATATCGGACGATGAATGAAATGATGTTCAAATGAGTACAGGGTACATAGAGTTTAGAGTTACCAGATATTCGTCTTTCAGGATAAGAGAAAACCTCCAACGTTAAGTCATATCGGACGATGAATGAAACGATGTTCAAATGAGTACAGGGTACATAGAGTTTAGAGTTACCAGATATTCGTCTTTCAGGATAAGAGAAAACCTCTAACGTTAAGTCATATCGGACGATGAATGAAATGATGTTCAAATGAGTACAGGGTACATAGAGCTTAGAGTTACCAGACATTCATCTTTCAGGATAAGAGAAAACCTCCAACGTTAAGTCATATCGGACGATGAATGAAACGATGTTCAAACGAGTGCAGGGTACATAGAGCTCAGAGTTACCAGACATTCATCTTTCAGCATAAGAGAAAACCTCCAACGTTAAGTCATATCAGACGACGAATGAAATGATGTTCAAATGAGTACAGGGTACATAGAGTTTAGAGTTACCAGATATTCGTCTTTCAGGATAAGAGAAAACCTCCAAAGTTAAGTCATATCGGACGATCAATGAAATGATGTTCAAATGAGTACAGGGTACATAGAGTTTAGAGTTACCAGATATTCGTCTTTCAGGATAAGAGAAAACCTCCAACGTTAAGTCATATCGGACGATGAATGAAATGATGTTCAAATGAGTACAGGGTACATAGAGCTCAGAGTTACCAGACATTCATCTTTCAGCATAAGAGAAAACCTCCAACGTTAAGTTATATCGGACGACGAATGAAATGATGTTCAAATGAGTACAGGGTACATAGAGTTTAGAGTTACCAGATATTCGTCTTTCAGGATAAGAGAAAACCTCCAACGTTAAGTCATATCGGACGATGAATGAAATGATGTTCAAATGAGTACAGGCTACATAGAGTTTAGAGTTACCAGACATTCATCTTTCAGGATAAGGGAAAACCTCCAACGTTAAGTCATATCGGACTATGAATGAAATGATGTTCAAACGAGTACAGGGTACATAGAGTTTAGAGTTACCAGATATTCATCTTTCAGGATAAGGGAAAACCTCCAACGTTAAGTCATATCGGACGATGAATGAAATGATGTTCAAATGAGTACAGGGTACATAGAGTTTAGAGTTACCAGACATTCATCTTTCAGGATAAGGGAAAACCTCCAACGTTAAGTCATATCGGACTATGAATGAAATGATGTTCAAACGAGTGCAGGGTACATAGAGCTCAGAGTTACCAGACATTCATCTTTCAGCATAAGAGAAAACCTCCAACGTTAAGTCATATCGGACGACGAATGAAATGATGTTCAAATGAGTACAGGGTACATAGAGTTTAGAGTTACCAGACATTCATCTTTCAGCATAAGAGAAAACCTCCAACGTTAAGTCATATCGGACTATGAATGAAATGATGTTCAAATGAGTACAGGGTACATAGAGCTTAGAGTTACCAGACATTCATCTTTCAGGATAAGGGAAAACCTCCAACGTTAAGTCATATCGGACTATGAATGAAATGATGTTCAAATGAGTACAGGGTACATAGAGCTTAGAGTTACCAGACATTCATCTTTCAGGATAAGGGAACACCTCCAACGTTAAGTCATATCGGACGATGAATGAAATGATGTTCAAATGAGTACAGGGTACATAGAGTTTAGAGTTACCAGATATTCATCTTTCAGGATAAGGGAAAACCTCCAACGTTAAGTCATATCGGACGATGAATGAAATGATGTTAAAATGAGTACAGGGTACATAGAGTTTAGAGTTACCAGATATTCATCTTTCAGGATAAGGGAAAACCTCCAACGTTAAGTCATATCGGACTATGAATGAAATGATGTTAAAATGAGTACAGGGTATATAGAGCTTAGAGTTAGCAGACATTCATCTTTTAGGATAAGAGAAAACCTCCAACGTTAAGTCATATCGGACGATGAATGAAATGATGTTCAAATGAGTACAGGGTATATAGAGCTTAGAGTTACCAGACATTCATCTTTCAGGATAAGAGAAAACCTCCAACGTTAAGTCATATCGGACGATGAATGAAATGATGTTCAAATGAGTACAGGGTACATAGAGTTTAGAGTTACCAGACATTCATCTTTCAGGATAAGCGAAAACCTCCAACGTTAAGTCATATCGGACGACGAATGAAATGATGTTAAAATGAGTACAGGGTACATAGAGTTTAGAGTTACCAGATATTCATCTTTCAGGATAAGGGAAAACCTCCAACGTTAAGTCATATCGGACGATGAATGAAATGATGTTCAAACGAGTGCAGGGTACATAGAGTTTAGAGTTACCAGATATTCATCTTTCAGGATAAGGGAAAACCTCCAACGTTAAGTCATATCGGACGATGAATGAAATGATGTTCAAATGAGTACAGGGTATATAGAGCTTAGAGTTACCAGACATTCATCTTTCAGGATAAGAGGAAACCTCCAACGTTAAGTCATATCGGACGATGAATGAAATGATGTTCAAATGAGTACAGGGTACATAGAGTTTAGAGTTACCAGACATTCATCTTTCGGGATAAGGGAAAACCTCCAACGTTAAGTCATATCGGACGATGAATGAAATGATATTCAAATGAGTACAGGGTACATATAGTTTAGAGGTAACAGACATTCGTCTTTCAGGATAAGAGAAAACCTCCAACGTTAAGTCATATCAGACGATGAATGAAATGATGTTCAAATGAGTACAGGGTATATAGAGCTTAGAGTTACCAGACATTCATCTTTCAGGTTAAGAGGAAACCTCCAACGTTAAGTCATATCAGACGATGAATGAAATGATGTTCAAATGAGTACAGGGTACATACAGCTTAGAGTTATCAGACATTCATCTTTCAGGATAAGGGAAAACCTCCAACGTTAAGTCATATCAGACGATGAATGAAATGATATTCAAATGAGTACAGGGTACATATAGTTTAGAGGTACCAGACATTCATCTTTCAGGTTAAGAGGAAACCTCCAACGTTAAGTCATATCAGACGATGAATGAAATGATGTTCAAATGAGTACAGGGTACATACAGCTTAGAGTTATCAGACATTCATCTTTCAGGATAAGGGAAAACCTCCAACGTTAAGTCATATCGGACGATGAATGAAATGATATTCAAATGAGTACAGGGTACATATAGTTTAGAGGTACCAGACATTCATCTTTCAGGTTAAGAGGAAACCTCCAACGTTAAGTCATATCAGACGATGAATGAAATGATGTTCAAATGAGTACAGGGTACATACAGCTTAGAGTTATCAGACATTCATCTTTCAGGATAAGGGAAAACCTCCAACGTTAAGTCATATCGGACTATGAATGAAATGATGTTCAAATGAGTACAGCGTACATAGAGCTTAGAGTTACCAGACATTCGTCTTTCAGGATAAGAGAAAACCTCCAACGTTAAGTCATATCGGACTATGAATGAAATGATGTTCAAATGAGTACAGGGTACATCGAGCTTAGAGTTGCCAGACATTTATCTTTCAGGATAAGAGAAAACCTCCAACGTTAAGTCATATCGGACGATGAATGAAATGATATTTAAATGAGTACAGGGTACATATAGTTTAGAGTTACCAGACATTCATCTTTCAGGTTAAGAGGAAACCTCCAACGTTAAGTCATATCAGACGATGAATGAAATGATGCTCAAATGAGTACAGGGTACATACAGCTTAGAGTTATCAGACATTCATCTTTCAGGATAAGGGAAAACCTCCAACGTTAAGTCATATCGGACTATGAATGAAATGATGTTCAAATGAGTACAGGGTACATAGAGCTTAGAGTTACGAGACATTCGTCTTTCAGGATAAGAGAAAACCTCCATCGTTAAGTCATATCGGACTATGAATGAAATGATGTTCAAATGAGTACAGGGTACATAGAGTTTAGAGTTACCAGACATTCATTTTTCAGGATAAGGGAAAACCTCCAACGTTAAGTCATATCGGACTATGAATGAAATGATGTTCAAATGAGTACAGGGTACATAGAGTTTAGAGTTACCAGACATTCATCTTTCAGATTAAGGGAAAACCTTCAACGTTAAGTCATATCGGACGATGAATGAAATGATGTTCAAATGAGTACAGGGTACATAGAGTTTAGAGTTACCAGACATTCATCTTTCATCTTTCTTAGTGTTCAATAAAGAATGATCATAATTTTTTTACGGTCATAATTGTTCACACTAAAATTCAATGTTATTATATTCTGTTAGCTTAATGTGAAACAAACACGCCGTAGTAGTTTCATTGTTGGTACTCCTGGTTCCCGCCTGTGAGAACCAGACAAGTTCAGACGTTCAGTATCGCCTACCGCTGCAATGGAGGTAACATGGAGTTAAAGTTGATGTTAGAGGAAGATCCGGGGTTTCTTTCAAACGTAATCACTGCTGATGAAACTTGGTTACATCATTTTGATCCTGAGAGCAAACAGCAAAGCTCAGTGTGGAAATCTGCTTCTTCACCAACCCACCCCCAACCGCAAAAAGCAAAAGTAGTTGCTTCTGCTGGGAAAGTTATGGTCATCTCATTCTTTGATATTCATGGAATGGTTTATCAGCATGTTGTACCTGCACACACATCAGTAACTGGACAATACTACAGCGATGTCCTGAAAACATTGCAAGTCCATATCAGGCGCAAAAGACCACATTTCCATGAAGCAGCCTGGATGCTGCAGCACGATAATGCACGACCGCATATTGCCAATGTTGTGTCGTGAAGTATATCTCCCGCCCTTCCTATAGTTCGGATTTAGCCCCAGGGGACTGTTTTCTATTCCCTAGCTTGAAGAAACGCCTTCGTGGGAGGCATTATCCATCATCAAAAGCAGTGGTGAAGGCTGCGGAGGCGATTTTGAAAGATCTCTAAAAAATGGTTTCCAGCATGTCTTTGAAGACTGGCAGAAACGCTGGGACAAGTGCATCGCATACAGGGGAGACTATTTTGAGACTATCATCAAAATTATGATTTTTATTTATTTAGTTTTGTAACTTTACGTCCCCCAACGTTAAATCATATCAGACGATGAATGGGATGGCTGAAATGATGCTCAAATGAGCCCAGGGTCCTTAGAGCTTAGAGTTACCCGAAATTTGTCTTTCAGGATAAGGGAAAACCCCGGAAAAACCCTTATCAATGTAACTCACCCAGACCGAGATTCGAACTCGGGACCTCTTGAACGTGAGGCAGACACGCTACCACCACGCTACTGAGGCGGGCTCAAAATTATGAAATTATTTATGAGGATGAGTAAAGGTATGTTGTCAAAAAAATGTGATCATTATTTAACAGTCCTCGTAGTTATAGACTTTCAAAAATCCGATATGAATCTTTTATGATGATTTTTTTTTGTTTAAAACAATAGTTAATCTGTCTAAAATTGTAGACATAGAGCATTCAGTGATTACTTGAATACAATAAATCTGAAAAAACACATAAAAGTTTAATACTTCAATTAATATGTACAATAAATCCGAAATGTGTGGAATTTTTAGATTTAGTAAACAATCACATGCCGAAAAATTCAGAATAACTCTTTAGTGAAGGAATCCAACTGGTACGAAAATAAAATAAGATCTTGCAGCAGTGGCGGCTGGTGGGTTGAATTATTGGTGGTGCACAAATGATAAATAAAATACAGAGTAGTAATGACTCACCTATTTATACAGATTCTCTGCTGTTCTCTCCTTAGACCTGGCGAATCTATCGATAACTTTTGCGTTGAAGTCGCTGATCTTCATAACAAAATCTCTCTCAATTGAAATCATTGCTAATGCTGTCAATCGACCTGTGACATGTTCCTAAGGAAAGTTTTTATTCTTTTTAAAGTTGAGAAACAGCATTCTGCTTCAGCGATAGACATTGGCATAGTTAACAGTACTCGGAGGAGTTTGACATATTCGCTGAATGTAGTACATAAATTGTTTTTCTTAATGAAGTCCATCAAGCACAAAGCGCCGGACATTCCACGAAATTCCTCTCGACTGTAAATTACAGTCAGTTCTCTACGAATTTTTGTTCCAATGATAAAAGGATAGAACCTTATTGTTTCTCTGAGGGAATCCTCTGGAAATGTCTTAGAAATTTTCTTGATGAAACAAAGTTAAGCTACCAGATGCCCCGTGAAACTAAATCTGTCCTTTGCTTCTCTAAGAATGTCACATACTTCAAGAGCTTCTCTTCTTTTCACATCATGATCTTCTATTCTTCTCCTCTTAATTGCAGTTTCTTCGTGTTCCTCGATATCCACGCTATTTCTTACCTTTTGCACTTTCCTTTTAAATACGTTTAGCTGGGCGATGGCAAACGTTGCATTGCAGTCTCGTTTCTGCAGCTGATTGTACAAAATGTCCACATGTGGCATGATCTTGTAGAAGAAAGACAGCCAGAATACAAAATTATAATCTTTCAAAGTGGCCATAAACCCAGAAGCCTGAACAAGTGTGGCGTTGTTGTTTAACAGAGCTCTCTTCTGAATAACCTCCATGCATTTAATTAAATTCTCCCTGTGTTCGAAAAGCAGAGCACACAGAAGCTAAGCCTGAAGGTCACACTATAGCCGTTGCTAAGAGTAGGAGGAGATAGGTTTATAAACCTCCATTGAAGCAATGTATAAGAAGCCTCTCCCATCTCTTCACCTTCCCGCAACCCCCTCAGAGAGCCTACATTTGGGCGAAATCTTAGGTTAACTCTTCGCTGCAAACCTGCGGCTCCTACAGCTAATCACTGTTTATTTCGACTTCTGCGGTCATGGGCAGCTACAGACGATAAGCGTAATTGAAATATGTTTGTATATAAAACAATGCAAACAAGTACAGCTTTCATGTGCAAAATGCACCTGTTGTACATTCAGAATCAGTGGGTGTACCGCAAACCTGCAACCTTATGGGGGAACCGCCGCTGTCATGCAGTAACTATTCCTCATGTAATGTAAGATGTGGATGAATAAAGGAAAAAAAACACAAACACACATTCACAGTCCGTTACGTGCCCACTGAGGTTTGATAAAATGCTGTAGGGACGCCACGTATGGAACCAAGTGTACTTAATACAATATTTTGGGAAATTCAGTTTATCGTAGTTGGTGGGCATTGTAAACTTATGAGCTCTCACAACAATGGGGGCGACAGTCCTGTGGGAGACGCAATCGCCCACAACGAAACACCGCTGCTACGGAGTTTGCAGGGTGGGAGTTCTCCCGGACGTTTAATTGCACGAGAGGGCTGTTTCGGGTCACAAAGAGAAATCACTAGAGCGAGTTTCATTTTGAAACAGTGAGTCAGGAATGGTTTATCTGCCCCGAGGCCCCTTATTGAGATCGGTTACAAATTCAACGCTTCAATCTCCCTCACCTCTGTTCCGTAACGAATAGCTCCACACCAAAAGCTACACATGATCGCCTTCGAATCCAGAGATACCGGCTTCGATCCTCGACTAGGAGGGTAGTAGTTATTCTTTACTCCCCATCTTCCCAATAGTCCGGAAGTATGAATTTAATATAGTTACTAAAGCCCTAAATTTGATAACCTACACTTTATTAAAATGGCCTCAGAAAACAAACAAACAATTGTTGGAGGTTTACCCTTATCCTGAAAGATGAATGTCTGTAACTCTAAGCTCTATGTATCCTGTACTCATTTTAAAATCATTTCATTCATCGTCCGATATGACTTAACGTTCTTATCCTGAAAGATGAATGTCTGTAACTCTAAGCTCTATGTATCCTGTACTCATTTGAACATTTCATCCATCGTCCGATATGACTTAAGGTTGGAGGTTTTCTCTTATCCTGAAAGATGAATGCCTGTTAACTCTAAGCTCTATGTAGCCTGTACTCCTTTGAACATCATTACCTTCATCGTCCGATATGACTTAACGTTGGAGGTTTTCCCTTATCCTGAAAGATGAATGTCTGGTAACTTTAAGCTCTATGTACCGTGTACTCATTTGAACATCATTACCTTCATCGTCCGATATGACTTAACGTTGAAGGTTTTACATTATCCTGAAAGATAAATTTCTGGTAACTCTAAGTTCTATGTACCGTGTACTCATTTGAACGTCATTTCATTAATCGTCCGATACGACTTAACGTTGGAGGTTTTCCCTTATCCTGAACCATAAATGTTTGGTAACTCTAAGCTCTATGTACTCTGTACTCATTTGAACATCATTTCATTCATCGTCCGATATGACTTAACGCTGGAGGTTTTCGCTTGTCATGAAAGGTAAATGTCTGGTAACTCTAAGCTCTATGTATCCTGTACTGATTTGAACATAATTTCAGTTATCGTCCGAATTGACTTAACGTTGGAGGTTTTCCCTTATCCTGAAAGATGAATGTCTGGTAACTCTAAGCTCTATGTATCCTGTACTCATTTGAACATCATTACCTTCATCGTCTGATATGACAACGTTGGAGGTTTTCGCTTGTTATAAAAGATGAATGTCTAACTCTAAGCTCTATGTACATTGTGCTCACTTGAAAATTAATTCAATCATCGTCCGATAACATTGGAGGACGTAAATTAAAAGAAAATCCCATAGACTTTGAAGAATATTAGGGTTTGAAACATTTATTAAAAATGGCAACATTTTGAATTTGCTTTTAATAACATAAACTGGCAAATGCAAATTATGCTGAAAAACAAGGTGCAAAGTAATCAAAATTAAAACCTAATGATTAGTTAAAGCAGATAGACTATTTAACACTATTTTGTAGAGGTCATGATTATGTAAAATCAAAAGGAACGAGATCTTTTAACCAGTTATATTTCTATCAGGCAATGTCCAATACACGTGATTTAGGTGCGTTGGGAAGTATTTTTAAGTGAAAGAATGTCGAAATTCTCAAATTCCGTAATTTTCAAGAGATTTCTGGGTTTCCGATGAACCAGTTACGTGTCATACTTGTATACCAGCTATTTGGGGGGAAACAAGCTAATGAAAGATGTTGAGAATGTGATAAATAGAAGGAACAGTGAGAAAGAACATAAATGTTAAGTTAGATGCTATATTAGAAACATTTGCAGTGTTACCTGGACGGAAATTATGCCTTAAATAACTTGCAGATGAAAATGTAGAATATCTGTGATGAAGTTCTCAGCGTAAAATGTAACGCAATATTTAGCTAGGAAGTAGGCTATATTTCTTCATTTAGTTATAAAAGTAACTCATACCTTGCAGGAGTAAGGTGGACATAAAACCCAGCTAAAAACAACCCGAGTGTAATATTTCGCGCAGCTGTGGTTGCTATGCAGAGTTCAGCGACCCCGGAATCGTGTTTCATTTGTTTTCCGCGGCATATCACGACATGCACGCTGCTCCCCGCACTCCAATTAGTGCACGTTATTTTGTTTCGATATTTCTTACTGTGCGTTTGTCAGATTTTTTCCCACTGATTTATACCGAGCAGTTTAAAGGCATTTTCACATCGTTTGCAACACGGAATTAAGAAAACTGATAGGTAATTCGGAATAAAATGTTTAGAAAAGCGATAAAACAACGTTGGAAAGTGACGATACACTACACTTATAAATGCAATCATCAAGTTAAGAGAGACTTACTGTGGGCCTGGTGAAAGGACATGGGAACTTCCAAAAATACCTGCAAAAACTGGGGCTTTTCCAGAAGACATTATGTGGGATATGCGGAGTACCGGAAGAAACGGTCTCTCTCGTTTCATATTCCAGTGTGAACCCTGGATCCACAGGAGATTGAATCGATCAAGAACCTAATCCATCGACTTCTCAAACTTATTAGAGTTGGATGAGAAAGTGGCTAGGGGAACTAGGGAGAAAAACCGTACAAAAACCCTCACGTTTCTTGCGGATTATGTCCCCACTGTTTAACTCTCCCTGATCAAAATCTAATTTAATTTAACCTAAATTTAAAATAATAATAATAATAATAATAATAATAATAATAATAATAATAATAATAATAATAATAATAATAATAATAATAATAATAATAATAATAATAATAATAATAATAATAATAATAATAATAATAATAATAATAATAATAATAATAATAATAATAATAATAATAATAATAGTAATAGTAATAGTAATAGTAATAGTAATAGTAATAGTAATAGTAATAGTAATAGTAATAGTAATAGTAATAGTAATAATAATAATAATAATAATAATAATAATAATAATAATAATAATAATAATAATAATAATAATAATAATAATAATAATAATAATAATAATAATAACAATAACAATAACAATAATAATAATAATAATAATAATAATAATAATAATAATAATAATAATAATAATAATAATAATAATAATAATAATAATAATAATAATAATAATAATAATAATAATAATAATAATAATAATAATAATAATAATCATAATAATAATATTAATAATAATAATAGGTCCCTAACAGACTTGAGGTTCCTTGATGTGCTACAACGTACCACCGACTTTACTTTCCTTTCGAACGAAGCCATTGCAAGGAGTTTTACGTCTGAAAAGTTAACTTCAGCCTTTTCAAGGATGTAGTACAAAGATAAAAGAAAATTTTCCTCCCAAAAATTAAGATTTAAACATAAAAGTTTCGGTAAATTTTGATTTCTTCAAAAGTTCTTCATATTTTAAAAGTATTTTATGAGAAATAAAAGTTCACCCTAAACTTTCTGACAGTTGCAAGTGCTCTTCATTCTTGACAATTTCTGCATAACTGGTAAAACATAAGAGAGTCACAAAATATATATTTTATTTCTTGGTTATGTAAAGAGTGTTGAATATTAAAGTTATAACATAGCAACCAGTTCTTAAAAGAAAAGTTTTCCCTCCTCTCCCTCTTGAATCCCATTAACATGATCTTGGAGACTGCAATGTAAGGTAAAATTTTCATTTCCAAGTTATCAAAAACACTGCGAATGCCCTCACCTGGATTGCGAATTCGTGTTACGAGGGCCGGTTGATACACCGATGGCGCCTTTGGGACAGTTTGACAGATAGCATCATATACCTTTACTCATCCTCATAATTTTGATGGTCTTTCTCAAAATAGTCTCACATGAATGCGATGCACTTGTCCCAGCGTTTCTGCCAGTCTTCAAAGACATGCTGGAAACCATTATATGAGAGATCTTTCAAAATCGCCACCGCAGCCTTCACTACTGCTTCTGATGATGGATAATGCCTCCCACGAAGGCGTTTCTTCAAGTTAGGGAATAAAAAATGTCACATGGGGCTAAATCCGGACTATAGGCAGGGTGAGGGATGCACTTCACGTTGAGTTTTGCAACATATTCAGCAACAACATTGGCAATATGCGGCCGCGCATTATCGTGGTGCAGCATCCAGCCTGCTTCACGGAAATGTGGTCTTAAGCGCCTGATATGGACTTGCAATATTTTCAGGACATCCCTGTAGTATTGTCCAGTTACTGATGTGTGTGCAGGTACCACATGCTGATAAACCTTCCATGAATATCAAAGAATGAGACAACCATAACTTTCCCAGCAGAAGCAACCACTTTTGCTTTTTTGGTGGTTTGTGATGAAGGAGATTTCCACACTGAGCTTTGCTGTTTGCTCTCAGGATCAAAATCATGTAGCCAAGTTTCATCAGCAGTCATTACATTTCAAAGAAACTTCGGAATTTCCTCTAACATCAACTTTAACTGCATGTAGAACTGCATGCGAATGTCCTTTTGTTCGGGAATCAACAGTCTTGGAACCCATCACGCACAAACACGTCTCATGTGTAATGTTTCTGTCACCAACGTGTGGGTGGCACCCAATGAAATGTTCAGTATTTCAGAAAGTGATCTTAAGGTAATTCGTCGATCCTCTCTCACAATTGCAGCAGCAGTGTTGATGTTTTCTTCCGTAAGAGCAGTAACTGGAGTACCGGGTCCTTTGAAATTGATTGTCTTCCCTCTTTAAACATTTAAAAGCACCTTCAAGCTGTGCTGTAGGGAAGTACAGACTCTGCATAGACCTCCTCTAACACTGTATAGGCCTCAACTGAAGATTTGTTGAGACGAAAGCAGAATTTCAAAGCCACATACTGTTCGTCGCATGTTACCTCCATTGCAGCGGTAGACGATACTGAACAAGCCTTAACTTGCCTGGTTCTCACAGGCGGGAACCAGGAGTACCAACAATGAAACTTCTACGGTGTGTTTGTTTCACATTAATCTAACAGAATATAATAAGATTGAAATTTAATGCGAAAAATTATGACCGTAAAAATGTTTGATCGTTATTTGTTGCACAGCCCTCGTAGTTTAACTTTAGCTAGCTTGTATCCATAGTTACAGGCCAATAGATTGTTTAGTTTTTGAATTACCAGCATTTTAAACAAGACAAGTGTAGAGGGTTCACTAAAATGGGGGATTTGGAAAAGGAGCAGTGATTAAATACTTCCATTTTAGAGGCTGCGCCTAAAGAAATCAAGGAGGAAATGGACAGTACATTGAAATAGTCTGCCCCTTCATATACAATGATTAAAAGATGAGTTACAAAGTTTAAAATGGGATGTATGAGCACTAGTGATGTGCCTCGCTCTGGACGCCCTGTGGAAGTCACAACTCCAGAGATTACTGAAAAACAGTATCGTTTAGTACTGCAAGACCGCAGCTTAAAGTTGTTTAAGACAGCAGAGGCTGTAAACATATCAAAAGAACGTGCAGGTAATATTTTAAGCTTTCACAGGGTCTCTCCAAAATGAGTGCCTGGTTTCTTTATACCAGATCAAAGGTTAGAAAGAAAAGTTCTTTATGTTAAGAATTTGGAGCTCCACCATAAAAATTCAAGTGAATTTTAGAGACGGTTTATTACCACGGATGAAATTTGGATACATCACTACCTCCAGAAAATAAATGACAGTCAAAGCAGTGGATTGTGCTAGGTGAACGAACTCCAAAGTAGGCAAAGTCTATTTTGCCACCTAACAAGGTTATGACGAGTGTTTTCTGGGAGACACAGGAAATTATTTGTATTGATTACTTGTAAAAGAGTAAAAATATCACACTGGTGACTACTACGTAAGTTTACCGCAACGTTTAAGCGATGAGGTGAGAATAGAAAACCTCATCTGGCAAAGAAAAGAATTTTGTTTCTTCCCAAGAATGCTCCGGCCTATCAAAATGGTCAAAACGTGCGAATTAAAGTTTGAATTTCTAGATCTAGCACCCAGTGACTACCTTCCGTAGGGGAGGCTATCCGTCCCCTTAAGTTGCCGTGGTGCGAGCGCTGCGGAACTCTAGCACTCGTGGTACCTCTGACGTTACCAGAGGAACCTCGAGCCGAACATTTGAGCCCCTCTCTGATTGGGAGTTGTTCGGATTGGGTTGGACTCGAGGGGGCAGTGGTTCCCGATACCCGTGGGAGATCGGGTACATCTCCGAACGGGGTTGAAATGAATTGAAATGTGTAGTGTTTAAAACCCGCTTTTACTACATGATATATGAGATGAAGATGGAGCAACGGTGGAATGAGATGGATGGGGAAACCAGAGGTCCCGGAGAAAACCCGCCCCAGCTCCGTGTTGTCCACCACAAATCTCACTTTGCGGTCGCATGGAATCGAACCCGGGCCGCCTTGGTGAGAGCCAAGATGTCTAACCACTGAGCCACGGCGTGGCCATAGGACGGGGTTGAGGGAAGCTATTAATATTCCCGCGTAGAAGCCTGTTTAGTTAACGCATGTAAAGTTCGGAGTCAAAGGAACCTGAGCCTCCCGCCCACTAATGACCGTCACAAATCTATCTCCACACTTCAGAAATGGAACACTATCGTTGAGGACCAATAGCAACACTGATTTTCTCGAAGTGACAGTCACATGTCTACTCCACGTGGAGTCTCAGTTGCCAAAGTTCCAACTTCCAGTTGATCTGTTTCATTACGTGCAGAAATTCGTTGTGTGTCACGGTGTGGAGACCGTGAGAAGGAAATGCAGTGGTAAATGCAGTAGATAACTTTCAGTCAAGTGAAAGTAATGAAAGTGAAGACAATAGTGTGAATAACTGGGCCGAGTTATGTTACTGGAAAAGCCTCAAAAAACAAAATAATAACGGGAACTGTTTCTAAGCAAATTCAAGCGCTTGTTTTGAACACATATGAATATATGCTGACAAATAATCTTGGTAAGGGGTCATGCAATGAACCTGATGATAAATTCTGGGTATTCACAGAAATACAGTAAGAAATACTGTGACGAAAGAAATACCAAAGACGCTGATCAAGTGTGAAAACAAAAGGAAACGTTTCTCTAAAGTAGATAATTTCACATGCGATTTAATTCGTCGAGAAATTTATAGATTCTATGCAAAAGGGAGAGCGCCCACCTTAGACGAATTGGATGCACATTTGCAAGAAATTTGTGATTTTCCTTATGGGCACTTCACTGTGCGCGGTCTCCTAAAGGAGCTGGGCTTCAAATACCGCACTTTGAATAAGATAAGGGTTATTATGGAATCCAGTAGAATTGTATATATCGTCAAAACTAAGGAAGTTTTGCAGTAATGGACATAAGATAATTTATTTAGACGAAACCTCGTACGATACCCATGACGTATCGAGAAAGGTGGCAACCTTGCAGAACGGTCTGGGAGAAGGAGGGCCGCTGTTGTAAAACGATTATAAGAGTTCGTCAAAGGCAGCGGCCTACGTGCACATGCGTTAACTAAACAGACTTTACCTCTGACGTTACTAGAGGAACCTCGGGCCGAACATTCGAGCCCCTCCGTGATAGAGAGTTGTTCGGATTGGCTTGGACTCGAGGGTGCACTGGTTCCCGATACCCGTGGGAGATCGGATACGTCTCCGGACGGGGTTGAGGGAAGCCATTAATATTTAGGCGTACTAGCCAGCATAGCTAGTAGAAGATGTGTTAGATCACCAGGCGACCCTACCGAGGTCATGTCGGTAGCCTTCCCATTTTGGAGTTGGCGCGCGTAAGTGGCGTATCCATTTCCATCCCGTCTTGAGTCCATTTTTTTTAATTTTCGTCCTCAAACGTTAAGTCATATCGGACGATGAATGGAATGGGTGAAATGATGCTCATGAGTCCGGGGTCCATAGAGCTTAGAATCTTGAGTCCACAGGACCAGAATGGAAAGCCCCATGGAGGGGCTTGGAGGACGAAGATTTGACAGCAAAGAGGTGTTTTTTTTTTTTTTTTTGTAATTTACGTCCTCCAACGTTAAGTCATACCGGACGATGGGTGAAATGGTGCTCAAATGAGTCCGCGGTCCATGGAGCTTAGAGTTACCCGACATTCGTTTTTCAGGATAAGGGAAAACCCCGGAAGAAACCTTATCCAAGTAACTTGCCCTGACCGAGATTCGAACTCGGGACCTCTTGAACGTGAGGCAGACATGCTAATGTGTAGTGTTTAACGCCCACTTTTACTATATACGGCACCGCAGGCGGTGACACTGATACATGAGATGAAGATGGAGCACCGGTGGAATGAGATGGCGGGGAAAACCGGAGGTCCCGGAGAAAACCCGCCCCAGCGCCGTGTTGTCCACCAAAAATCTCACTCTTCGGTCGCCTGCGATCGAACCCGCGCCGCCTTGGTGAGAGCCAAGCGGTCTAACCACTGAGCCACGGCGCGGCCACTAGCGGGAGGTAGGGAGGGGTCACTCTTCACTCTGTGAGGATGTACCCTGGTAGATACCTTTGAGTTTATATACCCAGTGACTACCATCTGTTGCCTAACCTCAAAGAATTTCTTGGAGGACAAAGATTTCACAGCAACGAGGAGGTCGCGCGGTAAACAGTTATTTTTAGGAAGATGATAAATTGCACTACAGAATTAGAACACCGATATGAGAAATCTATCTGGAGATTACGTTGAGAAACTGAAAAAGAAAACTTTTTTTTTTTTTTTTTTTTTTTTATGTAGAGCCCGTTACCTAGGCGACCCTCGTACGTCGTTGAGTTAATTCACAGGTAATGTATGAGACTTTTGCCGCACTTAAGCTCGACCAGGCGTAATTTATTTCCAAGTATCTGAAATATTCTTAAGTGCCTGCTTTGACGGTTTATTGCTACAAGCTTTACACTTACAAGTTTCAATGCCACAGCCGGGATTTGAACGTGTACATCTATCTTTGTTATTAAAAACATTTCCAAAACATAGGACACATTTCTCAGCTAATTTATTTATGCTGGTGATAAATTGATAAAAGTCAAGGCCTTACAAAAGTTACACAGGTTTTAATGAGCGCGCGTGTTTTGTTCTTAGATTTTATGTGTATGTGTACGTTAGAACGCCTACAGGGAAAATTACAAAATCATAAAAGCGAAGTACATCCCTTTTTGCGAGTTACCTGATAACTTTTGTTTTATTTGTGTTCTTCATTTATTTTGTACTAATTAACGAAATATCTAAGGTCGCTCTCCCCCGGCTGAACACGAGGAAAATCTGATTTCGTTTCAAATAAACAAGTGCATATCGCAGAATCACGTGGATAAAAGGGAGCAGTAACTGAAAACTCAATTAGTTGTTACACTGAACATAGTTTGTGATTTTTAACGACCTCTTCACGTCCCCTCCAATTCTCACTCCCCCGCACTTCTTGTCAATTCACCCTCAACTTCACCCCAACTCCGTATCTGCATATGCTGTATGAGCGCATGCTCTAATTTTCACCAAATAGCTCGAAATATCCAACCGCTTGGGGCTGTTTATAGCCCACGTTTCTGTTAAATTTTAGCAAACCTATTCGTGGCTTTCCTGGCGACAAATATGTTCAAAATATTCTCGGGAAACAAGCCACGTGAAAAGAAGATTAGATATCGACGTTTCGGTGGCGCACATCTCTCCCATCATCAGGATATTTAAGAAATATTATAACTAAAAATGTATAACTGGTTATAACACAAATATAAACAAAGACAAAACGCTATCAATGAACAAAGGACTGTTCTCAATAAATTAAATGCCAGGTCAAGAGATGGCGTAAGTGTAGAAAATTAACTAGGTCAAAGAAACGTATCTACTTAACTTGATGGTCAACTGTATAGATCTGTGTGCTTCTTAAGCCGATTCATTTCCGTTTTAAAGCTGGTTTCCAAAAGGAGCTGAATTGAAATCCAGCATCACGATTAAGGTGTGAAGGTACTGCATTTGGGGTTAAAATTCACTTAAAGTATAAACTTGGAAGAAGCGTAGGCACAGTGAAGCACAAATTAGTACAAAAGTGAATCGAGAAGATATTGACACGTTGCTTCACTCACACTGTTTATTCACAGGACATGTTTCAAGAGCTCTTGCTCCTATCATCAGCTGATACGTGGCTGTCCTTCTCTTAACTCAGTGTTATTGTTGACTCCCGGTCATTTCAATGTTGCGTAGGTAAATTAAATTCAAGGAATTTCCTCCCTCCAATTCACCTCCATAATCATTTCACATCATCTCTCATCTGGTGGTGTCTTTCAGGATAGAAGTTGTTGGCGGGAGTCTCGGTGTTGCATGGCAACTCTTCAATAGGAGAGTTTGCGGCCGCCGAATCGACCTGCTTGGCCTTTTCCGGACCAATACTAGGGTTGGCTGATAAATCCCGAGCATCACAATAAAAATAAAGTTACTTCTCAAAAATGACCTCCTTGTTGCTGTGAAATCTTTGTCCTCAAAGAAAGTTTTTGAGGTTGGGGAACAGGTGGACTGATAGATCTAGCAAGTAGCGTAGATGTTCAAGCAATTCGAACTTAAATTCCCACATTTTCCCCACTACAATGACTGAATGATGGGCCGAAGCATTGTCGTGAAGAAACAAGATCTTTTCTTTGCCAAATGAGGACTTTTTCTTCTCAACACATAATTCAAACGTTGTAGCAAACTTGCGTAGTAGTTCCCACAGATATTTTTACTCTCTTCTAAGTAATTAATGAAAATTATTCCCTGTGTATCCCAGAAAACACTCGCCATAACTTGTTAGCTTACAAAATTGAGTTTTCTTTCTTTGGAGTTGGTTCACCTGCCGCAATCCACTGCTTTGACTGTGATTTACTTTCTGGAGTGTAGTAATGTACCCAAGTTTCATACATGGTAATAAGCCGCCTCAAAAACTCACTGAGATATTTATGGTAGAACTCCAAATTCCCAACAGAAACAATTTTTCTTTGCAACTTTCGATCAGGTGTGAACAAACGCGGTACAGACCTTGTGAATGTCCAAAATATTACTTGCACGTTCCTTTGATATGTTTACAGCCTCTGCTATGTCAAGCAACTGTAATCTATGATCAACACCAACTCCAATACTCAGACCATAATACGAGAATCGATTGTAGGAAAAATGGCGGCGCTCGTGGCCCAGCATGTTATGTTGTGGTTATATCTACAGAGTAAAGTGTGTGTTTGTTTACTTTGATTGTATGTTTGAAGAATTAATGTAATTCATATTACAGTGGCAATTAGTGACTAACGAGTTAGTTTATAGTTAAGTATTTAACATAAAGTGATAACGTTTACCTAAATATATACTGTGAAGTATTGTCGAAATGCATCGTTGTTGTGTTCCCAGCTGCAATATAATTATGGTGGTATACCTCACACGACATTTAAATTTCCGAAGGTAAAATCGTAATGGGATAAGTAAAGGTTTTAAAGTAAATGACAAAACTGTAGTATGTATTCATTTTGAACAGTGCTTTGAGGTTAAGGAAGACATCTTTCCAGTAAATGATGGTGAACCAATTCGTGCCCTTCGAAAAGTAACAAAATTAATAGATGATGCGTACCCCACGATTTTTAAGAATCAGCCATCCTATCACACATTACAGTTCAACCAGAAAAGACGAAATCCTGAAGAATGCATCCAACACATTTTACAGAGAGTAAAGATAAGTTTAATATTTGGTGTGCACAAGATGTTTTTGACAGTTTTCAACCGAAGTGGTGAGGAGATTTTAACCCATTGATAGTCATTATTAAAGACGATTAGTTACGTTCTTTTCAATAATATTCAAGATCCCAGCTTCACTGATGTTGCTTCACTTAATAAGTTTCAAAGTATTTCATAACCTAGAAGCAATATTATGAGCCTTCCAGTGGAAAATTTTAAATGGCTCTTGCAGTGTGAGGGAACTGTAACCTTCAAACGTGACAATTGTAGTAAACTGGACAATCTGGTGAGTTTTCTTAAATATTATAGTATAGGCAGTACCTATGTCCTTACCAGAAAAGGCCACTATGTAAACAATATAAAAGAAACTTTAGTACTTGCTACAGACGATAGGATGATTGAGTCCAATAAGATAAAGTTTGCTGTGTTTAATGCTTATGAGTTGTCACGCCTTATAAATTAAATTTTGATTGGAAGTATAAGGTGGAAAATACATAGTACTGGTCGTGCTACTATATAATGTGATAAGCTCTTAGGATTTGTCATGATGCTCTTTATTTATGTTATTACACGTTTTAGTTGAAAGTATAAAGTGATAAATGCTTAGGAGTTACCTCGCTGCTACGTAATATGGATTATGTTATGTCCATTGTGTATAGTTTCCTATTCTGCGTAACCAGAGTCGCTGGGCTTCGACGGGCGCCATCTTGGTATCTGTATTATGGTCTGAGTATTGGAGTTGGTGTTGCTATGATCTTCCAGTATTAAACGATTAATTTTTTCAATGATCTCTGCAGTTGTGACTTCCACAGAGCGTCCAGAGCGAGGGTCATCACTGTTACTCGCACTGCAACCCACCTTTTAAACATTGTGTATGAAGGGACAGGGTCTTTCAATGCAATGTCCATTTCCTCCTTGAATTCTTTAGGCGATAAGCCTTTCAAATGGAAGTATTATGCCAAATAGTCTCCGAATTCTAATCTCTAAAGAGTAGTAAAATTCAAGTAAGTTCAATGCATCGATTTTATCCTTTAGTTTATTGAAACAAAAGCCGATATAACATCGATCGTGTTCTGTTTCATTCCTACGAGTTTTTACCCTAGATTTTTAAATGCGCAATATTTTATTCTGGCATTGCATGGCGGAGCTCTTTAACAACCCGATGAAAAAGGTTCATAAAGGTCTATTTCAATGCCATCTATGAATACGGCAAGGGCGAGGGAAAAAGTTGTGGTTTTCGCTCCAGTTGTTACCCTTCAAAGCAATTCTGAACTTGATCTGCGCGATATATGTCGATATTATATGCTTTGTTCATTTGTTTTTTACATATTAGAGCTTCAAATTTTCCATTCATTAAAACTATCTTGACGACGAGAATTGTGGCTCCCTTCCCAGTAATCACAAATTAAATAGAAAGAGGTTTACTGGAATTATTACTATTATTTTGCAACAGAAATATGACAGGCATATGTTAATTTCAAACACCAAAGATATCAAATTGAGTAGTTTCTTATTGCCGCCTCTGCAGTGTAGGGGTAGCGTATCTGCCTCACGTTCAGCAGTTCCCGGGGTCGAATATCGGTCAGGGTAAGTTAACTTATATAAAGATTTTTCCGGGGATTTTCCTTACCCTTAAAGATGAATGTCTGGTATATAACTCTAAGCTCTGCGTACCCTATACTCAGTTGAACATCATTTCACTCATCGTCCAACATGACTTAACGTTGCAGGGTTTCCCTTATCCTGAAAGATGAATGTCTGGTAACTCCAAGCTCTATGAACCCTGTACTCATTTGAACATCATTTCATTCATCGTCCGATAGGACTTAACGTTGGAGGTTCTCCCTTACCCTGAAAGATGAATGTCCGGTAAATCTAAGCTCTATGTACCCTGTACTCATTTGAATAAATTCATTCACGGTCCGATATGACTAAACGTTGGAGATTTTCTCTTATCCTGAAAGATGAATGTCTGGTAACTCTAAGATCTATGTACGCTGTACTCATTTGAACATCATTTCATTCATCGTTCGGTATGACTTATTGTTGGAGGTTTTCTCTTATCCTGAAAGATGAATGTGGAAACGTAGAGTCAGACTGAAAAATTCAATGCCATAGCCGGGATTTGAACCACGGATCTTCTGGTTTCCGTCCAGCCGCACTACCGTTGTGCTACTATGGCCAACGTGCCGATATGACATTAAATTCTCCAACTGACTCGTATTTTCCCGGTAAACCACTTAGGAGTTCTCATACACATATGAGACAACTACCTTAATGGCGACTTACATATTGTAAGTACTTTAAGGCCCGGGCTTCATATAGTAAACCACTATTAGGTTAATTAATGGAAATTAATTATTCTTTCACACTGGCCGTGTGTAGGCTAAATTGTGGAAACGTAAGATGAATGTCTAGTAACTCTAAGCTCTATGTACCCTGTACTCTTTTGAACATCATTTCATTCCTCGTCCGATATGACTTAACGTTGGAGGTTTTCTCTTATTATGAAAGATGAATTTCTGGTAACTCTAAGCTCTATGTACCCTGTACTCATTTGAAAATCATTTCATTCATCGTCCGATATGACTTAACATTTGGGGACATGCACAAAAATAAATAAGCAGATAAATAAATAATAATAGTGTTACTATGGCAACCAAGTTAACAACTATGTAACAGTATAAAGGTGGAACTGTCTCCATGGTAACCATCCTCCTTACTTTTGTACCAAGTGTAGAGGGTAGGTACACATGCCGAGGGTGCCGGCCGACCGGCAGCAATCTCTGTAATGCAGGCACCCTCACTATATGAGTGATTACTGATTAATTAACGACGGCAAGTGCTTCCAGTAATGAGCCTAACACACTCGGCGGTCGATATTTTGTTAATCTCCGCAGTGCACCCTTCCTGGGGCACGCGGGTTCGAGGGGTGAGGGGGCGTCAATCGTCATTTGGTCACCAACTCATGAAGCTGCCCTAAAGACACCAGGAATTAGAAAAACCTGTACAGCAGAACATTTAGTTTCATTCCTGTCTTACATCAACGTTAGAGTGCTTTAAACTTAGCTCTGATATCACTGGGCAACCATGAAAATGTCTCGGGCTTAAAGATAGTGAATTTACTTGTATTTCCATCTGCTGAATTCAAAACCTACCATAAAAATGATAGATTAGCTCCTGTTTTGAAGATAAAGTGACATTTCATTTTTTAGAGTTAAGAATTTAAAGTTGGGGGCATTTTTTGGGGAGCTGGCGCACCTGTCAAATAACAAAACACAGTCAGAGTGACATTTTGGAAATTAAGTGATGCAAAACTTAAACGAAGGAAATTTTTGTCGGACCACAAATAAGAGAACTTGTACAGGATCCTACATTTGACCAAATTTTGGAGGGGAAAGGAAAGGAAGCTTGGGAAGCCTTCAAGAGTGTTGTTCATGGACTTTTAGGCAACAAAAGAGATGACAACTACAAACATTTGGTGACAGTGCTCCTACAAAAATATCGTCACCTTGGATACAACATGTCCCTTAAGATCCACTTTCTCCACTCCCACCTAGACTTTTTCCCTCCTATTTCTGGAGCTGTTAGTGATGAACATGGGGAGAGATTCCATCAGGACATTTCTGTTATGGAACAAAGATATCAGGGCCGTTGGAATGAAGTAATGCTTGCGGATTACTGTTGGTCTTTGTATAGGGATTCTGCGGAACTCCATCACAAGAGGCAAGCTAAAAGACGACGAAGTCAATAGGCCACCACATGATTCTCTTCAGACACGACAATCTGCGAAGTATTTTTTCAGCAATTTAGAACTCTAAGCATGTAATTACCAGTTAAAAAGTCAAATGCACTCTCATTGTTGTTAGCAGGTATGTAATTAAAATGTATCCTTTTCTCTCAATCCGTTAATATGTAATACTTCCATCTTGTGTATATCATAGAAACTAGAGCTAACAAATATTTTTTCATTGTCATATTTGGTTTTCGCAACCTAAAATTAGTAGCAATTGCCTCATGAAGAGCTCGAAACATACAACAATTATTTTCTTCTGTTGCCCAGTGTATCTCTTAATAAATTTTAAACAATAATTTTATTACTGTATGTAAACAAAAGTTTACTGTGACTTTGTGGGTTCGTGAAATGAAAAGTCCAGTTTCACCACTCAAAAATGTTCTTTATTTCCACCGACTTACAGTTGAACACTTGCCAATTACACAAAATTGCGTGCTGCAAACAATTACAATTCACCAGTTCGTCCGTTACAATTTCACTTGTACTCGCGACTACGTAAACTCTGATACACATACACAGTTCGTACAGTCTTCCGTTGCACAATCTTTTCGTTCATTAACACGTCACTGACTAACCCTTACACCAAGAGCTGCGACTGTCTCCTCACTCACACTCACTAACCAACTAACTGACTGACTGACTAACTCCGTCTGTCTGCAACCCCCCTTTATATAGGAATATCGCCGTCTTCCAGTGTCCACAGGAATGTTCCAGTAAAAGAAAGATCGAGAACCAGGTGTAAGAGAAACAGACGGCACAATCATGTTTTTCTCCCGACCACCGCCTGTCACCACTATAAGACAGACGAGGGGGAGGTGTGGCTAACACGGACCTCCCCTGTCTTCCGCTCCCAGCTGCTTCCACAGGGTGTTCCAGCGCTCGCGTGACAATACTCTATGCCAGTTACCTGAATATAACGAACATATTTCACAATTTTATTTTGCTACCTATAGGTCAAAAGAAAGCAATTTTTAATTTCTTTCTAGTCGATCTTTAAATGATTTGTACAACCTTTAAAGTCTGCTTAGTTAACGCATGTGCAATTCGGCCACCTCTGTTGATGAACACTTATAATCGTTCTATAACACCGGCCCTCCTTCTCCCAGTCCTATCGCCAAGCTACAAGTCTACTGGATTCCATAATAACCCTTATCTTATTCAAAGTGCGGTATTTGAAACCCAGCTCCTTTAGGAGACCGCGCAAAGTGCAGTGCCCATAAGGAAAATCACAAATTTCTTGCAAATATGCAACCAATTGATCTAAGGTGGGCGCTCTCTCTTTGCATAGAATCTATAAATTTCTCGGCGAATTAAATCGCATGTGAAATTATCAAAACATTAGAGAAACGTTTCCTTTTGTTTTCACACTTGATCGGCGTCTTTGGTATTCCTTTCGTCACGATTTATCTTACTGTATTTCTGTGAATACCCAGAATTTACAGGTTCATTACATGACCCCTTACCAAGATTAATTTTATATGCGTTCAAAACAAGCGCTTGAGTTTGCTTAGAAAGGGTTCACATTATAACCTTGTTTTTTGAGGCTTCGCCAGTAACATAAGAGGGCTGTTCAATAAAGAATAATCACAATTTTTTTTTCACAACGTACCTTTACTCATCCTCACAATTTTGATGGTACTTCTCAAAATAGTCTCCCCTGAATGCGATGCACTTGTCCCAGCATTTCTGCCAGTCTTCAAAGACATGCTGGAAACCATTTTTTGAGAGATCCTTCAAATTCGCCTTCGCAGCCTTCACCACTGCTTCTGATGATGGATAATGCCTCCCACAAAGGCGTTTCCTGAAGTTAGGGAATAGAAAAATGTAACATTGGGCTAAATCCGGACTATAGGGAGTGTGAGGGATGCACTTCACGTTAATTTTTGCAAGATATTCAGGAACCACTCCATGAATATCAAAGAATGAGATGATCATAACTTTCCCAGCAGAAGCAACCACCTTTGCTTTTTTGAGGGTTGTTGATGAAGCAGATTTCCACACTGAGCTTTGCTGTTTGCTCTCAGGATCAAAATGATGTAGCCAAGTTTCATCAGCAGTGATTACGTTTGAAAGAAACTCCGGATCTTCCTCTAACATCAACTTTAACTGCATGCAGACCTGCATGCGAATGTCCTTTTGTTCGGGAATCAACAGTCTTGGAACCCATCGCGCTCAGCCACGTCTCATGTGTAATGTTTCTGTCACCAACGTGTGGGTGGCACCCAATGAAATGTTCAGTATTTCAGAAAGCGATCTTAAGGTAATTCGTCGATCCTCTCTCACAATGGCAGCAGCAGTGTTGATGTTTACTTCCCTAAGAGCAGTAACTAGAGCACAAGGTCCAACTTCCTTTGAAATTGATTGTCTCCCCTCTTTAAACATTTTCAACTAACTTCTAGCTGTGCTGTAGGGAAGAACAGACTCTCCATGAGCCTCCTGTAACACTGTATAGGCCTCAACTGAAGATTTGTTGAGACGAAAGCAGAATTTCAAACCGCATATTGTTCCTCGCGTGTTACCTCCATTGCAGCGGTAGGCGATACTGAACATGTCTGAACTTGCCTGGTTTTGACAGACGAAATGAGGAGTCCCAACAATGACATGTTTGTTTCACATTAAGCTAACAGAATATAATAAGATTGCATTTTAGTGCGGAAAATTGTGACCGTAAAAATTATGATCATTCTTTATTGAGCAGCCCTCATGCCTGATGTGTTTCGTATTTTGTTCTTAGAAGGTTTTGAATTTAAAAGGTATTTACCGATTTCTTCTTTTCGCAGCCATTCTCTCTGTCACACACATATTGGGTGGATACATAATTAACTAGTAATAACACTTATAAAAAAGTATTAAAATTTTGCTGTAGGTAAAGTTGGACACACGTTGTACACCCTTAACCATAACACAGATAAGGTCAGTCAAATGACGCAGGCATACTCTTTTGATGGCTGCCTTTTATGGACCTCTCCTACATTCGTTTCTTTTTATGGCAAAGCAGTAATTGAATATTAAACCCGTCTGCGTGAGCTAACACGCTTGTTACCGGAGAGAAGTGTATCGGACACAAAAACGCTCTTCCCTGTCTGTTTAGCTAACACTACAGTGTTTTAACAACGCAAATAATTTCAAATTTGCCGATTATAGTCGACTTCTTTCAGCCGGTACAACAAAATAGCATCACTCTTCATTTTGTTGCCATGGAAACAATTAATGGAAAGTCAGGATTCTCAATTGAAGAAGCGTATGAATTTCCATGAGTTCTTGATTCACTAATACCATACAATGTTTCAACCAACACTCGCCCTAATTATTATAAAGGCTTGTTGCTTTTCAAATAAACTATAATTGAAAAGGAAAATTAATTATAATTTTTTTCATCGAGCAAGGCCGTGTCACAAACATCATTGGCTAATAACCAATACGAGAGAATCGATGCTAGTAGCGACGAGTTCTAATTTCCAAAGCGACGAAACCTCCGAATAATAATTTTCATTAAAATAAGAGAGAATGACTCAAAGAACTAAAGGTACTCTTTAGCACTCTTTCTGTTGTACAGTCACACGTAGGTCCAGTAGCAAGTTGTGACTTTCAAAGCGACGGAAGCTCAAAATAATAATTTTCATTAAAATAAGAGAATAATGACTCAAATAACTAAGGCTACTCTATAGTACTCTTACTATAGTACAGTCACACATAGGTCCAGTAGCGAGGCCTGACTTTCAAAGCCACGGAAGCACCAAATATTAATTTTCATTAAAATAAGGCAGAGTAATGACTCAAAGAACTAAGGCTACTCTTTAGTACTCTTTCTATTGTATAATCACACGTAGGTCCAGTAGCGAGGTGTGACTTTCAAAGTGAGGGAAGCTCCAAATAATAATTTTCATTAAAATAAGAGAGAATAATGAATCAAAGAACTAAGGGTACTCTTTAGTACTCTTTCTGTTGTACAGTCACACGTAGGTCCAGTAGCGAGGTGTGACTTTCAAAGCGAGGGAAGCTCCAAATAATAATGTTTATTAAAATAAAAGACAATAATGAGTCAAAGAACTAAGGCTACTCTTTAGTACCCTTTCTGTTGTACAGTCACACGTAGGTCCATTGTCAAGGCATGACTTTCAAAGCGAGGGAAGCTCCAAAAATAATTTTCAGTAAAATAAGAGAGAATAATGACTCAAAGAAGGAAGGCTACTGTTTAGTACTCTTTCTATTGTACAGTCACAGGGAGACCCTCAAATTCATCAACAATCACAGTTTTTATTTATTTTTATTTTTTTTTATTTTAACTCCAATAGTCATATTGGCGGTTCTCCTATGGAACATATCGAAGGTGTTAACTCGTATTCGTTGGAGTTTAATCATTAGATCACGCACATATTGACAGTGTCATTCATACTTCCAGACTCTGGGGAAGATGAGGAATTATGCTGATCCGAAACAAAAATCCACCCTCACCGCTGAGAATCGAATGCGGGACCCCTAGCACGGCAGGCAGGTGCTGTACCGACTGACCTACGGGACCAGCCAATCAGAGGTTTACTATTGCATTTTTTGAGTGTGTTTATATTTGCTATTTTTATTGTCTGCCCCACGTACAAAATGTCCTGAGTTCGCATCTACGTCAGGTTGAGATATCTGGAAACTGTTTTTTTTTCTCAGTATTTTCCCTCATCCTGAAAGATGAATGTCTGGTAACTCTAAGTTCTGTGCACCCTGTACTCATTTGAACATCATTTCATTCATCGTCCGATATGACTTAACGTTGGATGTCTTCCCTTATCTTGAAGGATGAATGTCTGGTAACTGTAAACTGTATGTACCCTGTACTCATTTGAACATCATGTCATTCATCGTCCGATATGACTTAACGTTGGAGAACGTAAATTGTAAAAACAAAACACAAACTGGCAAATTGCATGTTTTAACTATATTTTTTTATATTCTTTTGGTTTAAAACTTACGCAGGAATTAAGAGGACCCCTGAAGTCATTACTGGAAAATTTAGGTTATAATTGATTTTCATTTTATGAAAATTTCTTTAAAGATATATTTTAAATATATTAGAAATATGTTTAAATATATTCTATGTATATAATATTGGACATATTTTCTTACACATTATCTTAGTGCATCATTAGAACATAACTTACCGTGTTACACCTATTTTTCAGAGGCAGGTACGTGCAAAATCTTTTTTGCTATTTTTGTTTCACGGCGTCGCAAATTTAGACCTTCGGTGGAACCCTTATTTCGAGGATTTGTGTGGAACATTTATATTTTTATTCTATTGAACGTACTTATGTACAGTAGGTATAGTGTCATTTGTTTTGGTACACAAAACAAATGAAAGTGTGCGAAGAGGTTTCATCGGTACTGCAGTCCAATGTTAATTTTAAAACGGTGCTATAAAAATATTGCATACGTGATTGCGCAAGTTAAATGCGTTTTTTATGGGCTCATGATTGTGGAATATTCCGCGCTGGAGTGCTAAGTCACGTTCTAGGCAGATACTAACAAAGTTTCGAAGTCATTTACACCAGTAATAAACTTCGTTAGCACAAAGCGAAGTAACAGGAGGACGGCAGTTAAACGAGTTACGGGAAAGAGGGATCAACAGAAGGCGGTGGGAGAATGAAATTATTAAAATCATTCACTCTGTTTCCAGGCTTCGACTCTCTTATAGGGGAAAAAACCGAAAACTCCTACTTCCACCAACGTTAAGACATATCGGATGATGAATGAAATGATGTTCAAATAAGTACAGGGTACATAGAGCTTGGAGTTACCAGACATTTGTCTTTCAGGATAAGGGAAAACCTCCAAGCTTAAGTCAGATCGGACGACAAATGAAATGATGTTCAAATGAGTACAGGGTACATAGTGCTTAGAGTTACCAGACAGCTATCTTTTAGGATAAGAGAAAACGTCAACGTTAAGTCATATCGGACGATAAACGAATTATATTCACATGAGTACAGGGTACATAGAGCTTAGAGTTACCAGATATTCGTCTTTCAGAATAAGGGAAAACCTCCAATGTTAAGTTACATCGGACGAAGAATGAAATGATGTACAAATGAGTACAGGTTACACAGAGCTTAGAGTTACCTAACATTCATCTTTCAGGACAAGGTAAAACCTCCAAAGTTAAGGCATATCGGACGATAAATGTAATGATGTTGAAATGAGTACAGGGTACATAGAGCTTAGAGTTACCAGACATTCATCTTTCAGGATAAGGGAAAACCTCCAAAGTTAAGTCATATCGGACAATGAATGAAATTATCTTCAAATGAGTACAGGCTACATAGAGCTTAGAGTTACCAGACATTCATCTTTCAGGATAAAGGAAACCTCCAACGTTAAGTCATATCGGACAATGAATGAAATTATCTTCAAATGAGTACAGGGTACATAGAGCTTAGAGTTACCAGACATTCATCTTTCAGGATAAGGGAAACCTCGAACGTTAAGTCATATCGGACAATGAATGAAATGATGTTCAAATGAGTACAGGGTACATAGAGCTTAGAGTTACCAGACATTCATCTTTCAGGATAAGGGAAACCTCGAACGTTAAGTCATATCGGACGATGAATGAAATGATGTTCAAATGAATACAGGGTACATAGAGCAGTTACCAGACATTCATATTTCAGGATATGAGTAAACATCCAACATTAAGTCATATCGGACGATGAATGAAATGATGTTCAAATGAGTACGGGATACATGGAGCTTAGAGTTACCAGATATTTATCTGTCAGGGTAAGGAAAACTTCCGGGAAAAAACCCTTATCCGGACCTTCTCACCTTGACCGACAACTTTGATTTCATTAGCACGAGACCAGCAAATACTGACAAAATGACGCATTAAAATTTTAATTTTAACGTTGATAATTGACTGGTTCTCTTAAATAAGGTAGAGGTAAAACTGAATATGTTTAGCATTAATAACACTAAAATCTATATTTATAAAATTTGGTAGTTTTTGCATTTACTATACCACGACAAACTACTTGCATGCGAGTACATTAACACACTTTAGCTATTCAATGCCTTGCTACAGTACAGGAAATTGCTACGAAGCAAAGCAATCCTTACCTGTGAGTAAAACAGATGAATCATTCCTCAGGCTGTCACTTTATCACTTGTGTATCTTCTTTTAGTGTATGTATTTTAGTTTTAGTTTCGTTTCTGTATTTGGGCTTAGGACACTTTTCGATTACACCGATTTAAAACAATTCATTAGCTCAGCACGCGGTCGGTTTAACACCACTCACGCAGGTGGCCGGAAATGACGTAAGCAGTTCTCAACCGGGTGTTATAATATGTATTTTATAAGTATTTTAATGTCACACAAAGATATTGAATTAGTACTAATGTAATATTAGAACAGGCTCTACAGAAACAATTTCTGGTTGAATTTCTTCGTTTCGAAACAAAAGCACGTCCATATTTGTAACCCTAGTTGCAGAGCGGTTCACAGAATACTCAAGTCGAAAAACTAACACGTATAAATCACACGCAGTTTTCTCTGCCGTTTCAATTTCATAGTAATTCCGTAGTCACCTGATATCAAGGTTTACTTTCATATTCGTACAACGATAATTACAACAAATATCTGCAAAAGAAACTGTTAAAATCTGCAGTAAACTCTTTTATAGATGCCGGAAAGGTGATACGATCGGCAACTGTTTAACCAAGCTTTGGACAGCAGGACAGAGAACAAACGACAAGCGAAAAATCTGAAGCTCGCACACCTTGCCCAGCACCTCAATTGTTTCTTTACACCGAGTCTCTGTGAGCCTGTATTCTGTGCTTCTAGCACATAGAATCCAAAGAAAAATTCAATGGCAAATAAATGGAAAATGCTACATTCCACCCAAAACTTTGATGGGCGCGATTACATCACAAATAGGGTTTGCGGAATTTCTTAATAAAAATTAATAAACAAAAACAGAAAAGCATATTATTTGAAAAAATGCTATAAAGCATAACTGATAAGTCATAACTAAAGCTCGGATTTCTATGCACCATAAAGTATGAATGTATGCATGCATCCATGCACTAAAAATCTGCTAAATATGCTCTAAAAATGTAATAATATGCATTTAAAATGTGTATGTATACCAACTCTGTCCATATTGCAACTATGGCCTTCAGGGTAACCTCGTCCCATCACGGACCCATTTCTCAGGTGGAGGCACCCAAAGGGCGGTGTTCATTACCTCCAATGATAGAGTGACAGCGAAGATGACGGACCTTCAATTTATACCGTGGACTCCAAACCACTTCACATATGCTGGACAGAGGTGAAGGCGCGGATAGGGCCGACTTAAAATCGACACCCCTGAGCCGGGAATATAACTCGGCCCCTCAGCACGAGAGTCGCGAACGAAACCACTGCGCTAACCCGGCGCCCACAATGGTATAAAAGTAATGTGTTTATTTTAGTTAAATAAAACCAAAAATTACTACCTTGAAAATTGCATTGATTTTTAAAAGTATTTTGAAAATACAATCAAAAATATTTACAAATTACTGACATGCATATGTTCAACTATCAAGCAATAGAACATGTAAATATGCAAAAATCCGAACTCTAATCGTAGCAGAACGGAATTTCTAAGCCGTCGCATAGCAAAGTCTTTAAAAATCTGACAATCGCATAAGTCTACTGTACTCTCATTTTACGAGGGGTGTTCAAATGAAAAGTTACGAAACGCCTTATCCAAACCAGTTGAAATTTGGATATGCTGCTTTGGGATAATGAGACTTCTAATGACGCGAATACTGTCCGGCGTAGTTGTCCGCATGCGCGGGCGCCCGACCCGGGCCTCCTTCGACCAGGGAGTCACCGAGCTGTCCCAAAAAGGCCGCCCGGCTCCTGCATGGGGCTTTCCGTAGGGCAAGACCTAAAGACTAACAAGCCCCCCCCCCCCCGCATCTGGTCCTGTGGACTCAAGACGGGATGGAAATGGATACGCCACTTACGCGCGCCAACTCCAAAATGGGAAGCCTACCGACATGACCTCGGTAGGGCCGCCTGGTGATCTAGCACACCTTCTACTAGCTATGCTGGCTAGTACGCGGTAATATTAATGGCTTCCCTCAACCCCATCCGGAGACGTACCCGATCTCCCACGGTTATCGGAAACCCCTGCCCCCGAGTCCAACCCAATCCGAACAAATCACTATCAGGGAGGGGCTCGAATGTTCGCCCCGAGGTTCCTTTAGTAACGTCAGAGGTAGCACGAGTGCTAGGGGTCTGCAGCGCCCGCATCACGTTAGCTGAAGGGGACGGATCCCCTCCCCTACGGGCAAGCCTCGGTAGCGTGGTGGTGCATGTCTGCCTCACGTTCAAGAGGTCCCGAGTTCGAATCTCGCTCAAGGGAGTTACCTGGATAAGGTTTTCCCGGGGTTTTCCCTTATCCTGAAAGACGAATGTCGGGTAACTCTAACTCCATGGGCCCCGGACTCATTTGAGCATAATTTCACCCATTCCATTATTCGTCCGAATGACTTAACGTTGGAGGACTTAAATTAAAAAAAAAAATCCCCTCCCCTACCGAAGATGGAGGCAACATGAAAAATTCAATGCCACGGCCGGGATTTGAACCACGGATCTCCTGGTTTCCGTCCAGTCGCTCTAACCAATTGAGCTACCATGGCCAACGTGCCGTCATGACATTAAATTCTCCATTTGAGTGATATATTTCCCCGGTAGACCACTAGAGGATCTCGCATAAACAAAAAGTGTATTCCCTAGTGGTCTACCGGGGAAATATATGAGTCAAATGGAGAATTTAATGTCATGAAGGCAAATTGGCTATGGTAGCTCAATGGGTTAGAGCGACTGGACGGAAACCAGGAGATCCGTGGTTCAAATCCCGGCCGTGGCATTGAACTTTTCATGTTGACTCCATGAGCGAGAACAAGTCGTCCGGGTGCTCCCGGACGGTGGACAGAGCGCCACGGTACCTATCCGCCGAGCGGATTTACCCGTGCGGTCTTATAGATTTTGTATTTTCTCAAAGCTTTTTTGTCTTTTGTAAGATGATGGACCTGATTCGACCTCTGCTAGTGCTCCTGGCGGCGGGATAAGCGTCCAGGAAGGAAGCCAGTGCCCGATGCTGCCACGTCAGGAACGGCCTGCTAGCAGGGTCCGTCCAGTGTGGCGGGGCCAGGAATGAGAGGTCGGGTGGCTGGGGAACATTTAGGTTCAGGTTGTGTTCTGGTCACACGGGGGGGCCTAGATTGGCGGGGGGTCAACCGACAAGTCAAATCCAGCCCCAGTATGGCCGGGACAGACGGAGTTTGGCAGTGAAGGGACGAGAGCCTGAACTCACCACCCAAGGGCGTCCTTGGGGAGGCGGTAGCTCTTTCTCCTTCTAGGTGCACGGTGGTCATATTGACCTAGTGTATTAATTAGTTGGTTGGGATGAGGTGTGATCCTGGCATACAATGTGCGCGAACGTTCACGCACAACGTCCT
The DNA here is from genome assembly GCA_030765055.1 of Mantis religiosa. Lineage (NCBI taxonomy): Eukaryota > Metazoa > Arthropoda > Insecta > Mantodea > Mantidae > Mantis > Mantis religiosa. Next base: position 19,207,696 of record CM060960.1, on the reverse strand, counting down.
CAACGTAAGGTATGCCAGAATGGGGGTGTAGGATGTGTGATGGAAACGTACTTTCGGTATCGTAGATCATCCTGAGTACCCTGTTCTGCACGGCTTGCTGCCTGCGGATGTTGGTACGAGCCACCGAGCCCCAGAACTCGCATCCATACAGGATCAGTGACGGTGGTGAGCCCATTAGTTTTGAACCCGTAGGAGCAAGACCTGGGACTCTTTCAACCAGGGAGTTATCCGAGCTGTCCCAAAGGGCGCTCGGCGTCCTTCGTGGGGCTTTCCATAGGACAAGACCTGGGTTACTAACACGCCCCCCCCCCCCCATCTGGTCCTAGGACACAAGACGGGATGGAAGTGGATACGCCACTTACGCGCGTCAACACTCAAGGTGAATACTACCGAAAAACCTCGGTGGGGTCGCCTGGCGATCTAGCACACCTTCTACTAGCTCTGCAGGCTAGTACCCGGGAGAATTAATGGCTTCCCTCAACCCCGTCCGTAGACGTACCCGATTCCCACAGGTATCGGGAACCACTGCCCCTTCGAGGCCATCCCAATCCGAACAACTCCCGAAGGAGGGACTCGGCTGTTCGGCCCGAGGTTCCTCTAGTAACGTCAGAGGTACCACGAGTGCTAGGGGTCCGCAGCGCCCGCACTTTGGCAGCTGAAAGGGACGGATCCCTTCCCCTACGGGGAGTGTAGGATGTGTGATGGAAACGTACGTTCGGTATCGTAGATCATCCTGACTGCCCTGTTCTGCACGGCTTGCTGTCTGCGGAAGGTGGTACGAGCCACCGAGCCCCAGACCTCGCATCCATACAGGATCAGTGGCAGAATGATCGTAGTTTGAGGCGAGTGGGCTTGGTTGACCGGAATATGGGGTACAACTGCCTGAGCGCAGCATGGCCGTGGCTGATGTTTTCACGGACATGTGGGGTGAAGGTGAAGCCGCGGTCCAGTCGGACACCCAGGGTTTTGGTGGATCGAACCCAAGGGACCCTTCTCAGACTCAACCGCAGGTCTCCTTCCGGGCGCCAACGGAGGACCTTCCCCCAGCAGATGGTCAGAGCTCTTCTGTGGGCTAATGGCCAACCTCCACTTTTCACTCCACGTGGCGATGACACGAAGTGATCGCTGCAGCGGAGGGAGGCATTAACGGACGTTTTAGTTCTGTGCCAAGATGAGGATCATGTTGACTCTATCATAAACCTTAGCCTATATACGGCTAGTGTGAAGAAATGATTAATTTCCATCAATTGTCGAACTATTGTTTACATTCCTGACCTTCTGTTCTACACACACGCCAATGTTGCAGGATTACCAACCGCGAATTTATTCCAATAGACACGCAGGAATCCAGTCCTTTCATTTTATTTTTGTCCAAACGAATCTGTTTAGCATCCCAAGCTAAAGACACAATTAACTCATCTTTGGTAGCTCTACCTCGCCACTCTAATTATAAAAGTAAATGATAAAGGTATGGCGACATATCTGTAATCAAAATTTTGATCAATTTTATGTTTTACTTATGCAACCATGCACTTTAAAAAAACAATGCTACAGGAACTTATGTTTCAGCTTTAACGTCAGGAAGTTGCCGTTGAAGTCCGCGCACTCTTTACCCTAAGCTAGTGTTGTATAAACCTTCAGGATGCGCCATCACATAGACAATTGAACTCCCTGTATATAGCATGGATTATAATGGGATACTGTATCGCAGCACGTTTCCACTTGATGTCTCCATGTAGGGAAGGTAAGAGGGGATTAAAATAACCTCCGCCCCTACACAGTTTCCATTCTGTTGCGCTCTCTCTCTCGGGTGGAGTCAGAAGGGGTGCGGGGAGAATTTTCATATTTAATGAAAAAATATAGTATTTACGTTTCGTTAGGGAGTTTTTCTTCTGTTTGGCGTGCTTGACAAAAGAATTCCTCCTTCCTTAGGGATAATTATGTTAAAGGAAATGATGCCAGCTCCTTTGGGGGAGGTTAGAGGTTTGTTTTGGTGTCTTCAGGGCTGAACAAAGTACAAGACCGCAAGTTAATTACCATTTATAATGTTAAAACACCTTGAAGTATGGTAAATAAGTGATACTTATGTTTGGAAGGTTCCGATCACCACTTTCTGACTTTGTTTTCCTGTTTTCTAGTGTGAACGGTTCCAAGTTTTTAATTATTTTCTGAAATATCCATGTCTATGACAAGGATAGTACGGGTACCTACGTATAAAATATATTTTATGGTTATGCTCCTGAAGGGGCGGGAGGGAGGGCAGAGGTGAGAGAAGACTAAGGGTAGTCGAGGAGAGATATAGCAGAGGACAGGGTACCTAAATCACTGAAAGTTGTTACATTCTGCTTTACTAATTAACATATAGTAAATATGACTGTAATTGTTATATCACACAAAAATTGAACGGGCAAAAATTACCTAGCTGTCGACAGGGCCTTAAAACCCAAATACTTATTCAAAACATGATACCGACATTTCAATGGAATACTATTTTGATATTCTAAAACGAAAGAAATTAAATATATGTAAAGGTTTAAAGAAAAATAAAAGAAAGGAGGAAAGAACGAATGAAAGAAAAGATAGTAAGAAAGGAAGAATGGACGAAAGAATGAAAAGGAAAGAAAGAAGAAATAAAGAAAAGTAAGGGGGAATGAACGAAAGGATGGGAGAGAAAAGGAAAGAGAGAAAAAAGAAGGAAAGAAAGGAAAAAAGAAAGAAAGGGAAGGAAGAAGAAACTAAAGAAATGGAGAGAAAGGAAGAAAAGGGAGAGAAAGAAAGGAAGTAAAAAATAGAAAGAAGAAAGGAACGTAAGAAAGGGAAAGAAAAAGAAAAAAGAGATAAAACCTAGTAAGAATGCAAAAAAAAAAAAAATTAAAAATAAAGAAGGAAAGAAATAAATAAAGAAAGAATGAATGAATGAATGAATGAATGAATGAATGAATGAATGAAAGGGAAAGGAGGAAGGAACGAAAGAAAGGGAGAGAGAAAAAAGGAAAATTTACGAAAAGAGAAAATGATGTGGAAGAAAGAAAGAAAGAAAGAAAGAAAGGGAGAAAGAAGAGAAAAGGAAAAAGAGTAAGAAAGAGAGAAGGAAAGAAAGAAAAAGAAAGAAAGAAGGAACGAATGACTGAAAGAAAGATAACAAAGGAAGGAAGAACGAAAATAAAACGAAAGGAAAGAGAGAGAAACAACGAAAAAAGGAAAGAAAGAAGGAGAAAGAAGTAAAGAAAGAGAGAAAAGAAGAATGAATGAATAAATGAATGAATGAAACAATGAATGAATGAAGTACAAAATGAATCGTTTAAACAAAGAATGAATAAGTGAATGAAGGAAGTAAAGAAAGAGAGAAGAAAGAATTAAGGAAGGAAGTAAAGAAAGAAAGAAACAATGAATGAAACAAGTAAAGAAAGAAACAAACAAACAATGAATGAAAGAAGTAAAGAGGAAAAGAAAGAACGAAAGAAGGAAGGAAAGAAGGAGGGAAAGAAGGAAGGAAAGAAAGAACGAACGAATGAATGAAGTAAAGAAAGAAACAAACAAACAAGGAATGAGTGAAAGAAATAAAGAGGGAAAGAAAGACAGAAAGAAAGAAAGAAAGAAAGAAAGCAAGAAGGACTGAAAGAAAGAAAGAAAGAAAGAAAGAAAGAAAGAAAGAAAGAAGAAAGAAAGAAGGAAAGAAAGAAAGAAAGAAAGAAAGAAGGAAGGAAGGAAGGAAGGAAAGAAAGAAAGAAGGAAAGAAAGAAAGAAAGAAAGAAAGAAGGAAGGAAAGAAAGAAGGAAGGAAGGAAGGAAGGAATGAAAGAAAGAAAGAAAGAAAGAAAGAAAGAAAGAAAGAAAGAAAGAAAGAAAGAAAGAAAGAAAGAAAGAAAGAAAGAAAGAAAGAAAGAAAGAAAGAAAGAAAGAAAGAAAGAAAGAAAGAAAGAAAGAAAGAAAGAAAGAAAGAAAGAAAGAAAGAAAGAAAGAAAGAAAGAAAGAAAGAAAGAAAGAAAGAAAGAAAGAAAGAAAGAAAGAAAGAAAGAAAGAAAGAAAGAAAGAAAGAAAGAAAGAAAGAAAGAAAGAAAGAAAGAAAGAAAGAAAGAAAGAAAGAAAGAAAGAAAGAAAGAAAGAAGAAAGAAAGAAAGAAAGAAAGAAAGAAAGAAAGAAAGAAAGAAAGAAAGAAAGAAAGAAAGAAAGAAAGAAAGAAAGAAAGAAAGAAAGAAAGAAAGAAAGGAAGGAAGGAAGGAAGGAAGGAAGGAAGGAGGGGAAGGAAGGTAGGAAGGAAGGAGGGAAGGAAGGAAGGAAGGAAGGAAGGAAGGAAGGAAGAAAGAAATAGAAGTAGGTGTTCCTTTTTAATAATAATCATCTGAAAATTGACAGCAATAATAAGGAATATCTCGAAACAGTCTAACAACTAGATCTATTTCACATAAATTATATGCTTTAACTACCTATAGACACATTATTTTTTATTTTTCAACATGTTGTCTATCTGTAATGCAGTACCAATTGCGTAAAAGCTTTAGTTCATTCTTTAACTTCGATTACTGTAGGGGGCTTACTTATTAACTCCATTTAGGCAACCTAAACTCAATCAGAATGACGAGAACGTCAGAGGACATTTACAGAAAATTACAAGATACGAATTTCATTTGTTATGAAAGTATATTGAACTTATGGTGATTTGGGGGGAGTATCTTATGGAATGTTCCCCTGTCGCGTCCTTGCAAATTGTAAAGCTATACAGCAATACTTTTTTTTTTTACTTCGAAACATCGCTTTCAAATGAAATCTCGATAATAAATGCTTGGGTCGAATATATTTCCTGTCCTTAATGTAAGTAGATAGTGATACAGAAGTAGTAATACACATTTGATACTAAACATGCATAAAAGTTGAAACAAGCTAAACAATTCAGAAAGCAAAGGGAGAACTGCAACATTTTGAACAAAATCTTTTCATATCCGTCAGCAGAAGGGAAGCCGTCACGTCGTGCAAGTTCTAAACTTAGCTATTTGCAAAAGCGAGCCCTGCTGCAGGAGTCGACCGTAATCTGTATTCAATATGCATAAGCTTGCAAAGCATAAAACCCCGATTTAGATCTGTCTCTCGGTTGCTTGGCAACGGTGCAGAAAAAAAAAGTGACAGCACAACTTCCGAAACACTGTGGCGCTTCAGAACGCTGATTACAATTAACTGGGACAGTTTTTCCTAGGGCGAATTAGGCAATGTACCCCTCACTCTTAAAGCGCTGCATTTAGCTTCTTCTTGTGTTAGAGACTGTCCGTTTTTTTATTCACAGGGGTGGATAAAACTCTTAAAGCACTTCGCAAGATAGATGTACATACAAGAAAATCCACTTTACCTTGCCTTGTTGGGTCAAATGGCCAGGTATTTTTCCTCTCTTTGTTTCTCAATTGTTTCCAATTTAGATAGGATCAGAAACTAGGTACATAAATACTAGAACTGTATTCGCTTAATACATCGTTAGTTTCATCCACTATTACAGTAAATATTTTGCAGCTTTAATATTGATCTAGAAAAGGCATTTGATTCTATCAATAGAGAGGCATTGTGGATAAAATTAAGCAGTAAGGCATTTATAGAAGTAATTAAAATGATATACCAAGAGAATGAGATGTGTATAAAACTACCAGGCAACAAAGTAACTAAATCTATATCGAGTAAGGCAGGAGTACGGCAGGGATGTAAACTTAGTTCAGTATTAATCTTTATATGGATGGAATTTTAGAGGAGATATCAAGTTGTAGGGTACATTCATCAGTTATTAATAATAAAGAAATACCGGGGCTACTGTTTGCAGATGACCTAGTAGTTGGGTCCATATCAAGTGGAGGGCTGAGAAGAGCAATCGAGGCAGCCAATTCTTATTGCAATAAATGGGGTTTGAAAGTGAATGAAAACAACACAAAGATTATGGTCTTCAAAAAAGGATACAGGTTGCGTAAGGATGAGAAATGGGAGGTTAATAGAAGAGAAATAGAGGTAGTACGGAGATTTGATTATTTGGGTACAAGGTTGAGTTCAGATGGCAGCTGGAAGGAACAACAAAAGATGTCTGTGGCAAAAGGTAAAATGGCCATGAGAGTGATAAGATCATGCTACAGTAAACTGCCAGATATAAACGTCAAATGGTTGGAGAGGATTTATACGGCAGTAGTAGAAAATAGAATGTTACATGGATCAGAGGTTTGGGGAATAGATGAGGCTTGGAGAGAGACTGATAGAGTGCATAGACCCTTTTGTAAATACATATTGGGATTACCAATAGCATCACCTAATGGGGCAGCACAATTAGAACTAGGCAGGCATTCTACTAAAATTAAAATCTTGTCAAGGGCAATGAAATATTTATATAGAATCACTAACTTGGAAGACGGCAATATAATTAAAGAATGTTTTCATATTCAAAAGAGAAGTAACTGGGGTGGGTCTTGGGCACATAAAATGTATGACGTGTTGAAGCAGATAGGTATGGGCCATTCTTGGATAAATGCAGAGTATGGGTATAGAGGCTTCTGGAAAGAGGTTAAGCTAAGATTAGAAGATATTGACAGACAAGACATTTTCGCCAATACAAGTGACAAAAGCTCACTGAGAGTATATAGAGAAATAAAAACAACCTGGGGGAGGGAAGGATATATAGATATATGTAGTAAGTTAGGACAAGAAGGTTTTGCTTGGGCGAGAACAGGAGTGAGAAACTTGAAAGGTATAAGTCAAGAGAGGGAGCTAGATAAATGCCCATTCTGTGGAGAAGAGAATGCAGATTTCCATTGTATATTATATTGTTGTGAAACAAAGATATGGAGAAAGCAGGCTTGGCTACGTAAATGGGACAATTTGGGGGGTGAAGTAGTAATTAGAAATATTTAGTCAGTAAAAGGGGAAAATAACAGGAGAAATATAGGGAATTATTTAGGGAAAGTTAAAGAGAGATGGCTAAGAACAATTAAGAGAAAAGTGTAGAGTGGGATAGCTTAAATGGCAAAAAGTGTAAAAAGGAGCAGAGGGCATCCAATACACAAAAACCTAGGGTTAGGTGTATGGGGACTGAATTACTATTCAATGGTGGGCAACATGATAGGAATTCCAGGATTTAAGAATATATGGCATTTTTCAGTATGGATTTTATAATTTTAATCTTGATTTTGTATTTCCATTTGTTGATGTAAAAGGAAATAAATTACTAAAAAAATTACTAAAATATTCGTGATTAATTTTCGAGGTAAGGTGTGTTGTAGGAATGGGTCGATAGCAGTTTTTCTCGATAATATAAAATAGCATGTTGGTAGAACTGTGTAATCCCGATAAAATTAATAAGGTGCACATATTTAATGAAACAACACTTAAAATCATCAGTGTTCTTATCTTTAAACTGTACATTAGACATTTAAAAGCAAAACAGTCCACACTAGCATTTTCACTCTTTTGGGGGAATGTCTAATTCGTTTTCTATCATATATGAGACCTGCTGTGCTAAACAGTCTTTCAAGTAAAGACTAAATACACTAATGGCCGATTTCACCAACATATGTTAAAATCGACGTTAACAAATGTAACGTAACAATTGTCACAGCGCTAAAACTAATGTTAAATTTCTTGCATTTCACCAACTTGTTTTCTTAAAATGTTAACAAACCTGTGTTAACGCCAAGAATCTTGCAAATATCACAGCTATAGAAGGCTACGGATGATTTTCTGAAGCTACTTCGATGCGTTTTTGTTTTCATTTTCGTCTGCACAAATGGCGGATGAACAAAATCATAAATAAAGCCGTGATACAAAGTCCTCATTGACGGGGAAAGAATTAATTGAAATGGTGACGAAGTGCAAGGATATCGTCGAAAATAAGAGGACGGATGCAGTGAATGTAAAAGAGAAAGATGTCGCGGGGAAAATATTGGAAACAAATTTAATTCAAATGCATGTGTCACTACTACAAGCACCAAACAACTTGTCAGTATTACGTCAATTTAAAACGAGGTGCGAAAAACAAGTGCCTTAAACGTTTCAAGACGGGAGGTGAACAACGTATTATCCACATAATTCAGTGAATTATAAAATCGCAAAGTTGTTAATACTTGAAGCAAAGGCGAGACTGGCATATTCCTTTCGATGTATATTCTAACTCATTATTTCGTAAATTTAAAACGAGGTGCGAAGAAGGACAAGTGACTTGAACGTTTCAAGACGGGAGGTGGACAGTGTATTATCCACATAATTCAGGGAATTATAAAATCGGAAGTTTACTAATACTTGAAGCAAAGGCGAGATTGGCATATTCCTTTCAATGTATATTCTAACTCATTACGTAAATTTCAAACGAGGTGCGAAGAGGCACAAGTGACTAAAACGTTCCAAGACGGGAGGTGAACAATGTATTATCCACATAATTCAGTGAATTATAAAATCGCAAAGTTTTTAATACTTGAAGCAAAGGCGAGATTGGCATATTCCTTTCGATGTATATTCTAACTCAGTATTACGTAAATTTAAAACGAGGAACGAAGAAGGGCAAGTGACTTGAACGTTTCAAGACGGGAGGTGGACAGTGTATTATCCACGTAATTCAGGGAATTATAAAATCGCAAGGTTACTAATACTTGAAGCTAAGGCGAGATAGTCATATTCGTCACGATGCATGCTCTAACTCAGTATTACGTAAATTTAAAACGAGGAGCGAAGAAGGACAAGTGACTTGAACGTTTCAAGACGGCAGGTGGACAATGTATTATCCACATAATTCAGTGAATTATAAAATCGCAAGGATATTGATACTTGAAGCAAAGGCGAGATCGCCATATTCCTTTCGATGCATGTTCTAACCTCTCTTGTACTTCCGCAGCAACCTTCATAGCAACATGATTCGACAGTCTGTACCTCCGTAAAACAATTTTGTTCGGATAGTTCCTCAAAATCATTTCTCCTCATAGGCCGTACTCTATTGTGAGTGCCATTTAGACGGTCTTAAATATAGCAAATAGACATCAACAGCTGAGTTCATGCTCGCCATCTTGACTATTTACAATTGTTAAGGACTTAACATTAGAAATTTGGCTTGTTAGTTTAACATGAGATTTAACACGAGTGTTACGCTAACACTTGTTGGTGAAATGCAATTTTTGTTTTAACTATTGCTAAACTAGTGTTAAGTCTTAACATTTGTTGGTGAAATCGGGCATAAATGTACTTCACGCGTACTATTAAGAAAGATGAGTGAGTCATTGAGAAAAGATGGAAGAATGGAGTAGGCTTGTCTTTGTGATGAAGCGCCTATAGGCACAAAATTACAATGCGCACGCCAGGGAGACGATGCACGTTTTGTAAAAGAAGGCAGGCAACACCCCGACGTTCGTTTGTTTTTTGTCTACAAGCCGCCACTGTGCAAGTAGTTCTTTTGTTCCTCTGTGGGCCCGAGTAATTGATTAGTCATGCCCCAACATACAATGCTGCTATCTTCTGACCACTACGTTCACTCTATTAACATATAATTTGAATCTGTTGATAGTTAATCGGTAAAACGTCTTGCACGACAGGGGTGTCCAGGAACGGCCGCACTTCCTGAGCTTACAAAATGTAGGAGCTGTTTGCTTACTCGGGAGAGCTGCCAATTGTATATCAGTTATTAATTTCTTTACTACATAGCTACGGCAAGGGAAATAATTTCACCTAAAAATTCCACATTTCATCTGAAATTTATGTTTTTAGAACCCCTAAATAAAGAAAGAAACTTGTATGTGGGAGTATTTATGACTAAAAACCTTATTCGGTGAAATGACACTTTATATTCAAATTCTCAAACTTCCAGGTGTGTAATATAGATTGACAATAAAGTTTTCCACCCTAATATCTTTCATTTGTCACTGGGTATCCTATATTAATGAAAATCCCAACCCCATTTGTGATAAGATCAACCTACTGGAAAACCTCTCCCTGTAAACGGAATTTGGAAGTGACTGAGTGACTGAAGTACTTTGTGTGCGTGGGTGAAGTAGATTCAGTGAGTGAGTGAAGTATGTACTTTGAATGAGTGAAGTACTTTCAGTAAGTGAGTGAAGTACTTTGAATGAATGAAGTACTGTGAATGAGTGGATGAACGTGTGAGTGACTGTGTGAGTGAATGGGGTATAAGGACCTGTCACCTGGTAATTTCGGTCCGAGATAGGCAAATATAAGTTTGGTCTTTAACCAACTCCCGTTTTTGTGAAAACATTTACAATAGCCAGTATAACAACTTCAAAATAGAACTATCGATCAGTAATGATAAGTAGAGCCACTTATTCATTTACCACTTACAAACAAAATTTGAAATGCCATCAGAATAGAAATATCAAATAGACCTTTTAATTTACGTCCTGGAACGTTGTCATATTGGACGATGAATGAAATGAAGTTGAAATGAGTACAGGGAACATAGAGCTAAGAGTTTCCAGACGTTCATCTTTCAGAATAAAGGAAAACCTCCAACGTTAAGTCATATCGAGCGACGAATGAAATGATGTTCAAATGAGTAAGGGCACATAGTGCTTAGAGTTACCAGACATTCATCTTTCTCGATAAGAGAAAACCTCCAACGTTAAGTCATTTCGGACGATGAATGAAATGATGTTCAAATGAGTTCAGGGTACATAGAGCTTAGACTTACCAGACATTTAACTTTCAAGATAAGGGAAATCCTCCAACGTGAAGTTATATCGGGCGATAAATGAAATGATGTTCAAATGAGTACAGGGTACATAGAGTTTAGAGTTACCAGATATTCATCTTTAAGAATAAAGGAAACCCTCCAACGTTAAGTCATATCGGACGATGAATGAAATTATGTTCAAATGAGTACAGGGTACATAGAGTTTAGAGTTACCAGATATTCATCTTTAAGAATAAAGGAAACCCTCCAACGTTAAGTCATATCACACGATGAATGAAATGATGTTCAAATGAGTAAGGGCACATATAGCTTAGAGTTACCAGACATTCATCTTTCAGGATAAGAGAAAACCTCCAACGTTAAGTCATATCGGACGGTGAAGGAAATGATGTTCAAATGAGTACAGGGTACATAGAGCTTAGAGTTAGCAGACAATCATCTTTCAGGATAAGAGAAAACCTCCAACGTTAAGTCATATTGGACGATGAATGAAATGATGTTCAAATGAATACAGGGTACATGGAGCTTAGAGTTACCAGACATTCATCTTTCAGGATAAGAGAAAACCTCCAACGTTAAGTCATAGCAGACGATGAATGAAATGATTTTCAAATGAGTACAGGGTACATAGAGCACAGAGTTACCAGACATTCATCTTTCAGGATAAGAGAAAACCTCCAACGTTAAGTCATATCGGACGATGAATGAAATGATGTTCAAGTGAGTACAGGCTACATAGAGCTTAGAGTTGCCAGACATTCATCTTTCAGGAGAAGGGAAAACCTCCAACCTTAAGTCATATCAGACGATGAATGAAATGATGTTCAAATGAGTACAGGGTACATAGAGCTTAGAGTTGCCAGACATTCATCTTTCAGGAAACAAAAACTTATCTAATGTACCTACTTAATGTGAGCGCAATGACAGACTAAATAAAGACGCAACGACAAGAAAACGACATAATAATGATGTAAAATCGAAAAACTGCGACTGCTCTAAAATGGCAGTCCACACTCTTCGTTAGGAAGTGTCTGTTAACTGCTGACGTGAGAAAATTTGCTATCTTTCTCGTGTTGCTTTCGACTCGCCATTAATCTTCACCTCGCCAGACGAGAGGGAGAGATGCCTCTTGATTCAGGAATTTCACCGCTCCAGCTGAAACTTTCCCATTCCGTATCGAGAAAACTGGAAACAAACTTTCTGAAGAGTTTTCTAGCAACGGAGCTCCCTGGCAGAGATAACCAAACACGCTATCACTCGATCGATTCTAGAAGCCTGAAACGTAGAAAAACCAACTATAAGCCATGTAGCACACATGTATGCCAAGTAGGATCAAAATAGAGCTACTATTCCCTCCAATCACAGTCACCGACGGAATATGCTGTTGGTACTCAATGCCATCTGTCTATACTCCAGAAAACTACTTGCAGAAGTGTCACCTATACACTGAAATTTTATATCTAAACTTTTCTCAAGGATGACAAATGAACATACACTAAAGAATGCATTACTAACTTAGCAATCTTCACTATTAGTATGCATTTCTATTGCGAAGGGGTAAACACGGAATAAAATTCCATAAAACCAGGTTAAGTTTTATCTTCCACTGCAAAATTAAGAAAAAGTGCATTAATGGGTTTACTTTGGTCTACCAAAACCTTTTGAATTGGACTGAGTCGTAAAAGGCAATCGTCTACGAGGGTGGTCTGAAAAGTTTCCGACCTGTATGTGTATGTATTTATTCACTGTGATTGGGTACTACCCGGTGGCAGAGTTGAGAATACAGATCAAATTACAAATACTAGATTTACAACAATAACACAATAAACAATACAAACATGATATTATTTTAACTTTAGTCACTTAAAACATATCTAATTACTTCTCTATTTAATATTATATACCATTATAATTTAAAAGTTAAACTATAAACCATCTATATTTTTTCTAAATTTCTTCAGCGACAGGGGACAGCCCTGAAAGACTGCTATAGGCAATTCATTCCATTCTTCAATGGTTCTATTAACAAAAGAAAATTTTCCTACGTCGGTTCTGTATCTTCTACCCTTAATTTTATCCCTATGATCGTTTCGTCCATAATAATCCGGATTATCTAACCTTACACTAACGTCCACCCATGCCTTTACACCAGCATTAGCTTTGAATAATGCTACCAACCTATGTTTTTTACGCCTAATTCTTAATTCCTCCCATTTAGTCTCATCTCCTTTTATAGGCCCAAAATACTTGCCTCTTATTATGAATTTTATTGCCCTCATCTGTATTTTTTCTTATGGATCGATTTGGTTAGCTCTATACGGGTCCCAGCATGCTACTCCATATTCCATAACCGGCCGCACCAAGGCCTTGTAGGCAATTTCCCTGGACCTAGCGCTCCCCTTTTTCAATATTCTCGTTACGAAATGTAATGCCTTCCACGCATTCCTAGATGTGGAATGTACTTGTTCGTCCCATCCAGCATTACTTGCCAGGCACACTCCCAAGTATTTGCAGCTGTCCACCTGTGGAATTTGCACACCTCCCATGTGATAGTTAACAATAATTTTGCCCTTAGTTCTACTAAAAACAATGGACTTACTTTTCTTGGCATTAATTGACATTTTTTAGCCGCAGCCCAATTACAGATTTCATTTAAATCATCCTGAAGAGCGGTTTCATGCTCCTCAGCATGAACATGGCAGAACTTGTAAACAAAAGCTAGTGGATCTCGTTGTTTCCCCTTAAGAAATCTCCCGGGCACGTCTTGGTTCCTAACATTGTTATCAACAAGCTCACCAAAAAAGCAGTTGCATACTTGTCATCCATCCTCAATGCCTGTTCTACGCCTCGGCTATTTTCCTCGCACCTGGAAGTTTGCCCATATAGCAGTCTTCCATAAGCCCAATAAACCCAAACACCTCCCCGAAAGCTATCGTCCTATAAGTCTGTTGCCGACCCTCTCCAAGCTGTTTGAAATAGTAATTCATCGCCGTATTCTGTCTTACCTTAATCACAACCATGTTCTTCCGCCTTATCAATTTGGATTTCGTCACAAACATCAGCTTTTACGATTAACTCACTCAATTGTTCACGGCTTCGAGGCCCACCAGTATACCACGGCTGTCTTCCTTGATGTGGCACAGGTATTCGACAGGGTTTGGCATGATGGTTTGCTCCTTAAGCTCTACCGCATCGGTCTTCCTAATTACTTATCACATCTAATCCACAGTTTCCTCTACGACCGCAGCTTTTCAGTACGCATTGGTGGAAAGCTTTCATCCCCACGTAATATTACCGCAGGTGTCCCACAGGGGTCTATCTTGGCCCCGACTCTATTTAATATATACATTTCTGATATTCCTGACTTAGCTCCGACGTCTTTAGCTCTTTACGCTGATGACACAGTACTATATTATTCTCATGTTAATCTCCAGCACGCACAACAAGTAGTACAGCTCTCTTTAGATCGCCTAACTCATTGGTTCAGCACTTGGCGGATCTCATTGAACCCTCAGAAAACCGAAGCTAAAATCTTCACTCTTCGCCGATATACTCCGCTTACTCCGTTGTGTCTCTACAGGAACAATATCCCTTGGCTCCCCACTACAACTCCCGTTAAATACCTTGGAGTGCTTTTGGACTCTCGACTGATATCGATCGTCTTATATCACTGGCCTCCGGGCGACTTTCAAAACTCTCACCTCTGTTGCATCGCCGTTCCAGCCTCGGCCTACAGTCTTCATTGTTACTCTACAAATCACTCGTTCGTCCGCTTATTACATATGCCTGCCAAGTGTGGGAGCCCGCACACACATGTCATCTGCGTCGTCTTCAGGTCATACAGAATCGCTTCATGCGCATCGCTACCAACGCTCCATGGTTCATCCGTAATCAGCAGCTCCATCACGGACTAGGACTGTTACCTCTTCACGACTACATTCGCAGGATCGCTCGTCGTTTCTTTTCCACGCTGCAAGAAGTTCCAGGAGCTGTGCATTATAACATCGGCGTCCGCACGCGCCAGCCCTCACGCTTGAAGAGGAGACTACCACAGGGCCTGTTTCTAAGTGATACATCTGATTCGAGTGATTCTATTGCTTGATGTCTGTCTTACATCTTCAATATTGACATAATTTCTCAGAGAGTATTATTGGAGTTCTAACTTAATGTAGTTAGGGGGCGGCCTGTTAGCCTACCCCTGAGTGTTATTGTTCTTATTGTACTGTTACCTTCTTATCACTCTGATCTGTAAAGCATTGTACTGCTGATCGATCAATAAAAAATTAGAAAAAAATTTCGTTGTTCATCTGTTGACAGTTACTCACCAAAGTTTCAGCCATTTTGGATGCTCAGTTGTTATGTAACAATCGTTTGAGTGAGCTGATGTGAGTGTTATTATGAAAATGGACAAAATCGAGTATCGAGCTGTCAATCAATATTTGTTTTTGAAAGGCAATACGCCTACGCAAATCAAAGATGAGTTGGATTCTGTGTATTGGGACTCTGCACCATCATTTACCACAGTGAAATTTTGGGCAGCTAAATTTAGACGCGCCGTAAGAGCTTGGGAGACGATGGACGTTCGGGACATCCAAAAACTGCAACTACCGACGAGCCTACCTCGATAGCGTAGATGGTAGCGTGTCTGCCTTAGGCTCAAAAGGTCCCGAGTTCGAATGTTGGTCAGGGCGAGTTAGCTGGATCAGGTTTTTTCCGGCGTTTTGCCTTATCCTTCAAGATGAATGTCGGGTAACTCTTAAGTTCCATGGACCCTGGAGTAATTTGAGCATCATTTCACCCAATTAATTCCCGTCCTATATGACTTAACGTTGGAGGACGTAAATTAAACAAGAAGAACTACCGACGGAAACATCGCCAAAGTTTACCAAATGGTGCTACATGACCGCCGAATTAAAGTGAGAGAGATACCTGAGGCTATGAACATATCAAAAAACGTGTCTGTCACATATTAATTCAACATTTAGACATGAGAAAGCTGTCCGCGCGTTGGGTGCCGCGTTTGCTCACGTTAGACCAAATACGTGTTCGAATGAACATTTCTAACGTTGTGTTGGCGGAGTTTTGGCACCAATTAATTACTGTAGATAAAACTTGGATACACCGCTATACGCCCGAAAAAAAATAAGTCCAAACACTGGACTGCAAAGGGGCAACCAGCTCAAAAAAAAACTGTTTTTTATTCGGCTGGGAAAGTCATGGCGACTTTTTTGGGGGATAGTCATGGAATTATTTTAAACGATTATTTTCAGAAACGAAAAACCATGACAGCAGCATACTACGCATCATTACTTGACAAGATGGAGGCAGAACTTGCGGGAAATACGGCCACATTTGCAGAAAAAGAAAATACAACATGCTCTTGTAAAAGAAGAGTGCGCTTTATGCTTCGTCTTAACAAAATATAATAATATTCCTGTTTCATCAAGACAACGCACCGTCTCACACCTCAGCGGTTGCAATGGCGAAAATCAACGAATTACGCTTTGAACTGCTAGACCATCCACCTTACTCATCAGATGTAGCTCCAAGCGACTTCTTTTTGTTCCCTTATCTGAAAATTGCGCTCGGAGGACCGAGATTTTCGTTAAATGAAGAAGCAATCACCTTCGTCAACAATTATTTTGCAGAGAAAAACGCCGAGTACTACTTGGACGAGTTACAGAGATGGGAGCATCGCTGGGAGAAGTGTGTAGAGTCACAAAAAGACTATGTTGAAATTTTTTTTAAAAAATCTGAAAAAATGTCTTGTATCTTTATTAGGTCGGAAATTTTTCAGACCACCTACGTGTATTTATCAAGGTCGTACTAATGAAATATCTAGTGTTACGTCAATTTTAACTTTTAGCTGTCAGAAACTGAAATAAGTGGAGCTATAATAGCCCAAGCTTCATGAGTCACTTGTTTTCTGTGACTCAGTCATGACACGTCATTACCAATATGTCCTTTTAGGTGTGGAATATGTTTTCTAAGAAAACAAGATTACCATTATGTTTATGATACAACAGATGTTACTGTCATCACGTACTCGTATGAAATCTCGACCTTTCCTTCCCTATTAACCACGTCACTTCTACATAAGCATATCATTAGAAGATAACAGTGATTTATGCAACTAGCGTACAATTGCAGAATTGTCACAAACAATTGACTCGAGTTGTGGAGGTTTCATGCAATCCTTTCGTCTAAACAGCGCACGGCATTTGTTAATTTCGTTCATTTGTCTGGACTCCTATACGTAAATATGTTTCATGTTTATTGAAGTAAAATACTATAATTTAATACATACGTTTGCAAATTATTAGACTCATTCATGTTTTTTTTTTTTTTTTTTTTTTTTTTTTTTTTTTTTTTTTTTTTTTTTTTTAATTTCCTTCAGTTTAACATTCAAAATAATAGTCATTTACCGCCGTAACCTATTTCAATTTGTCGTAATTCATTTCCTTGCTATAACATGAAGCATATTCAATGAAATTTCTCTCTTAATAATAGCTGGGGGATTTTTCTTTTACTTATAGTAATATGGTGATAGTTCTGAAATAAGAGCAGCCATTTGCTTCATGTCTGTTTATCCAACTGTTTGGTGATATTGCTTTACTTTGTTGAATCTAATAACTGAATATAGTTAATATTTGCCTTTATTGTGTTTTATGGCTAATATATCCTCAGTATTTATTATTAATTGATCTCAAGCCAGGTAACATCGTGTATCTTATCCTTAGCATTCACGTCGATTCAAAAGTGAGGTTATGTGTAAAACTGCTGACTTATCCCCAAGGAAAGCAGCTGTAACTGAGAGTCTT
Source organism: Mantis religiosa (assembly GCA_030765055.1). NCBI lineage: Eukaryota > Metazoa > Arthropoda > Insecta > Mantodea > Mantidae > Mantis > Mantis religiosa. Next base: position 19,190,228 of record CM060960.1, on the reverse strand, counting down.
TTGAAGGAAACTCTTTATTCACAACGTGAAATAGCTAAGAAATTGTGTATTTCACAAAAATCTGTTAGTCGCATTAATCAAGCTTTAACATTCGGTGAGACGTTGACCTCACAAAGGGATGGAAAATGCGGGAAGAAAAGAAAGCTATCACCAAGGATGCAAAGAAAACTTGTGCAGGTGGCAAAACAAAATAGAAGAGCAAACAGAATTGACCTCAGTAATCAACTAAAGCAGTACGGTACAGAAATATCAGCCTCAGTATTTCGCAGAAGATTATGTGAAGCAGGTTTACCAGCACGCAGGTCTCGTAAAAAGACTAAACTGACACCTGCAACGGCAAAAAAAAAAAAAAAAAAAAAAAAAAAAGTTTAAAATGGGCAAAAGAGATGCAGAAACATCCAGTGGAATTTTGGAGAAAAGTAAATATTTAGTATGAAAATTGTATATAGCAGGGATTTTAGTAAAAATGCACGTTTTGTGTTCGAAAAAAGAAATAAAAAGTGCGGGCACACAAAAAGCGAAAAGTTTAGTAGCGACTCACAGCAAAAAAAAAAAATAGATTTTTGACAATTTAAAATTAGTTCCCCCTTCAATTATATATGCTAAATTCTTCAAACATTAACTCCATAACTTAATATTTTTGGTGTGCTAAAAATCTCTATACACTAAATAACTACGGGCACAAAAAACAAACGATACTGCAGATTGATAAAACGCTACGGAAAGATTAATTCCCATTGCAGTCCACGTCAAACACTTTCGCGATTTCCCCATTAGGGACGTCATTGGCACTTTACGTCACAGGGCGTTTATCAGGCTCATCGTGATTCAACTGTTTTGACATCCGCGAAATGGAAAAAAAAAAAAGTAATTCGGAAAGGCTTCGTAATTGTTATTGCTCACCCTTGTGTATGCGTTGCAGTGTTGCCAACTTCACGAAACAGAAATAATTCAAATGGAGTTACTTTGTCAGTGCTCGACACCTGTCGATAACTATGGTGGACAGTTATATCTGCTCTGTGGTTGACAGTGTATTTTATACGCCTACAGAACCCGAGTGTTCAATAATTTAAGAAAATAGATGTTTCAATACATTTCCTGCAATCATTTCATCAGTTCCCTTTCTTTTTGCATAACCTCTCTATAGACTACAGTTAAGGAACACAAATAATTAGACTATAATTTGGGACATGAAATTTGCAAAGGAAATGTTTCATAGTTTATGATACCTTTCAGATATTTTGAGGACCCTGGAATTATAATAAGGACTGACAAAACCTGGGGAAAAGTCTTAGTCGAGGAAGATGGTCCTGGGAGGACTGTCATAAGATGATGAATACATTATTATTATTACTATTATTATTAGTAGTATTAGTAGTAGTAGTAGTAGTAGTAGTAGTAGTAGTAGTAGTAGTAGTAAAAGTAGTAGTAGTAGTAGTAGTAGTAGTAGTAGTAGTAGTAGTAGTAGTAGTAGTAGTAGTAGTAGTAGTAGTAGTAGTAGTAGTAGTAGTAGTAGATAGAGGCCTTCGAAGGACCCTAATTCGATAAATTAATCAACTCTATCCGGACTTGAATTAATTTTCAATATTATACCCCTTTTGGCCACAATATTTAAAATAAAATTTTGAAATTTAGCAGTGGACGTATTACTTTAAAATTACCAAAGCAATCTCAGATATTTCGCTTTGCCTCAAGATTATCGAATTCCACTATACGTAGAGGAATTCAAATAAGTTTAGCAACATAAACGGGCCCGCCTCTATGGCGTCAGTGGTAGCATGTCTGTCTCGCCTTCAAGATGTCCCGAGAGCGATTGTCGGTCAGGGTGAGTTGTCTGGATAAGTCTTTTCCGGGCTTTTCACTCATTCTGAGTCCAAGCTTACTCGTATGTACTCTGTACTCATTTAAACATAATTTCATTCATCGTCCGATATGACTTAACGTTGGAGGTTTTCCCTTATCCTGAAAGATAAATGTCTGGTAACTCTAAGCTCTGTGTACCCTGTACTCATTTGGACATCATTTCATTCATCGTCCGATATAACTTAACGTTGGAGGTTTTCCCTTATCCTGAAAGATAAATGTCTGGTAACTCTAAGCTCTGTGTACCCTGTACTCATTTAAACATCATTTCATTCATCGTCCGATATAACTTAACGTTGGAGGTTTTCCCTTATCCTGAAAGATAAATGTCTGATAACTCTAAGCTCTATGTACCCTGTACTCATTTGAACATTATTTAATTCATCGGCGATATGACAACGTAGGAGGTTTACCCTATTCCTGACAGTTGAATATCTGGTAACTCTAAGTTCTATGTACCCTGTACTTATTTGAACAACATTTCATTCATCTTCTGATATGACTTAACGTTGGAGGTTTTCTCTTATCCTGAAAGACGAATGTCTGGTAACTCTAAGCTCTATGTACCCTGTACTCATTTGAACATCATTTCATTCATCGTCCGATATGACTTAACGTTGGAGGTTTCCTCTTATTCTGAAAGATGAATGTTTGATAACTCTAAGCTCTATGTACCCTGTACTTATTTGAACATCATTTTATTCATCGTCCGATATGACTTAACGTTGGAGGTTTTCCCTTATCCTGAAAGACGAATGTCTGGTAACTCTAAGCTCTATGTACCCTGTACTCCTTTGAACATCATTTCATTCATCGTCCGATATGACTTAACGTTGGAGGTTTTCTCTTATCCTGAAAGATGAATGTATGCTAACTCTAAGCTCTATATACACTGTAAAATATTTACCTCTACTTTGCTAGTCATCCTTCGTAGTGTAGATGTAACTCTGGTTCCCAATTTCGCGAATGTAAACCTGTTGGAGTATGATGGATTTTGCGAATGTAAAATTTCTTAGTATGGCTTAGTAGAAGTAAATCTGTCGGTTCCGTGACGTAAAGAGCCCCAACTATGGCACGTAAATAAGCTCTATTCCAACAAAGGGATCTTTGAGTACACTTAAACAATACAGAACGGACGCTGGGAACGCCAGAGCAATTAAAAATAATAACATTTTACTATTTTTCGGTCTTGATGAGAGTATTTCAGAATTAACCTTATTTATTATCACATTTCCTCACTACAGGGGTCTATTCGTATTCCAGACAGGATATTGCTGTTATTTCACTGCGCAGGAAAAGGACGCAGAGCTTCAAGCCATTATTGCATTACTTTTAATGGACAATAACCTTTATTTTAGTGTTGGCAGTATTGATCGTTTCTTTGGGAGAGGCCCATCACATTCTTTGTGGGGGTGCTTCAATATTTTCTTAGCTGTCTTCGCTTAAAGTCAAACAGGAGCGATGCACAAGGGGAAAAAAACACACATACGATGTGTTCCACTCACGCAATCATCTTGTACGAAATATTCTTACGAACACTTATTCCTTGTTCTACTCCATGTTAATCAAGATAAACATTACCTTATTGCTAATTTTCTTGTACATACAAGTGAATATGGGAATACAGTAGACTTTAGGTGATAGTCAAATGTTTTAAAACTGGTTGTCTAGGTGACGTCTTTGTAATTCCGTTCTCTTTGTATGTCCAAGAGATAAAAAATGAAGGTGCAAGGGAATGTGGGAATACAGTAGACATTAAGTGATAGTCAAATGTATTAAAACTGGTTGTCTAGGTGAAGTCTTTGTAATTCCATTCTCTGTGTATGTCCAGGAGATTAAAAAGTGAAGGTACAAGAGAATATAGGAATAGAGTAGACATTAAGTGATAGTCAAATGTATTAAAACTGGTTGTCTAGGTGAAGTCTTTGTAATTCCATTCTCTGTGTATGTCCAGGAGATTAAAAAGTGAAGGTACAAGAGAATATAGGAATAGAGTAGACATTAAGTGATAGTCAAATGTATTAAAACTGGTTGTCTAGGTGAAGTCTTTGTAATTCCATTCTCTGTGTATGTCCAGGAGATTAAAAAGTGAAGGTACAAGAGAATATAGGAATAGAGTAGACTTTAAGTGATAGTCAAATGTTTTGAAACTGGTTGTCTAGGTGACGTCTTTGTAATTCCGTTCTCTTTGTATGTCCAAGAGATAAAAAATGAAGGTACAAGGGAATATGGGAATACAGTAGACTTTAAGTGACAGTCAAATGTTTTAAAACTGGTTGTCTAGGTGACGTCTTTGTAATTCCGTTCTATTTTTATCTCCAAGAGATAAAAAATGAAGGTACAGGGGAATATGGGAATACAGTAGACTTTAAGTGACAGTCAAATGTTTTAAAACTGGTTGTCTAGGTGACGTCTTTGTAATTCCGTTCTCTTTGTATCTCCAAGAGATAAAAAATGAAGGTACAGGGGAATATGGGAATACAGTAGACTTTAAGTGACAGTCAAATGTTTTAAAACTGGTTGTCTAGGTGACGTCTTTGTAATTCCATTCTCTTTGTATGTCCAAGAGATTAAAAAGTGAAGGTACAAGGGAATATGGGAATACAGTAGAATACAGGGAATTTCAAACTGTGGTTCATCTCCTTTTCTGTTGTCCCATTTTCTGGAGAGAAAGACAAGAATTAATATTCAAGCTAGACTCTCTAGGAACTGAATTTTCTGCTCCGCTCACATCTTTGCTAATGAAGCCACAACAGTATAAGTACTTCATGATGTTTATAAACTCAGTGTTTAAACGTCTGAAATAGTTTAAATTAATATGCATCAGATTATAACATATTTTCTTCCTTCTAGTATTTAAAATATTTTTGTTAAAATTGTGTATTTTTATGTATCAACTCTAACCCTAATATACCACTGTGTAAAATAGGGTTCATAAATCTGGATAAATAAAAAAAAATACAGTAGACTTTAAGTGATAGTCAAATGTTTTAAAACTGGTTGTCTAGGTGACGTCCTACAAATTCTGTTCTCCTTGAAGCTCTCTCACCAGGTGCCGACCAACCATATCTCAGACATTAGCTCACTTTCTTCTCGGGCAGCCAGCCAGATCAATCTATCAACGTTTCGGGAGTGTGCATCTCTCCCATCATCAGGATATTTATAAAATGTTATAACCACAAATGAAATACTGGATATAACATAACCATAAACAAAGACAAAATACTATCAAAATTCGCATTACTGAACAAAAGACTGTTTTCAGTAAATTAAGTGCCAGCTCAGGAGATGGCGTGAGTATAGAAATTGTGTCAAAAAAACCTAACTACTTACTTGCTTATCAAGCTGTATTGCTTCTTAATTCGACGGATTTCCATTTTAAGCCCAGTTTCTAACAGCAGCTGAACTAAAATCCAGCATCACGGTTAAGCGTGCCCCTTTTAGAGGAAATCGCCAAAGCCTCCTTAATTCTCCGCTCCCAGTAACTGTTGCATTTTGCCAAGATGGTCGTCTCCCGAAAACTGGCTCTATGGTCGTTATCAAAACGGCTACTCCGAATATGACGTTGAAGCCTCGATCACCAAAGCTAGGAAAAGGAAACCTGTAATACAGCAAGTGTCAGATAAGCCTACCGCTGCAGCCTGCATCCCATTTACCGGCAATCTATCCGGCAGAATCAGCAGAATTCTCATCATATACAACATCAGGACCATCCACAAACCACTTCCAAAGATTAAACATCTGTTGAGACCAGTGAAAGACAGACGGGACTTCCAAGTTCCGGGAGTGTACCGCATTCCTTGTGAACGTGGGACACCGTATGTAGGACAAACTGGACGGACCATCGCTACTAGGATAATAGAACATGAACGGAGCATTCGTTTAATGCGACCTGAGAAGTCTGGGCTGGCAGAGCATTGTTTTGATAACGACCATAGAGCCAATTTTCGGGAGACCACCATCTTGGCAAAATGCAACAGTTATTGGGAGCGGAGAATTAAGGAGGCTTTGGCGATTTCCTCTGAAAGGAGCACGCTTAATCGTGATGCTGGATTTCAGTTCACCTCCTCTTGGAAACTGGCCTTTAAAATGGAAATCCGTCGATTTAAGAAGAAAAGTTCAATACAGATTGATAATCAAGTTAAGTAGTCACGTTTCTTTAACACAATTTTCTATACTCACGCCATCTTCTGACCTGGCATTTAATTTACTGAAAACAGTCTTTTGTTCAGTAGTGCGAATTTTGATAGTGTTTTGTCTTTGTTTATAGTTATGTTACATCTAGTGTTGAAGTATGGCCTGTGGAGATGCCTGAAGCAGGGGTAGTACTTCAGGCTGTACAACCACTGTTAGGTGCCGGTTAGGTGCCCTCAATCTGTTGGGGGACGAGATCGGTTGCTCTAACCAATGGCGCCCCAAATCATCACACCTGGTGTTTGTCCGATATGCCGCTCAACAATGCAGCCCTCCAAGTTCCACCCACCACGTATTCGGCCATCTCTGTAGGACACGTTGAAGTTCGACTCATCCAGAAAGACTGTTGGAGCAGTCTTATTGCCTGAATTTATACTTGCGTATGTCTGTACCTGTTTATGCGCTTAAATTATGGGTAACTCAGTTGAGTCAGTGCTGCCACTTTTGAAAAAAAAAACAGCTATAATTTTTATTGTTTCCTTTACTGCTAGTTACACAATACGTAAAGAAAGAATGATGATAAGGTAAAAATGCAGCTTAAATCTTTACTAAGTAAAGGACGAATTAATTATCTATTTGTGGTTCTACGCAGCATTGATTATTTTATTAAAATAAAAAGACTTATACGTTGTATATCACCTCAAATTGAATTTCTATTGCAGAATTTTCCCCTTCACAAGAAATTGCTACTTGTCTGTACAACAAGGGGCTTGAAACTGTTGCTTGGCAACCGGAAAATAAAGTCTTTTGCTACTTCAGGTCTCTTCCACTGCCTTTTGTTTTATTTTTTCCTTACTCTGTTCTCGGTGCTTGCTTTGTTTGCCTAACATCCATGGTTCTTTGTATGTTGCAAATTTTCTAACATCATTTTTCTTTGTGTTTCTTACTCTTTTGTCCAGTCATGCAAATAAAATTTACTTTTAACTGTTTTTCTGTCCTTTCATCTATTTTTCTTTATTGCCGTACTTTAGCTCCTGCCTATCTATGCAATCTATTGGTCCAGGTCGATAGCAGTTTGTCTCGATACCTATACTTCGATAATAATCGATACTGTCATTTCAACTTCTAGTTTCAATACATAATAGAATGTGGGGAGAACGGTATATACCTCACAGAAACAAAAATTATAACAATAATCCACACATAGTAAATGGAATTACAAGTCTCTGAATGCCATAATTAATGGGACAGACTTTGCATTTCACTACAGAGTGCTCTATAAAGCAGGATAGATTATGGGTATCAATCTCAAAGATCTCCTTGTGTTAAGCAAACATCATTTGCTATGCATATCCATTTTAGAGATTGAAAATGTGGCTAAAGTAAGAACTTCCCCATTCAACCTTGTCTACATCTTGAGTTTACGACACAAAAAGAATCGGACAAAACAAATGAAATGGCTTTCTACAACGACGAATGCACTTTTGGTTGAGGCCTCAGAACCACCATTGGAGATCCGTCGACAGCTCTTAACCCAGCGCTTTCTATTGCGAGTTTTCTCCGTCGACGCCCACCCAGTATTGCGGACATTGCAGTATCTTGCTGCTAATTATCTCAACGCGGATTTTCCAGCTGTACGACGATTGCCCTTACTGTTACTGGGTTTTCAGTATCTATACAACGCTTTTCCCTTAATTTTGAAAAATCCCTCTCTTCCAGGGGTTTCAATATCCATATGACTTACACTTCTTGAATATTTCGGTTCATTATCTTCCTGATCACATCCTTCGGAGCCCTGACGTGAACGTCGCCCTCTCTCATTTCTTGCAGGTTACATGGCCAGATTTCACCACGATTTACACCGACGGTTCTAAATCTGCTGATGGAGTAGGTTATGCATACGTCTGTCCTTCTACTAATGCCCTGGCTCGATACCACCTACCTATGGAGGCTTCCAGCTACACTGCGGAGGTTCTGGCCATTCGTGACGCTTTGCAATATGGGATTTCTCAGGGCTTCCCCAAACTGCTGATCTTAGGTTATGCATACGTCTGTCCTTCTACTAATGCCCTGGCTCGATATCGCCTACCTATGGAGGCTCCCAGCTACACTGCGGAGGTTCTGGCCATTCGTGACGCTTTGCAATATGGGATTTCTCAGGGCTTCCCCAAACTGCTGATCTTAACCGATGTGCAGAGTTTGCTGCAGAGACTCTCATCTCCCCGCTGGACGAGAGATATGCACTGTTATCTTTACGAGATACTGACGTTGATGAACAACGCTACCATAGCTGGACATCAAATTCACTTTCTTTGGATCAGAGGGCATGTCGGAATTCGATACAATGAAGTCGCCGATCGCCTGGCAAAAGAGGGACTCACCCAAGGCACCTTCCAAGGCATCCAACTGCCCAACACGGATTTCTTCCCGGTCCTTCATCGTGACGCCTATTGTCGCTGGAATGACGCCTGGATTCGTTCGCAGTCCATCAAAGGCAAACACCACGCCGCCGTTCAGACGCATCTATCCACGACCCCTTGGTTCTCCAGCTTCAGGATTGCACGTCGATATCTCACCTCCATCATTAGAATGCGATTTGGACATGGATGTTACCCTGCGCATCTTCACCGAATACGTCTCATCGATTCCCCTGTATGTCCTGATGACCCAGGCGAAACCGCTGACCTCAATCATCTCCTGTTCAGTTGCTCTCGCTACCGAGCCCACCGTTCTTCCTTCCTCCGCCGCCTACTTCAGCAGTCTGTTCCTTTTCCCGCTAGCGTCAACACCATATTACAGTTATGCCTCAAACCTGTATACCAAGCTCTTCTGCAATTTCTTAAAGAAAGTGATCTACAGATCTAGTCTCCTCCCATCCTCTTAATTTTCCTTACATTATTTTTCTTATTTTTCCCTACGATGGCCATATGGGATTTTACCGAAGGCCCCCAAAAAAAAAAAAAAAAAAAAATGAAATGCAATACAAACGAGTAGATGAAGTCTGTCAGTAAACAAAACAACATCGTAGAAGAAATACGTCAACTGTGCACCAAGAAGAAGCCAAGAGCAAAGTATGGAGCCCAGAAATAAGTAGAGTACCTTTGAACAGAGACATTTAGTGATCTATTACTATAAAAAGACAAAAACATACCGAGAAATAGCGGAGATTGTGTATTTTAGCAAAAGTACAGTTAGTGACATAATTCAACGGTATAAGTATGAAGACAGTTGAATCTCGAGCAAAGCCAGTGCGACCAAAACTTCTTAACCGATAGGTAGGAGTCTTATATTATGCGGAAGGTAAAACGGAATCCGCGTGTAAGTGATCCGGTGCTTTATGCTGAGATTCAGGAAGAACTGGTACAGCCCTGATACGGTCAGAAGGGCCATGCGAAAACAAGATTTCAATGGTCGCTTAGCCAGAAAAAAGCCATACATTTCCAGCAAGAATAAAAGGAAGCTATTACAATTTTTACACTCACCTTCACTTACTTGTTGTATAGTTGAAACGTTTTCAAGATCATTCGATCTCATTCTCAGCTGTTTGGTGACTAAATGAACCTCCCTCTTCTTCCACTACTACGGAGCAGAGACATGTTGAGGATATTTTTGCTATCATTCCGGAAAAACTTAGAGAAGATTCTCTAAAATTACTAAACCTGCAAGATAATCACATCCAATTTACTATGGAAGTAGAAAGAGACAACACCCTACCCTTTTTGGACCTCAAGATAACTAGAAATCGTCATGGTGTAGATTTTGGAATATACAGGAAGCCCACACACATAGATAATTACATAAAGAAAAATGAATACAACCCAGTTTCACATCAACTAGCTGCCTTTAGAAGTCTAATTCACCGGCTATACAACGTCCCACTGAGTAAGGAGGAATTTTTGAAAGAACAACACATAAAAGACATAGCGGTATTAAATGGATTCAACCCAGCCATCATAAGGAACATGATGAAGAGGAAAGAAAAACTGAAGATAAGATCAAAAAATACCACTCTCACACCACTTAATAACACAAATTGGCAGTATAGAAAATTCACCTACCATCCATGGGCTTTTAGAAAATTTGAACGAATCTTCAAAAGACTAAACTTAAAACTAGCACCCCAAAACAAATTCAGTCTGAGGAACCTGCTAAATAAACCACTGAAAAATACAATCCCCAACAATTTGAAATCAGGAATTTATTAGATTAATTGTGAAACCTGTGAAAAAAGCTACATAGGAAAAACTAAGAGAAACTTGTTAACCAGGCAAAAAGAACACCAGAGGAACATTAAGTTGAAACAAACAGAAAAATCTGCAGTTTCACACCATTTTTGGACAGAAAACCACAACATTGGCCACAACATTAAACTGTTAAAATCTTTAAGTACACCCATAGAATTGGATATTTGGGAAAAAATATTCATAAACAAAAACCTTGATAAAGTTATAAATTTTGAAATCTCGGCATTAAATGAAGTATTAAAACTTAGTGCCCCTAACACCAGATGGCAGAGTGATCGGAGCTCCGTAGTAGTGGAAGAAGAGGGAGGTTCATTTAGTCACCAAACAGCTGAGGATGAGATCGAATGATCTTGAAAACGTTTCAATTATACAACAACAAGTAAGTGAAGTTTGAGTGTAAACATAGTGACTCATAAATCAAACTTAAATATGAAGAATACTTCACTGTTAATAATGCTTCTGCTTTTAATATTTATTACAATTTGCCAAAGACTTTGTTAACAAGACAATCGGTTGGTGCGACCAAGTTATTGTTTGTGACGAAAGCAAATACAACCTTGCTGGTTCCGATTGCAGGGTGGTTGTGTGGACGAAACCAAACACGGAGCTGGAAGAGTGCAATTTACAAGGCACAGTCAAACACGGTGGAGGGAGTGTAATGGTATGGGGCTGTATTTCCTCTACGGGAGTGGGAAAGCTGGTGTTCATAGACACAACCATAAACAAGGGCGTCTATCTTAGACTATTACAGCAAAATGTAAAACAAAGTGCAGAAATGATGGGTATTTTGAACAGCTTCTCATTTTATCAGGATAATGATCCGAAGCATACGTCCCACATTGTGTTACTATGGTTACTTTACAAGTGTTATGTACTGCATCCACCCCCTCAGTCTCCGGATCTTAATCCCATAGAAGCAGTATGGGATAAACTGAAGAAAGCCGTGCGGAAGACCCCATCACCTCCAAGCAGCACTTAAATGAGAGGTTGCAAGAGGAATGGAGCAGACTTTCTACAGCCTACCTGAGAAACCTGGTTCACAACATGCCAAATAGGTTGTGAGAAATAGTGAAAATAAGAGGGAGAGCTACAAAGAGCTAAGTCATATTTTGTATCACACTCAAGTTATGTCGGATTGTGTTGGACTCGAGGGGAGAGTGGTTCCCGATACCCGTGGGAGATCGGGTACGTCTCCGGACGGGGTTGAGGAAAGCCATTAATATTCCCGCGTACTAGCCAGCATACCAGGCACTCTCGACTGACCTGGCGTGCTCATATCGATCGTCTTATATCACTGGCCGCCGGGCGACTTTCAAAACTCTCACCTCTGTTGCATCGCCGTTCCAGCCTCGGCCTACAGTCTTCATTGTTACTCTACAAATCACTCGTTCGTCCGCTTACTACTTATGCCTGCCAAGTGTGGGGGGCCGCACACACATGTCATCTGCGTCGTCTTCAGGTCATACAGAATCGCTTCATGCGCATCGCTACCAACGCTCCATGGTTCATCCGTAATCAGCAGCTCCATCACGAACTAGGACTGTTACCTCTTCACGACTACATTCGCAGGATCGCTCGTCGTTTCTTTTCCACGCTGCAAGAAGTTCCAGGAGCTGTGCATTATAACATCGGCGTCCGCACGCGCCAGCCCTCACGCTTGAAGAGGAGACTACCACAGGACCTGCTTCTAAGTGATACATCTGATTCGAGTGATTCTAGTGCTTAATGTCTGTCTTACATCTTCAATATTGACAGGACCAGATAGCGGGCTTGTTAGTCTCTAGGTCTTGCCCTATGGAAAGCTCCACGGAGGCGCAGCGCACCCTTTCGGGACAGCTCGCTAGCTCCCTGGTCGAAGGAGGCCTGGGTCCTTGCTTCTACGGGTCCATGACTAATGCGGGGAGACCCTTTGGCAATACATAACTGTCCGATTACTTTTGAGGGTCAAAAAAATGTCATATTTCTTTTTAATTCTTAAAAAAGCAGACATTATATAATTTTTATGTGAAACAACATTTATTTTCTTACAAGAGCGAATCGTGTAACTGTCGGTTATCATTAATTTCAATAAAACAGCACATCAAATGTTGATTTTCACTTACAAAACTTAGTACCCTGCTTTGTCCGATTCTGTATATGCAACACTTTACAGTGACATGCCTCGTGCTGTGTTGTTAGGTGCAGTACGACCTTGAATATCAACTAATTACTTGCACACGAGGTGATCACGTGTCACAAGACTTATCAGCGACTTTCAGATATTCGCCATCTTACTCCATAGAACGTATAGTTTGATTTCAGCAAAATTCTTACTTTTCATTGCCTTCTCTGAATGTTTCCTTCTCCTTTATACATCACCATAGGTGTCTGCAGGTATTTTTACTATCACCACTACTTTCCCATGATAGAATTATTGCATTCCACCCAACAATTCAACATAATTTGAAAGAAAAGTTCGGTGAAATTCCACGGGTGCTACACAAACACATTTTAAAAACAAATTCCTTAACCTCAAACTACATTTCCCTAGAAAAAGAGCATCCAATCTCAAAAAATAAAGTAATACACTTAAAATTGATATACCACATTTTAAATAAAGTGTAAATATGTTTGATAAAATATAATTTTGAGCTGGGACAATTTTCTTCCATCCATATCTTTATGACCTGTCTTTCAGGCTCAGGAACATGGAGGGCTGTCAGTCTCAATAGATCTGTGTAGGTTCCAGTAAGCAAGGTGTACCCATTCCTTGTTTAATTTACCTCCTCCGACGTTACGTCATATCGGAGGATGAATGAAATGATGTTCAAATGAGTACAGGGTACATAGAGCTTAGAGTTACCAGACATTCATCTTTCAGGATAAGGGAAAATCTCTAACGTTAAGTCATATCGGACGATGAATGAAATGATGTTCAAATGAGTACAGGGTACACAGAGCTTAGAGTTACCAGACATTCATCTTTCAGCATAAGGGGAACCTCCAACGTTAAGTCATATCAGACGATGAACGAAATGATGTTCAAATGAGTACAGGTTACATAGAGCTTAGAGTCACCAGACATTCTTCTTTCAGGATAAGGGAAAACCTTCAACGTTAAGTCATAACGGACGATGAATGAAATGATGTTCAAATGAGTACAGGGTACATAGAGCTTAGAGTTACCAGACATTCATCTTTCAGGATAAGGAAAAGCCTCCAACGTTGATTCATATCGGACGATGAATGAAATGATACATAGAGCTTAGAGTTACCAGGCATTCATCTTTCAGGATAAGGAAAAACCTCCAACGTTATGTCATACCAGACGATGAATGAAATGATGTTCAAATGTGTACAGGGTACCTAGAGCTTAGAGTTACCAGACATTCATATTTCAAGAAAAGGGAAAACGTCCAACGTTTCGTCATAATTGAAGTTGAATATAGTTATGTGAAAATGAATCCAGGATACATAGAGCTTAGTGTTACCAGATATTGATGTTTCAGGATAAGCGAAAACCTCAAACGTTAAGTCATATCGGACGATGAATGAAATGATGTTCAAACGAGTACAGGGTACATAAAGCTTAGAGTTGCCAGACATTTATCTTTCAGGATAATGGAAAACAAGTAAAAAAACGTTAAACAAATAACCCACTTTTGCGAGATTCGAACTGGGGAACTGTTGATAAACTGCATATGCTACCAGTACCCCTTGGTGGTCTGTTCTATACCCTATATTATATGAATAGTGACTTCTTACATTCAATGATTCATAAAAACGTATTCTTGGAAGTTTGCGTTCAAACTCGCCTGCAGTCTGGCATTATTAAACATCGCTGTTAGGTCTGTTTTCCTTGCAAGCTTTGTGCGGCACAAATATCTGGCTGAATTAGATTACATTACTGAGTTCTGGGAACTTGCTTTGTTATTAGTTCCATCTGGACTCCTCATGCCGCTGCAATAAAAGCAGTTTTATGTTGTTACCCGCAAAACTCCATCAAACTAACCGATGGAGGAAAACTATGGAAACAGCAGAAGAACGGCCTCCTGTAATCATTCGCCTCCCGTAACTATTCTATGAATTATACGTTATATGCATATAGATGGTCTTCATGCCACGTTAATCGCGAGAAATGATTTCAATTACGTCATACTACGATAATATAGCTATTTGATGTTGTCATGTCTAGGATATGTGTTCAAAAACCAGAATGTGTTGCACCATCATGTCTTTTAACTTATATCTAGTTTATACTGATAAATCCCAGTAGAAACTGTCTTATGGTATATCTTTGCAGAAGTAATGAGAAGGACTGCAGACTTCAATCACTGTCAAATGTTTTAGGAGCTGCTAGTTAGGTGATGGTCTGAAGTTCCGTTTTCTTTGCATGACATAAAGTCCAATTGAAGGACTCAGCGCCCCATTTTATATTGACCGTAAAAGAGCGCTTACTTTTGCTTAGAGGCCTCATTATCAGTTTTGAGGTCCTTTACATATCGCAATTCTACAACACTTGAACACCGGCTTTACTTGTCTTCCGAAGGAAGTCATCTAAGAAACCATAAAGAGAGAGAGAGAAACAAAGAAAGAGAAAGAGAGAGAGAGAGAGAGAGAGAGAGAGAGAGAGAGAGAGAGAGAGAGAAAGAAAGAATGGCGGAATGAAAAAGGTCGAACGAAAGAGAAAAATCAATAAAAAATTATATATATACATAATTAATTAAGAAGGGATGAATAAAATTACAAAAGAAAGAGAAAAGAAAGAAAGAAAGAAAGAAAGAAAGAAAAACAAAAGGGCAAAAAATAAAGATGATTAAATTAATGAATGAATGGATGGATGAATGGATGGATGGATGGATGGATGAAAGAAGGAAAGAAAGAAAGAAAGAAAGAAAGAAAGAAAGAAAGAATGCATGAATAAAAATAAACAAAGAAAGAAAGGAAAGTAAGAAAGAAAGATAGAAAGAAAGAACGAAAGAAAGAAAGAGGAAAGAAAGAAACAAAGAACGAACGTAAGAACGAAAGAAAGAAAGAAAGAAAGAAAGAAAGAAAGAACGAACGAACGAAAGAAAGAACGAAAGAAAGAAAGAAAGAAAGAAAGAAGGAAAGAATGAAAGAAAGAAGGAAAGAAGGAAAGAAGGAAGGAAGGAAAGAAGGAAGGAAAGAAGGAAAGAAAGAAGGAAAGAAAGAAAAAGAAGGAAGGAAAGAAGGAAGGAAAGAAGGAAAGAAAGAAAGAAGAAAAGAAGGAAAGAAAGAAAGAAGGAAAGAAAGAAAGAAGGAAAGAAAGAAAGAAGGAAAGAAAGAAAGAAGGAAAGAAGGGAAGAAAGAAAGAAGGAAAGAAAGAAAGAAGGAAAGAAAGAAAGAAAGAAAGAAAGAAGGAAAGAAAGAAAGAAAGAAGGAAAGAAAGAAAGAAAGAAAGAAAGAAAGAAAGAAAGAAAGAAAGAAAGAAAGAAAGAAAGAAAGAAAGAAAGAAAGAAAGAAAGAAAGAAAGAAAGAAAGAAAGAAAGAAAGAAAGAAAGAAAGAAAGAAAGAAAGAAAGAAAGAAAGAAAGAAGAAAGAGAGAAAGAAAGAAAGAAAGAAAGAAAGAAAGAGAGAGAGAGAAAGAAAGAATGGATTTTATATTGTAGAAAACTATTGGCTCTTTAATACGTAAACAAATAACAAGGAATATGTCGGAAATAGTTAACCAAAAAATGAGCCCAGAATTCATAGAGCTTCGATTTGGCAGACCTTCATCGTTCACGATAAAGGAAAACCCCGGAAAATAAAAAACCTTATCCAGGTAAAACTTTGCCAAGATTCGAACTCAATACCTCTTGAACGCGAGGCAGAGTTACAGCCTACCCTATACAGGAGGGTATCATGTTAATTTAGCAATAAACATAAAATCCTTTACAATTTCCTCTCCTCAGAAATAATGAATTCACCATTCACTATACCTCTATTCATTATTCAGTTTTGTATTTTCTAAAAAGGCTGTTTAAGCAGTGTATGCTGCAAGTTCCGTTTCCATTCGGAATAATCAATCCAGTTTAGTTATCTGTTTTGGAAGTTATTTTGCAGTATCACGAGTATGAACCATTACTTTACTTGCGCAATAAGTTTCTCGCTTGTTTGAGCGTCATCATTCGTGGCCATCTGTATCTACTATCCTTTGTATAAATACAATTTCATTTTTAGCGCATTCCGGGCAAGAACATCTGCAATGCATTTACCACACGTAAATACCTCTCATGTTAGATACATCTGACGTTTCTTATTGGCTACACAAACTACTCTTAAGAGCATTAAACATAGGAAAGTCTAATGATTAGACATTATATCTTCGAGACCCGGTGCGAAATCCCCAGGTTAGAATCTTATTTTTCTATTCCCCATTTTTTTATTTCAGAATAGCTCAACATTACGATGGTTTTCCGTCACACACAAGAAATTTTTAGTCTACATTTTAATCGGGATAAACCAATATAGAGAGAAATAGGACACTATATACAAAGATCATATTCCATCAATTTAACTCACGAAAAACAACTGCAAATCAATGTGCTTTAAAATAATAACAACACAATAACACTGAATAGCTCACAGAGTATTTAAGAGAGTGCAAGATATAATTATCAGGGATTGGGGGATTGAAACTTTACATCTTGAAAACTTCTGTAACGTTTTATTATTAGTGCAGTTTGGTTTTCAGCTGTCGACATCAAACCTATTCTTAATAGTGTTTTATTGTTGTTTTTATTCAATACATTTTATAGAGAAGCCTAAAAACTTATATTTACGTTGGAGTATAGTTTGAACGTTCTGTCGGAAGTGTTTTTTTCGGGGTTTCCCTTATCCTGAAAGACGAATGTCTGATAGCTCTAAGCTCTATACCCTGTACTCATTTGAACATCATTTCATTCATCGTCCGATATGACTTAACGTTGGAGGCTTTCCCTTATCCTGAAAGATGAATGTCTGGTAACTCTAAGCTCTATGTACCCTGTACTCATTTGAACATCATTTCATTCATTGTCCGATATGACTTAACGTTGTAGGTTTTCTCTTATACTGAAAGATGAATGTTTGGTAACTCTAAGCTCTATGTACCCTGTACTCATTTGAACATCATTTCATTCATTGTCCGATATGACTTAACGTTGTAGGTTTTCTCTTATCCTGAAAGATGAATGTTTGGTAACTCTAAGCTCTATGTACCCTGTACTCATTTGAACATCATTTCATTCATCGTCCGATATGTCTTAACGTTGGAGGTTTTCCCTTATCCTGAAATATGAATGTCTGGTAACTCTAAGCTCTATGTACCCTGTACTCATTTGAACATCATTTCATTCATCGTCCGATATGTCTTAACGTTGGAGGTTTTCCCTTATCCTGAAATATGAATGTCTGGTAACTCTAAGCTCTATGTACCCTGTACTCATTTGAACACAATTTCGTTCATCGTCCAATAAGACTTAACGTTGGAAGTTTTCCATTATCCTAAAAGTTGAATGTCTGGTATCTCTAAACTCTATGTATCCTGTACTCATTTCTTTTCGTTTATCGTCCGATATGACTTAACATAAGGGGTTTTTCCTTATCCTGAAAGATTACTGTCTGGTAACACTAAGTTTCATGGATCCTGAACTCATTTGAACCTCTTTCATTTAGCTTCCGATATGACTTAACGTTGGAGGTTTTCCCTTATCCTGAAAGATGAATGTCTGGTAACTCTAAGATCTATGTACCCTGTACTCATTTGAACACAATTTCATTCATTGTCCGATATGACTTAACGTTGGAGGTTTTCCCTTATCCTGAAAGATGAATGTCTGGTATCTCTAAACTCAATGTATCCTGTACTCATTTCATTTCGTTTATCGTCCGATATGACTTAACGTTGGAGGTTTTCCCTTATCCTGAAAGATGAATGTCTGGTAACTCTAAGATCTATGTACCCTGTACTCATTTGAACACAATTTCATTCATTGTCCGATATGACTTAACGTTGGAGGTTTTCCCTTATCCTGAAAGATGAATGTCTGTTAACTCTAAGCTCTATGTACCCTGTACTCATTTGAACATCATTTCATTCATCGTCCAATAAGACTTAACGTTGGAGGTTTTCCATTATCCTAAAAGTTGAATGTCTGGTATCTCTGAACTCTATGTATCCTGCACTCATTTCATTTCGTTTATCGTCCCATATGACTTAACGTTGGAGGTTTCCCCTTATACTTAAAGACGCATGTCTGGTAACTCTAAGCTCTATGTACCCTGTCAATTTGAACATCATTTCATTCATCGTATCGAGATAACTCACCCTGTTCGAGATCTCTTGAACGTGACGCTGACACGGAGGTGGGCAAGTGCGCAACTGTTTTTTGCGAGTAACAAATGAACGCAGTTGTAGGCAAAACAAACTGCGGTACAGTTATAATTAAATCTAGCGATAGCTTATAAAAATAGATTTCTTAGTATGATGTTTTCATTTCTGAATAAGTGAAATCATCTCTAAGACCTTTTTTAACCTGGACCAATCAGAAATGGGAGCCCATTCTTCGTCAAATGTTCCACTCTGGACGCCGTAACATGAAAAATGTCGTGATCCGCCACTGCTCGTTGCCGCACTTGTAGTGATATCGATTTGCCGCCAAGGTCACTTCAATGTGAGTGGATTGTGAAGGAAACGGACTACTGTGAGACAAAGAGAGTGAGGTGGAGGGGGAGGGCAGCCACCAGAGCGGAAGAGAGAGAGAGAGAGTTTTCAGAGGAATAAGCTTCATGTACGGTATGACCTCTAAACGACCTCTGTAGTGTGTGAGCGGAAAAAAACATACGTACGCTAGTGGAATACCAAGCCATTACATGACATTCTTCAATACATATTCGCTGCCAAATGTTTCCAATTTCGTGAAGCATTATGTCACATAGTCACTTTATCGTTCCGACCAGCAACGAAACTATTTTGTCGATATGAAACACGTTTCTCCTATAAATATAGGTTTTAAAATGCTTTCGTGTGCATTCGTATGACGTTTCTTCCAATATTTCCTAAAAACAGTTGATTTTGGCACTATAAAATCTATCTAAAACAGAACACGATCGTTCCAGCATTTGTTTTTCCTTTACACAGAGAGGGTTGTGTTTGAATACAAAGAAATAACGACATAATATATACTGTAATCCATAACCTATTTCAACAGGGCAAAACCTTTGAACCAATTATAGACACACGTGCAACTTTGGGGGAATGTAATATACAATTGGTAGATTACATTACACTATTTACATCTCGGATAAAATGTTGGAAGTGTCCTCCACCAGCATCTATACATGTTTGCACTCGTCTCACCATATTCACTGAAGTTTTACGGAGAGTATGCTCGCCAATGTTACTTATTTGGGTTCGAATGGATTCCTTGTGTCCGTGGCCTGTTCTTATACACTCTGTTTTTAGATACCACCACAAGAAGAAATCCGGTGTGTTAGGTCACGGGATTAGGGGGCAAAAGATATTTTGAGATCAGTTGGTACACCATACTTGCCTTTGCTAACCTTGATTATTTTTTGATTTGTTAAATTTTCATTAAATTCTAGCAAGGGAAGTGCCCCAGTTTGAATGGATTAAACTGACTGGAAACACGTTTAATGTGTGTGTTACCTGTTTGAATAGCTATCAAAGACATACATTTGTAAAATACTTATGTGGCTACTACCACCATCTAAAGATTCAGAGCATAACATATGGGAGTTCCAATAGTTCTGCAATGTCTTCTCAAGCAAAGATGGAACTGCAAGTCAAAGTGAATATGCATCTTAACTCTGCAAAAATATAATGACCCAGTGTGTTACAGTGTCCTGATTACACTGGGCGACAATGAAAATGTTTCGGACTCAAAAGCAGTGAATTCTGCTGAATTCAAGAATCACCATAAAACTGATCGTTTAGCTCTTGTTTTGAAGATA
The DNA here is from genome assembly GCA_030765055.1 of Mantis religiosa. NCBI lineage: Eukaryota > Metazoa > Arthropoda > Insecta > Mantodea > Mantidae > Mantis > Mantis religiosa. The sequence goes on along the minus strand of CM060960.1, from coordinate 19,170,051 downwards.
AAGTGACATTTCAACTTTTAGAGTGAAGATTTTAAATTTAGCGGAATTTTTGGGGGAGTTGGCACACCTGTCAAATCACAAGACACAATCAGAGAGAAATTTTAGAAATTAAGTGATGCAAAAGTCGAGGAAGGCACTTTTGTAGGACCACAAATAAGAGAACTTGTAAAGGATCCTGCATTTGTCCAAATTTTGGAGGGGAAAGAAAAGGAAGCTTGTGAAGCCTTCAAGGGTGTTGTTCATGGATTTTTAGGCAACAAAAGAGATGACAACTTCAAGCATTTGATGACAATGCTCCTGCTAAAATACCGACATGTCCCTTAAGATCCATTTTCTCCACTCCCACCTGGACTTCTTCCCTCCTAGTTGTGGAGCTGTTAGTGATGAACATGGGGAGAAATTCCATCAGGACATTTCTGTTATGGAAGAAAGATATCAGGGCCGTTGGAATGAAGTAATGCTTGCGGATTACTGTTGGTCTTTGTATAGGGATTCTGCGGAACTCCATCACAAGAGGCAAGCTAAAAGACGACGAAGTCAATAGGCCACCACATGATTCTCTTCATACACGACTATCTGCGAAGTATTTTTCCAGAAATTTAGAACTCTTAGCATGTAATTACCAGTTAAATCAATCAAATACACTTTCATTGTTGTTAATATATGTGTAATAAAAACGTATCCTTTTCTCTCAATCCGTTAATATGTAATACTTCCACCTTGTGTATATCATAGAAATTAGAGCTAATAAAAATTTTCATTGTCATATTTGTTTTTCTGAACTCGAAACTACAAAAATTATATTTTTGTTGCCCAGTGTTATCAAAGAAACTGGTTACAAGTTCCATGGTGTCATTAGATGTATGGCACGTTGCTCCATGTTGCTGGAAACAACCTTCTCTCAATTCGATATCATCCAGCTGCTTCACAAATGTCTTGAAGATACCCATATAAACTTCAGTGTCTACAGTCGTATCAAAGAAAATGTGACTAACGATCCGTAGGACACTTCCAACATTTTCTCTGACATATATTTCAAAAGTTATGGCGTGCTGAAATGGTGCAGCTTTATATGGGTCTCACTAAAGAATGAAGTGTAAATAATAATAATAATAATAATAATAATAATAATAATAATAATAATAATAATAATAATAGTAATAATAATGATAATAATAGTAATAATGCTAATGATGATAATAATAATAATAATAATAATAATAATGATAATGATAATGATAATGATAATGATAATGATAATGATAATGATAATGATAATGATAATGATAATGATAATGATAATGATAATGATAATGATAATGATAATGATAATGATAATGATAATGATAATGATAATGATAATGATAATGATAATGATAATGATAATGATAATGATAATGATAATGATAATGATAATAATAATAATAATAATAATAATAATAATAATAATAATAATAATAATAATAATAATAATAATAATAATAATAATAATAATAATAATAATAATAATAATAATAATAATAATAATAATAATAATAATAATAATAATAATAATAATAATAATAATAATAATAATAATAATAATAATAATAATAATAATAATAATAATAATAATAATAATAATAATAATAATAATAATAATAATAATAATAATAATAATAATAATAATAATAATAATAAATTTTTCGCACTAAAATTCAACCTTATTATATTCTGTTAGCTTAATATGAAACAAACACGCCGTAGTAGTTACACTGTTGGTACTCCTGGTTCCCGCCTGTGAGAACCAGGCAAGTTCAGACATGTTCAGTATCGCCTACCACTGCAATGGAGGTAACATGCAGTTAAAGTTGATGTTAGAGGAAGATCCGGAAATGTAATCACTGCTGATGAAACTTGGCTACATCATTTTGATCCTGAGAGCAAACAGCAAAGCTCAGTGTGGAAATCCCCTTCATCACCAAACCCCGAAAAAGCAAAAGTGGTTGCTTCTGCTGGGAAAGTTATGGTCATCTCATTCTTTGATATTCATGGAATGGTTTATCAGCATGTTGTACCTGCACACACATCAGTAACCGGACAACACTACAGGGATGTCCTGAAAACATTGCAAGTCCATATCAGGCGCAAAAGACGACATTTCCATGAAGCAGGCTGGATGCTGCACCACGAATATGTGCGGCTGCATATTGGCAATGTTGTTGCTGAATATCTTACAAAAATCAACGTGAAGTACATGCCTCACCCTCCCTATAGTCCGGATTTAGCCCCATGTGACTTTTTTTCTATTCCCTAACTTGAAGAAACGTCTTCGTGGGAGACATTATCCATCATCAGAAGCAGTGGTGAAGGCTGCGGAGGCGATTTTGAAAGATCTCTCAAAAAATGGTTTCCAGCATGTCTTTGAAGACTGGCAGAAACGCTGGGACAAGTGCATCGCATTCAGGGGAGACTATTTTGAGAAGGACCATCAAAATTATGAGGATGAGTAAAGGTATGTTGTCAAAAAGAAATTGTGATCATTCTTTATTGAACAGTTCTGGTACTATTGTTTCAACTTAGACACAATAATTGCACTTTATCGTCTAGTTTCTCTGTCTGTTTTCAAATTTCCCTTTCCGATCTTCAACTGTCTGCATATCAACATCATTTGTTTCACCACACACAACATTCAAAACAATGTAATGATGACGTTTGAAACTCTCGAAATTGGAAGCTCATTGGAAGCTCTGAAATTGTCTTTGCCTAATTTTCTTGTTGTCTCTAAAGCTTAGTCCAGAAATGGGAATTCCTTTAGCGCGCTCTAAGAAAACACTCGAACACAGCACGATTTAGCTCGTCATACAATGTAGATTTTGTGATGTGTTTCAAAAGCCCTGCTGTTCCCTTATACCTCTAATTTAATTTCGATTTTTTTTTTTTTTTCAAAATCTCCTAAGTGTGTGTTTTCACCACTTTAAACAATGCAGTTAATTCTTTAGCTGGGCGTTTGTTCTTTTCTTGCTCTTCATTTTACAGAATTTGTACACGCATACTATCTTTTTAAAAAACATCAACGTAAGCTGTTTTCTTCCACTCGTACTTGGTCACTTGTAACAACAAAACTAAGAATGAACACACCTCAAAATAGTTTCACCCTTATCATGTGTGTTGGAAGAGTGTTGAGAGAGCTAATGGTTTGTTTTCTCTTTCCTCGAAGGATTACGACTTTATGTCTCATAGTCGCCCTTAGAATCTTAGAATACTTACGTTGAAACCCATTACAGATAAAATAAAGGTTTTTAATCAGGTTATTTAAGCAAACGGTGCGCGAAAAACATTTTTGCTTCAGCGTTACGCACATTTGCGGTTTATGCACGATTTCACCAACAGATGTTAAAATCGAAGTTAACAAAAGTAACGTAACAACTGACAGCACTAACAAAGCTGTTAAATTTCTTGCATTTCACCAACCTGATTTCTGAAAATGCTAACGAACACGTGCTAACGTCAAGAAACTTGTAAATATTACAGCAATAGAAGGCTATGGATGAGTCGTATTATTTTCTGACCTACTGCGATGCGCTTTTGTTTTCACACAGCTAAAAAAATGGCGGATAAACAGCATCGTAAACAAAAGCCGTGATTCAAATTTCTCATCGATGGAGAAAGAAGGACGGATGCGGTGAATGTAAAAGAGAAAGATGTCACGTAGGAAACAATTGGAAACGAATTTAATTCAAATGCATTTGCCATTACTAGAAACACGAAATATCTTATTCAGTATTTCGTACATTTAAAACGACGTGCGGAGAAGTACAAATGACGAATGACTTCAACGTTTCAAGACGGGAGGTGGACCGTGTATTATCCACATAACTGAGGGAATTATAAAATCGCATGTTGTGCAGGTACAACACGCCGATAAACCATTCCATGAATACCAAAGAATGAGATGACCATAACTTTCCCAGCAGAAGCAACCACTTTTGCTTTTTGGGGGATTGGTGATGAATGATTTCCACACTGAGCTTTGCTGTTTGCTCTCAGGATCAAAATGATGTAGCCAAGTTTCATCAGCAGTGATTACGTTTGAAATAAACTCCGGATCTTCCTCTAACATCAACTTAAACTGCATGTAGACCTGCATGCAAATGTCCTTTTGTTCGGGGATCAACAGTCTTGGAACCCATCGCGCACAAACACGTCTCATGTGTAATGTTTCTGTCACTAACGTGTGGGTGGCATCCAATGGAATTGTTACTATTTCAGAAAGTGATATTAAAGTAATTCGTCGATCCTCTCTCACAATGGCAGCAGCAGTGTTTATTTTTTCCTTCGTAAGAGCAGTAATTGGAGCACCGGGTCTCCCTTCCTTTGAAATTAATTGTCTCCCCTCTTTAAACATTTTAAACCACCTTCGAGCTGTGCTGTAGGGAAGAAAAGACTCTCCATAGGCCTCCTGTAACATTGTATAGGCCTCAACTGAAGATTTGTTGTGACGAAAGCAGAATTTCAAAGCCGCATATTGTTCCTCGCGTGTTACCTCCATTGAAGCGGTAGGCGATACTGATCAGTGAAACAACAATGACACTACTACGGCGTGTTTGTCTCACATTAAGCTAACAGAATATAATAAGATTGAATTTTAGTGCGAAAAATTATGATCATTCTTTATTGAACAGACTCATATATATTCTGGTTTTTATACCAGACTTATCAAACGACCCTTGTAGTGGGTTAAACAAGGTATATATTGCTCATGCAATTCGTATGTGAACTGTAATGGCATTATTAAGAAAGTCATCTTGTTACAAAAAATCTAACACGGCAGTGATCGCGTGAGAACAAATGACGCGAGCGATCCCAGTTTAAGGTAAAAATGAATGCAGGTAAATACATGCCACTTTCAATAATAATACAAACACTTTTCTAAAGTGCAACAGGTCTTGACAAATAATTTCAGTGCAGTTGCCAAATTTTAAGAGTGACTTAAATATTTGGCCAATAAAATGATAGATTTATATATTTCCTCACATTGTATCATTTATGCCTGATTGCTTCTAATAGGCCGAATTTCCTACTAGAAAAAAAAGTTTGTTTCAATCTTTACACAATTCTTCGAGCAGCCTTTTCTTTAGTCGACCTTAGAGGAGATGGTCAACTAAAGGGAATGGGGTTAAGGTCTGAACTCTTTGGGAAAAATGTATTATTTTTGAGCACTTATATACAACAATTCCCTGACAATTTATGCCTGGTGCTTTGGATCATTATCTTGATAAAACTTAAAGTATTTCTTCCTTCTAATTTCTCTGCACACTGGTGATGATTTTCTCTAAAAATGTTGAGCTATTGCTCTTTATCCAAATTTCCCACTCCTCTTGCTGATAAGCAACCCCATACAATAACATCGCCACCTTTATGTTTCACTGTAGGATGTAAATTCCTTTTATTCAGCTCTTTATTGGGCTTGTGCCCAACACGAACCCTCCCCTCTGTATCAAATACGTAAAAGGAGCTTTCATTAACAAAAATTACATCACTCCACCATTCTTGGTCCTTTTGCACAATTATTTATGAAACTGCAACCACTTTGCCATGTTGTGAACATCCTACTTCTGTTAAAAATTAGATTCTGTTCTCTATATAGTCGACTGATGTCTCCAACAGAGCTTCGTGGTATATTGACTTCAGCAGCAATATATCTATGGTTATTTGGGTCGTCAACTTTCCCTTATTCCGTCAATTATTTTAGGTTATCTCCCGGCCTCCGTTTTTATTTAGCCGGGTGATCAATCTACCGTATTTCAGAATATAACACTAGGTCGATACATAAAGCTGCTGTGACTTTCTTAAAAACATTATTTACGGTTATTTTGCATACCATTGATTTGAATTAATAGTAGCAGACTTGCCAGATAAGTTGATGTTTATTGGGGAGCGAATATATTTAACGTCAGAGGCGTTAGCGACGAGCATGATAAACATCAAACCTCGCTGGCCCATAGATAATTTTATCCCTTACCTAAGAAAACATCGACTTAAATTATGAATTATAAAAATAAAGTATATCAATATTTCTGTACATTGTAGATGTCATATGTTTCTTGTTTTTCAGATAATAAAGAAAAACTGAACATCGGACTAAGCTATCTATGACATAATCGATAGTCAAAGAGATTATAATATAATGTATTTGACAATATTAGAGTAGGCGATGTGCTTTTGTCTCGAAGATGTTAACTTTATTCTTCTGCTTGACCTGCTATATTGACTGTGGTAGAGATAATTCGACTCTTTGAAGAGATTATTCATGTATTACAGTAAGAAAAGCATCGCGTAATGATGTGTTTTATCTTATGATGGCCGATAAATAGTATTTTATGCCTTTTATAATATTTTAATAATGCTATTTCTGTTTGGCCTTTGCCATTACTGTGTACGTTTATTTTATTTGTTATTTAAGCTTTTATCTGGCCTTTACAATGATAGGCTTTCAAGGGACGATGCTGACCAAGCAGTTGGGCGCCCTAAAGATACACCATCGCCATATTAAGGCATGTGGCAACTTCATGGTTGTCCATCACATCAACTATTGATATGCAGTTAAGTAACTGAGAACTACAAGTTATTTTCAAGGCATAAAAGAAAGCCCTAAGCCACTAAAACAATATTTTATGCATGAGGACCAAGATAGAATGTAACTACTTGAGGCATGCCTAGAAGTTTTTCTTATATTGGTAATACTTTCATTGAATCCCCTAAATACCTTAAAATTTAAGATTTAACTAACATGGTGGCATTTACTGCTGTTGAAGCTTTGATGAAAAAAGAAATGACTTAACGTTGGAGGTTTTCTCTTACACTGAAAGATCAAGAATAAAAGCTACAACATCTTGAGCGTGAGGAAGACACGCTACATCTACGTTACAGAGGAGGGCTATGGAGTGTTTTTTTACACCAAAATGACAGAACAAACTACAATGACAATTTGCTTTTATATCCCTCTGGCATATAGGTATTCCTGATACCCGCTGCCAAGCAAACTCCACCCCTGCCCTGTACACACAGACAGTTCTGTAACCCAACAATTAAACACTGCTGGAATACAATTATGAAATGCACTTCGCAATAGTTGATCAGAAAATTAGACAAGATTTCGATTTTTCTCTATTTTATGCTTTCAATTAAGAATGATCACAATTCTTTTTTGACAGCATACCTTTACTCATCCTCATAATTTTGATGAACCTTCTCAAAATAGTCTCCCCTGAATGCGATGTACTTGTCCCAGCATTTCTGACAGTCTTCAAAGACATGCTGGAAACCATTTTTGAGAGATCCTTCAAAATCGCCTCCGCAGCCTTCACCAATGCTTCTGTTGATGGATAATGCCTCCCACGAAGGCGTTTCTTCAAGTTAGGGAATAAGAAAAGGTCACATGGGGTTAAATCCGGACTATAGGGAGGGTGAAGCATGCACTTCACGTTGATTTTTGCAAGATATTCAACAACATTGGCAATATGCGGCCGGACATTATCGTGGTGCAGCATCCAGCCTGCTTCATGGAAATGTAGTCCTTTGCGCCTGATATGAACTTGCAATGTTTTCAGGACATCCCTGTAGTATTGTCCAGTTACTGATGTGTGTGCAGGTACAACATGCTGATAAACCATTCCATGAATATCAAAGAAGGAGATGACCACAGGTTTCCCAGCAGAAGCAACCACATTTGTTTTTTGAAGGTTGGTGATGAAGGAGATTTCCACACTGAGCTTTGCTGTTTGCTCTCAGGATCAACATGATGTAGCCAAGTTTCATCAGCAGTGATTACGTTTGAAAGAAACTCCGGATCTTCCTCTAACATCAACTTTAACTGCATGCAGACCTGCATGCGAATGTCCTTTTGTTAGGGAATCAACAGTCTTGGAACCCATCGCGCACAAACACGTCTCATGTGTAATGTTTCTGTCACCAACGTGTGCGTGGCACCCAATGAAATGTTCAGTATTTCAGAAAGTGATCTTAAGGTACTTCGTCGATCCTCTCTCACAATGGCAGCAGCAGTGTTGATGTTTTCTTCCGTAAGAGCAGTAACTGGAGCATGCATCCATCTTTCTTTGAAATTGATTACCTCCCCTCTTTAAACATTTTAAACCACCTTCGAGCTGTGCTGTAGGAAAGAACAGACTCTCCATAGGCCTCCTGTAACATTGTATAGGCCTCAACTGAAGATTTGTTGAGACGAAAGCAGAATTTCAAAACCGCATATTGTTCCTCGCGTGTTACCTCCATTGCAGCGGTAGGCGATACTGAACATGTCTGAACTTGCCTGGTGCTCACAGACGAGAACCAGGAGTACCAACAATGAAACTACTACGGCGTGTTTGTTTCACGTTAAGCTAACAGAATATGATAAGATTGAATTTTAGTGCGAAAAATTACGACCGTAAAAAAATTATGATCATTCTTTATTAAACAGCCCTCTTACTAAATCGACATTTACCAAGTCGTATTGAGTCAGCGTTGTTCATTTTTCGTGCATTATTACAAAGGAACCTACATTTACTTTTACAGTTTGATAAGACGTAAGTGATATTTCCAGCTTCAAAGCTTTCTTATGTGAAAAATGAATAAAAGACACGCCGCAATGTCGCCCCCCAGAGCTTCAGTACATTTACTGACTTTACTGACAAAGGACTGTCGGTCAAGTCCGAATATGAACCCCAACCCTAGCGCTTAACCTTCACTAAGAATCACATTACGCCACTGCTCCGATAGAAGAGTAGCTCACTGACGTCATAGTATCCCTTCTGAATATATTATGGTATATTAAATGTTTTCCTCAAACAGAAGGTTCTAATAAATAATGAAGGCCAAGAATCGATACAAAATTCACTTACTATTGAGTACAGTGAGTACAATTGGGTACAGGGTACATAGAGCTTAGAGTTACCAGACATTCATCTTTCAGGATAAGAGAAAACCTCCAACGATAAGTCATATCTGACGATGAATGAAATGATGTTCAAATGAGTACAGGGTACATAGAGCTTAGAGTCACCAGACATATACCATTCAGGATAAGGTAAAACCTCCAATGTTAAGTCATATCGGACGATGAATGAAATGATGTTCAAATAAGTACAGGGTACATAGAGCTTAGAGTTACCAGACATTCATCTTTCAGGATAAGAGAAAACCTCCAACGTTAAGTCATATCGGACGATGAATGAAATGATGTTCAAATGAGTACAGGGTACATAAAGCTTAGAGTTACCAGACATTCATCTTTCAGGATAAGAGAAAACCTCCAACGTTAAGTCATATCGGACGATGAATGAAATGATGTTCAAGTGAGTACAGGGTACATAGAGCTTAGAGTTACCAGACATTCATCTTTCAGGATAAGAGAAAACCTCCAACGTTAAGTCATATCGGACGATGAATGAAATGATGTTCAAGTGAGTACAGGGTACATAGAGCTTAGAGTTACCAGACATTCATCTTTCAGGATAAGAGAAAACCTCCAACGTTAAGTCATATCGGACGATGAATGCAATGATGTTCAAATGAGTACAGGGTACATAGAGCTTAGGGTTACCAGACATTCATCTTTCAGGATAAGAGAAAACCTCCAACGTTAAGTCATATCGGACGATGAATGAAATGATGTTCTAATGAGTACAGGGTAAATAGAGCTTAGAGTTACCAGACATCTTTCAAGATAAGAGAAAATCTCAACGTTCAGTCATATGGGACCATGAATGAAATGATGTTCAAATGAGTACAGGGTACATAGAGCTTAGAGTCACCAGACATTTATATTTCAGGATAAGGGAAACCCTCTAGCGTTAAGTCATATAGGACGATAATGAAATGATGTTCAAATGAGTACAGGGTTCATAGAGCTTAGAGTCACCAGACATTTATCTTTCAGGATAAGGGAAAACCTCCAATGTTAAGTCATATCGGACGATTAATGAAATTATGTTCAAATGAGTGCATGGTATATAGAGCTTAGAGTTACCAGACATTCATCTTTCTGGATAAGAGAAAACCTCCAACGTTAAGTCATATCGGACGATGAATGAAATGATGTTCAAATGAGTACAGGGTACATAGAGCTTAGAGTTACCAGACATTTATCTTTCAGGATAAAGGAAAACCTCCAAAGATAAGTCATATCTGAGGATGAATGAAATGATATTGAAATGAGTACAGGGTACATAGAGCTTAGAGTCACCAGACATTTATATTTCAGGATAAGGGAAACCCTCTAGCGTTAAGTCATATAGGACGATAATGAAATGATGTTCAAATGAGTGCATGGTACATAAAGCTTAGAGTTACCTGACATTCATCTTTCAGGATAAGAGAAAACCTCCAACGTTAAGTCATATCGGACGATGAATGAAATGTTGTTCAAATGAGTACAGCCTTAGAGTTACCAGAAATTCATCTTTGAGAATAAGGGAAATGAACTTAAGAACAAGGCCTGTTTATGTGTTCATGCTAATTTGTGACTCGTAGTTAATTGCTCATCCATTGTCATGCGTTGCGGGTGGTCGGACTTTACGGCGACAACGCTAGGGGAACAGAAGCTCCTTAGACGGTAGGCAAACTGGATAATAATAAAAGGAGATGGTTTAAACCACGTGTCTTCTCCATTAGACCCTTACAATAGATATTCGTGCGATAAGTACTCTTTCGGAATCACAGTATGATTTCATCAAGCCTTTAAGAAAAGCAGAGCATAATTATGATAGCTCTACACGATGCAACATAAAGGTATGTCGCAAAGAAATTACTTAGACACACGCGTCTCTTCTGAAATATATTTTGTAATTTAGGGGAGCTCAAAACGTGTATTTTAGTCAAATCCCTGAACTGAACTTTTGGGATGAATACAATAGTTTCTTTACTGAGTAGATGGCAGAAAAAAGTTTTAAAAAATCTGTGTATGTGGCAACGCTGAAGTCCGCCACTGAACATATATCACCCCTTCCCCTCATAGCTAACACTTCCCCCTGCCTTCTTCCTCTCTTGAATTACGTTGGCACGTCAGAATGCGTCTTGTCCCGTGCATTTATCTGGCCTCTCCACATTACCATTTGCATTTCCTGTTACTTCCGTGCAATATCTCTATTTTCCCTTGCAACAGACCATTCACTTCTGTTTCCGATTGTGGTCTGCAGCTCACACCATCGTTAAGAAGTAAAAACGTTTTCAGTACAAGAGTAAAACAAAACACGCTAGCGGTGGCTGGAAATCTCCAAGCTTTAAACGGGGTCCCAGGAAAGTTGTGCAAGACAAACATAGAAACCAAATACCAAATAAATAAACAGAAGAAAATCAACTGATGTGAGTCCGCACATGACTTTCTCTATTCTTCTGTGTACAGTAAATCCTGGTTAACTTTAACTGATAGTAAAATGTTTTAAACCTGGTTTAAATTCCGTTCTCTTTGGCCCAGATATTAAAAACAAAAGTATTCTTATTTGGGAAAAGAATTGTAATGGAAAATCAAAACAAATAACAAGAAAATAACAAGAAAGCCTCGAAATGGTTCACTGCATAACAAAATCTGCATTTAATAGCATAAGTTGTATATTAATTTACATTTTTATTGCAGAAATATTTAATATTTTTGTTTATTCCTTAAAAATTACAAATAATACCAAAGTTACTAGCATGAAGAGGACATCTGATGACATTCCCAGGAAATGCTAGATATCCATTTGCTTTGGTAAAAGTATATCAAGTATTTTCTTAGAAATTCTTAAAGACTTTGTAAAAATGCCGAAATATCGGTAAAATATTTTACTTAGTCCTGGGGTACACCACTTTTTTAAATAAACAAAATTATATATAATGGTACTTTTAGACACCTACACAAGTACATTCCGCCCGCACAGGTAGCTGGTAGCGGTCTGTCTCACGTTCAAGAAGTCCCTGGTTCGAATCTCGCTCAGGATTAGTTACCTGGATAAGGCTTTTTCTGTGGTTCTCCCTTAATCCTAAAAGAGTCAGTAACTCTAAGTTCTATGTACCCTGGGCTTATTTGAACATCATTTTTTCATCCTCCGATATGACTTAACGTTGGAGGTCTTCCCTTATCCTGAAAGATGAATGTTTGGTAACTAAGCTCTATGTACCCTGTAGTCATTTCAACTATCGTACGATAAGACAACCTTGGAGGTTTTCCCTTATCCTGAAAGATGAATGACAGGTAACTCTAAGCTCTATGTACCCTGTACTCATTTGAACATCATTTCATTCACCATCCGATATGACTTAACGTTGGAGATTTTTCCCTTATCCTGAAAGATGAATGTCTGGTAACTCTAAGCTCTATGTACCCTGTACTCATTTGAACATCATTTCATTCACCATCCGATATGACTTAACGTTGGAGATTTTTCCCTTATCCTGAAAGATGAATTTCTGGTAACTCTAAGCTCTATGTATCCTGTAGTCATTTGAACATCATTTCATTCGTGGTCCAAATATGACTTAACGTTGGAGGTTTTCAATTATCCTGAAAGATGAATGTCTGGTAACTCTAAGCTCTATGTACCCTGTACTCATTTCAACTATCGTACGATAAGACAACCTTGGAGATTTTTCCCTTATCCTGAAAGATGAATGTCTGGTAACTCTAAGCTCTATGTACCCTGTACTCATTTCAACTATCGTACGATAAGACAACCTTGGAGGTTTTCAATTATCCTGAAAGGTGAATGTCTGGTAACTCTAAGCTCTATGTACCCTGTACTCATTTCAACTATCGTACGATAAGACAACCTTGGAGATTTTTCCCTTATCCTGAAAGATGAATGTCTGGTAACTCTAAGCTCTCTGTAGCCTGTACTCATTTGAACATCATTTCATTCACCATCCGATATGACTTAACGTTGGAGATTTTTCCCTTATCCTGAAAGATGAATGTCTGGTAACTCTAAGCTCTATGTACCCTGTACTCATTTCAACTATCGTACGATAAGACAACCTTGGAGATTTTTCCCTTATCCTGAAAGATGAATGACAGGTAACTCTAAGCTCTATGTACCCTGTACTCATTTGAACATCATTTCATTCACCATCCGATATGACTTAACGTTGGAGATTTTTCCCTTATCCTGAAAGATGAATGTCTGGTAACTCTAAGCTCTATGTACCCTGTACTCATTTGAACATCATTTCATTCACCATCCGATATGACTTAACGTTGGAGATTTTTCCCTTATCCTGAAAGATGAATTTCTGGTAACTCTAAGCTCTATGTATCCTGTAGTCATTTGAACATCATTTCATTCGTGGTCCAAATATAACTTAACGTTGGAGGTTTTCAATTATCCTGAAAGATGAATGTCTGGTAACTCTAAGCTCTATGTACCCTGTACTCATTTCAACTATCGTACGATAAGACAACCTTGGAGATTTTTCCGTTATCCTGAAAGATGAATGTCTGGTAACTCTAAGCTCTATGTACCCTGTACTCATTTCAACTATCGTACGATAAGACAACCTTGGAGGTTTTCAATTATCCTGAAAGGTGAATGTCTGGTAACTCTAAGCTCTATATACCCTGTACTTATTTCAACATCATTTCATTCGTTGTCCAATATGACAACGTTGGAGGTTTTCTCTTATCCTGAAAGATGAATGTCTGGTAACTCTAAGCTCTATGTACCCTGTACTCATTTGAACTATCGTACGAAAAGACAACCTTGGAGATTTTTCCCTTATCCTGAAAGATGAATGTCTGGTAACTCTAACCTCTATGTACCCTGTACTCGTTTCAACATCATTTCATTCATCGTCCGATATGACTTAACGTTGGAGGTTTTCTCTTATCCTGAAAGATGAATGTCTGGTAGCTCTAAGCTCTATGTACCCTGTACTCATTTCAACTATCGTACGATAAGACATCCTTGGAGGTTTTCTCTTATCCTGAAAGATGAATGTCTGGTAACTCTAAGCTCTATGTACCCTGTACTCATTTCAACTATCGTACGATAAGACATCCTTGGAGGTTTTCTCTTATCCTGAAAGATGAATGTCTGGTAACTCTAAGCTCTATGTACCCTGTACTCATTTCAACATCATTTCATTCATCGTCCGATATGACTTAACGTTGGAGGTTTTCTCTTATCCTGAAAGATGAATGTCTGGTAGCTCTAAGCTCTATGTACCCTTTACTCATTTCAACATCATTTCATTCATCGTCCGGTATGACTTAACGTTGGAGGTTTTCTCTTATCCTGAAAGATGAATGTCTGGTAACTCTAAGCTCTATGTACCCTGTACTCATTTCAACATCATTTCATTCATCGTCCGATATGACTTAACGTTGGAGATTTTTCCCTTATCCTGAAAGATGAATGTCTGGTAACTCTAAGCTCTATGTACCCTGTACTCATTTCAACTATCGTACGATAAGACAACCTTGGAGATTTTTCCCTTATCCTGAAAGATGAATGTCTGGTAACTCTAAGCTCTATGTAGCCTGTACTCATTTCAACATCATTTCATTCATCGTCCGAAATGACTTAACGTTGGAGGTTTTCTCTTATCCTGAAAGATGAATGTCTGGTAACTCTAAGCTCTATGTACCCTGTACTCATTTCAACTATCGTACGATAAGACAACCTTGGAGATTTTTCCCTTATCCTGAAAGATGAATGTCTGGTAACTCTAAGCTCTATGTACCCTGTACTCATTTCAACATCATTTCATTCATCGTCCGATATGACTTAACGTTGGAGATTTTTCCCTTATCCTGAAAGATGAATGTCTGGTAACTCTAAGCTCTATGTACCCTGTACTCATTTCAACTATCGTACGATAAGACAACCTTGGAGATTTTTCCCTTATCCTGAAAGATGAATGTCTGGTAACTCTAAGCTCTATGTAGCCTGTACTCATTTCAACATCATTTCATTCATCGTCCGATATGACTTAACGTTGGAGGTTTTCTCTTATCCTGAAAGATGAATGTCTGGTAGCTCTAAGCTCTATATACCCTGTACTCATTTCAACTATCGTACGATAAGACAACCTTGGAGGTTTTCCCTTACTCTGGAAGAGGAATATCTGGTAAGTCTAAGCTCTATGTACCCAGTACTCCTTTCAGCATCTTACATTCATCGTTCGATATGACGTAACGTTGAAGAACATAAATTTATGTTCTCTTATAAGAGCTATAAGGGACTAGTGCTGTTCGTCATGAAAAGGAGGTGCATGTTATTACAGTTGATCGTATATTTCAAACCGAAGTTCAAAAAATTATGATCTGTTTTACGACTAGCACGAGAAATAGATAAGGGACACGAAAGTCCTTCTGTTTGACGTTTGCCATTGCACTGATAAGAAAGAATTGAGGCTCCCTTGGGGGTTTAGAGAGTTTCAGCTAATTACCTCGTCCTCACTGGCTGTAATGTTAAGAAAAGCAATCGGTTTCTCCTTGACAAGGTCAAATTTTGTTTTTCTAAGGCAAACATTTATCTGTGCACGCCGTTCTTCTGTTTTCCTGAGCAGTAACCTTAGCGACCATTGCTATGTCTTTATGAGGGAATTTTTACATTGCCTTCGGTTATGGAATGACGGATTACAGAGAATAAAAGGCACTTTCACATGACTTTCTCTATGCACCATTTGTCTGTCTTCTTTTATATCTTCTAGAAGCTATTGTTATGAAAATTATAAATTTCTCTACTGTGTACTTTAACAAAATATCATATTGATATATGGACATTCGACTACCGTCATATGAAGTGACTTTATGCCACGTTTTTGCATTTTTAGAAATATCTTCCTGGAATTTAACGGTAATAAAGAAACGCTTGCTATTTATAACGTAGCAGCAGAAACATCAACCTTGTACTGCAATCAAGTTATTCCTTGATGTTAACTGATACCCAAAAAAGCTATTCAAACATGTCCCAATGTCACCCCATTAGGGTGCCTCCTGTAAGTTCAGTGCTATTTATTCAAAGAGAAGCTTGTCTGTCCCAATGTCACTCCACGTAATGGAAGTATTTGTTCCAATAAAAATAGAATATAACATTTTCATGTGAAACTATTGTTCTTAATGGTTGCAAAAGCTTTTGAATTGCACTTCATTTGAATTTCAAAAATGTTGCATTCTGCGCAAACTCTTTTGCATTTCAAGAACGTCATGAAATTTTGGACACTTTTACAGGTGGCTCAATTTTCCTGACTACATCTTTATATTCATGGACTATTTCGTTTTTCTGATCCCGGCCACATCCACAGACGTTCACTTCTTTTCTACTGAGGTATAGACTGCCCAAAGAAGTTGCTATGAAGGTTACTGCGGAAGTGCAAGAGAGGTTAGAACATGCATCGAAAGGAATATGCCGATCTCGCCTTTGCTTCAAGTATTAATAACCTTACGATTTTACAATTCACTGAATTATGTGGATAATACATTGTCCACCTCCCGTGTTGAGACGTTCAAGTCACTTGCCCTTTTTCGCTCCTCGTTTTAAATTTACGTAATACTGAGTTAGCACATGCATCGAGAGGAATATGACTATCTCGCTTTTGCTTCAAGTATCAATAACCTTGCGATTTTATAACTCACTGACTTATGTGGATAATACATTGCCCACCGCCCGTCTTGAAACGTTCAAGTCACTTGCCCTTCTTCGCTCTTCGTTTTAAATTTACGTAATACTGAGTTAGAACATGCATCGAAAGGAATATGCCATTCTCGCCTTTGCTTCAAGTATTAAAAACTTTGCTAGTTTATAATTCACAGAATTATGTGGATAATACACTGTCCACCTCCTTCTTGAAACGTTCAAGTCACTTGTCCTTCGCACCTGGTTTCAAATTTACGTAATACTGACAAGTTGTTTGGTGCTTGCAGTATTGACACATGCATTTCAATTAAATTCGTTTCCAATATTTTCCCCGTGACATCTTTCTGTTTTACATTCACCGCATCCGTCCTCTTTATTTTCCACGATATCCTTGTCACCAATTCAATTAACAATTCTTTCTCCATCGATGAGAAATTTGTCTCACGGCTTTATTTATGATTTTGTTCATTCGTCATTTGTGCAGACGAAAATGAAAACAAAAACGAATCGGAGTACGTTCAGAAAATCATCCATAGCCTTCTATAGCTGTGATATTTACAAGTTCCTTGGCGTTAACACGTGTTTGTTAACATTTTCAGAAAACAGGTTGGTGAAATGCAAGAAATTTAACATTAGTGTTAGCGCTGTGACAATTGTTACGTTACATTTGTTAACGTCGATTTTAACATCTGTTGGTGAAATCGGGCATAAGCAGTTTATAACACAGTAACCAGGTTGTGGCAAGTATAAGAGCATTTCTGCAACCTTACGGCATTTTCAAATACCATTCGTCACTGCTTTCTTTTTAAGCGTATGGATGGCACAAAGTCACCGTCCAGGCACAACGTCATCCCACTTGATGGTAGATGCGAGATTTCAAGGGAAATTAACTTTCTGAGACACACTAAATTAAAAAAAGGATTCATAACGCCTTTGTTTGAAATAATCCATGTAATATTACACTAATGGGACATGGCGCTAATAAAAATGTCTGTATTCTTTTAAATAGAAATATTGATGCAGTTATTTTCCACAAAATATGCCTACAAAAGTTTCGGTAATGTATATTTATTTTATCTGTTCAACTAAAATTAATTACGAGAGACATTCTAAGGGTATTTCAGTTTTTTACTCTGCAATTCGAAGTTAAGTATTATCTTCCTCGTATAGAATGCTGGTATGTTGATCTTATCTAATCTGTATCGCGTGTCTGAAGAAATATGTCAACAATCGGTCGATAGTAATAATTTGCAGGGATGGTTGTCACACAAAAGCGAATAATGGAACGTCGCCCTGACAAACACGTCTTTCATTGTTTGCACATCTCCCCTCCACAACGTTACAAGAGGATTAACCATTTGCTGGGCACCTGGCCATTAAAATGGGCCCCATATGGGGGACCGCGATTACATCCACTTAACATCTTAAGCATTGCACACAAACACCCAGGACCTGCGTGACGTCAGTTGCCATTTCAGTTATATCTGTTTATTGAGGTGTACATGTTGTGAAGTAAAGAAGCGTCATACGACTATGAAAGCGTTTAGAAAACCAAACAAGGATTAAGGTACATGGTTTAACCGTGTTTCAAAATACAGTAACACCTGTCTAAAACGAGCGCCTTAAATGCCGGAAGCCTGGGAAAACGGAATGGAGCTATTCCCCATGTAAAATTATACTCTAATCCGGAAAACTGCCTAGTAAGGAAAGGGAAATATTTTTCGGGGACCGTAAATAACTTTGAGGGCAACTTAATTACACCGAAGTTCTATGAACCATTGAATCATAAACTGTAATCCTTAGAGGAAAAGGAAAACAAACCACTAGCTTACATAGAAAATTAGTTTTTTTCGAACTGCAAGTCACTAAAGCATGCCCTTTGATTTTTAAAACTTAGTATAGCTATATTGATTATATTTTGTTATTGTTCCTGATAAACAGATTAACAATGCTTTAAAATAACTAAATTTAAAAAATAAAGCTATAGAAACTGAAATTAATGGATTTCTTCCTTTTCTAGATTTGAAGATAATCAGAAATAATAATAAATTAGATTTTGGGATTTATAGGAAGTCTACTCATATTGATAATTACATAAGAAATAAAAGTTTTAAAACTTTTTTCACATAAGTTTGCTGTTTTAATAGTTTGATTTATAGATTAATAAATATACCCCTGAATAAATAAGAATTTAATAAATAATATAAACATATTATTAATACTGCTTTAATGGTTTTAATAAAGACTTTATACAGAAGAAGATTGAAAAATTTAAATATCAAAAAATTGTAAATTATATTTCTACCCTTAAAAAATAAAAAACTATTATAATTTTTAAAAATTTACTTACCATCGTTGGGTTAATAAACAATTTCAAAAAGTTTTTAAAGAAGTTGGTATAACTTTAGTTCCTGAAAATAAATATAGTGTCACCCAATTAGCGGAAGGCGCAACCAACGATAGCTGAATAAGGGGGCCAGAGGCAGCCAACCACACCCTCCCATTAGTCTCTGTCACTGAGGGGGATGATTAGGGAAATGTCACTTGTCGCTGGCCGCCTCTTTCCCCCTTCCCCTGTCCATCTGGAACTTTCGTGGTAATTCTCTGAAACCAGAGACTTCTAGAAAAACAGTGATATTCCTATAAAAAGGGCTGCAGTGAGTGAATTGAGTCAGAGTGCTTGACGAGCTAGCGAACGGACGAGAAGACTGTGTACGTGCATCGGAACGGTAACGGACGAACTGGTGAATTGTAATTGTGTGCATTACGTAATTCTGTGTAATTGACAAGTGTTTAACTGTAAGTCGGTGGAAATAAAGAACATTTTTGAGTGGTGCAATTGGACTTTTCATTTCACGAACCCACAAAGTCACAATAGTATTAAAAATTTACTATATTTTACATCTGATGACAAATAGTGACTCCATGCATTTTATTTTTAATTTTTCGTATATTTATATACGTGATAAATTCCTAACTAATAGCTTTTAATTTAAGAGCGACTGTACTTGCAGATTTATGATTCCTTGTTAAATTATAGTAAGAATAGCTTTTAAGTAGAAATGTAATGTGAATGATAACACTGGGCAAAAAAAAAGTAATTTTTGCATGTTTCGGGCACTTCATGGGGCAATTGCTACTAATTTTGGGTTGAGAAAAACAAATGACAATGAAAAACTTTTATTAGATCTAGTTTCTATGATATACACAAGGTGGAAATATTACATATTAACGGATTCAGAGAAAAGGATACGTTTTAACTACATACATGCTAACAATAATGAAAGTGCATTTGACTTTTTAAACTGGTAATTACATGCTAAGAGCTCTAAATTGCTGGAAAAATACTTCGCAGATAGTCGTGTCTGAAGAGAATCATGTGGTGGCCTATTGACTTCGTCGTCTTTTAGCTTGCCTCTTGTGATGGAGTTCCGCAGAATCCCTATACAAAGACCAACAGTAATCCGCAAGCATTACTTCATTCCAACGGTCCTGATATCTTTGTTCCATAAGAGAAATGTCCTGATGGAATCTCTTCCCATGTTCATCACTAACAGCTCCACAACTAGGAGGGAAAAAGTCTAGGTGGGAGTGGAGAAAATGGATCTTAAGGGACATGTTGTATCCAAGGTTACGGTATTTTTGCAGGAGTACTGTCACCAAATGCTTGTAGTTGTCATGTCTTTATTTGCCTAAAAGTCCTAGAACACCCTTGAAGGCTTCCCAAGCTTCCTTTTCTTTCTCCAAAATTTGGTCAAATGCAGGATCCGACAAAAATGCCTTCCTTAACTTTTGCATCACTTAATTTCCAAAATTTCTCTTTGATTGTGTTTTGTTATTTGACAGGTGTGCCAAAAATAAAAAAAATCCACCAAATTTAAAATATTCAGTCTAAAAAATTAAATGTCAGTTTATCTTCGAAACAAGAGCTAATCTATCCTTTTATGGTGATTTATGAATTCAGCTGATGGAAATACATATAAATTCACTATTTTTAAGCCTG
Source organism: Mantis religiosa (assembly GCA_030765055.1). NCBI lineage: Eukaryota > Metazoa > Arthropoda > Insecta > Mantodea > Mantidae > Mantis > Mantis religiosa. The sequence continues at coordinate 19,149,456 of CM060960.1, read as the reverse complement.
AAACATTTTTATTGTTGCACAGTGTAATCTACAAAACATAATTTGCAATTATTGAAAACCAGCAACCGGTTAAGAAGGGAGGGATGTAATTTTCATACACCTACTGATAGCTGTGGATGGTCGCCATGTGTAACGTTCACAGTGTCACGTAGAGCTCGGTTAAAAATGCTACCTGCTAGATCATTTCAAGGTTAAATCTACCGTTTCCAAATACGTACGCTTATTACATTATATATCTCTGCCCGACAGTTTTAACTCAGGCTGTTTCTTCTGCAAACATTGCTTAAATCTAAAGTCGTGTAAAACATTTAAATATAAAATGCACATATTTTCTTTATTAATACATCAATCTATTTTACTGTAGTTTTAGTATCGTAATTCTGAATAACTTGAAAACTGTAATTAATACAGTAGACTTAATTTAAAACTGGTTGTCTATGTGGCGTCTTTGAAATTCCTTTCTCTTTGTATGACCATAAGATAAAATCTGAACGTACAACGGAATATGGGAATACAGTAGACTCTAAGTGATAGTCAAATGTTTTAAAACTGGTTGTCTAGGGACGTCTTTGTAATTCCGTTCTCTTTGTATGTTCAAGAGATAAAACAATGAAGGTACAAGGGAATATGGGAATACAGTAGACTCTAAGTGATAGTCAAATGTTTTAAAACTGGTTGTCTAGGGACGTCTTTGTAATTCCGTTCTCTTTGTATGTTCAAGAGATAAAACAATGAAGGTACAAGGGAATACGAGAATACAGTAGACTTTAAGTGATAGTAAATGTTTTAAAACTGGTTGTCTAGGTGACGTCTTTGAAATTCCGTTCTCTTTGTATATCCAAGAGATAAAAAAATAGAAGTTACAAGGGAATATGGAAATACAGTAGACTTAAGTGATAGTCAAATGTTTTAAAATTGGTTGTCTAGGTGACGTCTTTGAAATTCCGTTCTCTTTGTATATCCAAGAGATAAAAAAATAGAAGTTACAAGGGAATATGGAAATACAGTAGACTTAAGTGATAGTCAAATGTTTTAAAATTGGTTGTCTAGGTGACGTCCTTGTAATTCCATTCTCTTTGTATGTCCAAGAGATAAAAAATGAAGGTACAAGGGAATATGGGAATACAGTAGACTTTAAGTGATAGTCAAATGTTTTAAAACTGGTTGTCTAGGTGACGTCTTTGAAATTCCGTTCTCTTTGTATGTCCAAGAGATAAAAAGTGAAGGTACAAGGGAATATGGGAATACAGTAGACTTTAAGTGATAGTCAAATGTTTTAAAACTGGCTCTCTAGGTGATTTCTTTGAAATTCCATTTTCTTTGTATGTCCAAGAGATAAAAAGTGAAGGTACAAGGGAATATGGGAATACAGTAGACTTTAAGTGATAGTCAAATGTTTTAAAACTGGCTCTCTAGGTGATTTCTTTGAAATTCCGTTCTCTTTCTATGTCCAAGAGATAAAAAATGAAGGTACAAGGGAATATGGGAATACAGTAGACTTTAAGTGATAGTCAAATGTTTTAAAACTGGTTGTCTAGGTAACGTCTTGAAAATTCCGCCGCAATTATTAGGTGGTCGCTTAACTAAAGCCTTTTCTTTTATTTTGGTGTTTTAGAAAATTTGGTGTTTCTTTGGTTTGGCAATGCTATTTACAGAATGTCATGGCTTGTGTTACGTACATTGCATCGGTCTTCAGTTGCTAATAAACAATCACAAAATGGAGATAACAAAATAAAATACGACCAGAAGCTTTCCTGGTGACGAATATGTTCAAGTTCTTCTCGGGAAGCAAGTCAGGTGAAAAGACGATTAGAACATCAAGTTAAGTAATTACGTTTCTTTGGCCCAATTAATTTCTATACTCACGTCACCTCCTGATGTGACATTTAATCTACTAAAACAGTCTTTTGTTCAGTAATGCGAATGTTCATAATGTTTTTCTTTGTTGATATTTATGTTATATACAGTGATTCATTTGTGGTTATTCTATCTTGTCCCCGACTCTATTTAATATATACATTTCTGATATTCCTGACTTAGCTCCGACTTCTTTAGCTCTTTACGCTGATGACACAGTTCTATATTATTCTCATGTTAATCTCCAGCACGCACAACAAGTAGTACAGCTCTCTTTAGATCGCCTAACTCATTGGTTCAGCACTTGGCGGATCTCAATGAACCTTCAGAAAACCGAAGCTAAAATCTTCACTCTTCGCCGATATACTCCGCTTACTCCGTTGTGTCTCTACAGGAACAATGTCCCTTGGCTCTCCACTACAACTTCCGTTAAATACCTTGGAGTGCTTTTGGACACTCGACTGACCGGGCGTGTCAAGAGCCAAGAGCAGGTGCAGGTCGCCCGGGTTCTCCCGGGCGGAGGGTTACACGCCACGGTACCTATCCGCTATGCGGATTTACCCATGCGGTATGATAAATATATGTTTATGCGCAAGCTTGCGTGTCGTTTAGTAAGACGGCGCAGTTGGCCTCTACTGATGCTTCTGGTACCGGGATATCCCCCCCTGGGGGGGGGGGGGGACAGTGACCGTTCCACCTTGCTTTGTGCGGTCGCTAGCGATCCGTCAAGCAGTGGTGGAACCAGTAGCGAGAGACCAGATGGGAATTAAGGTATTAAGGTTTAACAAGAACAGGTCGTGCGCGCGTCCCAGGGCACGACTGCAGGTGTTAACCTGCCAGCCGCGGCCAAGGCGCGAGGTGACCTGGCGGTGATTGGTAGGGGCAGGAGGAGAGGCAGACTCTACCACCCAAAGGCGTCCTTGGGTAAGCGATAGCTCCTCCGTCTCCTGGGGAGACGGTGGTCGTATTGACCAAGTGAATTTACCAGCTGGTTGGGGTGGGGAGTGATCTTGGCATACAACGAGCGTGTTCGTTCACGCACGACGTCTACGACGTATGGTATGCCAGACTGGGTGTGCAGGAAGTGAAATGGGAACCTCGGTCGGTACCGTAGATCATCCTTAAGGCTCTGTTCTGCACGGCATGCAGCCTGCCGAGGGTGGTATGAGCTACCGAACCCCAGACCTCGTATCCATACAGGATCAGAGGCGGGATGATCGCACGGTACGTCCGCAGTTTGAGGCGGATGGGCATGGTGGATCGAAACATAGGGTAGAGTTGCCTGATTGCAGCGTGGCCGAGCCTGCCTTTGCCCTGACATGCGGAGTGAAAGTGAGGCCGCGGTCCAGTTGGATTTCCAGGTATTTGGTGGTTCGAACCCAGGGGATGAGAGCGGAGCTCTTCTGCGGGCTAATGGCCATCATCCACTTCTCACTCCATCTGCCAATGGCGTGGAGCTGACGCTGTAGAGGGGGGAGACAGTAGCGGACGTTCTTGTTCTGCGCCAGTATGAGGACAACGTCGGCATACTGACACAAAACAGTGCGCGGTTCCGTGGGTAGGTCAGACATGTAGGCAGCGAAGAGTATAGGGTACAGAACACTGCCTTCCGGGACTCCAGCCGCTATGGGTCTGACAGAGGATAGTCACATCGATCGTCTTATATCACTGGCCTCCGGGCGACTTTCAAAACGCTCACCTCTGTTAAAGTCTGTTTAGTTAACGCGTGTGCATTTCGGAGTCAAAGAAACCTGACCCTCCCGCCCACTAATGACCGTCATAAATCGATCTCCACACTTCAGAAATGGAACACTGTCGTTGAGGACCAATAACAACCCTGATTTTCTCGAAGTGACAGTCGCATGTCTACTCCACGTGGAGTCTCAGTTGCTAAAGTGCCAACTTCCAGTTCATCTGTTTCATTACGTGCAGAAATTCGTTGTGTGTCACGATGTGGAGACCGTGAGAGTGAAATGCAGTGGTAAATGCAAATGAAGTAGTAGATAACTTTCAGTCAAGTGAATATAATCAAAGTGAAGACAATAGTGTGAATAACTGGGCCGAGTTATATTACTGGAAAAGCCTCAAAAAACAAAGTTATAACGGGAACTGTTTCTAAGCAAATTCAAGCGCTTGTTTTGAACACATATAAATATGTGCTGACAAATAATCTTGGTAAGGGGTCGTGCAATGAACCTGATGATAAATTCTGGGTATTCACAGAAATACAGTAAGAAATATTGTGACGAAAGGAATACCAAAGACGCAGATCAAGTGGGAAAACAAAAGGAAACGTTTCTCTAAAGTAGATGACTTCATATGCGATATAATTCGTCGATAAATTTATAGATTCTATGCAAAAGGGACAGCGCCCACCTTAGACGAATTGGTTGCACATTTGCAAGAAATTTGTGATTTTTTTTTATGGGCACTGCACTTTGCGTGGCCTCCTAAAGGAGCTGGGTTTCAAATACCGCACTTTGAATAATTTAAGGATTATTATGGAATCCAGTTGAATTGTAGCTTGGCGATATATATCGTCAAAACTAAGAAAGTTTTGCAGTAAAGGACATAAGATAATTTATTTAGACAAAACCTCGTACGATACCGATGACGTATCGAGATAGGTGGCAACCTTGCAGAAAGGTCTGCGAGGAGGAGGGCCGGGGTTGTAAAACGATTATAAGGGTTCCTCAAAGGCAGCGGGGGACTGCACATGAGTTAACTAAACAGACTTTACATCGCCGGTCCAGCCTCGGCCTACAGTCTTCATTGTTACTCTACAAATGTGGGGGGCCGCACACACATGTCATCTGCGTCGTCTTCAGGTCATACAGAATCGCTTCATGCGCATCGCTACCAACGCTCCATGGTTCATCCGTAATCAGCAGCTCCATCACGAACTAGGACTGTTACCTCTTCACGACTACATTCGCAGGATCGCTCGTCGTTTATTTTCCACGCTGCAAGAAGTTCCAGGAGCTGTGCATTATAACATCGGCGTCCGCACGCGCCAGACCTCACGCTTGAAGAGGAGACTACCACAGGACCTGCTTCTAAGTGATACATCTGACTTCAGTGATTCTAGTGCTTGATGTGTGTCTTACATCTTCAATATTTACGTAATTTCTCAGAGAGTATTATTGGAGTTCTAACTTAGTGTAGTTAGGGGGCGGCCTGTTAGCCTACCCCTGAGTGTTATTGTTCTTTAATTTATTCTTATGTTACCTTCTTTTCACTCTGATCTGTAAAGCATTGTACTGCTGATCGATGAATAAAAAGTTATATAAAAATAATGAAGTCAAATATGATGAATCCAAGCTCGCATTTCTTCTTTTTTTTTTTTAAAGTGTGCCTGAAAAAAGAATATCCTTTTGCAAGAATAGCTAGCAAATGAGTCAAAGTATCATGAATCTAATCATATCTTGCTTTTAATGCAAAATTCATAGAGAAATGCTTCGTAGAAACACCCGGTAAACAGGTTCTGTAATATTGACAGTAGCTGGAAATTGATACACCCGTCATAATGAGCCACTCTCAAGACAAGAGTCAAAGAGTACATCGAGAAGCAAATGATGTTCACACTGGAAGCAGTGGCGTGATGAACCAGAAAAAAAGTCTAACTTGAACATGGAGAAAACAGAGTTTGAACTTAAACTTCTAAAACACAGCTGGAAACAAGATTATAAAGTCGCTGCCGCAGCTCGAAGAACAAGTGAAGTGGAAGGAGAAAGTGTGGTTAGTGAGCGCGTGGCACAAGGATGGTTCCAACTTTTCAACAATGGAGACGAAAACACTAAGATTTACTACGTTCTGGAAGACCTACAGTAATGGAATATTGAGGATGCACGCCAAGTTTGGAGAGGAAATCCGCATAAAGGTACCAGTAGGCTTTCAGAAGAACTTTGGTGCATCAAAAGATAACATACATCGCTACAATATAACACTACAGAAGCTGTAGATCGTACCACATGAAGTGACAACTCAACAGGCTGAACTTAGAATTGTAGTCAGCTTATCTGTAATCCCATGGATAATAGATATGTTAGGAGAATTTACACTTTTAATGACAAATGGGTATATTTCCCAAACTCTGAAGCCTGGAATCATTAGCTTAATTCCCGCCAACCTGCCAAAGGCATCGTTAAAAAAATCGGTTCCTAAGTAATGATTGATGCATATCTTTATTCTTAACAACTGCATCGAGTTCATGAAAATTTAAGAGAGAGAGATACCCAGCGTTGGTTAACCGAAATAGAGTTCCATTGAATTCAATGTAACACCCCATACTGCAACAACAATCATGGAAAAAATCCCGGAATTTGGAGGAATAGAACTGCTACCACACCCAGCATACAGCCCTGATCCCGCACCTTTCTCGATCCAGGGCCCATTTTCTACATGGAAGGAATTTTTACAACATTGAAGCAGTGCAAGTGGGTGTCGCCAAATGCTTCGCAACTAAACCAGAGAGTGGTACCATCGTGGGAAAACCAACCTCGCTGAACGATGGTTCAAAACCATAGAATCTAATTGTCTATACTTTGGTACAATTTTAGGATATACTAGGGCTGTTCACTAAAGAATGATCATAAATTTTTTACGGTCATACTTTTTCGCACTAAAATTCAATCTTATTATATTCTGTTAGCTTAATGTGAAACAAACACGCTATAGTAATTTCATTGTTGGTACTCCTAGTTCCCGCCTCTGAGAACCAGGCAAGTTCAGACATGTTCAGTATCGCCTACCGCTGCAATGGAGGTAACACGCGAGGAACAATATGGGGCTTTGAAATTCTCCTTACGTCTCAAAAAATCTTCAGTTGAGGCCTATACAATGTTATAGGATAGCTATGGATAGTCTGTTCTTCCCTACAGCACAGCTCGAAGGTGGTTTAAAATGTTTAAAGAGGGAAGACAATCAATTTCAAAGGAAGATGGACCCCGTGCTCCAGTTACTGCTCTTACGGAAGAAAACATCAACACTGCTGCTGCTATTGTGAGAGAGGATCGACGAATTACCTTAAGATCACTTTCTGAAATACTGAACATTTCATTGGGTGCCACCCACACGTTGGTGACAGCAACATCAGACATGACACGTGTTTGTGCGCGATGGGTTTCAAGACTGTTGATTCCAGAACAAAAGGGCATTCGCATGCAGGTCTGTATGCAGTTAAAGTTGATGTAAGAGGAAGATCCGGAGTTTCTTTCAAACGTAATCACTGCTGATGAATTTGGCTACCTCATTTTGATTCTGAGAGCAAACAGCAAAGCTCAGTGTGGAAATCTCCTTCATCACCAACCCCCAAAAAAGCAAAAGTGGTTGCCTCTGCTGGGAAAGTTATGGTCATCTCATTCTTTGATATTCATGGAATGGTATATCAGCATGTTGTACCTGCACACACATCAGTAACTGAACAATACTACAGGGATGTCCTGAAAACATTGCAAGTTCATATCAGGCGCAAAAGGCCACATTTGCGTGAAGCAGGCTGGATGCTACACCACAATAATGCGCGGCCAATGTTGTTGCTGAATATCTTGCAAAACTCAACATGAAGTACATCCCTCACCCTCCCTATAGTCCAAATTTAGACCCATGTGACTTTTTTCTATTCCCTAAGTTGAATAAACGTCTTCGTGGGAGGCATTATCCACCATCAGAAGCAGTGGTGAAGGCTGCGGAGGCGATTTTGAAGGATATCTCAAAAATGGTTTCCAGCATGTCTTTGAAGACTGGCAGAAACGCTGGGACAAGTGCATCGCATTCAGGGGAGACTATTTTGAGAAGGACCATCAAAATTATGAGGATGAGTAAAGGTACGTTGTAAAAAAAATTGTGATCATTCTTTATTGAACAGTTAGAAATCTGAACTCCTGTTCACAGGCTGTACCTTAACCATCTCATCTACTAGAACTAGAGCTAGAAGAAGTGTACAAGAAGATATTTTTATAAATACGCGCCATAGTCCTCCACAAGTTCACATCGAACATTAACTGCGGAGCAGGGTGTGCCTCTCCCGAAAGGTAACAAAACGAAAACGAATGCTGTTTTTCAATTAAAGCCCCATTACTAAAACAAGAGCATGCTTTTAACAAATTGATATTAAAATTGATGGGCATAAAACGTTGAGGGAGGGAAACAAAGGCAAAAGGGATACAAGTAAACACCGCCTTTCGCTTTACATCGATACGTTTGGCAACTAACTCAGAACACTGTGTGAGGCACTCAGTCCAACAGGCGTGCATCCATCCTACAATAAATAACACATTCATTTGTTAGGAAGTGTAGAAAGACATTCTTAGTAATACATTCATTTTAATTGTTTGAATCCTAGAAGAGATGTGTTAAAGAATATCTTACGTGTGCTTTCCCAATAATTCAATCTTTAACACAATATTAAAAACTTTTCTACTTCATTCTGAATTCCCATTTACTCTCGAGACTTAACAAAAAGATGCATGTATTGATTACTGAAGCAATAGTTTTGCTTTCCTAGTTCATTGTAGAAAAGCCGATGCTACTAACGTAACGACATTGGCTGTCACGACAAAAGTCATATTTGACGTGACAGCTGCAAGAACAAAAGAAGAGTCACGAGACAGTCTTTGTGATTCCGAATTAATTGACCATTTCGGAGTTCGTCTTCAAGGCTACACGATGACGCAATGTGACGTCAGATGGGATGTCAAAGAGAATTAATATCCTGCACGTACTGCAAACGAATAGAAAGTTAAGTGCCGCGAGGGGAAAAGAAAAAAGAGGAGGAAGAAGTTCAAAGAGGATACAAAGAGGAACGGAGCTATTAAAGACAATCTGCTTTGCTTGCACTTTCCGAAATATTTTATTCGAAATATTTTTCTCGAATTTTATTTTCAGACTTCTTTTCTTTGTTGTTCGGATAAATTTCATCCCCTACTCATGAAAATCTAAAGTTACTTTTTTTTTTATTTGAGTTATAATTACAGGATTGTATCAGCGCTGCCGGTTTGCCGTAATTTCGTCTCCAGGGTCCTTTCACATGCCAGTAAATGTATGACACAGCGCTGTCCCTTTTAAAAACCATCGTCTGAACTGGGTTTGAACCGTTGACCTTGGGATTTGATAAGAAAAGATTTATACAGTTGGGAATTATTCAAAAAGAGGCAATTACACCGGGCAACAATGAAAATGTTTCGGGCTTAACAATAGTGAATTTACACGTATTTCATTCTGCTGAATTCAAATATCATCATATAAATGATAGATTACCTCTTGTTTTGAAGATAAAGTGACATTTCATTTTTTAGAGTGAAGATTTTAAAATTGGGGGATTTTTTTTTGGCACACCTGTCAAATAACATCACAGAGAAATTTTGGAAATTAAGTGATGCAAAAGCTAAGGAAGACATTTTTGTCGAACCACAAATAAGAGAACTAATAAAGGAACGCGCATTTGACCAAATTTTGGAGGGGAAAGAAAAGGAAGCTTGGGAAGCCTTCAAGGGTGTTTGTTCATGGATTTTAGGCAACAAAAGAGATGACAACTACAAGCATTTGGTGATAGTGTTCCTGCAAAAATACCGTAACCTTGGATGCAACATGTCCCTTAAGATCCATTTTGTCCACTCCCACCTAGACTTTTTCCCTCCTAGTTGTGGAGCTGTTAGTGATGAACATGGGGAGAGATTCCATCAGGACATTTCTGTTATGGTACAAAGATATCAGGGCCGTCGGAATGAAGTAATGCTTGCGGATTACTCTTGGTCTTTGTATAGGGATTCTGCGGAACTCCATCACAAGAGGCAAGCTAAAAGACGACGAAATCAATTGGCCACCACATCATTCTCTTCAGACACGACTATCTGCGAAGTATTTTTCCAGAAATTTAGAACTCTTAGCATGTAATTACCAGTTAAAAAAAATAAAATGCACTTTCATTGTTGTTAGCATGTATGTAATTAAAATGTATCCTTTTCTCTCAATCCGTTAATATGTAATACTTCCACCTTGTGTATATCATAGAAACTAGAGCAAATAAACTTTTTTCACTGTCATATTTGTTTCTCTCAGCCCAAAATTAGTAAGAATTGCCTCATGAAATGCTCGATTTTTTTTATTGCCCAGTGTTATTTACAGAAATTTTGAGAACTCTAGTTGTGATATTGCATCTGTCTTGTCATTATTTCCTAGTTCAGCGATGCCCAAGCTTGTCCGCTCTACCCCACCTCCTTTGTTTTGTGCATGAAAAATTTTCCTTTCACTCAGGTAACCAAGCATTACAGCGTTTTGTTCCTTAAATGTGTCATAGCTCAGCAAGGATTAGGTGAAGGCAGATCCATCTTCCCCTCATTCTCATAATTTTGAGCATCACTACCCTAGTTGATAGACAGAAGACGCTGTGGATGAAACAGTTACTCATAAAAAGAAGCTGGATTAAGCATACATCTTGCCTCTGTAGTGTAGATGGTAGAGTGTGTGCCATTCGTCCAAGAGTTACCGAGTGTGTATCTCGGTACAAGGTGAGTAATCGGTTTCCTCAGCCTAGGAGATGAATGTCGGGCAACTCTTTTAAGTTCTGTGGATCTGAGCTCATTTGAACATCATTTCACCTATTTCATTTAAGTCCGATATGACTTAACATATTTATTACTTGATATTAGGGGTTTTGAGGCCTCATATCTTATAAACAGAGTCTTCAAGATCCCTCCCCCTCAATCCCGCTCACACACACACACACACATACACACACACACACACACACACACACACACACACACACACACACACACACACACACACACACACACTTCTTTCCTTGTTTATAAACAAGGAACAAAATAAAGCCAAACAAGAGAAAAGAGAAATAAATGAAACACATAATTCCAAAGAAGAACAATGAAGTAATGATACAAAATAAAGGACAGTCACAAATTAATTAAGTTTGTGTGGTTAAGACGCAGGATGGTAAAACCACCCTTGGAGGGGATGTGACGTAACGGAAATGACCACTGTTATTACTTCCAATTGGCTGGAGTTCTTCCCACGCTTTGATAACACGGGACCCGCGATACAGTTCCTGGAAAACAGGCTGACAACAAAACAAGTTCACTAGCAGAAGGAGTACATCCCACAAAGTTAAGTCATATCGGACGATGAATGAAATAATGTTCAAATAAGTACAGGATAGATGGAGCTTAGAGTCACCAGACATTCATCTTTCAGGATAAGGGAAAACCTCCAACGTTAAAATATATCGGTCGATGAATAAAATGATGTACAAATGAGTACAGGATACATAGAGCTTAAGGTTACCAGACATTCATCCTTCAGGACAAGGGAAAACCTTCAATGTTAAGTCACATAGGACGATGTATGAAATGATGTTCAAATGAGTACAGGGTACATAGAGCTTAGATTTACCAGACATTCATCTTTCAGGATAAGGGAAAACCTCCACGTTAAGTCGTATCGGACGATGAATGAAATAATGTTCAAATGAGTACAGGGTACATACAGCTTAGAGTTACCAGACATTGATCTTTCAGGATAAGAGAAACCCTGCAACGTTAATTCGTATCGGACGATGAATGAAATTATGTTCAAATGAGTACAGGGTACATAGAGCTTAGAGTTACCAGACATTCATCTTTCAGGATAAGGTTAAACCTACAATTTTAAGTCATTCATCGTGCAATATGACCATAATATCTGGAATATATTCGTCACCAGCAAAGCTTTAGGTCTTATTTTGTCATCCAATTCAGATTTGACTTGTGCGTCAGCGTTTTCCCTCCCTCCCATTTTCATTTCCAATCACAGCTATTACACTGACCAGTTCAGATGGACGTTTACAATAAACAGTAAATATTAGCAAATATAAATTTTCGGTACAATCTTTTGAATAATAAATTTCAAAGATGAAAAACAAAATTTCCATTCCTTCATGGAAGTTTGCCAGACTTATCAAATGACCCGCGTATATCATTTATTTTCAAACACTTATGCGGCCTTGGTCGTGATATGCACCTGTTAATAAAAGCTTAACTCAAGTTGCAGGAAGTCGCAAATCAAAGGTATGCTTTGTAATTCCTCATGTGTAAAGCAATTTTAATTTGATGGTTTTTGGAACAGTCCCTAAAATGCGCGGAAACTTTTGGCTGAAAGGAGATTTTAGCTTTTGGTGGAACAGCTTTACCTCTTGACACGAGAGGCAATCCTTTCATACAGTATTTGCAAAGAAATTTTGAAAAATCATAGTTAGCTTAGATAAGTTAACCTAAAAATACCTACTTCATGACATACTGTCTATTATTTACAATAATTACACGTAATTACATTAAATTACACTAGTTATTACGTAAATGTAGATTTTATTTGAATAAACACTGAACACTAATGCTATATGCACGCCTAGTGCCTTTGAGTTCCTTATTGCTATCTTAGAATGATGTGCCTTCGCCCTTAACTGATTTTCTGAAGGCTTCGTCATAAACAATTTGGCAAAACCTGGTGTGAAACTACTGCCACGTATATTATAATTTATTTCGTAATTCCTATCAACTTAAATACTGAATATAATCACAGTAGTCAATTAAACTATATCAAAGTGATAAACGAATTAAGAAAAGAAAGTCAGCAATGCAATCTATACAAGCAGTTAAGAAATCTGAAAAAGTATTCCTCAATACTTCAATATTAACAGCCCAGGAAGCGGCCAAAAAATGAAATTCATACACGATTTGAATGAGTGTTATTTACAGAACTTTTAGGAAGAGAAAAAAAAAATTAAGTGCGATGGCCGGGAATCGAACCCGGATCAACTGCTTGGAAGGCAACTATGCTGACCATTACACCACCATCGCACAGTTGCTAAACATTGCCTCACAATGGTATTTAAGCTAGCGTGTACCTTCAATGTGCTTCTTAGTATTATTATTGTGTTGTAAATCTTATTATATTTCTATTATGAATTAGAATATGAATTTCAAGACTGTTTATTTCTCCTAAGCATCCTTAATGTCGGCTGATAAGGTTCGTGCTTCTCGAATTTCACGATACCTTACACAACATATGCACAGGACTTCTTAATACATCAAAACTATGTATGTACTTTTGGTCCCTGAGAACAAGGTGCTGTATTTACAGTGGCGGCACGTGATTTTTACTTCGAACCTGTTTTATTTCGAACAAAAATCACATCTTTAACATAATAAAGTAGACGATCTGAGTTGTAATTAATTCTCACTTTTTCCCCATGCAATTAAAAACTTCAAAGGACTTCGTAAATAAATCTCTATAGGTATTATGTACTAAATATTGTAAATGAGCACTTTTTAAAAGTTTGTTCACTGAAAATCGTTTGATTTTAATGTGAATGTTAAGCCTTGCCGTTTTAATTGACAATCAAAGAGCCCTCTGAACATGAATGCAGTGAAGCTTACTGACCTCTCAGCCCCTTTCATCTCTAATTATTTACAACAGTCCACTGTTCAGAAGCTTTGTCCTAATTAGGTAAGGTACCTTATTTTTTTCGACTTGTATATTATTACTTTGCCTACTACAAATCATTTCAAAGTAAAAACGCCAACCCCAAACTATACTTAAGTGGGATATTAATCGAAAATTCTAATTTTCTTATCAATTGTTCTAGCTATTTTACTTAAATTCAAGATATTTTTATAACAAATGAAAAATATGTTTTGAAGAAATTTCTGGAAATATCCTCAGAAGTTCTCAACTTCTGGTGTAAAAACATTTCTTTGTGGCGTTGCCATTTCCACATGTGAATTTTTCAATAATTACGCTTTTATTAGATATTAAGTCCTTATTCATTTTTTATCCCTTGGCCATGTATGCGAGTTTTTTCTAATTTACGTCCTCCAACGTTAAGTCATATCGGACGATGAATGAAATGATGTTCAAATGAGTACATGGTACATAGAGCTTAGAGTTACCAGACATTCATCTTTCAGGATAAGGGAAAACCTCCAACGTTAAGTCATATCGGACGATGAATGAAATGATGTTCAAACGAGTACAGGGTACATAGAGCTTAGAGCTACCAGATATTCATCTTTCAGGATAAGAGAAAACCTCCAACGTTAAGTCATATCGGACGATGAATGAAATGTTCAAATGAGTACAGGGTACATAGAGCTTAGAGTTACCAGACATTCATCTTTCAGGATAAGGGAAAACCTCCAACGTTAAGTCATATCAGCCGATGAATGAAATGATGTTCAAATGAGTACAGGGTACATAGAGTTTAGAGTTACCAGTCATTTATCTTTCAGGATAAGAGAAAACCTCCAACGTTAAGTCATATCGGACGATGAATGAAATGATGTTCAAATGAGTACTTGGTACATAGAGCTTAGAGTTACCAGTCATTTATCTTTCAGGATAAGAGAAAACCTCCAACGTTAAGTCATATCGGACGATCTATGAAATGATGTTCAAATGAGTACAGGGTACATAGAGCTTAGAGTTACCAGTCATTTATCTTTCAGGATAAGAGAAAACCTCCAACGTTAAGTCATATCGGACGATGAATGAAATGATGTTCAAATGAGTACAAGGTACATAGAGCTTAGAGTTACTAGACATTTATCTTTCAGGATAAGGGATAACCTCAGTATAATTTCAGTACTACGGGGTTAACCTTAATTTAATAAGTAATAACAGAGAATAATTGAATAATAATAATAATAATAACATTAGATAGTACATGTCCTAAATTAAGGCACTAGTTTCAAAAAGGGAATGGAAAAGGACATATAATGCACTCAAACGCTAGTGACAGTGATAAACTCTTAAAATAGGCAATTATAAACACTAAGAAATTAGTATATTTTACTCTGGTAACCATGGAACATATTTATATAAGTCAAGGCCTGCTATTCCAAAAATATATTATATGGTAGGCAGAGCTGAGTTCTAGTTATTACTTCCCTAACCTAAGCTGTTTGCACTTTTGGATTATTAAGTCTAAGAAACTCTAATAACATGAAATTTACCTTCGCGAAACTAATATCTGTCGATTTTCACAAGTAGATTCTGAAAATGATGCTTAAAATGGCACATCACGTCTAAATTGTTAGATATTTGAGGTATACGTAATAGAAACAAACATGTGAGCTGTAGAGTGTATTTTAAGGAACTTGCTATCCGAGAGCTGGTTAATGTGAGTTTTATTGACACACTTAAATTAGTATATTATGCATACTTTAACTCTATCATCCAATACGGAATATTATTTTGGGGCAACTCAGTAGAAAGTAAAAACATATTTCTTATTCAAAAGAAGGTTATAAGAATCATTACTAACACGCACACCAGATGCTCCTGTAAAGATCTTTTTGCAAGATTGAAGATATTAACGCTTCCTTGCATGTATATATTCTCGATCCTAAAATTCTTTGTATGCAATCGTGTCTTATTTGCAACAAATAATGTAATTCACAGAATAAACACTAAACAAAAGTATAATATCCATTATCCCAGTGCTAAACTTTCTTGCTTCCAGAAAGTTGTGTATTATAAAACTATCAAAATATTTGGCGTACTTCGTCTTAAAGGAAAAGTTGATAATTTCGGTGCTTTTAAAAATGCTGTTTGAGTACCTTAGCTCAAAATCTTTTTATTCTGTACAAGATTATCCGAATGACAAATTTCCTGATAATGCTTCTGTAGCTCTTTAAGTGTATCTAACTGTTCCAATGACAAATCATTACTAATAAATCTTTGATGCATGTTGAAAGTTTATTTTTAATGTATATGTATTTAATAAATAACAAGAATGGTATACATTGCAAAAAGGTTAAGACGTACTGGCATAAGCCAAGTGAAAGCTGGTTTAAAAAGTGTTTAATTTTGCATTATATATAATTATCCCTGCTTTGTTTTCCATAATGTTATTCATATTGCCTGTATACTATAATATGTGTCTTATGTTAAATTTTGTACATATATATGCTATTAAAATTTATACCTCTGGACATGTTCAATGTTCACAGCCTTTTCTAGCTACAAGTGAACCTACTGAACGCAAATCAATCTAATCTAATCTAACCCTGCCATGTTTATACATATACAAAGTTCTATTACATATAAAAGCTAGTTTAAGTTGATTTAAAACATATGCAGTGACACACCAGCATGATACAAGAAACAGTTGAAACCTACTAACACGTTATACAAACATTCCTTCACTTACAGTGGTACCCAACTGTACAATAAGTTACCTCTTTATTTAAAACAGATTGACAACCAAAAGATTTTTAAATTGAAACTACATAAATTTTTAAGTGAAGCATGTTTTTGATCTATTCAAGAGTATTTGAAAAGTTAAGTTATATTATTATATTTTGGCATTTACTCTTATACATGTTTGTTGTAATTTCTGTATATAAATTTTGTAAATATTATTTTGTTTTGACGTGTCCACAATATTGTATGGAGATTTAAAGGACGAATAAATTGATTGATTGATTGAAAACTGTTCGCATACTGGCCAGTAACACGCGTGCCATAGGCTGTGCACCCTTTTCAGACACGATTAATTATGCAGCGACTTACAAAATGGATTAAAACAGGCAATTTCTTCAAAATATTGGTGTAATTTAAGCTTTAACGTGCCAACAGAGTGGTTACAAATAGTAACCTAGGCGTCGTTTCCATTCCACAGCACCCTTCCAGTCACTCAACCGATTCCCTCTCGCTCCATTTTTCGCTTAGGTTGGAGCTCTTCGTTATGAAAGCAGAGCCACAAACAGTTCTCTTCCGGCAAAAGGGTTTAGCAAACAAATTCCGCGTTTCAAGTGTACCTCGCGATGTCACGCATGCGCAGTAAGCAGTAAGGAATCACACAGGCGATAATTTCAGTTTTATGCAGAGAGATCCCAAATTAAAGACATATTTAGGTTTATTTACTGTTAATAATTATGTATCCTTACAGTTCAAGTTGTGTAAGCATTGTTTGCTAAAACTGTAAATAGTATAGGATCGTTAGACTAAACCAAATCTGTATTGAATTATTTTAGGACTGATTTAGTTCCTAAAACAGCATTTAGAAACCTCTACATGTACCAGAAATCCTTTACATTATACAATCGTAGTTTCTTGGCATGTACTTCCGAAAATCAAAGCATTACCGTACGTTAAAAACTTCATTTTATCCGTCCTTTTTTTTTTTTAATTCTTTTACTTCTCCCCCCTCAAAAAACTGATGTTCTGTGCAAACGCCCTGCTTTCCTGTGTGTAAATCAGATCATAGAACCATGTACAAAGTTTTAGCAGTATCAGTAATTGCATTGAACTTGATGATAGTTACATCAAGATTAAGAAGATAACAAATCTGAGCAAAGCTGGGTCATAAGAAGTTTACTAAAACACAAACCGTAACAGAAATTATTAACAAATTAACATTGGTTTGTACTTACCACAGAATATCTGTTAGGCCTGATGCATTTCCTTTTCTCCGCGTGTTGTAAATTACGACCTTGATGCTTGGTTTTGCCGATTATTTCTCTGGCAGTTAAGAGCACCATTTCAGTGCACGGATTAGAGTCTAAAACAGTAAAGCGCGGGTTGGTACACTTACATGGCTAAATATAAATAAGAGACAAAAGCCTGATACATATTACATAAAAAAACGATTAGAAGAATACACCACGCGAAGACAAACGTTGAGCCGGCAAGCAATTCGTGTTCTAGATACATTAAATACAAATTACAAAGTAAGTAACGCAAAAGATTACAAATTCCTGCGGCCATATTGCATACATCGATAACAATAGAACATCGTAATTGCAAGTGTAGGAAAGACAAAAACGCATCGGTTTGGGAAACTTCACCTGCTGGAAGCCTGAGAACAGTTGAATGTTCGTCGCCAGAGAGCACAAGCTCATATTTCCGTGAATATCATTCTTAATTTTTAACAGGAGTGTCCAATGTAGACATAAGGTTTTATAATAACCTATTCAGCTCAAATTGGTGATAAATTGTATCGCTCATGTCCAGTATTATTTAAACATTTTATTACTTGATAACTTTTAAATTTGAATCAGCTTCTCTATAAATCCACCAAAGAATACTTACACTACGCCTCGAGTTGCTATTTAAATTCCATTTTGAACTTCACTAGTACTTTCTTATAGTATACAGACCACCATAACTGGTAAAACGTTAGAAATAGGCAAACACCACATAAAATGCAGATGTGATTAAAACACACAGTTTATGCTAACTGCATTTCTTCGTTTGCATTATCCATTTCTTAAATATTTATGTCATTGCTTTGGATTTTTAAATACTTACAATTTTTCAAATGGGAAGCCACTAGTTCCGTTAGCCCATGTGGTGATTTAGATTGTGCAATTTAAAACCTTCAAATACATTCTTCTATCTCGCTTTAGTTTGTTTATTCTTACAGCTACTTAAATGCTATATATATATGCTATATATGCTATATATCTGTGTGTGTGTGTGTGTGTGTGTATATGCAAATATGTAATGAGACTTTATCTAGATTAACAAAATGGCCCGCCTCGGTAGCGTAGATGTTAGCATGTCTGCCTCACGTTCAAGGGGTCCCCAATTCGAAACTCGGTCACGGTTACTTACCTGGATAAGGTTTTTCCGTGGTTTTCCCTTATCCTTTAAGACGAATGTCGGTTAACTCTAAGCTCCATGGACCCCAGACTCGTTTTTTGAGCATCACTCCATCCATTTCATTCATCGTCCGATATGACTTAACGTTGGAGGGCGTAAATTACAAAAAGATTAACAAAATGACATAACCCGCCTCTGTAGCATGTCTGCCTAATATTCAGGAGATCTTTATTTCGAATTTCGGCCAGGGAGAGTTACCTGGATAAGGTTTTATCCGTGGTTTTCTTTTATCCTGAAAGATGAATGTCTGGTCACTCCAAGCTCTATGTACACTGGGCTCATTTGAACATCATTTCATTCATCATCCGATATGACTTAATGTTGGAGGTTTTCTCTTATTCTGAAAGATGAATGTCTGGCAACTCTAAGCTCTATGTACCCTGTACTCATTTGAACATCATTTCATTCATCATCCGATGTGACTTAACGTTGGAGGTTTTCCCTTATCCTAAAAGATGAGTGTCTGGTCACTCCAAGCTCTATGTACACTGGGCTCATTTGAACATCATTTCATTCATCATCCGATATGACTTAATGTTGGAGGTTTTCTCTTATTCTGAAAGATGAATGTCTGGCAACTCTAAGCTCTATGTACCCTGTACTCATTTGAACATCATTTCATTCATCATCCGATGTGACTTAACGTTGGAGGTTTTCCCTTATCCTAAAAGATGACTGTCTGGTCACTCCAAGCTCTATATACCCTGTACTCATTTGAACATCATTTCATTCATCATCCGATATGACTTAACGTTGGAGGATTTCCCTTATCCTGAAAGATGAATGTCTGGTCACTCCAAGCTCTATGTACACTGGGCTCATTTGAACATCATTTCATTCATCATCCGATATGACTTAACGTTGGAGGTTTTCCCTTATCCTGAAAGATGAATGTCTGGTAACTCTAAGCTCTATGTACACTGGGCTCATTTGAACATCATTTCATTCCTCGTCCGATATGACTTAACGTTGGAAGTTTTCTCTTATCCTGAAAGATGAACGTCTGGTAACTCTAAGCTCTATGTACACTGGGCTCATTTGAACATCATTTCATTCATCGTCCGATATGACTTAACGTTGGAGGTTTTCTCTTATTCTGAAAGATGAATGTCTGGTAGCTCTAAGCTCTATCTAATCTGTACTCATTTGAACATCATTTCATTCATCGTCCGATATGACAACGTTGGAGGTTTTCCCTTATCCTGAAAGATGAATGTCTGGTAGCTCTAAGCTCTATCTAATCTGTACTCATTTGAACATCATTTCATTCATCGTCCGATATGACTTAACGTTGGAGGTTTTCCCTTATCCTGAAAGATGAATGTCTGGTAGCTCTAAGCTCTATCTAATCTGTACTCATTTGAACATCATTTCATTCATCGTCCGATATGACTTAACGTTGGAAGTTTTCTCTTATCCTGAAAGATGAACGTCTGGTAACTCTAAGCTCTATGTACACTGGGCTAATTTGAACATCATTTCATTCATCGTCCGATATGACTTAACGTTGGAGGTATTACCTTATCCTGAAAGATGAATGTCTGGTAGCTCTAAGCTCTATGTACCCTGTACTCATTTGAACATCATTTCATTCATCGTCCGATATGACTTAACGTTGGAAGTTTTCTCTTATCCTGAAAGATGAACGTCTGGTAACTCTAAGCTCTATGTACACTGGGCTAATTTGAACATCATTTCATTCATCGTCCGATATGACTTAACGTTGGAGGTTTTCCCTTATCCTGAAAGATGAATGTCTGGTAGCTCTAAGCTCTATCTAATCTGTACTCATTTGAACATCATTTCATTCATCGTCCGATATGACTTAACGTTGGAAGTTTTCTCTTATCCTGAAAGATGAACGTCTGGTAACTCTAAGCTCTATGTACACTGGGCTAATTTGAACATCATTTCATTCATCGTCCGATATGACTTAACGTTGGAGGTTTTCCCTTATCCTGAAAGATGAATGTCTGGTAGCTCTAAGCTCTATCTAATCTGTACTCATTTGAACATCATTTCATTCATCGTCCGATATGACTTAACGTTGGAGGTTTTCCCTTATCCTGAAAGATGAATGTCTGGTAACTCTAAGCTCTATGTACCCTATACTCATTTGAACTTCATTTCATTCATCGTCCGATATGACTTAACGTTGGAGGTTTTCTCTTATCCTGAAAGATGACTGTCTGATAGCTGTAAGCTCTATGTATGCTGTACTCATTTGAACATTATGTCAATCATTGTCTAATATGACTTAACGTTGGAGGTATTCCCTTATGTTGAATATAACACGTAAGATTTTTGCAATTTCTTAACTTCTCTTAAAATTTTGGTCCTATCGCAAGGGGACTGTAGTTTCTTTGAGTTAAAGTTTGGTAGATAGCTGGCCATAGTTACATAGTGGCCTTCAGATACTATCGGTTTATGCTACTAAGATTTTTGAACTTTATTTTGTTCTATGTTTTTGTTTTTTGGGATGGTGTTATATTTGTTTTGGCAGTTGAGAGAAGATAAAAAGTAATCCCGCCGTATTTTACGAGTAATTTGAACACGTTCTTCTCGGATGCGATAAGAATCCAATTTAAACATGTGCATTCTTCAAGAGATACAAAATGGCAGGTACAAGCAACGCCACTGTGATGTCGTCGCATCGCCAAACCCCTCTTCCGTCATTCTTCCCCGCACGACCCATAGAACTGAACTGAGTTATGCAACCGCGGTACACTCCGCCAATTTAGCATTCTGTGCCCAACTTATACAAGTTTCAGCAAATACGTAGCTGCGGTAATAACTCTTATGATATAAGCTCCACACAGTAGCAAAAAAATACACATCAAATACGCTAAAGCTTTCACTACTAGTACGTAAAATAGGTTTTGGTGCTTTGAATTATATAAAACAAAATAGTTAGTCATTTGTTTACATATTACTACGGTATTAACAGTGACTCACAGGAAATGTTACGGATGTAAATGACAAGCTATTTCTGGACCTTCCACATTCACTTGTTTTGTCAACTGCAGCTTGAGATGAAAGAGCTGGTGCATTGTCAACCAGAAGACGAACAACTTTGGAGAGCATACCGCGTCGTTTCTTAATCAGAGCTGCTCGTAACTTGTCCAGAAGATTGCAGTAGTATATGCCAGTGGTGGTTTGACCCTTGGCAAGATAATCTGTATGGATGACTCCACGACAGTCTCAGAAAACTGAAAGTATGAGCTTCCCAGCTGACTTTTGCACCTTCGCCTTTTTGGGAGGGAGAATCGGCATGTTTCCATTCCATGATCATGGTTTTTGTGTCTGGATCATACTGATAGCTCCACGATTCATTTATGGTTACCAGACGATCAAAACAATCATCTTCATCCTGTTCCAACAGCATCAACATCTGTCTTCAAAGGTCACGCCGTGTTTGCTTTTGTAAAGGCGTTAGCAAATGTGGAACCCACCGTGCAGACACCTTAGACATGCGCAGTTCGTCATGAATAATTTTCCACACACTGCCATAACTAAGATGTGTCTCATTCATGATCATTTGGATGGTTGTTCGTCTGTCTTCCAGTATTAAACACTCCACTTTCTTCACTGTGACAGCTGACGGTCTACCAGCTCTTGGCTCATCTGTCAGGGACATGTGACCAGTATGAAAATTTCTTTTCCACCTCACAATAGTGTCATACGATGGGCAATCATTTCCATAAACAGTCGTCATCTCATCATGGATTTCTCGGGCAGTTTTGCCCTTGAAATGCAAGAACTTCATCACACTAAGAGCCTCAATTTTCTCAAATTTACACCTCAGTCACTTTGGCACTCACTGTAAAAAACAAAAGGACTCAAATCACTGAAACTACCAACATTATGTCCCGAGGGATCAATGATGCAATACTCCCTCATAAATATGTTTAAGTGAACCATTTCAGAAATATTCCTTGTTACGCCTCTGGATTATCTACTAATTATGCGTTTCCTAAATGAGATGTCGTTATTCATTTTTGTATCTCTCGACTAGGCAGGGAGAGAATGAATTTCAAGGGTGTCTCATAGCAACCGACCTTAAAACAATTGACTATCACTTAAACCTACTGTGTTCTCATACTTCTATTTTAGCTAGAAGAATGCCTTCTATCCATTTTACACATGTTTGTTGTCAGTAACGTAAAATATAGGTACCATAGACCAAAACTATAAAAAATTATGCTTATCAACTTCGGGATGCTTTTTTTGTGTGTAATTTTACGTCCTCCAACGTTAAGTCATATCGGACGATGAATGGAATGAATGAAATGATGCTCAAATGAGCCCGGGGTCCATATAGCTTAGAGTTACCCGACATTCATCTTCCAGGATAAGGGAAAATCCAGGAAAAATCTTATCCAGGTAACTCACCCTGACCGAGATTGAAACTCGGGACCTCTTGAATGTGAGGCAACATGCTACCACCACGCTACCGAGGCGGGTTCATGGATGCGTATTTGAGCATATTTCACCAATTTCATTCATCATTCGACATGACTTAATGGGTCATGGGTTCTTTCTCAAATATGACACATTTGCTGGAGGTATGCAGAAAACACGTAAAACTATTACTTCTTTAATCGGTATTTTATTAAATAGTGTAGTTTTTGCAGTTCGTCATGAATTATTTTCCACACACTACCATAGCTAAGATGTGTCTCATTCATGATCATTTGGATGGTTGCTCGTCTGTCTTCCAGTATTAAACACTCCACTTTCTTCACTGTGACAGCTGACGGTCTACCAGCTCTTGGTTCATCTGTCAGGGACATGTGACCAATCTGAAAATTTCTTTTCCACCTCACAATAGTGTCATACGATGGGCAATCATTTACATAAACAGCCGTCATCTCGTCATGGATCTCCCGGGCAGTTTTCCCTTCAAATGCAGGAACTTGATCACACTACGTGCTTCAATTTTCTCCCTCTTACACCTAGTCACTTCTGGCACTCACTTTAAAAAAAAAAAAAAAAAAAAAAAAGAACTCAAATCACTGAAACTGCCAACATTATCTCCCGAGGGTTGACCTCGTATGGGTGAAGGTCTTGAGTAAAATTCAATTCGAAAACATTGATTCAGAGCTGGAAGGACCTATCGACAAACTACTGCATTCTTTGGATCATTCTCACTCCCATAGACCAGTTTCTGTGCCGCCACGTTGTACAACTGCACATCTGAATCGACGCGAACGCATGGCCTTCATTGAGTGCAGAAACAACAACCAGGAAGGCGATCAGGGCGCAAGTAGCACCTAGTGTGTGAGCACGGAGTATTGGAAATCACGCATGCCTTTGGCGAAGGCACCTCTTGCAGCACAACACCATCCCCTTCCGGTGTCGAGAAAGGGTTAATTGGACAATGGAATTAGCTCTGTTGACTTTGCCGAGAATAGGTTCTGTCTGTACGCTAGTGATGTTTGGTAGAGCTTGTGAGTGAACTCGTTCAGAGTGCATTCGCCCACGATACGAAGGCCCAACTCCTGGCACCATGGTATAGGGTGACATCACTTACAACTCATGCTCGTCTTTGGTGTATGTGTAGGGACGTGAAATCATTGCGAGTTAGAACTGTACCACACACACACACACACACACACACACACACACACACACACACACACACACACACACACACACACACACACACACACACACACACACACACACACACACACACACACACACACAGTTAAGTGCAAAGGTTCCACTCCCACCCGTAGGCCCAAGGATCCGGACCTCCTTCTACCCGGGAGCTATGGATACGCCGGGGCTCTTGCCATAGGGCAATATCTGATTTCTTAAAAACCCCCCCTCCCCAGCTGAGCACAACGTCAAGACTGGTGGAAGTTGATATGCCACTTACGCGCGTCAAACCCGCAGGGAAGACTACCGAAAACCTCGGTGGGGCCAACTGGTGATCTAACACACCTTCTACTAGCTCTGCAGGCTACTACCCGGGACTTGTTAGGCAACCCTCTACCCCTCCGGGCGGCCGTAGCCTGGCCGGAGGTAACCATTTCCCCGTAGGTGTCGGGAACACACTTCCCCCTCGAGTCCAACCCAATCCGAACAACTCCCAGACGGGAGGGGCTCGGCAGTTCCGCCCGAGGTTCCTCTAGTAAAGTCAGAGGTACCACGAGTGCTAGGGGTCCGCAGCGATCGCACCGCGACAGCTGAAGGGGACGAATTCCCTCCCCTACGGGAACCACACACACACACACACACACACACACACACACACACACACACACACAAGGTACTGATAGGCTGTTTACAGCCAGAAACGTTTGCTGCGTGCCCACCCAGGTTTTGGGTTTTAGTGCAGGTTGAAAATGCAGGATGGGGTGGGATTATCTGAGTGAAGAAGGATTACGAGGTAGCTTGGTTGCTCCTCTAATTTTTATCAGGATGTAATACCATTTTTGTTGTTACACCCTGGTGTTTGTAGGTTTAAAGTGGGTTAATTTGGAAGCGAAACAGCTCATTGGATGATTATGAGTTCAGCTTTTTGTTGCTGTTGGGATTAACTCCAGTGTTACCTCGGGTGCCCGCATGCCATACAGGGTACCCGGAAAAGCCTGAAATGGCGTTATGTTGGGTGTAATCTCCTAGAGACAGAACCAGTTGGTACTTGAGCGTAGAATTTTGTAGCCCGACGTCTAATTTCGTCCTCCACGTATGGGAGTAGAGATGCTTCATGAAGCAACCTCACGGGGAAGGAACGACGTACAGAATAAATGGATCGGAGTCCTCTGTTCTGCGTACGCTGAAGATATCCGAGCCAGCTATCCGCGGCCATACCCCAGATCTCACAACCGTACATCAGTGGGACTATCAGCGCTCGAAAGAGGTGTCACTTTAATCGGACTGGTATGGACACCCAACCCAGCATTGGGTACAAGGCGGCAATAGCCTCCTGAACCCGTGCCGAGAGGTCCCGGATTTGTCCGCGAAAAGTAAGGCCTCTATCAAGTTGGACGCCCACGTACTTGGTGGAAATAGTACACTCTATCCTACGGTCTCTAAAGTGGAAGTTGGTGCAGACAGCGGCGGTGTGGTGCTTTGTGAGAAGAATGGCGTGGCTTTTGTCCGGATTTACGGACATCGCACAACGCCTGCACCACTCTTCTGTGAGACGGATGTGTCTCTGTATTGGGTTGAAGGCTCTAAGTATGGGTCTGTCTTTGCAGAACAACAAGACGTCAGCATACTGTGCCATTTCGACCTGCGGTTGAGTTGGGAAGTCTGCCATGAACACACTAAAGAGTGTGGGGGATAGTACAGAGCCTTCGGGGACTCCGCCTCTCACGGGTCTTAGTGTAGATGTTTTCCCTCGGAGCCGTCTGAAGTTTATATGGCAAAGCAGGTGTACGTGAGCGACATCATTGACTGTTTAGCCTTATAACTCTCTCGGATATAAAATATAGTTCGCATATCATTTTTAAGGACTTAACCTCTAATGCAAAATATATAAACATCACAAAAAATGACGAAAAGGTAATGATATTGCACGTGTTTTGCAAGTTGTGTGGAAAATAGCCAACATTAGCAACTAAGGACGTTGTTCATTTGTCAGAAGAATTAACCGGTGTTTCGGCGCCAAGTAACAATGTCGCTGGAAGTGAGGACGGGCTTTCAACTCCAGGAAAACACCGGTAAAGACAGAAGCCAGTTGTGGAAAGTGAATGTTTTTAAAAGTGTTATTCGCTGCAATGCTCATAGCTTCTTTGAAAGAAACGAGCCACCGCAATTACAAGAGTACTTCAAGCAGTAAAAAATGATCCATTTAGCCGAGCTTTGAAACACGAGCTTCTACAGCCATTCTTCGCGACATAGGTCTTGAATTTGTGAACATAAACAGAAAAAAATATAATTGTTGAGCATGAAAATATATTGTTGTGACGAAGGATTTATCAAAGAGAAGTTCGCAAGTGGAAATCGTTTAAGGACAGTGGGACGTGTGAATGCCTCAAAAAAATTGGATTTTTGTTTTATGTCTTATAAAAATCTGCAAGATTTTGCGAATCCAATGATATATTGCCCCCCGTGTGGTGGCCGGGGGTAAAGAATAACCCCACTGCAGCTCATGCATGCCGTAAAAGGCGACTAAAATGAGTACCCAGTGCCTGGGGGTATAACTGGGCCACCCTGTCCCAGGGGATATAAATGTGGGACCTGGTCCTCCAGGTTGGGGGTTGGGCGTGGGGCTAACGACCCCACACCGTAAAACAAATCATGTTGAGAAGCCAACGGCGGAGCCTCGGATTGGACTGAATAAACGGAAACGACTGGCTAAGGAACTGGACTTGAATTTTGGTACGTGGAATGTTAAGACACTTCTCAAAAGTGGAACACTGGCAACATTAATTTCCCAGTTACAACAATATAGACTCAACGTGGCTGCACTACAAGAGACAAGATGGCAGGGGAAAGATATAATGGACATAAGATCCCATACACTGTTTTATAGTGGTAAAGAGAAAGGAACAAGGGAATTTGGCGTGGCCTTCATAGTAGATAGTAAAATCAAAAAGAATATACTGGACTTCAAGCCCATTAATGAAAGAATATGTACTTTAAGAATAAAAACAAAGTTTTTCAATGTAAGCTTTATAAATGTGCATGCCCCTACGGAAGAAAAAACAGAAGTAGAAAAGGAAATGTTTTACCAGGAATTGGAGGAAATATATGATGAATGTCCGATGAATGACATTAAAATAATAATGGGTGACTTAAATGCAAAAGTGGGTAGAGAAGAGATATACAGAGGAACAATAGGAAGACATAGCTTACACCAAACGTCAAATGATAACGGACAGAGATTAGTGCTTTTTGCAGCTGGGAAGAATATGGTCATAGCCTCCACATGTTATCCGCATAAAGAGATACATAAGCATACGTGGAAGTCACCAGATGGATTAACAAACAACCAGATAGACCACGTTTTGATTGACAAAAGAAATGCGAGAAATATACTAGATGTGAAATCATGCAGAGGAGCAAACTGTGATAGTGATCATTTTTTGGTCAAGATTAAATTTAGAAGTAAAATCTCCTATAAGAAAACGGAACGAGTTGAAGTTCCAAAGAAACTTAATATAGAAGAATTTCAAAACAAAGAAACTATCCAAAAGTATCAACAATATATAAAGGAAGAACTTGAAAGTATGGAATCAAGCACAATAGAAGGAAAATGGATAAAAATGAAGAAAGTTTTTTGGGAAGGGGCAGAACAGATAGTTGGATATGAACCAAAGAAAGGTAATAAACAATGGTTTGATGAAGAATGTAAAAAAGCAATAGATGAGAAAAATGGGGCATATAAAAAATGGATAGAAAGGCCAACAAGACAAAAAAGAGGAGAATATGAGAAGCTGCGGAAAACAGCAGATAAGCTATGTAGACGGAAGAAAAGAATTTATTTAGATAAACAGATAACAGAAATTGAAGAAAATATCAAAACCAAACAATTTAAAAAAGCATACAGAGAAGTGGGAATGATTAATAAGGGATTCAAACCACGAACAAACTTAATAAGAGGAAGAAACAATGAAATAGTGTCAAATGAAGAAGAAATAAGGAACAGATGGAAACAATATTTTCAAGAACTCCTGAACACCCCCATAGAAGAACGAAATATGGAATTAACACCAGAACAAGGAAGCGAAATAGAACCAAAACAGTTGCAGACGGAAGATGAACCACCAGACCAATTAGATGTAGCGATAGCCATTCAGATGATGAAAAATAATAAATCACCAGGTATAGATGGCATTCCGGCCGAAATGTATAAAAGGGGAGGACAGACATTATTAAAAGCAATGCATGAGTTAATTACACAGATATGGGAAGAAGAAAGGATACCAACAGACTGGAAGAAAAATTTAATAGTACCTATATACAAAAATAAAGGAGACAAACTACAGTGCCAAAATTATAGGGGAATCTCATTGTTATGTACAGGCTATAAAATATTAACTTCACTCATAAATAATAGACTTCAGAAATACACAGAAAGTATAATTGGGGAGTATCAGGCAGGCTTTAGGCCTGGGAGATCAACCATTGACCAGATATTCATAGTTAAAAATATATTAGAAAAAGCATGGGAGCATAATATCGAAATACATCAAATATTTATAGATTTCCAAAAAGCGTATGACAGCATTAAAAGAGGGAAGTTACTCTCTATAATGGGAAGTTTTGGAATACCAAAGAAACTGATTAGTTTAACGAAAGCAACAATGGTAGAGCTCAAATACCATGTTAAAATAGGAACAAGTATAACAGATGAGTTTGAAGTACATTGCGGTTTGAAACAGGGAGATGGGCTGGCACCTACCCTTTTTAACATAGCATTGGAATATGTTATTAGACAAATGCACGTACGAACAAACTCAACAATTTTCTATAAGTCAGTACAATTAATAGGGTACGCAGATGATATTAATATAATGGGAAGAACGAGGACAGCAGTATCTGAAGCATACAGAGAATTAAAAGAAGGAGCAAAAACAATAGGCCTGGAAATTAACATATCTAAAACAAAAGCCATGATACAAAGTAGGAGAAGAAAGTATACAGGAACACTGGAAATGGACCAACATAACATAGATATAGTAAGGAACTTTAAATATCTGGGAACAATAATTAACAACAATAACGATGAATCGGAAGAAATAAAAACAAGAATCTTAATGGCTAATAAAGTTTATTACTCACTTCACGCAATACTTAGATCTAAACAAATCCATAGGAACAACAAAATTAGGTTATACAAAACATTAATAAAACCAGTACTGTGCTATGGAAGTGAAACATGGGTATTGACACAGAATTTGGAAGATGCCCTAAAAACTTTTGAAAGAAAGATTCTGAGGAAAATATATGGACCAATACAGGAAGGAGGGCAATGACGTATAAGATGGAATGAAGAATTGTACAGCATATATAAAGATATAAATATTGTTCAGGATATTAAAATCAGGAGGATGAGATGGGCAGGTCATATAATAAGAATGGAAGAAGGAAGAATACCAAAAAGAGTCCTTAATGGTAAATTCTACAACACAAGAGCAGTAGGAAGACCGAGAATGAGATGGGAAGATGCCATACAGAGAGACACACAACATATATTGGGAATACGAGGGTGGAGGAAGAGAGCTGAAGATAGAGAGGAATGGAGGCACCTGCTGAAGGAGGCCAAGGCCCAGAAGGGGCTGTAGCGCCACTCGAGAAGAAGAAGAGAATGATATATTGCATTATAGGTATTCTTGATATTTAAGCCCTTTAAATGGTGATTTAAATATGGCGTCACCATGTCCACGCCCCCTTTTAAATACATACATAACCATTGAAATTAAAATTGTTATAACTTTGTGATTTGTGGCAGCAGAGCTATGACGTAAATTTTATGCTTGTTGTTGGTATCTCTGCTGCAGATGTGGCTGCATGTGTATTTGCAGAAGGCTCTCACAATATGGCGAATCGTTTACATTTGAAGTACATCTGGATTTTAGTTGCAGTTTTGTTTACTTTTCAAATTATTGACTGGTGTTATTTATTCAATGTGATTTGAAGCTTTGCTATAAATATGGGTAGAGTAAAGCGTTTTGGTTGTAGAAAGGCAGTGTTTTGTCGTAAAAACACAAAAAAGTGACATTGAAAGTGTATCTAGTCTTCCTAGTTGCAGTAAATTTTCAGCTTCTAGAAAAAAAATTGTCTCACACTCTACCAGATGATGACAACAGCTCTTGCGTAGATAACAGTAGAGCTCAGTAGAGTTTTGTAATTTTAAATGTTTTAACTTCTGGCGAGTTAGCTAAAAACCTTGTTTTAGTTTCTTGCATTTTCCCACAAGTTGCAATTTTAAATGTTTGGGTATACATTTCTCAGAAACCACTCATGTTAGAGGTCTGAAACTTTTTGTAGTGTCACAAACCATTAAGTTTAAGAAAATGACCGTAAAGATATTTTTAGGTAAACCATTTTTAATTTTTAAAAATTTAAAATCTGTGCATATTAAGGGAATGAATAATGGTATCAAATTCAAATTTTTTTGTCTATATACTTCACTATAAAGAAGTTCTAAACCTGCTCATTTTATGCATCACTGAGTACTTTATTTCTCCTAAAAATTGGATTATCTGTGAAAAAAATTATGGCAGTTAGGTGTAACTAAATAATGTTTAGAAAATTTTGTTTGTTGACGTCATCTTAAAACGCTTCTGAGAATAATTATGAGTTTATATTACATGTTTTGCATTATCACCATATTAAGAAATAGTTGCTTGTTAGATGGTATGAATTTCATTGCCCTGTGACAAAGCAAACACATGCATTTTGATTTTTCAAAAGTGTGTAGTTAAACGCAAGCATTGTGCTTTCCACACGTCTCTCTGTCGTTGAGGAACTCGTCCGTTGTCAGATTCTAAATAAATAAGTAATTAGATGCAGGCAAATTGACCCATGTAAAGTATAGTGGGGTGAGGAATGTTTTAAACTTTTTTTTTGTATCACATCTTTGGAAGATTCTGACCTTAACTTCCATGTTTAATATTTAACTAACTTTTTGTTTTTTATGTAATCTGTTCTGTGAACACATGCACGCATGGATACATACTCACTGGACCTTTAAAAATGCATTTTATGATTCGAAGGACCTCAATAATTTCTGCCTTGTACACGTGCAACAATGAGTGTGAAACACGCGGACGTATGACGTCACGTTGTCCTGTTTTACTCTACGCTACAACGTGTACAACAAACTCTACTTTCGCATGCGGACGGACGGAGTGCTCCGTATTGATTTTCAGCGAAATCCCTCCTCAGTGGCGTAGCGGCGTGTTGTTATGTAAAATTGTCTGTCAGATAAAATATTTATACAGATCGTTACTGCTTTTGTGTTATCTGAAAAACGTGTGTTGTCTGTTTCAAATGAAGTGAGAAGAACTGCACCATGGCAACCAAGTTGAGTATTGTTATATAACAAAGCTGCATTTCTTGGCAGCTAAAGCCGGCAGAG
Source organism: Mantis religiosa (assembly GCA_030765055.1). Lineage (NCBI taxonomy): Eukaryota > Metazoa > Arthropoda > Insecta > Mantodea > Mantidae > Mantis > Mantis religiosa. The sequence goes on along the minus strand of CM060960.1, from coordinate 19,117,895 downwards.
CACCCGACTTTTTTTTTTTTCCTCTTTTTTCATTTATTTATGTCTTTTAACTTTGAATCTTATCTCATATAGGCCGCGCAATGGTTCCCTCCAGGGGCGTAACGTTAGGGCCTGCAGGGCCTGCAATGCGGGTGGGATCGGTATTTCAGGGCCCGCAGAAAAATAGAAAAAGCATATTATTCTCATTATAGAATATAACAATTTGAATATATACAGATATAAATTCTGAAATATGTATAACAAGATAAATAGTACAGTTTAATGTCAGTCTGCATAGAAAGTTAATGGTCAGATAATTCCAAACGGTTTCCCAGAATCGGTCCACGTTTAGCTGAGTTTATCACAGCTGTGTGAGTTAACAATGCTTGTCCTTCACTACAAATTCTCTGATAACACTGGTTTGCATCATGTTTCTATGTCGCAAACGAGCAGGGCATAGTTACAACAATGAAAATGAACACCAATTGATGTCTAGAGTTCCTGATATTGTAATATGCACATTTTTTTCTCAACATTTAACTTTTGCCACACTTCTCATTCGACAACAATGTCAATTATACATTAAGATGTGAATCACTGGCAGGTCAGTGAACAGACAACTCACTGAAACTCAAATTTGAAAGTAGAAGCATTAAGAATTCTCTTGAACTTATAGAAAAAATTAAGAATATTAAAATCCTTGAAAATGACATTTTAGTATCCTTTGATGTCACATCTTTATTTACGAACGTTCCAACTGAAAAGATTTCTTCACTACTAGAAGAGTGGCTTACCTCAATCAACATTACATTTAATGGAGGATTATACACTCAAACACATGGTTTAGCTATGGGTAATCCATTGTCTCCAGTTTTAGCTGACTTTTATATGAGTAACTTACAAATTAAACTAACGTCTGCTCACTCAGACATATTCAAAGTATGGTATGGATGATATTTTCGCAATTCTACCCAAGGATAAAACTGATGAAGCTTTAAAAATTCTCAACAATCAAGATTAGTCTATAAAATTTACCATGGAAATAGAAGAAAATGGATTCTTACCTTTTTTCGGATTTAAAAATTTTCAAATAAATTGAAGTTTGGTATTCATAGAAAAAATACACATGTAGATAACTATATCAAAGCAAACAACTGCAATCCAACATCACATCAATTAGCAGTGTTTCATTGCTTAATTCATAGACTTATAAATGTTCCAATGCTTGAATCTGAATATCAACTAGAATACCAACAGATTATACCTGTTGCTGAAATCAATGGTTTTAAGAAATCAACAATACTTAAAATCATTACTGAACATATATACAAAAATCACATAAAATCAATTACTACTTTAAAGAAACCAGAAACTACAGTTATATATAAGAAGTTTACATCATCCTTGGGCCTTCAACAGATTTAAAAGAATCTTCCAAAGCTATAATATAAAATTAGCTCCAAAAATAGCTTCAGGCTCAAGAATTTACTTAAGAAACCTTTAAGCAACACCATCGATAAATTAAAATTATCTGGAGTATACAAAATACCGTGTAACAGCTGTGAATCATACTATAATTCAAGAATTAAGAGAAGTCTTAAAACTCGTCAAACGAAACACTTGAGAAACATAAAACTTAAACAAATAGAAAAATCAGCAGTTGCCAATCACTTCTGGAAATGCAACCATGAAATTGGTCAAAGTATACAACTATTAAAACATGTACAAGCTGTTGATGAACTGAATATTTGGGAAAAACTTATATTCTAAATAGTGAAAGAGAAAACATTTTGAATTTTGATATACCAGCATTGAATAGTGTTCTACAATTTATTAAACAAGTTAATCACGCCAACACCGATGTAGCTCAACCCACTACGATGAATAATATAGATCAAGTTAAATTTAACCCAGATTTCAACCAATCTAGTTTACCCAGGGAGAAGATGGAAGAGAAAGTACATCTACTGCAACAGACAACTGGTAATCAGGGTATTGTTCCAAAAACTGAGATAGAAGAGGAAGTACATTTGCCACAACAATCCAACAGTTCAACTTCTTCATATTGTCACCCAATTAGCGGAAAGCACAACCAACGACAGCTGAGAAGGGACCAGAGGCAGCCGAGCCACACCCTCCCATTAATCTCAGTCACTAACTGAGGGGTTGATTAGGGAAATGTCACTTGTCGCTGGCCGCCTCTTTCCCCTTCCCCTGTCCTCTGGAACTTTCGCGGTGATTCACGGAAACCAGAGACTTCTAGAAAACAGTGATATTCCTATAAAAAGGGCTTCAATGAGTCAGTCAGTCAGTTCTTGGCGAGCAGCGTAAGAGTGCAGTGCTAGCGTACGGACGAGAAGATTGTGTACGTGCATCGGAGGATTGTACGTAATCACGAGAGCAAAGTGGAATTGTAACGGACGAACTGGTGAATCGTAATTGTGTGCATTACGTAATTCTGTGTAATTGGGAAGTGTTTACTGTAAGTCAGTGGAAATAAAGAACATTTTTGAGTGGTGCAATTGGACTTTTCATTTCACGAACCCACAAAGTCACAATATCCAGAGATGAAGCAACTGCAACCTGTTAATACTACAGGTGACAACCAATCATCTGTGTCCAGTTCCAAATATTGGTATTAAAAATCAGGAGATCTTCAAGGGGAGAAGCCTTAACTTTCTTGGAGAGCCAAGTGTACGTCCGCCGACAATAGCTGGAGCAGAAACCACTGAAGATGGTCTGAAGCAAAGACCGAAAAGCGCTTTTGGAAGAAATGGTGAACACATAACTCACTTTTAACAACTTGACAATTCTTTAAAAAGCCAACTTAGTTTCAGACGAGCTTTCTTCGCGGGAACTAGGTACATCATAAAATGTGGTGTGATATTTTCAAAACTTTACTGCTTAAAAGTTTGACTTTTTCTATTTAACTGTGTACTTTTTCAGTAAAATGAAACCTTTTCAAATTAAGTACGAACATCTAAGTGGTGCACAAAAAAGAAAGAAGAAGCGTGAATTAGGAAAAGAAACAAACAAATTAATGAAAATAATTGATGTTTTTTCTCCTCCTAGTAAAAGTAGTGCTAACTCAATAGTTACAGAAGTCTACAGCGCCAGAAGTGAGTGCATTTCTGAAGTGAACACTAATACTAATTGTGAAAGTGAAAACTAAATATCAAGCGCCATAAATATAATTAGCAACTATTATGAATTTAAGACATGAACGTGAATGTGCGTCTTATCTGTCTCACTTAAAACTACAAATCCGGGAGCATCCTACCACAGCAGGACACCCATCAAGTTTTGTAACCTGTTTAAAGGAAATATGTAATTTTCATGATTATTACATATATACAGATGGTTCGCGTTACCAATTTGAAGATAATATATCTGCAGTAGGATGTGCTTTTGTTTATGAAAACCAAACGGAACTAACTCATTCCATGTTTAAATTGTCACCTGAATGTTCTGTGTTCCAGTCGGAGCTCTTGGCAATTAAAGAAGCTATAAAATGATGTACTGTTAATGGGAACAGTACCCGTATTCTTAGTGATTCACAATCAGCTCTACTCGCTATTAATGATAAATACAATTTAAATTCATTAGCACATGAAATCAGAACCTTGCTTCAAAACCATCCAGGACATATTTGCATGGGATGGGTTAAAGAGCACAGTGGAATTTTAGGTAACGAGAGAGCTGATTGCTTGGCTAAGAAGGCTACAGAATCCAATCTTCCTGTGACATACTCTTTATGTCCTATTTCTACTGTAAGGAGAATAATACATCAACATATTCTTGAAGAATGGAACCAACAATGGCTAACAACTCCAAATGGAAGTTTAACAAAAACATTATTTTTCCCTAGTGTATATGACAGAGGAAAATGTGAAACTCTTGTACCAAATTTTGTTTTGATACAATTTTTAAGTGGACATGGTAAATTTGGTGAATACTTATCACGTTTTCACTTAACATCTAACCCAAAGTGCATGTGTGGTGAAGAATTTCAAACTGTGGTTCATCTCCTTTTCTGTTGTCCCATTTTCTGGAGAGAAAGACAAGAATTAATATTCAAGCTAGACTCTCTAGGAACTGAATTTTCTGCTCCGCTCACATATTTGCTAATGAAGCCACAACAGTATAAGTACTTCATGATGTTTATAAACTCAGTGTTTAAACGTCTGAAATAGTTTAAATTAATATGCATCAGATTATAACATATTTTCTTCCTTCTAGTATTTAAAATATTTTTGTTAAAATTGTGTATTTTTATGTATCAACTATAACCCTAATATACCACTGTGTAAAATAGGGTTCATAAATCTGGATAAATAAAAAAACAGGCCCTTCTCCACTAAATATTAGGAAAGATTAACTTTGGCAGGACAAAGAATTTGGAGAGAATGGTTGTGTTATTCATCTAAAAATAACTTGTTTACTGTAAACCGTGTTGACTGCTTGAAGGTAAGGAGTTCGAGATTGGAGGTGCCTAACCAAAAGTACATTGCGACACGAAACTAGCTATGCACATTTGAACGCTTGCCTCGTTTTCAATTCCTGGCGTAAGGAAAACACAGTTGACGCCGGTATGAATTCAGAGCTGTAGAAAAGTGAGAACATATGGAAACAAGTCCTTGGGCGTATTGTGAATGTGACGTTAACTCTGGCATACAATAATATAGCTGTAATTGAGGTTATGTTAGTTGCTGATCGGTTATACATTATATTTTAGGGGGCCTGGATTTTAATTTTTGCAGGCGGACCCGTATTGCGTACGTTACGCCTCTGGTTCTTCCACGCTGAAATATTTAAATAAAACCTGTGATGCTAGTCTCTTACCTATTTTCCCTGGCCTTCAATGGCAGCGATATCTCGCTCTGGTGTCTCCACCCTCTCAAAAAGCACTGGATTTTTTATTTAATGTGTAGCTATTCAGCAAAGTCGTACAGTCTCCGACAAATTAAATACAAATTAAATACTCCAGAAAGGTTTTACCCTTAGAATGCAACCGTGATTTAAGCAATTTTGCCTTTAATGATATTTTAATTCTTCTACGCCTGAACACATCTTCAACTGTTGAGTCATTATAGCTGTTCCCGTTCCATTGTCGTCAATTATAATTCTTTCAATTTTTTCTTCCCTTAATACATCTTTTTTCCAGTACTCCTGTTCTATTTCACCAACATGATAGCATACCTTTCCCCATTCCATTTGCCAATATACTCAAATCATTAGCGGCACATTTCAACGTTCTTTTGTTTTAAAGGTTACATTTCTACAAGCAAGCCACTGTTTGGCATCTGTCCATACTCATTTTATAAGATTGAGATCCGGATAATGCAGAGGAAGCCTTAAGGTTTCATGGTTATATTGTGACAATATTTGGTGAATCAAAAAGTTCGTGAGTTGGCTTACTGGCTAGAATTAAACCATGTGAGGGCTGTTCAATACAGAATGATATCAATTTTTTTTAGAACATACCTTTACTTATCCTCATAACTTTGATGGTCCTTCTCACAATACTCTCCCCTGAATGCGATGTACTTGTCCCAGCGTTTCTGCCAGTCTTCAAAGACATGCTGGAAACCATTTTTGAGAGATTCTTCAAAATCGCCTCCTCAGCCTTCACCACTGCTTCTGATGATGGATAATGCCTCCCACGAAGTCACATGTGGCTAAATCCGGACTATAGGGAGGGTGATCACGTTGATTTGTGCAAGATATTCAGCAACAACATTGGCAATATGCCGCCGCGCATTATCGTAGTGCAGTATCCAGCCTGCTTCACGGAAATGTGGTCTTTTGCGCCTGGCATGGACTTGCAATGTTTTCAGGATATCCCTGTATTATTGTCCAGTTACTGATGTGTGTGCAGGTACAACATACTGATAAACCATTCCATGAATATCAAAGAATGAGATGACCATAACTTTCCCAGCAGAAGCAACCACTTTTGCTTTTTGGGGGTTGGTGATGAAGGAGATTTCCACACTGAGCTTTGCTGTTTGCTCTCAGGATCAAAATGATGTAGCCAAGTGTCAACAGCAGTGATTACTTTTGATAGAAACTCCGGATCTCCCTCTAACATCAAGTTTAACTGCATGCAGACCTGCATGCGAATGTCCTTTTGTTCGGGAACCAACATCTTGGAACTCATCACGCACAAACACGTCTCATGTGTAATGTTTGTGTCACCAACGTGTGGATGGCATCCAATGAAATGTTCAGAATTTCAGAAAGTGATCTTAAGGTAATTCGTCGATCCTCTCTCACAACGGCAGCAGCAGTGTTGATGTTTTCTTCCGTAAGAGCAGTAGCTGGAGCACCGGGTCCACCTTCCTTTGAAATTGATTGTCTTATAAGGGACATATAGACGATGGAACTGGAAGGGATGAAACTGAAGAATCTCGGAGTCGTGTTTGCTCCTTTACCACCACGAAAGTGTACATACAGATACAAGACAATTTCAGTAGCTTTCAAATGCAAGATTTAGATCATTAAGACTGTTTTATGAGCACGAATACTTACCTAGGACAGCGCCCGCCTCTATGGTATGGAGTAGTGTGTCAGGCTCAGGTTCAAGAGATCCCTAGTTCGGATCTCGGACAGAGCGAGTTATCCAGATAAATATTTTTACGACGTTTCCCCTTATCATAAAAGACGGATGTCTGGTAACTAAGCTCTATTTACCCTAGTTCCATTGGAACATAATTTCATTCATCGTACGATATAACAACGTTGGAAGTTTCTCTTTATCCTGAAAGAGGACGATAATTTGGTAAATTTGAATTCGGTAAGATCAGTTTACGATCGACAAGAAAATGCCTCTCCTCAATATTAGCGGAGTAGTTTGTCGGTAATTTATTTCCGCTAAACGAATGTTTGTTGTCATGGTAATTATTTCGATGCCAAAGGTCAAGAAATAAATTATCTAATGACGAGCATATCTTTGTGAAAGGTCAAATTAAATTTAACTAGGAAAATGATAAGGAGCATTGCCTGAGATAATTAAAATGCGTGAACGATGCCCTTTTAACGGATATAGATTGTCAGGCAAAGAATGACAGGAGTTAAAGATAGTTCATAAATATAAACAATCTCCCAGGACCAAATATCACATCATCTTGTAAGGAAACCAGAAACACTTATGTAAGCGTATTTGCATCACAAGGGCTTCTACCTTAACTTGAGAGATGCCGCCAATATTACAGCAATATCCTTAAAATGCGTAGGTATGGCTGAGAAGTAGGCTAGAAAATGTTGCTGTGGTGGCCTGTAGGTAATGGAGTCGCATTCTAATGGGGGTGTAATGGGTGAAGGGGTCCCGAAGTGGCTCGCTCGTCCTTTGTTCAGAAACCTCACCCCGTCACACTGCAAAACTGCACCAGCCAGCACTTTGAGAGCGCATGTATGTACTTCTTCCTGCCTGCCTGCCTGCTTCCTCAATTTTCCTTTCGTGGTAATCACCTCTTTCTTTTCTTTCCGTCTTACAACCTTTTATTCACCTTTACAGTCTCTCCTTGAATTTTACTACTTAATTTGCATAATTTTATTCATAATTCTATAGTAATAAGTGCAATACTAGCTGTGTTCTAAAAGCTTTTAACCTGACTAGGAAAACAGAAGATTTAATAGTTATTTATGGGACTTTGCAAGGTTAGTTGATGCTTATTAGCGAGTGAAAAAGTTTAACCTCTGATTCGTTAGCGGCGAGCATGGTAAACACCAAACCTCCCTACTCTCATACGGAATTTTATCCGTTACCTAACTTAAAATAGACTTTCATTATGAAATATAAAAATATTACAAAATGGTTTACAAAAGATTTAGAAGTGATGCTTTTACTAGGTGTAAGATGATATTGGAGGCTTTGAACAGCGAAGAATCGTAACTATGGTGATACAAAAATGACAAATGTTAAACTGTATGTCAAAATGAGTGATTCAATCAACGAAATGTTTATACCTGAAGACATTCCTGAATCAGCTCCATTTGCTAATCTTAAGTTTGCTGTCACAAAAGTCATCTGAAATTTAAGACAAAGAATATTTATGTTTTAAGGAGTGGTGCAGTTTAAGAAGTGTTACAATTATTTGAGAGGAAGGTGTATGCTTGTTTCTTGTTTTTCGGATAACTAAAGAAAAAACTAAACATCGATTATACCATCTACAAGGTAATTGATAGTCAAAGAGAGTAAAATATAATGTCTTTGACACTATATTAGAGTAGGCGATGTGCTTTTGTCTCGCAAATGTTAACTTTATTCTTCTGTGTGACCTGCTATATTGACTCTGGTAGAGATAATTCGGCTCTTTGCAGTGATTATTCATGTTTAACAGTAAAAGGTCTACTATAAAGTAACAAAAGTATTGCGTAATGTGTGTTTTTTTTTCCCCTTATGGTGGCGGAAAAAATCTCTTTAGACAGTTGATAAGTGGACCTTTTAGTAGTTCACGACTGTTCAAAGTTGAAAAATTCTTTCGTTCAGTGCTCCAAAGTTTTTAACTCGCCGGTAATGCCAATTAGGTTACTTGCGGAATGTAACAATCGCTTCATTCAAGAAGGCTATAGACCCGAGATAAACAATACTTGTATAACATGGTAGGTCATTTCTCAAAACATGGGTATGTTTGGAAAAAGTGTAATCTATTAGTTAATTAAGTGTTTACTGGCGGTAGAGCACCTGCCTGCCGTGCTAGGGGTCCCGGGTTCGATTCCTGGCGGTGGGGGTGGGGATTTTTCTCCAACCAAGATAATTCCTCATCTTCCCCAGAGTCTGGAAGTATGAATGAGAGTGTGAATGTGTGGGTGATCTAATGTTTAAAACCTAACGTTTACGAGTTAACACCTTCAACGTGTTCCAAAGGAGAACGGCCGCCGATATGACCATTGTAGTTAAAGGCGGGGTATAAATGGAACAAAAAAAGTGTTTACTAAAGTAGTTTCATAGTTTTATTATTTCCACTGCCTCCCTTAAGTGAATATTGTGGTCATCTAAAGATCGTTTTGTTAACACTGATGCTACGCAAGTCAAATGAACATCGCAGCGCGATGGATATCACGAACTTGAGAAAGGTAAAACAATACCATATAATACCTAACAGCATATTAATCCAAAATTTTGTTTGTTTATTAATGAATCCTTAGCAAAATATAAAAAGGTATCAATTATTTATTGTTTAAATATAAAATGTACAATTTTACATGTTGTTAACATTAAATAGTGATTCAATTCTTTTTATTTCTTCCATACAGCTTGAGATGGAAACCTTTCCTTCGACTTCGCTGACAAAAGTGATGTACGTGCTAGATTCGCAGCTTCTTGAATAACAACGTCGCTCACTTTTATAACGTTTACTCCTTTATAATAACCATACAAATCGCAACATGCAGTTCGGCTACATAAACACATAACCTAACAACCAAGACATGTGTTACTTCAATTAATTCATTAACAAAAGAGTGAAGAAGAAGGCTTTGTCTCTATAATTTATAACTAGCTTTTCATTTGTTAATATTTCAATTCGTTTTTTCTTGATGTCCAATAAGATATAGAAAAGTAATTTTGATTTGTTGTTACTTTTCAGGGTTTTCAAATTTTACAAAAAGTAATTGGCTAATCACGAACTGTAAGTTACTTATCAGGTATTTTACACGATATAGTATTTGCAACATGTAGAGCAATGATTTTTACATTAACAGGAACGTAAGCTAATCAAGTTTAGAATGTGTCCACCAGGTAGCAGCACCAGTTCAGTGCCTTCACAAAATGGCGATAAAGAGGTGACAAAATGATACTACAGAATCCAAGTAAAGAACAGGGCAACTACTGAACGAGTGTCGTGTTACCCCAGGGGGTGACCCAATTTTAGAGTTCGAGCAGGAAACTTTGTGGAGTTATCGTTCTTTTAATATGTTACGTGTACAGTAGCGAAGAGTGCAATGAAGCGTATCCCCAAGAATTTCAGGAGAAAAGCAAGAATTACACGAAATTCATGCCAAACAAAAATTTATTTGCTCTGGATACATTTTAAAATTTATTCGCCAACATCTGCGGTGCTGTGGATTCGAATGACAAGTTCCGCGGACTCATTCAATGCTGTATTTAGGCATTGGTAACCTCGAATACCGTGCTTCGTAGGTAGCTCTAAGTTCTATGTACCCTGTATTCATTTCAGCATAATTTCATTCACTGTTCGATATGACTTAACGTTGGAGGTTTTCCCTTATCCTGAAAGATGAATGTCTGGTAACTCTAAGCTCTATGTACCCTGTACTCATTTGAACAACATTTAATTCATCGTGTGATATGACTTAACGTTGGAGGTTTTCTCTTATCCTGAAACATGAATGTCTAGTAACTCTAAGCTCTATGTACTCCTTGAACATAATTTCATTCATCGTCCAATATGACTTAACGTTGGAGGTTTTCCCTTATCCTGAAAGATGAATGTCTGGTAACTCTAAGCTCTATGTACCCTGTACTCATTTGAACATCGTTTCATACATCGTCCGATATGAAAACGTTGGAGGTTTTCCCTTATCCTGAAAGAGAATGTCTGGTAACTCTAAGCTCTATGTACCCTGTACTCATTTGAACATCGTTTCATACATCGTCCGATATGACTTAACGTTGGAGGTTTTCTCTTATCCTGAAAGATAAATGTCTGGTAACTCTAAGCTCTATGTACCCTGTACTCATTTGAACATAATTTCATTCATCGTCCGATATGACTTAACGTTGGAGGTTTTCTCTTATCCTGAAAGATGAATGTCTGGTAACTGTAAGCTCTAGGTACCCTGTACTCATTTGAAAAACATTTCATTCATCGTCCGATATGACTTAACGTTGGAGGTTTTCTCTTATCCTGAAAGATGAATGTGTGGTAACTCTAAGCTCTATGTACCCTGTACTCATTTGAACATTTCATTCATCGTCTGATATGACCTAACGTTGGAGGTTTTCTCTTATCCTGAAAGATGAAAGTCTGGTAACTCTAAGCTCTATGTACCCTGTACTCATTTGAACATTTCATTCATCGTCTGACATGACCTAACGTTGGAGGTTTTCTCTTATCCTGAAAGATGAATGTCTGGTAACTGTAAGCTCTATGTACCCTGTACTCATTTGAACATCGTTTCATACCTCGTCTGACATGACCTAACGTTGGAGGTTTTCTCTTATCCTGAAAGATGAAAGTCTGGTAACTCTAAGCTCTATGTACCCTGTACTCATTTGAACATCGTTTCATACATCGTCTGACATGACCTAACGTTGGAGGTTTTCTCTTATCCTGAAAGATGAAAGTCTGGTAACTCTAAGCTCTATGTACCCTGTACTCATTTGAACATTTCATTCATCGTCTGACATGACCTAACGTTGGAGGTTTTATCTTATCCTGAAAGATGAATGTCTGGTAACTGTAAGCTCTATGTACCCTGTACTCATTTGAACATCGTTTCATACATCGTCTGACATGACCTAACGTTGGAGGTTTTCTCTTATCCTGAAAGATAAATGTCTGGTAACTCTAAGCTCTATGTACTCTGTACTCATTTAAACAACATTTCATTCATCGTCCGATATGACTTAACGTTGGAGGCTTTCTCTTACCCTGAAAGATGAATTTCTGGTATCTCTAAGCTCTATGTACCCTGTACTCATTTGAACATCATTTCATTCATCGTCCGATATGACTTAACGTTGGAGGTTTTCCCTTATCCTGAAAGATGAATGTATGGTAACTCTAAGCTCTATGTACCCTGTACTCATTTGAACATCATTTCATTCATCGTCCGATATGACTTAACATTGGAGGTTTTTCCTTATCCTGAAAGATGAATGTCTGGTAACTCTAAGCTCTATGTACCCTGTACTCATTTGAACATCATTTCATTCATCGTCCGATATGACTTAACGTTGGAGGTTTTCCCTTATCCAGAAAGATGAATGTCTGGTAACTCTAAGCTCTATGTACCCTGTACTCATTTGAACATTTCATTCATCGTCTGACATGACCTAACGTTGGAGGTTTTATCTTATCCTGAAAGATGAATGTCTGGTAACTGTAAGCTCTATGTACCCTGTACTCATTTGAACATCGTTTCATACATCGTCTGACATGACCTAACGTTGGAGGTTTTCTCTTATCCTGAAAGATAAATGTCTGGTAACTCTAAGCTCTATGTACTCTGTACTCATTTAAACAACATTTCATTCATCGTCCGATATGACTTAACGTTGGAGGCTTTCTCTTACCCTGAAAGATGAATTTCTGGTATCTCTAAGCTCTATGTACCCTGTACTCATTTGAACATCATTTCATTCATCGTCCGATATGACTTAACGTTGGAGGTTTTCCCTTATCCTGAAAGATGAATGTATGGTAACTCTAAGCTCTATGTACCCTGTACTCATTTGAACATCATTTCATTCATCGTCCGATATGACTTAACATTGGAGGTTTTTCCTTATCCTGAAAGATGAATGTCTGGTAACTCTAAGCTCTATGTACCCTGTACTCATTTGAACATCATTTCATTCATCGTCCGATATGACTTAACGTTGGAGGTTTTCCCTTATCCAGAAAGATGAATGTCTGGTAACTCTAAGCTCTATGTACCCTGTACTCATTTGAACATCATTTCATTCATCGTCCGATATGACTTAACGTTGGAGGTTTTCCCTTATCCTGAAAGATGAATGTCAGTCACTCTAAGCTCTATGTACCCCGTACTCATTTGAACATCCTTTCATTCACCGTCCGATATGACTTAAAGTTGGAGGTTTTCCCTTATCCTGAAAGGTGAATGCCTGGTATCTCTAAGCTCTATGTACCCTGTACTCATTTGAACATCGTTTCATTCATCGTCCGATATAACTCAACGTTGGAGGTTTTCCTTTATCCTAAAAGATGAATGCTAACTCTTAGCTCTATGGACTTTAAGAATCTATGTTTTGTTTCACGATGTTTTGGACTTCTTTTGTTTGCATTTGAAAAAATGGCTATATTTTATAAATCTCTAACACTGAAAACCATAATCCATTAATGAATAAAGTTAAGATACTCTTTTCATATAGATACAATCTAAGAAGGGAGAAAGAGGTGGAATCTAGAACTACAGAATATGTTGAATTACTTTGAACGTGGAACAGAGGTTTCTCGCCCTTGAATTGTCATAAACATAACCTTCAAAATGATATAGTGCAGTGGCATGCTCTTTCCACCATAGCAGTTTAATATAAATTCTGCATATTATTCACGAATAGCCATGAGTTTTAGTGTTCCATAAAACACACATTGCACGTATTCCTTTCGTAGAGAAAAAGCCAATTCTTTGTACTTATCATTATGCAGTGACTAACATAAGGACTGGAAAAATCCGCAATTTATGGAGGCAAACAAAATGGGATCACTGTACGATTCAATTGTTACTGTGTTACCCTAGAGCCTATAGATGGGAGGTAGGCCAGCAAGAGACCGATGAGGGTGCAGCGGCGGCGGCAGGGAATTGAATTGCTGTGCCGAGATAAGGGTGCCACGTGCCCCAACCTGCCCAAACCTACCCCTAACATCTGCTGTTTTGGCATTCCGCTATTAACATGCCAGGTGCTAGCTGGCGGGTCGCTGGGACAGAGGGACAAAGAAAGAAGTGCCTAGACGCAACTGCAGCTTCTCAGGCGAAATATGCATACAAACATATAGACACAAAGATAACAAACGCATGTAATAGAAAGTGCAATACGTGAATGTAAAATAAAAAATTGCGCTTGTCAATCTTCAATTTTTGTACTAAACTTGGGGGCACACAATGACAAGGAAGGCTTTTTCATTCTGTGTCTGTGTGCCACAGTTCACGTCTCTAAGAGCTATGTTACTGCGCAACCCTTAGACTGTAGTGGCAGCAGAAAAACCAAGATCAAAATGAAATTTTCGCTTTATTGCAGCTTTTTGCTGTACTTATGGCTAAGGTTGATGTCAGGCAGTTCGAACCGTTAACAAGATAAGCCGTGCGCCATCCCATCTTAGATAATATTAGCTCTATTGTCAAAGAACTAGAATCTTCAGGATGTTCTGAAATGTCCAAATTTTGGAGAAGTTCCTACGGCTTTCTTCCTCAAAGAAAGCTAACGTAATAAGGAAAAATGATAACTAAAACCACTAGGAAGTAGTACCCGATGTGAATAACAGAATCAATTAAACCGATGGCGTCAAATGAAATACAAAAGAAAATAATCGAATTTCCTAGCTATTCCCGAACTATTAAAGAATTAATGTTACTTGTTTTTAGTTTCTTTTTTTTTTTTCTTTTTTTTTTTTTTAATTTACGTCCTCCAACGTTAAGTCATAACGGACGATGAATGAAATGATGTTCAAATAAGTATATGGGTACATAGAGCTTAGAGTTACCAGACATTCATCTTACAGTATAAGAGAAAACCTCCAATGTTAAGTCATATCGGACGATGAAAGAAATGATGTTCAAATGAGTACAGGGTACATAGAGCTTACAGTTACCAGACAGTCTTCTTTCAGGATAAGAGACAACCTCCAACGTTAAGTCATATCGGACGATGAACGAAGTAATGTTCAAATGAGTTCAGGGTACATAGAGCTTAGAGTTACCAAACATTCACCTTTCAAGATAAGAGAAAACTTCCAACGTTTACTCATATCGGACGATGAACGAAGTAATGTTTAAATGAGTTCAGGGTACATACAGCTTAGAGTTACCAGACATTCATCTTACAGGATAAGAGAAAACTTCCAACGTTTAGTTATATCGGACGATGAATGAAATGATGTTCAAATGAGTACAGGGTACATAGAGCTTAGAGTTACCAGACATTCATCTCTCAAGATAAGAGAAAACTTCCAACGTTAAGTCATATTGGACGATGAAAGAAATGATGTTCAAATGAGTTCAGGGTACATAGAGCTTAGAGTTACCAGACATTCATCTCTCAAGATAAGAGAAAACTTCCAACGTTAAGTCATATTGGACGATGAAAGAAATGATGTTCAAATGAGTTCAGGGTACATAGAGCTTAGAGTTACCAGACATTCATCTCTCAAGATAAGAGAAAACTTCCAACGTTTAGTTATATCGGACGATGAATGAAATGATGTTCAAATGAGTACAGGGTACATAGAGCTTAGAGTTACCAGACATTCATCTCTCAAGATAAGAGAAAACTTCCAACGTTAAGTCATATTGGACGATGAAAGAAATGATGTTCAAATGAGTTCAGGGTACATAGAGCTTAGAGTTACCGAACATTCATCTTTCAGGATAAGAGAAAACTTCCAACGTTTAGTTATATCGGACGATGAACGAAGTAATGTTCAAATAAGTTCAGGGTACATAGAGCTTAGAGTTACCAAACATTCA
This sequence comes from Mantis religiosa, assembly GCA_030765055.1. Lineage (NCBI taxonomy): Eukaryota > Metazoa > Arthropoda > Insecta > Mantodea > Mantidae > Mantis > Mantis religiosa. Next base: position 19,102,520 of record CM060960.1, on the reverse strand, counting down.
TCTTTCAGGATAAGAGAAAACCTCCAACGTTAAGTCATAACGGACGATGAATGAAATGATGTTGAAATAAGTACAGGGTACATAGAGCTTAGAGTTACCAAACATTCATCTTTCAGGATAAGGGAAAACCTCCAACGTTAAGTCATATGGTACTATGAATGAAATGATCTTCAATTGAGTACAGGTTAGTTAGAGCTTAGAGTTACCAAACAAGGCCTCCATTGTTATATTTGGTTTCTAATGACCTGTAAACTATCCTATGATATGTTTTGAAAACGCTGTATAATTCGAACTCGCTCAAAATACGAACATAATTCTAAAATAGGAATAAACTGTGGAATGCTCATGGACTCGTTTTCAAATGAAAATGTAAAATATTTGCTTAAGTGGAACAAAGGTTGAGCAGTCACATGGAAGAAAGCGTAGAACGGAGGGAAAAAAAACCTATTTTATCTCAATAGATTGTTTAACTATTAATTCTGTCGTCGGTCTATAAAATTCGTAAGGAAACAAAAAATAAATATCAACCTTTGCAACTTTTGATCAGGTGTCTACAAACGCGGCACGCATTTTACACAGATCTTGTGAAAGTCCAAAACATTACTTAAAATATTACCTACACGATCTTTTGACATTTTTACAGCCTCTGTTATCTCAAACAACTTTGCTCTGCGGTCTTCCAGTACTAAACGATGAATTTTTTTCGATGATCTGTAGAGTTGTTACTTCCACAGGGCGTCCAAAGCGAGGCTCATCACTAGTGCTCGTACGTCCCATTTTAATTTCCGCAACACATCTTTTAATTATTTCTATACTATTTCTTTTAATTGTTATATATGAAGCGGCAGAGTCTTTCAATGTACTGTACATTTCCTCCTTGATTTCTTTAGGCATTAAGTCTTTCAAATGGAAGTATTTAATCACTTTTAGTTTTTTCGTGGAACCTTTAAAATGCTTTCATTCAAAAACTAAACTCTATATTGACCTGTAACTATGGATACAAGCTAATCATCCTAGTGGTGCCATCTCTATGTGTGGCCCCTGATTTAGCCAACCCTCGTATTTTTCAGATTCAGGTGGAATACGATGTTTCCTCTACCTACTTAACGTACGTAGCAGAGAAAATATCAATCTAAATAAAGTAACTGGTAGCACACTATAAACCAAAAGCATAAAAGGAAATGAACATCACCAATTTTACTAAATTATACAGCGAAAGGTTTCCGCCAAATAGCAAGTCTAAGAAAAAGATGAAGGTCGAAAGGAAGGGAAAAAAAGATGATATATTATTATGATCTTCACTGAAAAGGAAATATACTATTAAATAATATAGTTATGCGAACAAATTCTAGGTTTCTATAATCAAAATAAAGCCTTTGCACTGTAATACAATAAAATAATACATATGTTATTAAAATTGTTGAGAAACAGAGCTGATTTCCAGGACTACAAGCTGGTAAACACTTAAGTGTGTTTTGGGACTTATTATGTGAGGCTAGTATCGTTTGATAAGTCCACATTGATGGCTATGCACTTGGTGAGCGATGTTCATCCCGTCGGAAAAGTAGGTTCTGTCAAGGTGTGCAAAGTACTCGTTGACGGTGACTATCACTTTCTTACCTTCAAGCCAAATTTTCAAGTTTGGGAACATGAAGAAGTCACTTGGGGCTAAGGCTGGTGAATAAGGTGAAGGAGGAACCAATTAAAATCCCAGCACATTGCTGATGTGTGCGATGGTGCATTATACTGCTGAAAGAACACGTTTTTGCGTTTCAGTCTCGATCTCTTTTCAGTCACCTCATGTTGCAAACGATCCAACAATGATGCATAATAGGCTCCCTTATGGTTCTGCCTTTTCCCAAGTAGTCTATGAGGATTATTCACTGAGAATCCTTCGCCCAAAACAGTGACCATACCCTACCAGCTGACAAAATGTTTCTCGCCTCCTTTGATGTACCTTGTAGCAGTTATTTTTATACATCATGTTTTGTTAGGAATAGTCAAACACATTAGTATTTATAATAAAATAATGAAATAATGTAAAGTAGGTAATGGTGTAACCATGACACCGTAACATGATAAGAAGTTGTCAAATGTTTTAAAATATTTTGTTTTTTCTGCCTATTTAGGGGTAAGATGTGCATTTGTCTCTCCGGGTGTATGCAGAAACAATTTAGTGTATGCATCAAAGATGCATAAAGAGCGTGTGCGCAAGAAAAGATATACGAGGGCGTTCAATAAAGAATGATCACATGTTTTTTTGACAACGTACCTATAGTCATCCTCATAATTTTGATGGTACTTCACAAAATAGTCTCTCCTAAATGCGATGCACTTGTCCCAGCGTTTCTGCCAGTCTTCAAAGACATGCTGGAAACCATTTTTGAGATATCCTTCAAAATCGCCTCCGCAGCCTTCGTCACTGCTTCTGATGCCGGATAATGCCTCCCACGAAGGCGTTTCTTCAAGTTAGGGAATAGAAAAAAGTCACATGGGGCTAAATCCTGACTATAGGGAGAGTGAGGGGCGCATTTCCCTTGAATTTTGCAAGATATTCAGCAACAATATTAGCAATATGTGGCCGCGCGTTATCGTGGTGCAGCACCCAGCCTGCTTCATGGAAATGCGCTCTTTAGCGCCTGATATGGACTTGCAATGTTTTCAGGACATCCCTGTAGTATTGTCCAGTTACTGATGTGTGTGCAGGTACAACATGCTGATAAACCATTCCATGAATATCAGAGAATGAGATGACCATAACTTTCGCAGCAGAAGCAACCACTTTTGCTTTCTTGGAGGTTGGTGATGAAGGAGATTTCCACACTGAGCTTTGCTGTTTATTCTTTTGTTCTGGAATCAACAGTCTTGGAACCCATCGCGCCCAATCACCTCTCATGTGTAATGTTTCTGTGACTAACTTGTGGGTGGCACCCAATGAAATGTTCAGTATTTCAGAAAGTGATCTTAAGGTAATTCGTTGATCCTCTCTCACAATGGCAGCAGCAGTGTTGATGTTTTCTTCCGTAAGAGCAGTAACTGGAGCACTGGGTCCACCTTCCTATGAAATTGATTGTCTACCCTCTTTAAACATTTTAAACTGTCTTCGAGCTGTGCTGTAGGGAAGAACAGACTCTCCATAGGCCTCCTGTAACATTGTATAGGCCTCAACTGAAGATTTGTTGAGACGAAAGTAGAATTTCAAAGTCGTATATTGTTCCTCGCGTGTTACCTCCATTGTAGTGGTAGGCGATACTGAACATGTCTGAACTTGCCTGGTTATCACAGGCGGGAACCAGGAGTACCAACAGTGGATCTACTGCGGCGTGTTTGTTTTACATTAAGCTAACAGAACATAATAAGATTGAATTTTAGTGCGAAAAATAATGACTGTAAAAAAATTATGATCATTCTTTATTGAACAGCCCTCGGAGCTCACCGAGGCATCTACCGCTGGTTGTAAAAAGACTACATTAATAATATTTGTAATTCTTTCAAAGAATTTAAAATTCTTTATAAGGAAGTAAACATCCATCTTTGAACAAGAAAAGTATTATTCATTCTTTAAAGATAGTAATATTATCTTTGTTAAACACCGTTACTGCGATCCTGGGAAAGCAAAAGATCTTATCGCTCAACAATTACAGAGTTGCAGGAGGAACTTCTAGATTTCTTTAAGATGGAAACCAAAGGTGAGAAATTAATCTGCAAACACCATCATCCCAAATAATCCAGCTTCAAGATGGCTTCTCATCCTGGGACTTCAAGATAAGCCACAGGGAGATCATTTCAAACACAATCCTCCAAAATAACCACAGCAACTTTTACAACTTTCAACTGTTATATGTTTGCTCTATTACAGTTTTCCCTTGTCTAGCTTTGGTGATCGAAGCTTCAACGTCATAAGCCTACCGCTACAGCCTGCATCCCGTTTATCGGCAATCTATCCGGCAGCATCAGCAGAATTCTCACCAAATACAACATCAGGAGCATCCACAAGCCACCTCTGAAGATTAAACATCTGTTGAGACCAGTGAAAGACAAACTGCACTTCCAAGTTCCGGGAGTGTACCGCATTCCCTGTGAATGTGGGATACCGTATATAGTACAGACCGGAAGGACCATCGCTACCAGAATAATCGACCATGAACGGAGTATTCGTTTAATGGAATCTGAGAAGTCTGGGCTGGCAGAGCATTGTTTTGATAACGACCATAGAGCCAATTTTCGGGAGACGACCATCTTGGCAAAATGCAACAGTTACTGGGAGCGGAGAATTAAGGAGGCTTTGGCGATTTCCTCTGAAAGGAGCACGCTTAATCTTGATGCTGGATTTCAGTTCAGCTCCTCTTGGAAACCGGCCTTAAAAATGGAAATCCGTCGAATTAGGAAGCAAATATCAATACAGCTTGATAATCAAGTTAAGTAGTTACGTTTCTTGGACACAATTTTCTATACTCACGTCATCTCCTGACCTGGCATTTAATTTACTGAAAACAGTCTTTGGTTCAGTTATGCGAATTTTGGTAGTGTTTTGTCTTTGTTTATAGTTATGTTATATCCAGTATTTCATTTGTGGCTATAATATTTTATAAATATCCTGAAGATGGGGGAGATGCACACTCCGAAACGTTGCGCAGCTGCCGGGGTACAGTCGTGTCCATGTTTGTACTTTACTACCAACATCATCTGAACTATCGAATATATAATCTCAACCAAGCGTTTACATAGCTTTTAACAAGGTTAATGATCCTTTGAACCAGAGGATAGTAGTTTACAGAACGTACAAAATCATCGTGTATTTACTCCGAGGTTCAAGGATTCCAAACTGAAACAATCTCAGATTTTGGGTTAAAATAAGCTGTAGTGCATTCTTAAAAATCTTAACATTGCCGTTTTCAATCGCAGCTATCACACTGACCAGTTTAGATGGCTGTAAACAGTGGACTGCATAATGTAGCACATTCAAATGTTCTGTACAATCCTTTGAATAATCAGGCTTACCACCCACAAATTTGCAAATAAATATTTCCCTCGCTTAATGGAATTTTACCAGATCATTTGTCTTACCTCAATTGTTTTCTTTCATGATCAGAATATGTTACAAAAGCAACGATTTTTTTGTGAGAAATATTTTTCTTTCTCCTTGGTGGTTATACAGTTGCATCTGCTAGGTTGAAGTATTTACCCCCTTCAAGCTGATCCCTTTCAAAGGGACGGGGGTTATTCCTATCGCTGCGTCTGTATTTTCAAGCCTTCACCTGCTCTCCTAAAGAACAGGCCTTCAGCAGTTAGTCGGTCCAAAGGAGACGCTGAAAATCTGGTCTCTCATATAGATAAACCTCTGAAATAGTGTTATTTCTGCTGCTCCATACCATCAACCTCTGTAACGTAGCGTGTCTGCCTCATGCTCAAGAGGTACCAAGTTCGGTGGTTTATCTGGGTTTCTTCCCGCGGTTTTCCCTTATCTGAAAGATGAATGTCAGATAACTGTAAGCTCTACAAAACCTGGTCTCATATGAACACCATTTCATTCATCGTCCGATATGACTTAACGTTGCAAATCTGGATATCGAGAATAAGGGAGAATTCACTAGAAATATTATTTTAGAAGTGCCGTGAGAGCAAAAATTCAAAAAGTCTGTGTGAGAGAAAGGGACATTGAGATTGAGTTTTTGTTATTGGACGCGTCTCATTCTATATTGTTCGTGAAAGACCGTTAAATCTTTTATCAGACTTGAGATTCTTTTACTTGCCGTAAATCTATAACAGGGGATTTAACTCTCAAAGCATGTCCATTCCTTCCATTGTTTTTACGGCTATGTTCTTAAGCTAAGCAAAGCTATTTGCATTGTTAAAATACCGATGGCAGCACAAGGACTTCACTCCGTCCAATTAAACATAACAAGGAAAACAATATAGAATGAAGAAATAAATTACTCTAAAAACGATAAATATACACTAGTTTCATAATTACAGACGAAAACTGTATTCTAAGAACAAATAGTACACAAACTTATTACTTGTACTTGAATGTTTGGATTGGGGTGGGCCTAAATAGGTCTGACCCCAACATTTTCAGTAGATGATCTCACAGAAGTGAAGTCGAGATAGGAGAGACTCTGTGTGGAACAATTGGACCTTAAGTCTCAAGCCAGACAGGGCTAGGCCCTCTACTGGCAGTGGAGTGTTTTGCAAGGAAGTATAATATGCGACAGAAGATGAGGTTGAAGTTATATATAAGCCATCAGATGTGTTATTTTATGTGCCTAGAAGCAGCCTCGGGCGTTTATAGCGCTGTCCAGGTTCGATGTCGTACTCAATGAAGGAGTTGAAGTTGTGGGAGAGGTTTTCATAAAAGGAACGTGAAAGGGTATGGATGTAGTCTGTTATTGTGGGGATATGTAGGTCTCGTTGGATAACTAGATTGGGGCTATAGCAAGGGGAGTCTGTGGCAATGCGGAGGAATCGGGATTGTAGAATTTCAAGGCGGTGTAGAGACGAAACGTGGGTTCATTTTTTTGAACCTGAATCAAAGAGTCAGTGAATGCAATGACATCACAAAACTCAGCGGTCGGCAGGGAAAGTTATGGCGACAGTGTTTTGGGATACAGAGGGTGTACTTATGATTGATATTTTGGAGCAGGGATGCACAATAAATTCTGTCCAACACGTCAGAACTCTCAAAAAGCTGAAAGCACGTCTTCGCCGTGTTCGCCCAACGAAAACTCTGGCGGATGTTCTTCTTTTGCATGACAATGCAAGACCACACACCAGCCGTTACACCACTGCAGAAATTGAGAAATTGGGATGGCAAGTCTTACCTCACTGACCTGGCACCATCAGACTTCCATCTGTTCGGGTCAGTAAAGGAAACTCATCGTGGGATTCATTTTGAAGATGAGGAGGCTGTGAAAACGTCCGTGCGTCAATGGCTTAGGAAGCAAGACCGTGTGTTTTGCCACACTGGAATACATGCCCTAGTTAAAAAGTGGAACAAAACTGTGGAAAAGGACGGAGATTATATTGAATAGTGACAAATTAATCGTCAATGTTGTAGTTTTCAAGCGATGTAAATTGATTCAATTTTATTGGCAATTAAAAGAGAAATAAAAATAGGAGGCATTACTTTTTGACCCACTTTTTTGAAGTGAGTGAATCAATTTGAACTTGAACTTCATTGGAGATTATAATAATGTTGTATCACTTTGTAGGTTATCAATCTTAATTGCAATTGGAATAGCTTGTGGCTGTATTTGGAATTTATAAATGCAACATCTAATGAAGGAATGGTTGTAGTCATGGCAACATTGAAACCTGCGAAAGGAATGGAGTTTCTAAAGTTCCCATGGTAATATTTTACAGAGGTTAGGTTAGAATACCATCAACAAATCATGCCATTCTCGTCTGATATAACCTTTATTTTGCTACTATGTTCAATGAAATTGCAAAGCTGTAATTTGTCAGTTTACGCTTCAGCAGTCTCTACAGTGTTATTACAGAACGTCATGTTAAACCTTATTTATAAAATATTCAAGTTTATCATTTCTGTTATTTGCATCTCTTTGTGCAACAGCTGCAGTATTATATTAAAGTGTTTTTCTTTCAAATGAAAAGCGTAACTAGTGTTATTCAATTTATTTAAATGATTTAGAAATATATGCAATACTACATACAATATTTTGCTAAAGTTTCTTTGTAATTAATTGAATTTATAGCTACAGTGTTGTGTTATATATTCTTTGTAATTAATTCAGTTGAATTACTTATTCATTTAAGTAAATGTCAAATTAATGTTATGCTAATGAGGCAGAATAATAAAAGCAAGCAGTAACTATCTGTTATTCAAATTGTCCTCAAAAATACTACGTCCTATTGCTAATTCCTTAAAAATTCATACAAAATTTTTTGTTATTTCATTAAAGTAGGGAATAATGAACATGTGTCATGCAGAAAATTCATTTCAAGACTTGACTGATTACATTCTGCCAAGAAAGTACCAGAAATTGATCATATAAAAATCTCGCATAAGCAGAGATTCGAATGTTTGTCATCTGTGAATCCTCTTGAACGTGAGGCTACAGAGGCAGGCACATCGTTCTCAAGTAATGCTCTGTTGCTTATACTTAAATGTTCCTTTCAATGGTACTTGTACTATATGAGCTAACACACTTTTGTTTCTGCAGTGTGGTCAACCTAGAAAAATACAATTCAGCCAAATTGCGGTAAGATAAGCGAAGATATGCGCCGAAGGTATGAGATGTGTCAACAAACAATTGAACTCCATCCCATATTCTATATGCTTATATATTTACTGTTATAAAACACATAGAAGTATTAAACAAATATTATGACAACTATAAACACTCACTCGCTTTGTGATTCTTTGATTTCCAAGTCTACTGCGTCACTTTCCTCAATTGTATCCTCTAATGTGTTAATAATTTCATTAATTGCATTTTCTATTACACCATTGTTTCTCCAATACTGTATATCCAGCTCTTGGACCTTCTTGAAATATCCTTCTCGATCCGTCGCTTCTATAGCAAGTTTCCGCAGATTTGTGGCTCTTGTTGACATTGCGTACTTCGTAAACATTCTTTATTTTTGCCCACGCCAGCTCAATTTCATTCAGATCGCAGTTATACGGAAGTAGACAAAAAATAGAGTGTCCCCTTTCGAGACCCATAACACTGACAACATAAGCTTGCTTTCAGATTTGTTGTAGACTGGTTAGCTAATAATTAACCTCAAAATTGCTCAAAATTAAATGACATACGTGTGAAAGCTTAGTATATTCGCCACTAGATGTCACAGTGTGTATATATAATTTTGATCTGTATGCCTACGTCATTACGTTTTTCAGTTTCCTACTTCTGGTTTATTTCATAGTGTAATTTTTATATTTTATCTTGTGCTTTTGTGATAACTGAGGCAAAACGGCAATACAGAAATGAATAAATGTTCGATGCATGAGAAACTGGTTATACGAATGCCTTTAGTGCAGCAATTTTCTGCTATCAGATTTCAATAATTAAATCAATCCATTACACTTGTAGGCTCCCTGTGTGAGTTTTGGTTTCCTCCACGTGTCCAAACCAAAGGCGTGCGCAGAGGAGTGAGAAGGGCCCGGCCACACCCCAATCGAAAAACAATTTTCATTGCTTCCCCTTTTAGTGTGACTTTCTGTAACTGTAGTCTTATGACCAACATGGAGAGGGTGGTTCACCTTCCCTTTCCTTTATTGCAGCATAGATGGAATAAAACGAGACCCCAATATTATAACACAGAATGACGCTTTAAAAATCAACAAGGAACGTTAAAGCCATGAACCCCAAAATTTAGGTCCTTAAAAATAGTCTTAAGACACTTAACTCTAGCTTTATCAAAATGGGCACCATATTACCTTCATTTCCGCCTCTTAGCGTGTCTCCTCACGTTCAAGACGTCCCGAGTTTGAATCTCGGCCAGTCATATGTTTCTTTCAGTTGAAATTTTGCTGTTCAAAGTTTATGGACGAGGGTAACCGTTTAAGTAAAAGCGTCATGTTTATTCCAGATATTTGTTGTCAGCAGTGAATACGATAAAAGCAAACAAAACGATATTTTCCCAAACGGCTTTATCAGAAGCGTTCCTTTCCTATGAGGCGATCGTGGACTTCGCACACATTTGCAGACGTTATCTCGTCTCTGTCCCAGCAATTCATTTGAACTTTTAAAGGATTATGACGTGTTTACTGACCTCGGTTGGAGTTACTTTATGAAGCAGGCGTTGCCCTCCCGAGGCCGAATGATTAATTTGTTGTCTTACGATCGAGACAGATGTCTTCTTAAAAGTCTTATCATATTATCTTCTCTGCTCTTTGACAAACTATTCTTACAAACACTTACTCCTCTATGTGCTTAATGTTAGTCAAGATAAACTCGTTGTTAACTTCCTTGTAGATACAAGGGAATACAGTAAATCTTAAGTGATAATCAATTCTTCAATGATCCGGTTACTAGGGCCCCGAAATTCTGTCTCATTTTCAAATATTGGTGTTACTGTTTAGATAGTGTGGCATTTTAACCTCAAAATCTCAGTGAAAAATTCACGAAATATACACATTTAGGTGGAAGGTGTGTGCAAATGCAAACATTGCCATGTTCTTTGTGAGAGGGATAGTCGAGATAGAAGACCCCAGTATGTAAAAAAGAAATGGCCCAAACGAAGTTGGAAAATAGGGGAAAACGTGCAGCGGGAGAACCTAGTTGCTCGTGAAGATACACTTCTTCCAACTCTCCACATAAAACTGGGCCTAATGAAAGAGTTTATGAAGGCAATTGGATCCAACGGGCAGAGGATCTGCATATCTTATTGACTAATTCCCTCATCTGTGCGCTGCAAAATTAAAAGAGGCGTATTTGTGGGTCCTTAGATTAGATAACTTCAACAAGACCAAAGTTTTGAAGCACGTTTGACAAAGAGAAGTGAGGTTAGGTAGTTTCAAGAAAGTTACACAAAACTTCCTTGTAAGTAGAAGAGACCCTAAATATAAGGAATTTGTGCAAGTAATTATCAAGATTTAGAATGCAAAATGTCCTTGAAAGTATATTTCTTGGACTCGCATCTGGAATTCTTTCCAGGGAGTTGTAGTGATGTATCAGATGAACGTGAAGAAAGATTTCATAAAGACATATCTACCTCGGAGAAATGATGTGAGCGATAGCCTGTTATTGTTGGAGTATAATTTGGAACAAGAAATATGCTCAATGCAAACGGAAGAAATAAAACATGAAACTTTGTGGTGGAAATTTTCTGTCCATATTTTGAACTTACATATAAATATTCCTTTGGACTGTTAAAAGTTGACAAAATTATGTGAACCGTTCAAATATAACCTTATGTTAATGGAAATTAATTGTTCTTTCACACAAGCCGTGTGTAGGACGCACTATGAAAGGGTAGAGCCAGAATGAAAAATTCAATGCCATAGCCGGGATTTGAACCACGGATCTTCTGGTTTCCATCCAGCCGCAATAACCGTTTGAGCTACTATGGCCAGCGTGCCAACATGGCATTAAATTCTCCAACTGACTCGTGTTTCTGCCAGTAAACTACTAGGAGTTCTCATAAACACATGAGACAACTACCTTAATGGCGACTTACCATGCTGTAAGTAATTTCATAACCTTATGTTACTCTCTTAATAGGATCCTTTAATTGATTTTTGGTTAGTCTGTCTACGACTGTAAAGCTGTATATATGAAAATACTAATATTTGTACTTTATACATAATATATACTTATAAGTATATGTACTGTGTATTTGTAAGTCCAAGGAAGGTTTAAAAGGTGAGAAAAAACTGAAGTGACACACGCAAACTGAAACAGAACACATGCAACTTCTTTTATTTTCGACAAACAAAAGCATTCCAGACTACAAAGATATTCCATTCCTTGCCAAATTCTTCAAAGATATTTCACTTACCATATTTTATGAAATAACGTTTTTCATTTGTTATCGAGACTAAAAATGTTTATGTATCATGATGGCATATCTTTCGAAGATTAGACACAGTATTAATTTCTGAACGCACTATAACATTATAAATATTTTAGAACAGACAATTGTTGTCAAATATTGGTGAATCCTTGAATACCTTCTTTATAATTTGCGTTTGTGAATTCGTGAATGTGAATTGAATTGCCACAAATTTAATTGAATTCCTTTGTGATTCAAACGGATTTACCTTTTGATTTTTGGCCGTTGCGGTGACCATAAATACATCGCAAGGACAGTCGTTGTAAGTTTAGGAATGAACTTCGAATTTCCTGTTTTATTCACAAAACTATAACAAACTTACAAGCATTACTCGATACGTTTTACTCACCCTGTATAATGTCTGCGTGCCTGACCACAGGAGTAGAAACCTTAGACTACCACTGCCAACCTCTGTAACAAAAATTACAATATGAAAACCACTTTACAAGTATGAAAATAGAGGAGACACTTATTAAAGTAGATGAGATAGGTTATTTCATAATCTAGGTAAATATTATTTAAGCATTAAAGTTGTAATTTCCAAATTAATGTCTGATCTGCAAACTTCAACTGATGGAGCAATAGGTAAGCAAGAAAGATAGTCGATCGCGGCCCCAAATGTTGGAGATGATGGAAGTAATCACATGAGTGGCAGAAAGGGGAAGCCCCAGACTTGCCCAAGAGGAATCCTTACTGCCGCAAATCGAATCACAGGAGGCCTTCATGCAACCACAGCCACGAGCAGAAAAATACCCTCTCCCCCCCCCCTCTCTCTCTCTCTCACTCTCTCTCTCTCTCTCTCTCTCTCTCTCTCTGTCCTGTGCTTCCCTGCAGAAAGAAGGAAAATTTATCGAGAAACTTTGTTCTATCTCCAAAGTTCCGCTCACGTTATACGTAAAATGGCCTGTACTGCACTTTACAAAGAATTTAAGAGATTCTCCGTTCTGAATTGATTTTATTTTTTTGAAACGAATGTTTCTGAATCACATTTTCACATTGATTGCAAAACATAAACCCTTTTATGCGTATGAGAGAATTATTATGCAAAGACCACAATCACCACCCAGAAAGGATCCGAGCCGCTAATCACGTCCCATCCTCCAATACTGTACCCAATTCATGACGCCCATTGCAAACGGAGGTAGGGGATGTAGCCTGATTTAGTTTATTTTAAGCCCTATACCGACTTAACTTACCTACAAGGATGATGACTGTGCAAGATAAAAGAAGAATACAGACAGCTGAAATGAAATTTCAGATACCAATAGCAGTATATACAAAATTAGACAACAATGATCTTGGAATAAGACAACTGCACAAAGTAGAATTAAATAAAACAATAACTCAATATAGAGGAAATTGGGAATAATGCTATGAAAAGATGACATTAGATATGGTATACACAGCAGCATAGATTAAAAAAGCCTAAACCGTGAAGAAGAAGAATATGAATAAATACTGTTAAATTGTACCTATTTTTAGTTTTGCGAGAAAAAACCGTAAAAATTATGCGTAGGCGTTCAGAAGAACTTGATGCATCAAAAGATACCATACATTACCGCATTAGGACACTTGGAAAAGCACACAGAAGCTGTAGATCTGTACTTCATGAACTGACACCTCAACAGGCTGAACGTCTGTCATCAGCTTATACATAATCCAATGGAAGATAGATTTGTCAGGAGAACTGTCACTTTTAATGAAAAATGAGTATATTACTGAAACCCTGATGCTTCGAAACAGTGACTTGATACCCACCAAGCTGCCAAAGTAATCGATAAAGAAAATGAATTCGGTTCCAAAGTAATGGGTTGTATCTGATGGAATTTTGAAGGTGTGATTCCCTGAGAGTTTGCCCCAAATGGGCGGGTGATTGATGTGGCTCTTTATTCTCAAAACTGGAACGAGTTCTTGAAATTTTCAGACAGAGATACCCAGCATTAGTCAACCGAAATACAGTTCTATTGCATCAGGACAATGCAACACCCCATACTGCACGAACAATCATGAAAAAAATTCAGAAAATGGTAGGAATCAAACCACACCCAGCATACAGCCCTGATCTGGAACTATTAGATTATCATGTTTTCCGAATATATGGCTCAGTTTCTATGTGAAGCAATGGAAGTTGGCGTCAGCAAATTCTTCTCATCAAAAACCAGAGACTTATACCATCGTGGGATAACAAACCTCGCTGTACGATGGCTCAAAGACCATAGAATCTAATGGTCTAACTTTGAAAATTAGTTAATTACTTTTCAGAACACATATAAAGAGCAGGAAATTGAATCCTAACATATGAATGCGTTTCCAAGGAAACCTATCTCTTGAAAAAGAAAGTTGATTCTGTTTCTGTTTATGGATTGTCTTTAATTGTTGTGGTTCTCAGATGGGGTGTGAAAGACCGCTAAATTTTACTCATAGGGCTCTGAAGCAGGCTTGAAGTTGTTTTACATGCAGTAAATGTACTGCTCCAGTACAACGGCTCAGGAATTTTACACCCTAGATGGTTTATCGCCCACTGTTGGGTTTAAAACCGCGACTCAAGCTTTTTGTTAGCTGCAATAAGCTACAATATTTACTAGGTCGTGAAGTAAAACGGACTGGAAGCCTTAACTTTGATACACTTTTATAGTTAGTAATAATACGTTAAGTGAATGACACATTTCTGAAAAATAACTTACATTATTTGAAACATCAATGAACACTAATTGACTACAATCAATGACGGATTAGTATGTGAAACAACTTAGTTGCTTACGCAAGACTATCATACGTAAATGGCGAGTTAGTGTTTGTAAACTCTGTTCAGATGTAATTACAGCAACGTGCCATACATCGACTGACGCCAGAAATCATATATAAGGTGTTTCAATTTTGAACAAGAAGAAAGCCGAGAGATTCAAAATCCCTTTATGCCAAGCGAGAAAACGTGTAATTTAAATTTGTGTACGAGGGTGGGTCAAAAAGTAATGCCTCCTATTTCCCCCCCCCCTTAAATAAGTAAGTTATGTGAAAACTGAATTTGGAGCAATTCCGCAAACCTTCTTCTCCAATCCCCTGCAGTAATATCTTCCTAAGTCAACAGGTGACAGCACTGTATCCTTTTGCAAAATGGCTGACATCGACATTCGTATTAGACAGCGCTGTGATTGAATTTTTGACTGCGGAAGGTGAAACGCCAATTCGCACACACAAAAGGCTAAAAAATGTGTATGGTGATGCAGCGGTGGATGTCAGCACTGTTAGACGATGGGTTCGCTGCTGTAACGAAGCTGAAGGGCAAACACCATTGGCAGATGAAAAGCGAAGCGGCAGGCCGGTGACTGCAGTGACTCCATGCAACATTCAGCGAGTCGATGACATCATTCGTGGTGATCGCCGGGTAACAACAGGTGAATTGTGTCGCATTACCTCCCTCAGTAAAGGCAGTGTGATGACGATTATTCAACAAGTGGGTTACTCAAAAGTTTGTTCACGTTGAGTACCAAGAATGTTAATGCCCAAAGCAAAGAAACAAGGAAAACAATAGCCTCCGAACACTTGCAGCGTTTCAATTTGGAGGGAGAGGAGTTTCAAGAAAAAATTGTTACTGGAGACGAAACGTGGGCTCATTTTTTTGAACTTGAATCAAAGAGGCAGTCAATGGAATGGCATCACACAACGTCACCGAAGAAGAAAAAAATAATTCAAAACTCAGCGGTGACCTGGGAAAGTTATGGCGACAGTGTTTTGGGATGCAGAGGGTGTGCTTATGATTGATTTTTTTGGAGCAGGGATGCACAATAAATTCTGTCCAATATGTCAGAACTCTCAAAAAGCTTAAAGCACGTCTTCGCAGAGTTCGCCCAACAAAAACTATGGCGGATGTTCTTCTTTTGCATGGCAATGCAAGACCACACACCAGCCGTTACACCACTGCAGAAATTGAGAAATTGGGATGGCAAGTCTTACAGCCCTGACCTGGCACCATCAAACTTCCATCTGTTCGGGTCACTAAAGGAAGCTCATCGTGGGATTCATTTTGAAGATGAGGAGGCTGTGAAAACGTCCATGCGTCAATGGCTTAGGAAGCAAGACAATGTGTTTTACCACACTGGAATACATGCCCTAGTTAAAAAATGGACCAAAAGGGCGGAGATTGAACTGAATAGTGACAAATTAATCGACAATGTTGTAGTTTTCAAGCTATGTAAATTGGATTCAATTTTCTTGGCAATTAAAAGAAAAAATGGAGGCATTTCTCTTGGACACACCCTCGTAAATAATTAATTGCCTAACCTTTCATATCATATACAGTTTCCAAATGCTCTATTTCAGTTTTGCCATTTACTGTATTCCAAGTTAATAAATCTTCGCTCTTCTGATAAACAAGATAACAAACCAATGATCTCCTCTATTCTGTGATACAGTAACGATTGATTAATGCTTATTGAGTCTTCCAATCACCTTCAGATGATCATCTATAGGTAACTTAAGTAGCTCTAGATTAAGTTTGCATCCTTTCGAAATACAGATAATTCTTTGTAAAAACGTGTAGGTGCGCGAGGAAGTAATCCAAGCGAATTAAGAAATTGAATAACATAGGTGGCCTGCCATATAGCTATACTCGTCAGACCTATGCATGCTTCAGATGTTCACTTCACATAAACCCTAGTTAACCTCGAATTCCTTGGAATAGTAAGACGCGTTTTGCCAATCCAGCACTGACATCGGCTCGTGCTCCTTGAATTGCCTGCCGGTGTAAGGAAGAAAAAACAGGGGTGTACAACGAGTCTCCAAAGAAACTGAACTTAGAAATATCCTCAGCTGAATCACCAAATATATCTTTTAACCTAGTTGATCTTATCATATGATGAAAGAATGATATTCAAATGAGTTCAGGGTCCATAGAACTTATAGTTACCATTCATCTTTCAGGATAAGGGAAAACCTCCAACGTTAAGTTGTATCGGACGATGAGTGAAATGATGTTCAAATGAGTACAGGGTACATAGAGCTTAGAGCTAGCAGGCATTCATCCTTCAAGATAAGAGAAAACCTCCAGCTTTAAGACATCGGACGATGAATGAAATGATGTTCCAATGAGTACAGGGTACATAGAGCTTAGAGTTACCAGACATTCATCTTTCAGGATAAGAGAAATCCTCCAACGTTAAGTCATATCGGACGATGAATGAATTGATTCTCAAATGAGTACAGGGTACATAGAGCTTAGAGTTACCAGACATTCATCTTTCAGGAGAAGAGAAAACCTCCAACGTTAAGTTATATCGGACGATAAATGAAATGATGTTCTGATGAGTACAGGGTACATAGAGTTTAGAGTTACCAGACATTCATCTTTCAGGATAAGAGAAATCCTCCAACGTTAAGTCATATCGGACGATGAATGAATTGATGCTCAAATGAGTACAGCGTACATAGAGCTTAAAGTTACCAGACATTCATCTTTCAGGATAAGAGAAAACCTCCAACGTCAAGTCATATCGGACGATGAATGAAATGATGTTCAAATGAGTACAGGGTACACAGAGCTTAGAGTTACCAGACATTCATCTTTCAGAATAAGGGAAAACCTCCAACGTTAAGTCATATCGGACGATGACGGAAATGATGTTCAAATGAGTACAGGGTACATAGAGCTTAGAGTTACCAGACATTCATCTTTCAGGATAAGGGAAAACCTCCTACGTTAAGTTATATCGCACGAAGAATTAAATGATGTTCAAATGAGTACAGGGTACATAAAGCTTCGAGTTACCAGACATTCGTCTTTCAAGATAAGGAAAAACCTCCAACGATAAATAATATCGCACGATGAATGAAATGATGTTCAAATGAGTACAGGGTACACAGAGTTTAAAGTTATCAGACATTAATCTTTCAGGATAAGGGAAAACCTCCAAGATTGTCATATCGGACGATGAATCAAATGATGTTCAAATGAGTACGGGGTACACAGAGCTTAGAGTTACCAGACATCCATCTTTCAAAATAAGGAGAAACCTCCAACGTTAAGTTATATCATACGATGAATGAAATGATGTTCAAATGAGCACAGGATACATAGAGCTTAGAGTTCCCACACATTTATCTTTCAGGATAAGGGAAAACCTCCACCGTTAAGTCATATTTGACGATGAATGAAATAATGTTTAAATGAGTACAGGGTACATAGAGTTTAGAGTTACCAGACATTCATCTTTCAGGATAAGGGAAAACCTCCAACGTTAAGTTATATCGGACGATGAATGAAATGATGTTTAAATGAGTACAGGGTACATAGAGTTTAGAGTTACCAGACATTCATCTTTCAGGATAAGAGAAAACCTCCAACGTTAAGTCATATCGGACGAAGAATGAAATGATGTTCAAATGAGTACAGGGTACATAGAGCTTAGAGTTACCAGACATTCATCTTTCAGGATAAGGGAAAACCTCCAACGTTAAGTCATATCGGACGATGAATGAAATGATGTTTAAATGAGTACAGGGTACATAGAGTTTAGAGTTACCAGACATTCATCTTTCAGGATAAGAGAAAACCTCCAACGTTAAGTCATGTCGGACGATGAATGAAATGATGTTGAAATGAGTACAGGGTACATAGAGCTTAGAACTACCATACATTCATCTTTCAGGATAAGAGAAAACCTTCAACGTTAAGTTATATCGCACGAAGAATTAAATGATGTTCAAATGAGTACAGGGTACATAAAGCTTCGAGTTACCAGACATTCGTCTTTCAAGATAAGGAAAAACCTCCAACGATAAATAATATCGCACGATGAATGAAATGATGTTCAAATGAGTACAGGGTACACAGAGTTTAAAGTTATCAGACATTAATCTTTCAGGATAAGGGAAAACCTCCAACGTTAAGTCATATCGGACGATGAATGAAATGATGTTCAAATGAGTACGGGGTACACAGAGCTTAGAGTTGCCAGACATCCATCTTTCAAAATAAGGAGAAACCTCCAATGTTAAGTCATATCGGACGATGAATGAAATGATGTTTAAATGAGTACAGGATACATAGAGCTAAGAGTTACTACACATTCATCTTTCAGAATAAGGGAAAACCTCCAACGTTAAGTCATATCGGATGATGAATGAAATGATCATCAAATGAGTCCAGAGTCCATAAAGCTTAGAGTTACCAGACATTCATCTTTTGGGATGAATCTCTGCATAAATATTGCTAGCTGTACAACGGAGAGCCAGTTTACGAGATATAAAGGAAAACAATTATTTTGTACTACACGCGTTACCCTCCCGCTGGGCCGGTAAATCATTTCTGAAAGCGCTCACCTGACATTGATGACGTGTACAAACAGTAGTTAACGAAAGTGTTCAATGTTACTAAAAGGAACGTTGACGAACATTTTTAGAATGATATGTTTAGGGAAACAAATGAAATTTGTTCATATTTTAGAGCATATATATCTTACATTCATTCCTCAAAAGATGAGTAAGTTTTTAAAAAGTAAAAGCAATTTATTAATTAAACTTTTCTTAAGTTATCTTCGACTTTTTGTTATTTGCATTGCCTCCCTTATGTAGTATAGTATGGTTTTCTAAAAGTCATGTTGGCAACACCGTTTTCACGCAAGAGAAATGAACATCACAACAGGTAAATATCACGGCCATGAAAAAGGTAAAACAATGCCATATATTTATTTTATACGAGGTACGTGTAGAAAGTAAGTTCTGTTTGGTAATAAAATTAAATTGTGTACAGATACAGAAAAATTATTTATTGCATAAAGTTCTACAACTCTTAAACTACTTTTCCACATAACTGCCGAAATTTTTCAATCATTTGTCATACCGAGGCACACGTTTTTGTATACCTTCTTCATAGAAGTTTGCCGTCTGTGTCTTCAACCAGTTGGAAACATTTTCTTTCAGTTCTTCGTCATTGTAGAAGTGAAAGTCACTAGGAGCGACGTCGGGGCTGTACGGGAGGTGGTCAAACACGCTCCAGCCAAATCCGTGTAGGATGTTTTTCGTCGCATTTGCAGTGTGTGGTCGTGCGTTGTCGTGAAGAAACACAAAACCTTTTGACAGCATTCCTCGGCGCTTATTCTGTATTGTGCGGCGCAATTTCCAAAGTGTCTCGCAGTAAACATCTGCTTTCATTGTTTTACCACGCGGTAAGAAATCAATGAATAAGATGCTTTCCTGTCCCAGAACACTTCCCGTAGGGGAGGGGATCGGTCCCCTTCAGCTGCCGTAGTGCGGGCGCTGCGGACCCCTAGCACTCGTGGTACCTCTGACGTTACTAGAGGAACCTCGGGCCGAACATTCGAGCCTCTCCCTGATTGGGAGTTGTTCGGATTGGGTTGGACTCGAGGGGGCAGTGATTCCCGATACCCGTGGGAGATCGGGTACGTCTCCAGACGGGATTGAGGGAAGCCATTAATATCCCCGCGTACTAGCCAGCATAGCTAGTAGAGGGTGTGCTAGATCACAAGGGGGCCCACCGAGGTCATATCGGCAGCCTTCAAATTTTGCTGTTGGCGCGCGTAAGTGGCGTATCCACTTCCATCCCGTCTTGAGTCCATAGGAGCAGATGGGGGGGGGGGTTAGTCTCTAGGTCTTGCCCTATGGAAAGCCCCATGGAAGCGCCGGGCTGGGGATGAGTTGTGCCTCCATTCCATTGATTGACGCTTACTTTCAGGGATGTCGTAAGAAACCCAGGTTTCATCTCCTGTGACTATCTGTGTCAGAAATTCTTCACCGCCTTCATCATAACGGGTCATAAACTGAAGTGCACTACCCATCCATTTTGTTTTAAGTTGCTCAGTAAGAATCTTTGGCACCCAACGTTAGCAAAGTTTACGAAATCTGAGTTTTTCGGTAACAATTTCATGAACTAGTGATCGTGAGATTTAGGGAAATTCCATTGCGAGAGCACTAATTGTAAACTTGCTGTTTTCCTGGATCTTGTCATCATTCCCGTGAACCAGTTCTTCTGTAACCAAAGATGGACGCCCACTTCGTTCTTCATCGTGCACTTCACTACGTCCTTAATTGAACTGTCGGACCCATCTTCTCACCATTGTATCACTCATCGCATTTTATCCGTAAACATAGCAAATTTGCCGATAAATTTCAATTGGTTTCACTTTCCTAGCATTCAGAAAACGAATTACAGATCTGATTTCACAAGCGGCGGGGTTTGCAATCAACACCGACATTGTACACAAGCACGACAAAGCGTACGTGGCTGGCATCGATCTCACAATGGTGCACGTTTCTTCTCCTTGATAAAGAGCGTCTACCGCGCATGTGCGGAACAGCGATCACAGCGCTGCAGCGGAGATAAATTGAAACAGAACTTACTTTCTGGACGCCCCTTGTATAATATATTCAGGACTGTCTAAACGTATTGTAAGCTGTACGGGTTAAAATGAATTTATTTTGCTCATAGGTCTCGCATTGCAGGTTTTTAAACTTTTTATCATGAATAACTATTACCCTATAAAACATGAATTGTACATAGAGTTACCTAATACAACAAAAGAGCAGACACAAGGCATATGTAAACCAGTGGTGAGGCCGACTCAGTAGAAGGTAAAACCCTGAATAAAGACCTGATCCAGATAACTCAACCTGTCTGAGGTTCGAAATTGGGACCTCTTGAACTGAGGCAGGGAAGCTGGCACATACACCACAGGGATTGTCCAAGTACACACTTGTACAATAACACTGGGCGACAAAAAATAATTTTTGAATCTTTCAAGCACTTCATGAGGCTATTTCTACTAATTTTGGGTTGAGAAAAACAAATATGACGATGTAAAATCTTTATTAGCTCTAGTTTCTATGATATACACAAGGTGGAAGTATTATTACATATTAACGGATTGACAGAAAAGGATATATTTTAATCACATACATGCTAACAACAATGAAAGTGCACTTGATTTTTTAAACTGGTAGTTACATGCTAAAAGTCCTAAATTGCTGGAAAAATACTTCGCAGATATTCGTATCTGAAGAGAATCATGTGGTGGCGTATTGACTTTGTCGTCTTTTAGCTTGCCTCTTGTGATGGAGTTCCGCAGAATCCCTATACAAAGACCAACAGTAATCCGCAAGCATTACTTCATTCCAACGGCCCTGATATCTTTGTTCCTTAACAGAAATGTCCTGATGGAATCTCTCCCCATGTTCATCACTAACAGCTCCACAACTAGGAGGGAAAAAGTCCAGGTGGGAGTGGAGAAAATGGATCTTAAGGGACATGTTGCATCCAAAGTTACGGTATTTTTGCAGGATCACTGTCACCAAATGTTTGTAGTTGTCTTGTTTGTTTGTTGTTGCCTAAAAATTCATGAACAACGCCATTGAAGGCTTCCCAAGCTTCCTTTCCATTCCCCTTCGAAACTTGGTCAAATGCAGGATCCTTTACAAGTTTTCCTACTTTGTTCCGTCAAAAGTGCCTTCCTTAACTTTAGCATCTCTTAATTTCCAAAATGTCTCTCTGATTGTGTTTTGTTATTTGACAGGTGTGCCAACTCCCCCAAAAAATCCCCCAAATTTAAAATCTTCACTCTAAAATATGAAATGTCCCTGTATCGTAAAAACAAGAGCTAATCTATCATTTTTATTGTGATTTTTAAATTCAGTAGATAGAAATACGTGTAAATTCACTATTTTTAAGCCCGAAACATTTGCATTGTTGCCCGGTGTAATCAAAAAGGCTGATCACGAAGTTACATAATGATATAGATTTGAAGTTAAGTAGATGCACAATTTAAAGGATTAATTCCAAAGCCCCCTCCCAAGAGGCAGCCAGATTATCATATAAAACAGTGACAGCGTGGAAACAATTGGTAAGCTACAAAACCAGTAATTAATGTTACAAAAGCGACATAAAGTCTGCTTTCAGTCTAAATTAGCGGTTCAATGCAACGTTTACCACTGAGGATTATAATTTCAATCTGATAATACATAATTATGTCCATACGACTAGAATAAATTTAAACGGAATGGCAAATGAGCCGCTCATTAGCAAAGCAGACCGAAACCTCTGGCAATTCTAACAGGCAATAAATGAAATTTCAGTTGTTGGTACAGTTTTGTATTCCCGGAGACTTTATGGCCAATCATCCATCTCCTGATGGACATGCCTTTACGCTCTACTTCATGCCACTTTTTCCACTACGTAAGCAGGTACTATACATTAAGGCATTCCACACGAAACCTTCAATAATGTGATTTACCGCAACAGCACTGAACTTTAAAAAATAAAATTGGAAAGACTGAAGATGCCCGCCTCTCTAGCGAACGTATTAGCCCGTCTACTTCTACTTCAAGTGGTCACACATCCAAGTCTCGTACAGGATTAGCCATTTGGACAAAGTTTCTCCGAAATTTTCACTTATCTTGAAATATCAGCGTCTGGCAACTCTAAGCTCTATGTATTCTGTACTCTTTTGAACAACATTTCATTCCATCACTTAACGTTGGAGGGTTTCCCTTATCCTGAAAGCTGAATGTCTCGTACCTCTAAGCTCTATGTACTCTGTACTCATTTGAACATCATTTCATTCATCGTCCGATATGACTTAACGTTGGAGGTTTTCTCTTATCCTGAAAGATGAATGTCTGGTAACTCTAAGCTCTATGTACCCTGTACTCATTTGAACATCATTTCATTCATCGTCCGATATGACTTAACGTTAGAGGTTTTCTCTTATCCTGAAAGATGAATGTCTGGTAACTCTAAGCTCTATGTACCCTGTACTCATTTGAACATCATTTCATTCATCGTCCGATATGACTTAACGTTGGAGGTTTTCCTTTATCCTGAAAGCTGAATGTCTCGTACCTCTAAGCTCTATGTACTCTGTACTCATTTGTACATCATTTCATTCATCGTCCGATATGACTTAACGTTGGAGGTTTTCTCTTATCCTGAAAGCTGAATGTCTCGTACCTCCAAGCTCTATGTACTCTGTACTCATTTGTACATCATTTCATTCATCGTCCGATATGACTTAACGTTGGAGGTTTTTCCTTATCCTGAAAGATGAATGTCCCGTACCTCTAAGCTCTATGTACTCTGTACTCATTTGTACATCATTTCATTCATCGTCCGATATGACTTAACGTTGGAGGTTTTCCCTTATCCTGAAAGATGAATGTCCCGTACCTCTAAGCTCTATGTACTCTATACTCATTTGTACATCATTTCATTCATCGTCCGATATGACTTAACGTTGGAGGTTTTTCCTTATCCTGAAAGATGAATGTCCCGTACCTCTAAGTTCTATGTACTCTGTACTCATTTGTACATCATTTCATTCATCGTCCGATATGACTTAACGTTGGAGGTGTTTCCTTATCCTGAAAGATGAATGTCCCGTACCTCTAAGCTCTATGTACTCTGTACTCATTTGTACATCATTTCATTCATCGTCCGATATGACTTAACGTTGGAGGTTTTTCCTTATCCTGAAAGATGAATGTCCCGTACCTCTAAGCTCTATGTACTCTGTACTCATTTGTACATCATTTCATTCATCGTCCGATATGACTTAACGTTGGAGGTTTTCCCTTATCCTGAAAGCTGAATGTCCCGTACCTCTAAGCTCTATGTACTCTGTACTCATTTGAACATCATTTCATTCATCGTCCGATATGACTTAACGTTGGAGGTTTTTCCTTATCCTGAAAGCTGAATGTCTCGTACCTCTAAGCTCTATGTACTCTGTACTAATTTGAACATCATTTCATTCATCGTCCGATATGACTTAACGTTGGAGGTTTTCCTTTATCCTGAAAGCTGAATATCTCGTACCTCTAAGCTCTATGTACTCTGTACTCATTTGTACATCATTTCATTCATCGTCCGATATGACTTAACGTTGGAGGTTTTTCCTTATCCTGAAAGATGAATGTCCCGTACCTCTAAGCTCTATGTACTCTGTACTCATTTGTACATCATTTCATTCATCGTCCGATATGACTTAACGTTGGAGGTTTTTCCTTATCCTGAAAGCTGAATGTCCCGTACCTCTAAGCTCTATGTACTCTGTACTCATTTGAACATCATTTCATTCATCGTCCGATATGACTTAACGTTGGAGGTTTTTCCTTATCCTGAAAGCTGAATGTCTCGTACCTCTAAGCTCTATGTACCCTGTACTCATTTGTACATCATTTCATTCATCGTCCGATATGACTTAACGTTGGAGGTTTTTCCTTTATCCTGAAAGCTGAATATCTCGTAACTCTAAGCTCTATGTACCCTGTACTCATTTGTACATCATTTCATTCATCGTCCGATATGACTTAACGTTGGAGGTTTTCCCTTATCCTGAAAGCTGAATGTCCCGTACCTCTAAGCTCTATGTACTCTGTACTCATTTGAACATCATTTCATTCATCGTCCGATATGACAAAACGTTGGAGGTTTTTCCTTATCCTGAAAGCTGAATGTCTCGTACCTCTAAGCTCTATGTCCTCTGTACTCATTTGAACATCATTTCATTCATTGTCCGATATGACTTATTGTTGGGGGTTTACCCTTATCCTGAAACACGAACATCTGTTGATTCTAAGCTCTTTGAACATCATTTCATCATTGCCCGATATGACTTAATGCTGGAAGACGTAAATAAAGAAAATCTACCTCTTAAAATTAACAAAAGGCAATAATTTACGCTATACTACCTACTAGTATACAGTAAAGTTTTATGGTCTATGGAAACTGATACAACTCCCAGGATGCGTCTGGAGCAACAGGGACATACGACCACCATCACTGTGGCAAGGTCCTTCAACCACGGAGGAAATGATCGATAAGAAATTCGCAATAGAAAGCAAATTACTCCGGCAATTAGTTTCTTATTCGAGAAGCAAAGAAGAAAGCTATGATCAAAGTGTCAGTCCGCCGGGAATTGAACCAGACTTCGTATAGAACAGTCCGTGAGATGAACCTCAGGATTCCAGGTAAAGAATAAATCACTTGATTGTCAGAATAGTGCCGAAACTCCAATAATGTACTAGAAAAGATTAGAATATTCTAAAATGTTCTAACACAGTTTAAAATATTCTATGATGGTGCGTAATATTTTATATTGTTACAGAAAGGTTTGGAATATCATTGAATGCTCCAATCCTCTATAATATTTCAATACATTCTACGTGACATATGCCAGAATGTTTTTTCGCTCCCCTCACACCCCTTAATCTCGTCGAAGGGTTGAAATCTGATGATTGTAATCGGCGTCCCTAAAACCCACGGATTTGACACCAGTATTTGCTTCCTTTGTTGCTTCAGGGCTCTGATCCTTCACTCCCTGCCCAAGGGATTTGTAACCCCTGTTGCATTTTTGGATAGTAAAGGATAAGTAAGCCTAGATTTGCTGAAATCGAGGGAAGCAACAATACATAGCTATGGAACGGAGAAAAAAAATGAATGCAGAATCAACAAATGAAGGTCTCCCAATTGCAATCAATCTAAAATAGCTTTATACGGTATTATATCAGTTTGCAATTCAGTTCTGTTTATATGGATAACGTAGAGCGAGAGATATGAGAAAGAAAACAAAACGATGGTGACATCCCAACAAGAGTATCTGAAAACTGTTAATTAAAACCAAATTCATAATTTTGTGCTTAAACAATTTTTTCACTATCTGCTACAGTTTACCAGCACGTAAAAGTCACATTGGGTGAAAAGGATCCAAAAGCTGTTTACGGAAAATTCAGAAGTACATTTAATTTGCCATTAAAATATATTACAGACCTGGTCTTTTTTACGTGCTCCATCGTTCAGACAGTACTGAAAAAATGCTCAAATGAACACAGGGCGAAAAGAGCTTTGAGTTACCCACACATTCACCTTTTAGGATAAATGTAAACCTCCAACGTTTAGTCAGATCGGACGATGAATGAAACGATCTTCAAATGAGTACAGGGTACATAGAGCATAGAGTTACCAGACATTCATCTTTCAGGATAAGAGAAAACCTCCAACGTTAAGTTATATCGGACGATGAACGAAATGATGTTCAAATGAGTACAGGGTACATAGAGCTTAGAGTTACCAGACATTCATCTTTCAGGATAAGAGAAAACCTCTAACGTTAAGTTATATCGGACGATGAACGAAATGATGTTCAAATGAGTACAGGGTACATAGAGCTTAGAGTTACCAGACATTCATCTTTCAGGATAAGAGAAAACCTCCAACGTTAAGTCATATCGGACGATGAACGAAATGATGTTCAAATGAGTAAAGGGTACATAGAGCTTAGATTTACCAGACATTCATCTTTCAGGATAAGAGAAAACCTCCAACGTTAAGTTACATCGGACGAGGAATGAAATTATATTCAAATGAGTACAGGGTACATAGAGCTTAGAGTTACCAGGCATTCATATTTCAGGATAAGAGAAAACCTACAACGTTAGGTCATATCGGACGATGAAAGAAATGATGTTCAAATGAGTTCAGAGTACATAGAGCTTAGAGCCACCAGACATGCTTCTTTCAGGATAAGAGAAAACCACCTACGTTGTCATATCGAACGATGAATGAAGTGAGTTCAAATGAGTACAGTGTACATAGAGCTTAGGGTTACCAGAAATATATCTTTAAAAATAATGAGACACCGGTAAAAGGTTTATCGAGATAACTCGCCCTGACATGTATTTGAACTCGGGACCTTTTGGACGGGAGGCAGACACGCTACTACTAGCTAGGCTACAGAGGCGCTTTGAGATTTGATATGGACTTTTTAAATGTAAAATCTCTTCTATTTATGTTATATGGTAAAGAAATTAAAAGGAAGGGGTATGTAGTCTTAACTATGTTATCCAGTTTGTTGAAATTTATGTTACAATTTTCAATATGGTAGTAAAAATTGCTAATACAGCTCTATTATTTGCTGTATATTAAAAACTGCACGTTTTTATTGTATTATGATTGTATGAAACTATATTTTTTATACTGCCTGTACATTTGTTAACCTTTCAATGTTGAAGGACTGTACTAAAGCTGATATAATTTTCTTTGTGATTATCAGAAAAGAATAAAGAACTCGCAGTATTTGCTTGTATATTAGAAATAAGTGAACAGCACTGTTTCCATGGTTACCTGGTTGTAAAAGTGTCTGGGACAGATTTCGACGTACTTGAACGCCTTTGAAATACGATTCGTGTTGGAAATGTGATTGTCAAAAGTGCATTGTGCCTTCAGGTTTGTGTGTAATTACAGACGTTAATGATCTGAGATCCACTTAGAGACAGAGAGAAGACAAACAAAATGCCAGCTGAAAATGCTCCCATTACAAGAGAAGTCCATTACCCAGAACGTGATGTTGATTCTCCTAGTTTGCGTCATGTAAGACTGCTATTTTGGTGCCTATAACAGGATACGCTCCTTTGCGTCACTTGCTACTTCTCCCGGATTTGACTTTTCATCTTGTTAGTAATTTAACTTGTGAGAAAACAGCAAGGAACGACGAGGAATAGATAAAAAAGGAGTAGAGAACAAACTCATTAGATATGTTGCAAACCATGAGGGCTGTTCAATAAAGAATTATCATAATAATTTACGGTCATAACTTTTAGCACTAAAATTCAATCTTATTATATTCTTTGGATAGAGTCAACATGAAAAATTCAATGCCATGGCCGGGATTTGAACCACGGATCTACTGGTTTCCGTCCAGTCGCTCTTAACCTTTGAGCTACCATGGTCAACGTGCCTTCCTGACATTAAATTCTCCAGTTGACTCGTATATTTCCCCGGTAGACCACTAGGGGCTCTCGCATCCGAGATACACCGTTCGTGGCGACTTACTATTGTAAGTACTTAAAGCCCAGGCTTCATCATTTAACTCTTATTATTTTAGTTAATTGATGGAAATTAATCATTTCTCCACACTAGCCATATATAGGCTAAGATATTTGATGGATAGAGTCAACATGAAAAATTCAATGCCATGGCCGGGATTTGAACCACGGATCTACTGGTTTCCGTCCAGTCGCTCTTAACCTTTGAGCTACCATGGTCAACGTGCCTTCCTGACATTAAATTCTCCAGTTGACTCGTATATTTCCCCGGTAGACCACTAGGGGCTCTCGCATCCGAGATACACCGTTCGTGGCGACTTACTATTGTAAGTACTTAAAGCCCAGGCTTCATCATTTAACTCTTATTATTTTAGTTAATTGATGGAAATTAATCATTTCTCCACACTAGCCATATATAGGCTAAGATATTTGATGGATAGAGTCAACATGAAAAATTCAATGCCATGGCCGGGATTTGAACCACGGATCTACTGGTTTCCGTCCAGTCGCTCTTAACCTTTGAGCTACCATGGTCAACGTGCCTTCCTGACATTAAATTCTCCAGTTGACTCGTATATTTCCCCGGTAGACCACTAGGGGCTCTCGCATCCGAGATACACCGTTCGTGGCGACTTACTATTGTAAGTACTTAAAGCCCAGGCTTCATCATTTAACTCTTATTATTTTAGTTAATTGATGGAAATTAATCATTTCTCCACACTAGCCATATATAGGCTAAGATATTTGATGGATAGAGTCAACATGAAAAATTCAATGCCATGGCCGGGATTTGAACCACGGATCTACTGGTTTCCGTCCAGTCGCTCTTAACCTTTGAGCTACCATGGTCAACGTGCCTTCCTGACATTAAATTCTCCAGTTGACTCGTATATTTCCCCGGTAGACCACTAGGGGCTCTCGCATCCGAGATACACCGTTCGTGGCGACTTACTATTGTAAGTACTTAAAGCCCAGGCTTCATCATTTAACTCTTATTATTTTAGTTAATTGATGGAAATTAATCATTTCTCCACACTAGCCATATATAGGCTAAGATATTTGATGGATAGAGTCAACATGAAAAATTCAATGCCATGGCCGGGATTTGAACCACGGATCTACTGGTTTCCGTCCAGTCGCTCTTAACCTTTGAGCTACCATGGTCAACGTGCCTTCCTGACATTAAATTCTCCAGTTGACTCGTATATTTCCCCGGTAGACCACTAGGGGCTCTCGCATCCGAGATACACCGTTCGTGGCGACTTACTATTGTAAGTACTTAAAGCCCAGGCTTCATCATTTAACTCTTATTATTTTAGTTAATTGATGGAAATTAATCATTTCTCCACACTAGCCATATATAGGCTACGAGTCAACTGGAGAATTTAATGTCAGGAAGGCACGTTGACCATGGTAGCTCAAAGGTTAAGAGCGACTGGACGGAAACCAGTAGATCCGTGGTTCAAATCCCGGCCATGGCATTGAATTTTTCATGTTGACTCTATCCATCAAATATCTTAGCCTATATATGGCTAGTGTGGAGAAATGATTAATTTCCATCAATTAACTAAAATAATAAGAGTTAAATGATGAAGCCTGGGCTTTAAGTACTTACAATAGTAAGTCGCCACGAACGGTGTATCTCGGATGCGAGAGCCCCTAGTGGTCTACCGGGGAAATATACGAGTCAACTGGAGAATTTAATGTCAGGAAGGCACGTTGACCATGGTAGCTCAAAGGTTAAGAGCGACTGGACGGAAACCAGTAGATCCGTGGTTCAAATCCCGGCCATGGCATTGAATTTTTCATGTTGACTCTATCCATCAAATATCTTAGCCTATATATGGCTAGTGTGGAGAAATGATTAATTTCCATCAATTAACTAAAATAATAAGAGTTAAATGATGAAGCCTGGGCTTTAAGTACTTACAATAGTAAGTCGCCACGAACGGTGTATCTCGGATGCGAGAGCCCCTAGTGGTCTACCGGGGAAATATACGAGTCAACTGGAGAATTTAATGTCAGGAAGGCACGTTGACCATGGTAGCTCAAAGGTTAAGAGCGACTGGACGGAAACCAGTAGATCCGTGGTTCAAATCCCGGCCATGGCATTGAATTTTTCATGTTGACTCTATCCATCAAATATCTTAGCCTATATATGGCTAGTGTGGAGAAATGATTAATTTCCATCAATTAACTAAAATAATAAGAGTTAAATGATGAAGCCTGGGCTTTAAGTACTTACAATAGTAAGTCGCCACGAACGGTGTATCTCGGATGCGAGAGCCGCTAGTGGTCTACCGGGGAAATATACGAGTCAACTGGAGAATTTAATGTCAGGAAGGCACGTTGACCATGGTAGCTCAAAGGTTAAGAGCGACTGGACGGAAACCAGTAGATCCGTGGTTCAAATCCCGGCCATGGCATTGAATTTTTCATGTTGACTCTATCCATCAAATATCTTAGCCTATATATGGCTAGTGTGGAGAAATGATTAATTTCCATCAATTAACTAAAATAATAAGAGTTAAATGATGAAGCCTGGGCTTTAAGTACTTACAATAGTAAGTCGCCACGAACGGTGTATCTCGGATGCGAGAGCCCCTAGTGGTCTACCGGGGAAATATACGAGTCAACTGGAGAATTTAATGTCAGGAAGGCACGTTGACCATGGTAGCTCAAAGGTTAAGAGCGACTGGACGGAAACCAGTAGATCCGTGGTTCAAATCCCGGCCATGGCATTGAATTTTTCATGTTGACTCTATCCATCAAATATCTTAGCCTATATATGGCTAGTGTGGAGAAATGATTAATTTCCATCAATTAACTAAAATAATAAGAGTTAAATGATGAAGCCTGGGCTTTAAGTACTTACAATAGTAAGTCGCCACGAACGGTGTATCTCGGATGCGAGAGCCGCTAGTGGTCTACCGGGGAAATATACGAGTCAACTGGAGAATTTAATGTCAGGAAGGCACGTTGACCATGGTAGCTCAAAGGTTAAGAGCGACTGGACGGAAACCAGTAGATCCGTGGTTCAAATCCCGGCCATGGCATTGAATTTTTCATGTTGACTCTATCCATCAAATATCTTAGCCTATATATGGCTAGTGTGGAGAAATGATTAATTTCCATCAATTAACTAAAATAATAAGAGTTAAATGATGAAGCCTGGGCTTTAAGTACTTACAATAGTAAGTCGCCACGAACGGTGTATCTCGGATGCGAGAGCCCCTAGTGGTCTACCGGGGAAATATACGAGTCAACTGGAGAATTTAATGTCAGGAAGGCACGTTGACCATGGTAGCTCAAAGGTTAAGAGCGACTGGACGGAAACCAGTAGATCCGTGGTTCAAATCCCGGCCATGGCATTGAATTTTTCATGTTGACTCTATCCATCAAATATCTTAGCCTATATATGGCTAGTGTGGAGAAATGATTAATTTCCATCAATTAACTAAAATAATAAGAGTTAAATGATGAAGCCTGGGCTTTAAGTACTTACAATAGTAAGTCGCCACGAACGGTGTATCTCGGATGCGAGAGCCCCTAGTGGTCTACCGGGGAAATATACGAGTCAACTGGAGAATTTAATGTCAGGAAGGCACGTTGACCATGGTAGCTCAAAGGTTAAGAGCGACTGGACGGAAACCAGTAGATCCGTGGTTCAAATCCCGGCCATGGCATTGAATTTTTCATGTTGACTCTATCCATCAAATATCTTAGCCTATATATGGCTAGTGTGGAGAAATGATTAATTTCCATCAATTAACTAAAATAATAAGAGTTAAATGATGAAGCCTGGGCTTTAAGTACTTACAATAGTAAGTCGCCACGAACGGTGTATCTCGGATGCGAGAGCCCCTAGTGGTCTACCGGGGAAATATACGAGTCAACTGGAGAATTTAATGTCAGGAAGGCACGTTGACCATGGTAGCTCAAAGGTTAAGAGCGACTGGACGGAAACCAGTAGATCCGTGGTTCAAATCCCGGCCATGGCATTGAATTTTTCATGTTGACTCTATCCATCAAATATCTTAGCCTATATATGGCTAGTGTGGAGAAATGATTAATTTCCATCAATTAACTAAAATAATAAGAGTTAAATGATGAAGCCTGGGCTTTAAGTACTTACAATAGTAAGTCGCCACGAACGGTGTATCTCGGATGCGAGAGCCCCTAGTGGTCTACCGGGGAAATATACGAGTCAACTGGAGAATTTAATGTCAGGAAGGCACGTTGACCATGGTAGCTCAAAGGTTAAGAGCGACTGGACGGAAACCAGTAGATCCGTGGTTCAAATCCCGGCCATGGCATTGAATTTTTCATGTTGACTCTATCCATCAAATATCTTAGCCTATATATGGCTAGTGTGGAGAAATGATTAATTTCCATCAATTAACTAAAATAATAAGAGTTAAATGATGAAGCCTGGGCTTTAAGTACTTACAATAGTAAGTCGCCACGAACGGTGTATCTCGGATGCGAGAGCCCCTAGTGGTCTACCGGGGAAATATACGAGTCAACTGGAGAATTTAATGTCAGGAAGGCACGTTGACCATGGTAGCTCAAAGGTTAAGAGCGACTGGACGGAAACCAGTAGATCCGTGGTTCAAATCCCGGCCATGGCATTGAATTTTTCATGTTGACTCTATCCATCAAATATCTTAGCCTATATATGGCTAGTGTGGAGAAATGATTAATTTGCATCAATTAACTAAAATAATAAGAGTTAAATGATGAAGCCTGGGCTTTAAGTACTTACAATAGTAAGTCGCCACGAACGGTGTATCTCGGATGCGAGAGCCCCTAGTGGTCTACCGGGGAAATATACGAGTCAACTGGAGAATTTAATGTCAGGAAGGCACGTTGGCCATGGTAGCTCAAAGGTTAAGAGCGACTGGACGGAAACCAGTAGATCCGTGGTTCAAATCCCGGCCATGGCATTGAATTTTTCATGTTGACTCTATCCATCAAATATCTTAGCCTATATATGGCTAGTGTGGAGAAATGATTAATTTCCATCAATTAACTAAAATAATAAGAGTTAAATGATGAAGCCTGGGCTTTAAGTACTTACAATAGTAAGTCGCCACGAACGGTGTATCTCGGATGCGAGAGCCCCTAGTGGTCTACCGGGGAAATATACGAGTCAACTGGAGAATTTAATGTCAGGAAGGCACGTTGACCATGGTAGCTCAAAGGTTAAGAGCGACTGGACGGAAACCAGTAGATCCGTGGTTCAAATCCCGGCCATGGCATTGAATTTTTCATGTTGACTCTATCCATCAAATATCTTAGCCTATATATGGCTAGTGTGGAGAAATGATTAATTTCCATCAATTAACTAAAATTATTATATTCTGTTAGCTTAATGTGAAATAAACACGCCGTAGTAGTTTCAAAGTTGGTACTCCTAATTCCCGCCTATGAGAACAAGGCACGTTCAAACATATTCAGTATCGCCTTCCGCTGCAATGGAGGTAACATGCGAGGAACAATATGCGATTTTGAAATTCTGCTTTTGTCTCAACAAATCTTCAGTTGAGGCCTATACAATGTTACAGGAGGCCTATGGAGAGTCTGTTCTTCCCTACAGCACAGCTCGAAGATGGTTTAAAATGTTTAAAGAGGGGAGACAATCAATTTCAAAGGAAGGTGGACCCCGTGCTCCAGTTACTGTTCTTACGGAAGACAACATCAACACTGCTGCTGCCATTCTGAGAGAGGATCAATGAATTACCTTAAGATCACTTTCTGAAATGCTGTACATTTCAAAGGGTGCCACGCACACGTTGGTGACAGAAACATTACACATGAGACGTGTTTGTGCGCGATGGGTTCCAAGACTGTTGATTCCCGAACAAAAGGACATTCGCATGCAAGTCTGCATGCAGTTAAAGTTGATGTTAGAGGAAGAACCGGAGTTTTTTCAAACATAATCACTGCTGATGAAACTTGGCTTCATCATTTCGATCCTGAGAGCAAACAGCAAAGCTCAGTGTAGAAATTTCCTCCATCACCAACCCCCCGAAAAGCAAAAGTGGTTGCTTCTGCTGAGAAAGTTATGGTGATCTCATTCTTTCATATTAATGGAATGGTTTATCAGCATGTTGTACCTGCACACACATCAGTAACTGGACAATACTACAGGGATGTCCTGAAAACATTACAAGTCCATATCAGGCGCAAAAGAGCACATTTCCGAGAAGCAGGCTGGATGCTGCACCACGATGATGCGCGGCCGCATATTGCCAATGTTGTTGCTGAATATCTTGCAAAAATTTACGTGAAGTGCAACCCTCACCCTCCCTATAGTCCGGATTTAGGCCCATGTGACTCTTTTCTATTCCCTAACTTGAAGAAACGCCTTCGTGGGAGGCATTATCCATCATCAGAAGCAGTGGTGAAGGTTGCGGAGGTGATTTTGAAGGATCTCACAAAAAATGGTTTCCAGCATGTCTTTGAAGACTGGCAGGAACGCTGGGACAAGTGCATCGCATTCAGGGGAGACTATTTTGAGAACGGCCATCAAAAATGAAGATTAGTAAAGGTACGTTGTCAAAAATATGTGATCATTCTTTATTAAAATAAGAAATCAGTACAAGAAGAATTAAATATAAGAAGATGCAAAAATTAGAGGGTCTGCTATACGTCCCGGACCTCAAAATAAAAAAAAAATCAATTTTTTCTTTTTAGTTCTCAACACAATCTTCAGAAATGCCAATGCCTTTGTCATATCGCTGTTTTAATTTAATTTAACCATCTCTGTAGTCCGCTTTATCATGTCCTCCAAATAGTTGTTTACCACATCAATGACCTCCTTATTGCTGTGAAGTCTTCGTCCTCCAAGTTATATTTTGAGGTTCGGTAAAGGTGGTAGTCACTGTGTGCTAGATCTGGCAAATAGGGTGGATGTACAAGCAATTCCAACTTTATTCGCACATTTTTCCCATTGCAATGTCTAAATGATATGCTAGAGCAATGTTGTTAAGAAACAAGATCCTTTTCTTTGCCAAATGAGGTGTTTTGCTCTTCACCTCATCACTCAAACATTGCAGTAAGTTTCTATAGTAGTCACCAGTGATACCTTTACCCTTTTACAAGTAATCAATAAAACTAGTTCCCTGTGCATCACAGAAAACACTTGCATAACCTTGTTATTTGACCAAATTGACTTTGCCTCTTTTGCACTTGGTTCACCTGACGCAGTCCATTGTTTTGACTGTAGCTTACCTCCTGGAGTGTAGTGGTGTATCCAAGCTTCAACATGTTAATAAGCCATATCAAAAATTCACTGGGATTTTTACGGTAAAGCTCCAAATTCTTAACACAAACAGTTTTTCTTTGCAACTTTTAATCAGGTGTCTACAAACTTGGCACAGACCTTGTGAAGGCCCAAAATATTACTTAAAATACAAGGGGCGTCCAGAAAATAAGTTCTGTTTCAATTTATCTGCGCTGCAGCGCTGCGATCGCAGTACCGCACATGCGAGTAGACGCTCTGTATCAATGATAAGAAACGTGCGCCATTGTGAGATCGCTGTCAGACACGTACGCTTTGTTGTGCTTGTTTACAATGTCGGTGTTGATTGAAACTCCCGCCGCTTGTGAAATCAGATCTGTGATTCATTTTCTGAATGCTAGGAAAGTGAAAACAGTTGAAACTTATCCACAAATTTGCTGTGTTAAAAGGTGTTGTGTTTCTTCACGACAACGCACGACCACACACTGCAAATGTCACGAAAAACATCCTACAGGTATTTGGCTGGGACGTGTTTGACTACCCCCCGTACAGACCTGACCTCGCTCCTAGCGACTTTCAGCTGTTTTTGCATCTCAAATCTTTCCTTCAACAAAGACGAAGAGCTAAAGGAAATGTTTCCAACTGGTTGAAGACACAGGCGGCAAACTTCCATGAAGAAGTTTTGCCTCGCTGTGACAAATGCCTGCAAAATTTTGGCAGTTATGTGGAAAAGTAGCTTAAGAGATGTACAATTTTGTGCAATAAATAATCTTTCTGTATCTGTCCACAATTTAATTCTATTACCAAACAGAACTTACTTTCTGGACATACCTCGTATTACCTGCACGTTCTTTTGTTATGTTTACAGCCGCTGCTATCTCAAACAATTTAATCTGTGGTCTTCCAGTACTAAACGATGAATTTTGTCAATGATCTCTGGAGTTGTGCCTTCCACAGGGCGTCCAGAGCGATGCTCATCACTAGGGCTCATACGTCCCATTTTAAACTCTGCAACCCACTTTTAAATAATTGTGAAGGGGCAGAGTCCTTCAATGTACTGTCCATTTGCTTCTTGATTTCTTTAGGCGTTAAGCCTTTCAAATGGAAGTATTGTGCCAAATTCCCTCCGCAAGTGATGCAATCAAATCTCTGAATAGTTTGTAAGAACAGTTTGTATAAGAGTATTAAAACTCATGTAAGTTCAATGCATCGATTTTGTCCTTTAGTTTATTAAAACAATTGCCTTTGTAACATTTATCGTGTTTTGTTTCATACCTACGAGTTTTTACCCCAGATTTTCAATACGCCATATTTTATTCCTGCATTGCATTGTACAGCTCTTTACCAACCCGAGAACAAAAGTTCATAAAGGTCTATTTCAATAGCATCCATGATTAACGCAAGGGCGAGGGAAAAAGTTGT
Organism: Mantis religiosa; assembly: GCA_030765055.1. Taxonomy (NCBI): domain Eukaryota; kingdom Metazoa; phylum Arthropoda; class Insecta; order Mantodea; family Mantidae; genus Mantis; species Mantis religiosa. The sequence goes on along the minus strand of CM060960.1, from coordinate 19,065,505 downwards.
GGTTTTCGCTCCAGTTATTAGCCTTCAAAGCATTTCTGAACTTGATCTGCGCGATATATGTCGATATTATATGCGTTGTTCATTTGTATATTAGAGTTTCTAATGCTTTCATTCATTAAAACTCTATGATAACGAGAATTGTGGCTCCCTTCCCAGTTGTCACAGATGAAATAGAAACAGGCCTACTGGAATCATTACTGTTATTTTGCAACAGAAATATGACACTGCTCATTTGTCCAAATCCTAATTTTCGTGAAACCTCTACACTTGTCTTGTTTAGAATGGTATCATTCAAAAACTAAACAAGTTGTTCACCAGTAAATATGAATACAACTTAGACTAAAGTTAGACTATATGATGTTAACCGTCAAACTATCGCAGTGCTGCCATCTCTATGTCAGGCCCGAGACTTAGCAGTCGACCCTCGTAAGCTAAGAGGTAATGATGATTATAGGGGTGATATTTTCGTTGTGGTGATGATGATTATCGTAGTGGTGGTTCTAATTTCGGTGTTAGTAGTTATCACGATGAAGCTAATGAAGAATATGATAGCATTGGTGATTATGATGATCTTAGTGCTGGTGAGAAGGGTGATAAAGCGTATGATTCGAGTGATTGTGATAACTCCTTATTGAAAGAGGCGCTATTATAGAGGTGGTGGTGGACCTTGTTGATGTTCACTCCTAAGGGATGAAATTACGGCACACTGGCTGCGCTGACACGATCCTGGCAATCGACAGCTTTGTTAACAAGAGACTGTGTTACCACATTATGAAGCTGAATGCAATTTATATACCTTTCTCAGGCAAGCGGTATAAAAGAAGAAGAAAAAAAAAAAAAGAATACTTAATCTCTTACCAAAGTTTCTCGTAAGCATAAGTACACGTCCATAATGAAGACGTAACGCTAATTAAAGGTAGACGTGAGGAAAGACCATTACAAATGATTAGCTCGGGTGTCTAAATCACTGAATTGCATGCGGAAACCTTGCGAGTGCATTGCAAGATTCCAACTGAGCAACATAACCTATAATATCAAATAAGAACACTCATTCAGTTTTTATAAATGCATAAGAGAGAGCACGTGTAACATCGGGTGATGAATGAAATGATGTTTAAATGAGTACAGGGTCCATAGAGCTTAGAGTTACCAGACATTCATCTTTCAGGATAATGGAAAACCTCCAACGTTAGGTCATATCGTACGATGAATGAAATGATGTTCAAATGAGTACAGGGTACATAGAGCTTAGAGTTACCAGACATTCATCTTTCAGGATAAGAGAAAACCTCCAACGTTAAGTCATATCAGACGATGAATGGAATGATGTTCAAATGAGTACAGGGTACATAGAGCTTAGAGTTACCAGACATTCATCTTTCAGGATAAGAGAAAACCTCCAACGTTAAGTCATATCGGACGATGAATGAAATGATGTTCAAATGAGTACAGGGTACATAGAGCTTAGAGTTACCAGACATTCATCTTTCAGGATAAGAGAAAACCTCCAACGTTAAGTCATATCGGACGATGAATGAAATGATGTTCAAATGAGTACAGGGTACATAGAGCTTAGAGTTACCAGACATTTATCTTTCAGGATAAGAGAAAACCTCCAACGTTAAGTCATATCGGACGATGAATGAAATGATGTTCAAATGAGTACAGGGTACATAGAGCTTAGAGTTACCGGACATTCATCTTTCAGGATAAGGGAAAACCTCCAACGTTAAGTCATATCGGACGATGAATGAAATGATGTTCAAATGAGTACAGGGTACATAGACCTTAGAGTTACCAGACATTCATCTCTCAGGATAAGAGAAAACCTCCAACGTTAGCTTATATCGGACGGTGAATGAAATTATGTTCAAATGAGTACAGGATACATAGAGCTTAGAGTTACCAGACATTCATCTTTCAGGATAAGAGAAAACCTCCAACGTTAAGTCATATCGGACGATGAATGAAATGATGTTCAAATGAGTACAGGGTACATAGAGCTTAGAGTTACCAGACATTCATCTTTCAGGATAAGGGAAAACCTCCAACGTTAAGTCATATCGGACGGTGAATGAAATGATGTTCGAATGAGTACAGGTACATAGAGCTTAGAGTTACCAGACATTCAACTTTCAGGATAAGAGAAAACCTCTAACGTTAAGTCATATCGGACGATGAATGAAATGATGTTCAAAAGAGTACAGGGTACGCAGAGCTTAGAGTTACCAGACATTGCTCTTTCAGAATAAGGATCTGAACAGAGTGTATATACACCATCTCGCCACGTATGTGCGATAGTCTTGCGTAAGAAACTATTGTCACTATATTTTCCAGTACGGTTTATCGCTTTGCCATGTAGTGCAGTAAAACTTCTCTAAAACGCAACGCGATGTCCAGGCATTTATTTTCCTTTTATATTTCCACATAATAATGTAACTTTCCTGATTTCAAAGCAAACACAGTAGTCTGAATTTTACTTGGATACCTCGGAGTATCCAGCCATTGACAGTATCAAAGTGGCATTTCTAATTTCATGCAACATTAAGCGCGATGACAGTTGAAAGTCGATAGGGTTATACAGAGCCAGTACATCGCTGAACTCCGTCACTTAATGCATCAGCAGCTGTGAAGGGGAAGGAGGGGAATTGAGCTTCTTCTTTTATTATTATTTACTCTCTTTTCTATTGGAAGCGAGAAGCTAACTGCAGGTTTTAGCACTACTGTGCCAAACTGGAGGTTGTCGACATCGATGCGGTGGCGCTGACTGTGTTCTCAAGCCATTTCAATAACTCTAAAACCATCAACTTCAAATTTTCGTTAATATTTCTGTGTTGGAGCGTAAATTTGTCTAATTTCAGAATTATTTTTCACTCTACGAGACCTGTTCAATAAAGAATTATCACAATTTTGTTCACAACGTACCTTTACTCATCCTCATAATTTTGATGGTCCTTCTCAAAATAGTCTCCCCTGAATGCCATGCACTTGTCCTAGGTTTTCTGCCAGTTTTCAAAGACATGCTGGAAATTCTTTTGAGAAATCCTTCAAAATCGCCTCCGCAGCCTTCACCACTTCTTCTGATGATGGATAATGCCTCCCACGAAGGCGTTACTTCAAGTTAGGGATTAGAAAAAAGTCACATAGGGCTAAATCCACACTATAGGGAGGGTGAGGGATGCACTTCACGTGCGTTATCGTGGTGCAGCATCCAGCCTGCTTCATGAAAATGTGGTTTTTGCGCCTGATATGGACTTGCAATGTTTTCAGGACATCGCTGTAGTATTGTCCAGTTACTGATGTGTGTGCAGGTACAACATGCTGATAAACCATTCCATGAATATCAAAGAATAACTTTCCCAGCAGAAGCAACCACTTTTGCTTTTTTGGGGGTTGATGATGAAGGAGTTTTCCACACTGAGCTTTGTTGTTTGCTCTCAGGATCAAAATGTAGCCAAGTTTCATCAGCAGTGATTACGTTTGAAAGAATCCCCGGATCTTCCTCTAACATCAACTTTAACTGCATGCGAATGTCCTTTTGTTCGGGAATCAACAGTCTTGGAACCCATCACGCACAAACACGTCTCATGTGTAATGTTTCCGTCACCAACATGTAGGTGGCACCCAATGAAATATTCAGTATTTGAGAAAGTGAACTTAAGGTAATTCGTCGATCCTCTCTCACAATGGCAGCAGCAGTGTTGATGTTTTCTTCCGTAAGAGCAGTAACTGGAGCCCCGGGCACACCTTCCTTTGAAATTGATTGTCTTCCCTCTTTAACCATTTTAAACCACCTTCGAGCTGTGCTGTAGGGAAGAACAAATTCTCCCTAGGCCTCCTGTAACATTGTATAGGCCTCAACTGAATATTTGTTGAGACGAAAGCAGAATTTCAAAGCCGCATATTGTTCCTCGCGTGTTACCTCCATTGCAGCGGCAGGCGATACTGAACATATCTGAACTTACCTGGTTCTCACAGACGGGAACCAGGAGTAACAACAATGAAACTTTTACGGCGTGTTTGTTTCATATTAAGCTAACAGAATATAATAAGATTGAATTTTAGTGCTAAAAATTATGACCGTAAAAAATTTGTGACCATTCTTTATTGAACAGCCCTCGATTTATCTAACAATTCTTACAAGGTGTATATTTAGCGCCCGCCTTGATTTTGGTTATTTATTTTTGCTTTCTCTGCTATGTATGGAAGAGAAAGTGTTATATTCCAACCAAAAATTTAAAATGAAATGCTGCTTTGATGCTCCATTTCAGTTTTTAAAAAGGTCGATGTTTGTAAGTCTATACAGAAGCACGCTAAGGGAAATATCGGCTAAATGCCAAAATTCATTGCTAAGAACTTCTTATTCCAAGGTTGCCACACAAAAATAAAAATACAATTCCGGCTTTCACAGCCCAAACTACCCCTTAAATGGAAACCTTCCCGAAAATTATATCTCAAAAAATGATTTTCATTTAGTTACGATACGTGTATATCTATGATTCCCTGGGAACAACCTCAGAACTTCATTATACATGACTGCAAGGGTTGGTAGAAGAAAGAGCTTGGTTAACGATTGTAATAAACGACTTTGCGGTTATGGGAAACCATAACTTATAGTTAACGCTAATCAGAGATTTGTCAAAGACCTATTTCGTGTTGCGCTTGTGTTTTGTCTTCTACATTCTGAAACACACTCAAGAACCTTTCAATTCTGTACAGATCTGAAGCTTAAAATAATGTCTTTAGAGTATTAAAAACCAGAACATGTCCTTCATTAAAATAACACAAGTATAAATTCTTTTATAACCAATAACATTTAGTTAAATGTGTGTGTTTATAACGTGGTTAGTACAAATAGTAAGGACATGATAACTATCAGGCCTCCGTGGCGCAATCGGCTAGCGCGTTCGGCTGTTAACCGAAAGGTTGGTGGTTCGAGCCCACCCGGGGGCGCAGAATTTTATTCCCAACTAAATTAGGTAAATATCCTTCAAAGGCAAAAATGTTAACAAAATATTTAAAGAAAATAAAATATCACTGAAACACTTAACATATCTGAATGTAAAATACGCCTATTTTAAAGGATAACCTCTTCATTTGATATAAATTTTGTTTCTGCCAGCATTTCTTCATGTTTGGGAACAAGAGAATATTAGGGGGAGTAACGGCTGTAAACCATACCGCAATTCATGTAGTTTGGCAGCGGCAACGCCGCATGAATGTGCTGGGGAGCTGACGTGGCGAAACAGAACCTCCCTCTTCGCCATAAGGGGCCGTGTAACCTTACACTTCCACCCGAATTGCACAATTAATGATGAATGCAGGTTTCATCGACAGTGACAACTCGACGCAAAAAGTTTCTTCGGAATTCGCTTAAGCAGCTTCGAAGTTGGAAGTCGCATCCACTTGTCCACTGTGAGCAAACGCGGCATCCATCAGGCCGACAGCTTTCTCATCTCCAACTTATTGTGTAAAATATGAATTGCCATTCCCGACAATACACCTATGGCCTGTGCCACTTCGCGAACTTTCGTTCGACTTTCAGTCAGAATCACATGACTTTTTCGATGACATCCTCGGTAGCGACATCTGCAGGACGTCCTGGGCGCTACTCCTCAGAAACGGATCTTCTACTACATTTAAATTAGCTATACCAATTCCAAAACCAATTAGTTATAACAAGTTTTCCCATCTAAAAGTAAAAAGCGAATCACTGAATGTTAAACTGCGTAAATGGAACTTAAGTATATAAAACAATTGCAAGCTGTAAATACTTCCAGATATTTGATTTACACTCTTTGTTTAATTCATTTATAGTGTCATTTGTTTTTATGTATTATTTCCTTTATTTTTCTCAAAAAGTACTTACAATTTTAATCAAAATAGCATTTATTTAAGATGTTTACAACACAGACAAAATTCTGAATTCTCTGGAAAACAAATGAAGAGCGAGTTTTAGACTCTAACTTGTTAAATTCCAAGTACTATTTCCCCTTCCTGATTTTAAAAACTGGCCTATGTGTGTATTTTCAGACAGGAAACGAATGCATATAATCCCCTTGTATGAATATGTAATAAAGAGGGGGTGAAACTGGCGGATATGAAACATTACATACCCCAATCCAGCAAATGAAACATTTTGGACTTGATACGTAATCTATAACCCTAAAAAAGAATGGTCTTCTCGACTGTTAATTAGAAAACGCAACGCTTGACTAGCTTCGGACAAATTTTCTCTCTGTCTACATTATTGGTATAAATTGATAACGAAGTTGATCATACAGGAAACATAGCTAACTTACCGAAACAACGTGGGGTTAGAAATTCCGACATTGCTGCAAAAATCTACACCATTTAATAAAATACCGATTAAAGAAATAATACTTTTCACGTGTTTTCTGCATACCTCTGGCAAATGTATTATACTTGAGAAAAAAACTCACGAAAGTATTTTTTTACGTCCTCCAACATTAAGTCATGACGAATGATGAATGAAATTGGTGAAATGATGCTCAAATAAGTATCCACGAAGTGGATAAGCATCCTTTTTTTTATAGTCTTGGTCTATTGTACCTATATTTTATATTACTGACGACAAACATTTGTAAAAATGGATAGAAGGCATTCTTCTAGCTAAAATAGAAGTATGAGAATACAGTAGGTTTAAGTGTTAGTCAATTGTTTTAAGGGCGGTTGCTATGTGACGCCCTTGAAATTCGTTCTCTCTCTGCCTGGTCGAGAGACATAATAAATTAATAACATCTCATTTAGGAAAAGTATATTTAGTAGATAATTCAGATACGTAACAAGGAATATTTCTGAAATGGTTCACTTAAACATTTTTATGAGGGAGTGTTGCATCATTGATCCCTAGGGACATAATGTTGGCAGCTTCAGTGATTTGAGTTCTTTTGTTTTTTTATTGCAAGTGCCAGAAATGACTGAGGTGTAAATTTGAGAAAATTGGGGCCCTTAGTGTGACCAAGTTCCTGCATTTGAAGGGAAAACTGCCCGGGAAATCCACGATGAGATGACGGCTGTTTATGTAAATGATTGCCCATCGTATGACACTATTGTGAGGTGGAAAAGAAATGTTCAAACTGGTCACATGTCCCTGACAGTTGAGCCAAGAGTTGGTAGACCGTCAGCTGTCACAGTGAAGAAAGTGGAGTGTTTAATACTGGAAGACAGACGAGTAACTATCCAAATTATCATGAATGAGACACATCTTAGTTATGGTAGTGTGTGGAAAATCATTCATGACGAACTACACATGTCTAAGGTGTCTTGCACGGCGGGTTCCACGTTTGCTAACCCCTTTCCAAAAGCAAACACGGCGTGGCCTTTTAAGACAGAATGAAGCTGACTTTTTTGATTGTCTGGTAACCATGGATGAATACTGGATCTATCAGTATGATCCAGAGACAACAGCCATTTTTAACGACCAGGGAGTTACCGACCTGTCCTGAAATGGCGCCCGGCACCTCTGTGGTGCTTTCCATAGGGCAAGACCTAGAGACTAAGAAGCCCCCCCCCCCATCTGGTCCTGTGGACTTAAGACGGGATGGAAGTGGATACGCCACTTACATGCGCCAACTCCAAAATAGGAAGGCCACCGATATGACCTCGGTGGGGCCAACTGGTGATCTAGCACACCTTCTACTAGCTATGCTGGCTAGTACGCGAGAATATTATGGCTTCCCTCTACCCCTTCCGGAGACGTACCCTTCTCCCACGGGTATCGGGAAAAACTGCCCCATCGAGTCCAACCCAATCCGAGCAACTCCCAATCAGGGAGGGGCTCGCAGTTCGGCCCGAGGTTCCTCTAGTAATGTCAGAGGTACCACAAGTGCTGAGGATCCGCCGCGCCCGCACCACGGCAGCTGAAGGGGACGGATCCCCTCCCCTGCCGTGCTAGGGGTACCGAGTTCGATTCCCGGCGGTAGACGGTGGGGATTTTTCTCCGACCAAGATAATTCCCCATCGTCACCAGAGTCTGGAAGTATGAATGAGAGTGTGAATGTGTGCGCGATCTATGATTAAAAACCAAAGATAACGAGTTAACACCTTCAGTATGTTCCAAAAGAGAACGGCCGCCGATATGACCATAGCAGTTAAAGGGGGGGGGGGTATAAATGGAACAAGGAAAAAAAAAGTCACGAGCAGTTCTGATTAAGAAACGATGCGGTATGCTCTCCAAAACTGTTCGTCTTCTGTCTGACAATGCACCAGCTTATTCATATCAAGTTGCAAGAGATCGCAATTTAAACAGGCTAGATGGCGCTTACTTGAAAGTTCGCACATTCTACAGGGATTCTTTATGAAATAATTGAAGAACGCAACTGATTACAAGCCCCGTCAATCGAACCGGGTCCTCCGTATGTGAGAATGGATAATGCTCCAACATGCCTTTAGTTATAGATTTACTATTGCAAAATCTCGCCTCTAATGTAAAAAGGTTCTTGACGCCTGAGGCTCCTCTGTGTGCTATTTCTGAACTCGGAAATGTCAGAAAATGAAGAACGGCTCGAAGCGCATTTATTCGTTCGTCATTTTTTTTTTCTTCTCTTGGCTGCGATGTTGAAAAGTTAAGTTCACGGCTCAGTCACGACGTGATGTTATCGCATATAGAAAGCTTATCTTACGTCTGCGGTAGAGTTGTAATAGAAACATGAGTCTTAAATACTTCAACTGCATTTATGAGAATCTATATGCATGCTTCATAATATAAATCACTTCAAAAGCTTATTTCTAGCCTTTAGCAGTCTAGCTTCTTCAAACTAAAGCATTAATTCACTTCAGATGTTTGGAAAAAAATTACTGAAAGCTCCCTGACGTTCAGGAAAGGGGTGAATTCAATTAAAAAAAAAACAACAATATGGGATGAAAAACTGCCTGCTACTTTTGAAGGTCGTACAGTGTTTTTGAAGTGATATCTGTGTTTCCTCAATCCGAACTTCAGAACAAGTAACCAGATGAAATAACAATTAAAATTGATGAAATCAGAAGTCCTGTGAAACGTGAAAAATATATTGAAAAGGACAGTGCAGGAATGCCGACATATTGTAGGTAGGAAGTGTTTACACAATTGCAATATTTGTTGTTTTAGACATTTTTAGTTGTTTTTTATAAATGACGTCATCCAATAAAGTCATATCAGACGATGGCTGAAATGATGTCAAATGAGTACAGGGTCCATAGAGCTTAGAGATACCAGACATTCATTCATCTTTCAGGATAAGAGAACCCTCCAACGTTAAGTTATATCGGACGATGAATGAAATGATGTTCAAATGAGTACAGGGTCCATAGAGCTTAGAGATACCAGACATTCATTCATCTTTCAGGATAAGAGAAACCCTCCAACGTTAAGTCATATCGGACGATGAATGAAATAATGTTCAAATGAGTACAGGGTACATAGAGCTAAGAGTTACCAGACATTCATCTTTCAGAATAAGAGAAAACTTCCAACGATAAGTCATATCGGACGATGAATGAAATGATGTTCAAATGAGTACAGGGTACATAGAGCTTAGAGTTACCAGACATTCATCTTTCACGATAAGGGAAAACCTCCAACGTTAAGTCATTTCGGACGATGAATGAAATGATATTGAAATGAGTACAGGGTACGTAGAGCTTAGAATTTCCAGACATTTATCTTTGAAGATAAGGGAAAAACTTCCAACCTTAAGTCATATCAGACGAAGAATGAAATGATGTTCAAATGAGTACAGGGTACATAGAGCTTAGAGTTAGCAGCCATTCATCTTTCAGGATAAGGGAAAACCCTACAACGTTAAGTCATATCGGACAGTTAATGAAATGATGTTCAAATCAGTACAGGGTCCATAGAGCTTAGAGTTACCAGACATTCATCTTTCAGGATAAGAGAAAACCTCCAACGTTAAGTCATATCGGACGATGAATGAAATGATGTTCAAATGAGTACAGGGTACATAGAGCTTAGAGTTACCAGACATTCATCTTTCAGGATAAGGGAAAAGCACCAACGTTAAGTCATATCGGACGATGAATGAAATGAGGTACAAATGCGTACATGGTACATAGAGCTTAGAGTTACCAGACATTCATCTTTCAGGATAAGGGAAAACCTCCAACGTTAAGTCATTTCGGACGATGAATGAAATGATGTTCAAATGAGTACAGGGTACACAGAGCTTAGAGCTACCAGACATTCCTCTTTCAGAATAAGGGAAAACCTCCAACGTTAAGTCATATCGGACGATGAATGAAATGATGTCCAAATGAGTACAGGGTACACAGAGCTTAGAGCTACCAGACATTCATCTTTCAGGATAAGGGAAAACCTCCAACGTTAAGTTATATCGGACGATGATTGAAATGATGTCCAAATGAGTACAGGGTACATAGAGCTTAGAGTTACCAGACATTCATCTTTTAGGATAAGCGAAAACCTCCAACGTTAAGTCATATCGGACGATGAATGAAATGATGTCCAAATGAGTACAGGGTACACAGAGCTTAGAGTTACCAGACATTCATCTTTCAGGATAAGGGAAAACCTCCAACGTTAAGTCATATCGGACGATGAATGAAATGATGTCCAAATGAGTACAGGGTACATAGAGCTTAGAGTTACCAGACATTCATCTTTTAGGATAAGGGAAAACTTCCAACGTTGTCATATCAGACGATGAATGAAATGATGTTCAAATGAGTACAGGGTACATAGAGCTTAGAGTTACCAGACATCCATCTTTCAGGATAAGAGAAAACCTCCAACGTTAAGTCATATCGGACGATGAATGAAATGATGTTCAAATGAGTACAGGGTACATAGAGCTTACAGTTACCAGACATTCATCTTTCAGGATAAGGGAAAACCTCCAACGTTAAGTCATATCGGACGATGAATGAAATGATGTTCTAATGAGTACAGGGTACATAGAGCTTAGAGTTACCAGACATTGATCTTTCAGGATAAGAGAAAACCTCCAATGTTAAGTCATATCGGACGATGAATGAAATGATGATCAAAGGAGTACAGGGTCCATAGAGCTTAGAGTTACCAGACATTGATCTTTCAGGATAAGAGAAAACCTCCAACGTTAAGTCATATCGGACGATGAATGGAATGATGTTAAAATGAGTACAGGGTACATAGAGCTTAGAATTAAGAGATTTATCTTTTATGCTAAGAGAAAACCTCCAACGTTAAGTCAGATCAAACGATGAAAGAAATGATCTTCAAATGAGTACAGGGTACACAGAGCGAAGAATTACCAGACATTCATCTTTCAGGATAAGAGAAAACCTCAAACGTTAAGTCATATCGGATGAATAAAATGAAGTTCAAATTAGTACAGGGTACACAAGCTTAAAATTACGAGACATTCATCTTTCAGGATAAGAGAAAACCCCCAACGTTAACTCATATCGGACCATGAATGAAATTATGTTCAAATGAGTACAGGGTGCATAGAGCTTAGAGTCATTAGACATTCCTCTTTCAGGATAAGGGAAATGCAGGAAGGAAACCTTATCGAAGTTTATGCTTTGATCGAGGTTCGAACTTGGTACCTCGTGAACATGAGGCAGATACGCTACTACGTACGCGACTATGGGCGATGTGCCATTGGCGACATCAGAAGTTCAAGTAGTAGAAGCAGTAGCAGGCCGACAACTTTCAATTTAACGCTACTTAATTTCGTAATTATAAAGCACGCACCGACATGGTGTAATTATTATTAAGGCTTCATATCGATATATAACCCGGCCACGCGCATTCCGTTCTGCTCAGCTGGCGACAGGTGTTTTGATTTCAACTCCCTCTTTTGTTTTCTATCTCTTTTTTTCTGTTCCGGTGTTTAGGCTTCGGTCATCGTCTTCTTCCGGTTAAGGCACGGATAATGACCAGGCAGACACGGCGGCCAGGCGCCTTGCCTAAATGAGAGACAAAAACATAGCGCTTTCATAATCATGATAGGGGTAAAAACAAAACACATTCGCTGGCACTTGTTTCAAACGGCCTTATGAATGAATGCTAAGGTTGAGAACTTCAGTGCGCTTTTCTAGCGTCTTAGGCACGACTTTCCTCGTCATTTTGGATTACTGAATGCAAGAAAATGTTGGGTTTTATTTGTTCTGTTTAGTTTCTACTCTAACGAAAAATTGCATACCAAAATTTCACCGAAAATTTGAGATTCCCTGATACAAGAAGGAAATTGGAGGGGCATAACATCTATGAACTAATAAATTTAATTAATCTATGTTTAAAATATTGTAATTTCTTAATTTGGAACTAAATACAATCAAAATTACAAGGGTCGGCTGATAAGTCCCGGGCATCACATAGAGGTGGCACCACTGGGGAAGTTTGATGGATATCATATTGTTTAGCTCTGTACTAGCTTGTATCCATAGTTACAGGTCAATAGCTTGTTTGGTTTTTGAATTACAGCATTTTAAACAAGACAAGTGTAGAGGCTACACGAAAATGGACGATTTAGAAACACGAACAGTGATTAAATACTTCCACTTGAAAGACTTAACGCCTAAAGAAATCAAAGAGGAAATTCAAAGACTCTCCCCCCTTCATATACAGTGATTAAAAGGTGGGTTGCAGCGTTTAAAATGGTACGTACGAGCAGTAGTATTGAGCCTCGCTCTGGACGTCCTGGGGAAACCACAACTCCAGAGATCATTGAAAAAATTTATCCTTTGGTACTGGAAGACCACAGATTAAAGTTGTTTGAGATATCAGAGGCTGTAAACATATCAAAAGAACGTATAGGTAATATTTCAAGTAATATTTTGGGCTTTCACAAGGTCTGTGCTGCGTTTGTTGACACCTGATGAAAAGTAGCAAATAAAAAACGTTTCTATTAAGAATTTGGAGTTCTACCGTAAAAATCCCAGTCAATTTTTGAGACGGCGTATTACCAGGGTGCATCTTGGATACACCACTACACCCCAGAAAGTAAATTACAGTGAAAACAATGGACTGCGCCAGGTGAACCAACTCCAAAAACAAGCAAAGTCAATTTTGTGAGCTAACAAGGTTATGGCTAGTGTTTTGTGGGATGCACAAGGAATTAGTTTTATTAACTACCTGGAAAAGGGTAAAGATATCACTGCTGACTACTACGCAAACTTACTGCAAAGAAAAAGACCTCATTTGGCAAAGAAAAAAACTTGTTTCTTCACAACAACACCCCGGTTCATCATTCAGTCATTGCAATGGAAAAAATGTGCGAATTAAGTTCAAATTTCTTGAACATTAACCCTATTTGCCAGTTCCACGAGGGCTGTTCAATAAACGCCATTATTTACGGCCATAATTTTTTGCACAAAAATTCAACCTTTTTATATTCTGTTAGCTTAATGTGAAACAAACACGCTGTAGTAGTTTCATTGTTGGTAATCCTGGTTCCCGCCTGTGAGAACCAGGCAAGTTCAGCCATGTTCAGTATCGCCTACCACTGCAATGAAGGTAACATGCAGTTAAAGTTGATGTTAGAGGAAGATCCGGAAACGTAATCACTGCTGATGAAACTTGGCTACATCATTTTGATCCTGAGAGCAAACAGCAAAGCTCAGTGTGGAAATCTCCTTCATCACCAACCCCCAAAAAATCAAAAGTGGTTGCTTCTGCAGGGAAAGTTATGGTCATCTCATTCTTTGATATTCATGGAATGGTTTATCAGCATGTTGTACCTGCACACTCATCAGTAACTGGACAATACTACAGGGATCTCCTGAAAACATTGCAAGTCCATATCAGACGCAAAAGACCACATTTCCGTGAAGCAGGCTGCATGCTGTTTCACGATAATGTGCGGCCGCATATTGTTAATGTTGTTGCTGAATATCTTGCAAAAATCAACGTGAAGTGCACCCCTCACCCTCCCTATAGTCCGGATTTAGCTCCATGTGACATTTTTCTATTCCCTAACTTGAAGAAACGCCTTCGTGGGAGGCATTATCCATCATCAGAAGCAGTGGTGAAGGCTGCGGAGGCGATTTTGAAGGATCTCTCAAAAATAGTTTCCAGCATGTCTTTGAAGACTGGCAGAAACGCTGGGACAAGTACATCGCATTCAGGGGAGACTATTTTGAGAAGGACCATCAAAATTATGAGGCTGATTAAAGGTACGTTGTCAAAAAAAATTGTGATCATTCTTTATTGAACAGCCCTCTGTAACTATCACATGTTCCCGAACCTCAGAAAGTTTCTTGGAGGACGAAGATTTCAAAGCAACGAGGTCATTGTTGCGGTAAACACCTATTTTGAGGACAGTAATAAATCGCATTACAGAGCACCGATATGATAACTGTATTATCCTTTCTGAATTTAAACAAGAATTGCATTATTCTAGCATCAAATATTTTAAGCGGTTATTTAAGAGAGCTCTGCCGCAAAACACTATTTTTCGGTCCGATTTGGATGGAGTGAGCCCAGGGTAAACGATAGCCGGTACAACATGCCTGGATCATTAAATACTAAACGTGTACACTTGTAAAATTTAAGAGAAGTACTTGCAATTTTAAGAAAATAAATGACAATATACCAACACAACTCCACTCAAACAAAAGCACAGCTCGTTTCTGATCCGAACAGTTGAATGCCACAAAATGAACAATATACCTGCCAGAAATTGGCTCATTGCTCATAATAATCATGACCATATTAACACAATATCTTTACACAGATATTCACTAATCTAAAGGCTTTCGCCTTTCTCATAAAACAACAAACTAACGTGTTTAACAGGTTCGCGCTTACACGAATTAAACCCAATCTCTCTAGGTATTCAATAAGTAAGCGCGTGCAAGGTGTTTTCCAATCCATTTCAGTCCTTATGCAAATGTAGTATTTGCGACTTTAATATTTTCAAAATATCTTCAATTTAAAACCAATCATTGACAAGCTAGCTGGATATTTTTCCAAGGCGTCTGATATCTAAGGTCTCGATGGCGTAGGTGGTAGCATGTCCGCCTGACCTTCAAGAGGTTTCGAATCTTGGTTAGAGTGAGATATTTTGATGAGGCTTTTTCCGGGTTTCTCTTTATCCTGAAGGGTGAATGTCTGGTAATTCTAAGCTCTATGTACCCTGACTCATTTGACATCATTTGATACATTGTCAGATATGACTTAAAGTTGAAGGTTTTCCCTTATCTTGAAACATGAATACCTGACAACTCTAAGCTCTATGTACCCTGTATTCATTTGAACATTATTTCATTCATCGTCCGATATGACTTAACGTTGGAGGTTTTCTCTTATCCTCAAATATGAACGTTTGATAACTCTAAGCTCTATGTATCCTGTAGTCATTTGAACATTATTTCATTCATCGTCCGATATGACTTAACGTTGGAGGTTTTCTCTTATCCTGAAATATGAACGTTTGATAACTCTAAGCTCTGTGTATCCTGTACTCATTTGAACATCATTTCATTCACTGTCAGATATGACTCAAGGTTGGAGGTTTTCTTTTATCCTGAAAGATGAATGTCTGATAACTCTAAGCTCTATGTACCTGACTCATTTGAACTTCATTTCATTCTTTGTCCGAAATGACAACGTCAGAGTTTTTCCCTTATCTTGAATCATGAATGCCTGGTAACTTTAAGCTCTATGTACCCTGTACTCATTTGAACATCATTTCATTCATCGTCCGATAAGACTTAACATTGGATGTTTTCCCTTGTCCTGAAAGATGAACGTCTGGTAACTCTAAGCTCGATGTATCCTGTACTCACTTGAATATCATTTCATTCATCGTCCATTATGACTTAGCGTTGGAGGTTTCCCTTATCCTGAACGATGAATTTTTGGTAACTCTAAGCTCTATGTACCCTGCACTTATTGGAACATCATTTCATTCATCGTCCGGTATGACTTAACGTTGGAGATTTTCTCTTATCCTGAAAGATGAACGTCTGGTAACTCTAAGCTCGATGTATCCTGTACTCTTTTGAACATCATTTTACTATCGTTGGAGGTTAACTTTTATCCTGAAAGATGAATGTGTGGGTAAATGTAAGCTCTACGTATTCTGTGCTCATTTGAATGCCATTTCATTCATCATCCGTTATGACTTAACGTTGTAGGAGGTAAATTGAGCCAAGAAAGATGTGTTTTTAAGATCAATTTGTACAAGAATGAATATTAAAGCAGTGCATCGCTCGTTATATCAGACATATGGATCTACCCGCAAAGAACGCATATATTGTGTTGTCATAAAGATTGCAATCAACAATGTCATCGCATTTCGCTGGTGAATTGAGTGAGAGCGGACGGCCCGGGTTTATTCCCCTCATTGCCGTGATGGGGGAGGTGCAAGACAAGGATGGATGCAAGGACATTGACTCCATGAGCCGCAGCTCAACGACCCTGCAATGCGCCCCGCCCATACTTCACTAAAGCAGTCATAGATAAGCCACTCTTATCTACACTTTCTTTTGTCTAGGTTTCCCTGGTCTTTACTACAGCTTCTGATTTTAATTTCTCTATACAGCCTGCATAATTCAGATTTGTTTTTGTTTCATCTTTCTTTTGTTTTGTTTTAGGTAGGACAAATATTTTTCTTCGGTTTCCCTGTAACAATTCCTCCTATATCTTAATTACTATGTATTTTCCTTTATTTTTCTTTGTATTGATGAAATGATTACCTTTTTCATCACTACTATCACCCAGATTGTCCGGAGAAAGGCCTAAAAGTGAGTGGAGCAAATTAACTTTCAAAGACATTTTACAACCCATATATTTGTAGCATTTCAACAAAACCTACACCAAAAAATTATAGCCATTTTTCCTTTTATATTTACAAGAAAACCACATACAACGCCGTAAATGATTGCCACTGTTTGTAACGTTTCCCCCCAAAGATTTTGTGCTCATAAGTTTTCGGTGCATAACTTAACTGTGGAAACTTACTTTGCACATATACAGATGATTTATCGTCCGTGTACAGTGCGATCCATATAAATCTGAACCATTGCAATAGGCCATAACTTTTGAACCAATAATAGCACACACGTGCAACTTTGGGAGAATATAATACACAATTGGAAGATTACATTACACTATTAACATCTCAGAGAAAATGTTGGAAGTGTCCTCCACCAACATCTATACATGTTTGCACTCGTCTCACTATATTATTACTCTATAATTATTTTGTATCTGTTCTCCCAGATCGGCAAAGCATGTATTATTGCTGACCGATCTAATAAATAAATATAAAAAATGAGTTCAACAGCCCCTTAGCAACTTTAATGCGATTGTAAAATAAGACCTGAAGCTTTCCTGGCGACGAATACGCTCACTTTCTTCTCGGACAGTGAAACAGGGGGAAAGATGATTAGATATCAACGTTTCGGGAGTGTACATCTCTTCCATCATCAGGATATTTATAAAATGTTATAACCACAAACGAAACAATGGATATAACATAACTATAAACAAACACTATCAACATTCGCATTACCGAACAAAAGACTGTTTTCAGTAAATTAAATGCCAGGCCAGGAGATGGCGTGAGTATAGAAAATTGTGTCAAAAAAAAACGTAACTACTTAACTTGATGATCAAGCTGTATTGATCTTGCTTCTTAATTCGACGGATTTTCATTTTTAAGGCCGGTTTCCAAGAGGAGCTGAACTGAAATCCAGCATCACGATTAAGCGTGCTCCTTACAGAGGAAATCGCCAAAGCCTGCTTAACTATCCGCACCCAGTAACTGTTGCATTTTGCCAAAATGGTCGTCTCCCGAAAATTGGCTCTATGGCCGTTATCAAAACAACGTTCTGCCAGCCCAGAATTCTCAGGTTGCATTGAATGAATGCTCCGTTCATGTTCGATTATTCTAGTAGCGATGGTCCTTCCGGTTTGTCCTATATACGGTGTCCCACATTCACGGCGAATGCGGTACACTCCCGGAACTTGGAAGTCCAGTTTATCTTTCACTGGTCTCAACAGATGTTTAATCTTCGGAGGAGGCTTGTGGATGGTCCTGATGTTTGGCGAGAATTGTGCTGATTCTGCCGGATAGATTGGCGGTAAACGGGATGCAGGCTGTAGCGGTAGGCTTATCTGACGCTTGCTGTATTACAAGTTCCCCTTTCCTAGCTTTGGTGATTGAGGCTTCAACGTCATACTCGGAGCAGCCGTTTTGTTGGAGAGTGAGTCTCAGGTGCTGTAATTCTTGTTTTAAGTGGCTGGGATCAGAGATAGACAAAGCTCTGTGAGCCAGTGTATTGAGAACTCACAATCGTTGAGACTTATGATGGAAACTATAAGCGTTCAGATAGAGATCGGTGTGTGTAAGCTGGCGATATACAGCATGCCCCAGTGTACCGTTGGTGTTTTTTGAAACAAGAATGTCCAGGAATGGAAGAGTTTCATCCATCTCCACTTCCATGGTAAACTGTATTTGAGGTCTAAGGCTGTTGAGATGCGCAAGAAAGCTAGGTAAGGTGTCTGATCCATGTGGTCATATTACAAAAGTGTCGTTCACGTATCTATAGAAATGAGATGGTTTAAGTTGAGTTGTGGCAAGCTTGAGCGTCCGGGACGCTCTTCGTCGTTCACATCTTCTCGGCCCCCTGAGAACATTTTGTGCCACCTATAAACGTTGCTTTGCTCCAAGGTAACTTCACCATATACCACAGTCAACATTCGCATTTCATCCACGCACTTGATTTTGTTTTACACGCAAAATTTGATACAGATTCTTTGTTCCATTGTTTTGGAATAGTTAAAAATCGAACACGAGCTGTCTACAATTAAATGAGCATTAAAGATGGTCGAACTTGTCAACATAAGTGAGGGACATGAGTACCAACATAACACCACAAAACAATCTAAAATCGAATATACGTAGCCCGTGAAAACTAAAAATTCACGATACTTCTTGAATAGACCTCGTATATAACGGAGGGAGACAATTCTTATCAGGCTGAACCAAGTTTGTTTTATGGTGTTTGTGTTACATTACCCTTTTTCTGTCACTTTCCCTACTGTTGTACTATATGTTTTTGCATAACACTGTCCCGAAAATACAAGAAAACAACAATATTTTGTTAATCCACCTTGTAATCCAAGCAGAAAGCCAATTACTTTAAGGTCACAGCGAACGCCTTCGTGGCATTACAGCTACTCAGCTATATGACTAAACCAGGACCGGTTCGAATCTCTTCAGGTCATTTGCCTGGTTAATATTTCATCCTTATTACTCTGAGAAGGTTCGTAATGTGCCGAGGCAAGGATTTATACCTGCGATTTCTATTTTAACGCACGCTTAAATCCACAAATTTCGTGTTTTGTTTCCTCTATGTACTCAGAGTACATTTTAAAAATATTTTAACGACAAATGAAATGTGCATATATCTTCAATTGTTTCAGAACAGCACCTTAAGCTCTCTTCTTTACGAGTTTTGGCATTCTGGTAAACCATAGCTTTCTCTATACCTTTCTCAAATGGGAAATCCCTATTCGGCTCTCTCTCTCTCTCTCTCCCCCCCTCTCTCTCTCTCTCTGTGTGTGTGTGTGTGTGTGTGTGTGTGTGTGTGTGTGTGTGTGTGTGTGTGTGTGTGTGTGGGTGTGTGTGTCTAGCATAGAAAGAGATAGGAACTTCAAAGATGTCACATACCAACACTAGTGCTTACAGCTTACTCCATTCCCTTTTCCCCAACTTTTTTTTTTCTTTTTTATATTTAACGTCCTTTTAACCGGTTGAGTCAAATCGGACAATGAATGAAATGCTGTTCAGATGAGCCCAGAATCCATAGATACATGAGGGGAAAACTCGGAAAACACTTATAACCCATCCTGACCGAGGTTTGAACTCGGAACCTTTTAAACGTCAGGCAGACGAGCTACCACCTATGTACAGAGGCGGACCTTATTTCTTTTGTACTTACAAACAAATACATACAGTCGCACTAGAACCTAGTTTACCTGGATCAACTGGTACGAAAGCCGATAACGAAACTTTAATGAAACATTTTATTGGAATTTAGAAATTACTATCAGCACACTTTCACCTAAAAACACATGCACTGTATGTACTATAATAGTCTATGTATTTGTAATGTACTACAAACTAGTCGGTAGTAAAAAAGGCAGCGAGCTCCTGCTGTCTCAGTTTAGTATATCGTTTGTCTCACATCCGCTTTAACATTAGAAGTTCATTTGTCTTGACTCTCCAAATAAAGCATCAATTTCTCTATGTTTGTTACTGCTTGTACGTGGGTCATAACAGCAGCAAGCTTCTGCTGTCTCAGTTTAGTGTATCGCTTATCTCACATCCGCTTTAACATTAGAAGTTCATTTGTCTTGACTCTCGAAATAAAACATCAATTTCTCTATGTTTGTTACTGCTTGTACGTGGTCATAACAGCAGTGAGCTTCTCCTGTCTCAGTTTTAATGTATCGCTTATCTCACATCCGCTTTAATATTTGAAGTTCATTTGTCTTGACTCTCGAAATAAAACATCAATTTCTCTGTTTGTTACTGCTTGTACGTGGGTCATAACAGTAGTGAGCTTCTGCTGTCTCAGTTTAGTGTATCGCTTATCTCACATCCGCTTTAATATTAGAAGTTCATTTGTCTTGACTCTCCAAATAAAGCATCAATTACTCTATGTTACTGCTTGTACGTGGGTCATAACCACAGCTGGTTCATCAACACTGTCGAATCTCAATACTCTTCATTTTCATTTTCAGTAACACTGCTTGATGCATAAATACCTTCCTCTGTAATCGGTTTACAGCCTTTATCACTGCAAATGACTATCAATATCGGAACAGCCGTCGATATTTTTAAAAGAATTTATAAAACCTTCTTGCACACTTTTTTATTCTTGTTCAATCTTGTTTTCTGGCAAGACACATCGTTTTCCATGGCTTTATCAAAGTTTCTCTTCCAATCTGGTCTCAAGCAGGTGGGGTGAGTACAATGAATTCGCTTACTGTCGTCGTCTTACCCTCCCTTCCCCTACACCTCATTAATTACGCATCAAAACAGAAACGACAGAATATTTTACTTGAAGTGGGTGTAAAATAAGACTCAATGTATATTCCTTATGCTAATTCAAACGTCGTATTTTGTCAATGCTTGTGAAGTTTACTTTATAAACATTTCACGGCGACTTTACGATCAAGGAGAATTCTTTGCCGTTTCTCAGATGTTTTAAGACAAAACACTGACGCCGACCGCAGCGTTTGAGAATGGACTTCCGTTTATTTTTAGACGCTTCTTGTTTAGTCTTCCGGATAGGGCACCCCAACTTCTGTTAGGCAATTTCTTTGATACAAGGGACAAGTGTCTACTTGTGGGATAACAAGTATATTTATTTATTTTTATTGTATATACATATCTTAAGGGAGAAATCTTCAGAGTGCACCTTTGCTCAAAATTCAGACGGAAAACACAATTTTCTTTAGGCTAATGTTACATTTGCTTTGAAATTCTTATATTAGAACAACTATTCTTACAAATCTATGATATTCCTCTATATACTTCATGTCAATGGAATAAAATATATTCAGAAGTTATATTGTGCTGAAGGAGAAATGGCTATACGGAATGTACTTTTAGCGATTGTCAACTTTTTAAGAGAGTACATGGTTGCTATGTGATCGCTAAGGAATTCCATTCTCTTTTCATATCCAAAAGATAAACAAATGAAATTTCTACCTGAGTAAAGTATTATTAGAAAATTCAAACAACTAACAGGAATATCCTGAAATGGTTAACTCATAAAGTAGCATTTGACATAAATTGTCTTGTAACAAGCTCTAAATTTTTCAGTAGTACGATTCTGTATATAACTTGAGCTTTGTTAATTGGGTTAAAGTGATCTAAAATGAACAGGACTTTTGAGGACATTTACAAAATAGCTATTTTAAAAATTCGATACTGAGGTTCCTCCACAAAAGCATGATTTCATTACTTGTTCATTTAATTCCAACGTTAAGTCACATCGGACGATGAATGAAATGATATTCTCATGAGTACAGGGTATATAGAGCTTAGAGTTACCAGACATTTATCTTTCAGGATAAGAGAAAACCTCCAACGTTAAGTCATACCGGACGATCAATGAAATGGTGCACAAATAAGTACAGGGTACAAAGAGCTTTGAGTTACCAGACATTCATCTTTCAGGATAAGGGAAAACCTCCAACGTTAAGTCAAATCGGACAATGAGTGAAATGATCCTCAAATGAATACAGGGTCCATAGAGCTTAGAGTTGCCAGACGTTCATCTTTCAGGGTAAGGGAAAACCTCCAACGTTAAGTCATATCGGACGATGAGTGAAATGATGTTCAAACGAGTACAGAGTACATAGATCTTAGAGTTACCAGACATTCATCTTTCAGGATAATGGAAGACCTCCAACGTTAAGTAGTTTCAGACTTTGAAAGAATGTTCTAATGAGTACAAAGTACAGAGAGCTTAGAGTTACCAGACATTCATCTTTCAGGATAATGGAAAACCTCCAACGTTAAGTATTTTCAAACGTTGAAAGAATGTTCAAATGAGTACAGGGTACTTAGAGCTTAGAGTTACCAGACGTTCATCTTTCAGGATAAGGGAAAACCTCCAACGTTAAGTCATATCGGACGATGAATGAAATGATGTTCAAACGAGTACAGAGTACATAGCGCTTAGAGTTACAAAATATTCATCTTTCAGGATAAGGGAAAACCTCCAACGTTGCTATACCTTATGATGAAAGAAATTATGTTCAAATGAGTACAGGGTACATAGTACTTAGAGTACCAGACATTTAACTTTCACGACAAGGGAAAACCTCCAACGTTAAGTCATATCGGACGATGCGTGAAATGATCCTCAAATGAATACATGCTACATAGAGCTTAGAGTTACCAAATATTTATCTTTCAGAATAAGGGAAAACTCTGGAAATAACTTTATTCAAATAAATCACTCAGACAGGGTTTCAAACTTGGGAGCTCTTGAACGTGAGTCAGACACGCTACCTCCTACGTTACAGAGGTTTTGCTATCCTGCTTCTATCCGGTAGAAAGTGAAGAAGAAAACGCACCAAAGCTACGTACTTGCTGCTTTGGGTAAAAGTACGTAAAATGGAGCAGCATTTTACTCTGTGGGAATCGATCTCCAGGCTAGGAAGGAGACAAAAAGCTATCCATCCATTCGTCCGTACATTGGCCCATTATCTCACGGCAGTCGGCGTGCGGAGGCAATGAACTTTTTCCTCCCTTGGCCATCACGTCTTTTCATTCTTTATCATATCGGCCAAGTACCACTTTCCAATTGTTAACGGCTCCACGGCTGCCAACCCTACAGGTCTCACAGTACTGATAAAGATGCAATAAAACTGCCAGTGTGTGCATGAGGCCATTAAGTTTTGCCATTTTTACTTTTTCGCTATAGATGTGTGTCTACTTTTACTATAGTTATTTTAACTCGTTCACAACCTTTGAATTCACATTTAGACATTTGGTTGTCCGAAGGTAGGTCAGAAAGTAATGTCTCCTATTTTTTTTTTTCTCTTTTAATTGCCAATAAAATTGAATCTGGTTTACATAGCTTGAAAACTACAACATTGACGATTAATTTGTCACTATTCAATATAATCTCCGTCCTTTTCCACAGTTTTGGTTCACTTTTTAACTAGGGCATGTATTCCAGTGTGGTAAAACACACGGTCTTGCTTCCTAAGCCATTGACGCACGGACGTTTTCACAGCCTCCTCATCTTCAAAATGAATCCCACGATGAGCTTCCTTTAGTAGCCCGAACAGATGGAAGTCTGATGGTGCCAGGTCAGTGAAGTAAGACCTGCCATCCCAATTTCTCAATTTCTGCAGTGATGTAACGGCTGGTGTGTGGTCTTGCATTGTCATACAAAAGAAGAACATCCGCCATAGTTTTTGTTGGGCAAACTCGGCGAAGATGTGCTTTCAGCCTTTTGAGAGTTCTGACGTATTGCACAGAATTTATTGTGCATCCCTGCTCCAATAAGCACATCCTCTGGATCCCAAAACACTGTCACCATAACCTTCCCTGCCGAGCGCTGAGTTTTGAATTCTTTTTTCTTCGGTGACGTTCCGTGGTGCCATTTCATTGTTTCAGGTTCAAAAAATGAACCCACGTTACGTCTCCAGTAACAATTTTTTCCAGAAACTCCTCTCCCTCCAAATTGAAGCGCTGCAAGTGTTCGGAGGCTATTGTTTTCCTTGTTTCTTTGTTTAGGGTGCTTAACATTCTTGGTACCCAACGTGAGCAAACTTTTGAGTAACCCAGTTGTTGAATAATCGTCCTCACACTGCCTTTACCGAGGGAGGTAATGCGACACAATTCACCTGTTGTTACCCAGCGATCACCACGAATGATGTCATCGACTCGCTGAATGTTGCATGGAGCCACTGCAGTCACCGGCCTGCCGCTTCGCTTTTCATCTGCCAATGGTGTTTGCCCTTCAGCTTCGTTACAGCGACGAACCCATCGTCTAACAGTGCTGACATCCACCATTGAATCACCTTACACATTTTTTATCCTTTCGTGAATGCGAATTGGCGTTTTACCTTCCGCAGTCAAAAATTCAATCACAGAACGTTGTCTAATACGAATGTCAATGTCAGCCATTTTGCAAGAGGATGCAGTGCTGCCACCTGTTGACTTAGGAAGTTACTACTGTAGGGGATTGGAGAAGAAGGTTTGAGGCATTGCGTCAAATTCAAAGTTGTCACATAACTTACTTATTTAAGGAAAAAAATAGGAGACATTACTTTTTGACCCACCCTCGTACCATGCAGTTAATATGACAGTCAAATGTTTCAAGCACGCGTCGAATAATTGCTTTGAAATCCTATGCTCTTTGTAAGACCGCGAAAACAAATGCATAAAGGTTTGCTACTTCAAGTAATGGCTTCTTTTATTCCTATTAGTTTATCCAGTTTAGTATATGCAGTAAAAACTCCCTAAAACAGACCCCTTATATGCCGGAAATCTGAAGAAAGAAAACGGATAATAAATTTCAGAATGGAATCATTTCCCATGTAAAATTGTACTCCAAGCCGGAAGTTGGCTACCCCGACTTCCAGAACAAGGAGTATCCGCTATAATGGAGACCGAACACCAGCCGAGGGACGCCGGCGAAGACCTAGTGGCGTAGGCTGCGGTTGCGACCAGCCGGGACACCTGGAGAAGGACAGTTGAGTCCAGAGGTTCTACTCCCATTAGTCTTGAACCCGTAGGAACAAGATCTGGGCCTCTTTCAACCAGGGAGTTATCCGAGCTGTCCGAAAGGGCGCTCGGCGTCCTCCGTGGGGCTTTCCATAGGACAAGACCTGGGTTACAAACTAGCCCCCCCCCCCATCTGGTCCAAGGAGACAAGACGGGATGGAAGTGGATACGTCACTCACGCGTGCCAACACCAAAGGTGAAGGCTACCGATATGACCTCGGTGGGGCCGCCTGGCGATCAAGCACACCTACTAGCTTTGCAGGCTAGTACCCGGGAGAATTAATGGCTTCCCTCAACCCCGACCTTAGACGTACCTGATACCCACGGGTATCGGGAACCACTGCCCCCTCGAGAGCATCCCAATCCGAACAATTCCCGAAGGAGGGGCTCAGATGTTCGGCCCGAGGTTCCTCTAGTAACGTCAGAGGTACCACGAGTGCTAGGGGTCCGCAGCGCCCGCACTTTGGCAGCTGAAAGGGACGGATCCCTTCCCCTACGGGGACCTGGAGAGAGACAGCCGACACTAGCCGGAAGAACGAGTAAGGCCCGGCGTGTCGCGGGACACTTTGGCGTCGACATCATCATCCCCTCGAGTCATACTACGCACCGTCAGCCGCCGTATGGATGACAGCCTCATCGCGGACGGTTGGGTGAGAGGGAAACCGTGCCGCGTGCTCATAGACAGCGGGGTAACCGTGACAATCATCAGATCTGACGTGGCCAAGGATTTGCCGTCGATAAAACCGAGCCGACCACACCAGCTAGTGATGGCATCGGGTGACACCTTGCCTGTGGAGAAGGAGGCCCTACCGAAGTTGACCTTGGAACGGAGTGCCTTACGTCTGTGGGTGTTCGTCGCGAAGGTGGCTTAGGTGATACTGGGATTGTATGCCCTCAGCAGCTACGAGGCGACGGTCGACGTCGGCAGGAAGGTCGGGTCATTCTCCGGCGACCCGAAGAGCGCCTTGGAATCTGCAGGGTCATGTTAAAGGAAGACGTGATTGTTCCCGCAAGAAGCGAGGTGCTGGTAACGGCGCCACTGGAAGGCCAGCGAACGAACAACATGATGCTGGACCAGAAAACGCCTGTGCATGGACAATGTGTAGCCAGGACATTGTTGCCGTGGCGAGAGGAGGTGCCAGTGAAACTGCTAAATCCAACGGACACCGAGTACTCCATGTACTCCAAGCCGGAAAATTGCCTAACGTGGAAACAGAAATACTTTTCGGGAACATTTTACGTAAATAAACTGATTAAAACAAATTACTTTATGTGTAATGCGTTACAACGTATGTATTTTAAAAGGTGCAATAATGTTGAGGGCGACTGTACTTGCACCGAAGTTGTATGAACCACAAAGTCTTAAACTGTAATCCTTCGAGGAAATGCAAAACAAACCATTAGTTCTGTCAACTCTCTTCCAACACACATGGTAAGGGTTCAACTGTTTTTGTAGTTCTTTCATTCTCAGTTTCGTGGTTACAACGTGATGAAGTACGAGGAGAAAACTATGAACTTTGGTTATTTTTAAAAACATAGCTTGTGTGTAATTAGATTCTGTAAAATGGGCTCTAAACATAAGACATTACGTTCAAGTTATTCTCGGGAAGCAAGCCAGGTGAAAAGACGACCACATATCGACGTTTCGGGAGCGTACATCTCTCTCAACATCAGGATATTTACTAAATGTTATAACCACAAATGAATCACTGCATATAACACAAATATAAACAAAGACAAAACACTATAAAAATTGGCATTATTGAACAAAGGACTATTTTCATTAAATTAAACGTGAGGTCAGGAGATGGCGGGAATATAGAAATTAATTGGGTCAAAGAAACGTAAGTACTTAATGTGATCTGAGCTTCTTAAGTCGACTGATTTCCATTTTTAAGGTAATTTTCCATTTTCCAAGAGGAGTTGATCTGAAATCCAGCATCAAACGATTAAGCCTGCTCCTCTCGGAGGAAATGGCCAAAGTCTCCTTAACTCTCCGCTCCCAGTAACTGTTGCATTTTGCCAAGAGGGTCGTCTCCCGAACGTTGGTTCTATGGTCGTTATCAGAATAATGCTCTGCCAGCCCAGACTTCTCAGGTTACAATAAATCTAGTCATCTTTTCACCTGGCTTGCTTTCCGACATATTCGTCGCCAGGAAAGCTTCAGGTCTTATAAGACATTATCCTTGGAGTAAAAATTAGATTACTGAAGAACACGAAAAGAACTAAACCTCCAGCTAAAGAATTAGCAGCGCTGTTTAAGGTGGCGAAAACACACTGTTACGAGCTTTTGATAACATAAAAAATACGAGTGGTTAAAGGGAACGACAGGGCTAAATCGTGCTGTGATCCAGTAGTTTCTTGATGCGCGCTAAAAGAATTCTCATTTCTGCGCCATTGCTTTAGAGGCAGCAACAAAATTAGGCAAAGGCAATTTCAGAGCTTCCAATGGATGCCTCGAGAGTTTCAAACATCGCCATTACATTGTTTTGAATGTTGTGTGTGGTGAAACAAATGATGATATGCAGACAGTTGAAAATTTTAAAGGAAAAACTGAAAAGAGAGAGAGAAACTATGTGATAAACTACAAATATTGTATATAAATTGAAAATATAGTACATAATACATATTAGTTTATTATTACTTACACTTAATTCTATATTTTTTCTTCACTGTAAACCTGTGCATTTCTTTGTATTCAGACATAACCGAAAACCCGTGTGAACGGAAAATACGAGGGCTGTTCAATATAGAATGATCATAATCTTTTACGGACATAATTTTGCGCACTAACATTCAATCTTATTATATTCTGTTAGCTTAATGTGAAACAAACACGCCGTAGTAGCTTCATTGTTGGCACTCCTGGTTACCGCCTGTGAGAATCAGGCAAGCTCAGACATGTTCAGTATCGCCTACCGCTGTAATGGAGGTAACATGCAGTTAAAGTTGATGTTACAGGAAGATCCGGAGTTTCTTTCAAACGTAATCCTGCTGATGAAACTTGGCTACATCATTTTGATCTTGAGAGCAAACAGCAAAAAAGCAAAAGTGGTTGCTTCTGCTGGGAAAGTTATGGTCATCTCCTTCTTTGATATTCATGGAATGGTTTATCAGCACGTTGTACCTGCACACACATCAGTAAGTGGACAATACTACAGGGATGTCCTGAAAACATTGCAAGTCCATATCAGGCGCAAAAGACCACATTTCCGTGAAGCAGGCTGGATGCTTCATCACGATAATGCGCGGCCGCATATTGCCAATGTTGTTACTGAATATCTTGCAAAAATCAACGTGAAGTGCATCCCTCACCCTCCCTATTGTCCGGATTTAGCCCCATGTGACCTTTTTCTAATCCCTAATTTGAAGAAACTCCTTCGTGGAAGGCATTATCCATCATCAGAAGTAGCGGTGAAGGCTGCGGTGGCGATTTTGAAGGATCTCTCCAAAAATGGTTTCAAGCATGTCTTTGAAGACTGGCAGAAACACTGGGACAAGTACATCGCATTCAGGAGAGACTATTTTGAGAAGGACCATCAAAATTATGAGGATGAATAAAGGTACGATGTCAAAAACAAAAACAAAAGACTGGTCATTCTTTACTGAACAGCACTCGTAAATGCCGAAATATCGCCTTTTACTGTATTAAAACTGGTTTCTAACCTTCAATTCAAATTTACTATAATACATATTCTTACACTATTTTATGCACGATCATTTTATACCTACGTCTTTCAAATAATATTTACACAAAAGGACATTTGGAATTCCAGCATGTGAATAAGTTTCCAGGGAAACCCATGTCTACCAACATAAATATGATTGTTGTAAAAATGCGCTAAGTTGGGAGGTGAAATACATCCTAATTTCCCAAACATTTTCAGCATATGAACATTCATTAACCACGTTTCCAACTTATATTTTTCATGGAATAATTAATCTGTATTCACATCGTGCTTTTTTAGTAGTTAAAAGGTGGCTCTGGCGATGTTACCAACAGAGCGCCAGTATTCAAACATTATACATCTAGTTCTGGAAACGTCTACTTCGATAACGCCAATGTCTTTTTCAATATTAGGTAATATAGGCTACATAAAAATAAGGTTTAAAGATAGGGAACAGATTCGAAGTGGCTATAACTTGAGACCCGAATGCGCGCATGACAGAGCAGCCCGCACTGCCTTGCTGCTTCATAAGCTGTTGACGATCACCAAAAGCTCCATCTAGTGTTGCAAATATCGACAGGATATCCGAAATACTCCAATGAGAATTAAAACCTTGCTGAAATAATAATAAATATACAAGGGATGAATAGTAAAACTGGATATATTGTAATCTGAGCCCTACTTAGTCACGCAGCACCGCTGGTGTAGTGGTATCATGCAAGATTCCCATTCTTGCGACCCGGGTTCGATTCCCGGGCGGTGCATGTATTTTTTATTCCCTTCTATTCCATGCTACATTAGTGAAAAACAATGTCCTTATACTCCTCTTTATGATTTGGTTGCCTTTGCGCTATTTAAAATAGAATTTGCTTAGAAATTCCATGTCATTACATTTCTCTTCTATTAGCCACTAAAGTAATTTACAAATGCATAATTAAGTCGTTAAGTGTATTAAGAAATCTAGAAATTAAGGTATTCAAAAATCCCGACTTAAAAAAAAAAAAGCGTATCATTTGGTTAAAGCTAGCATTACAGCTGCACTAAAACAAGCAAACACAGACGCTATAAAATATAGGTATCTTACTATAGTACGGTGTCTACGATTGTAGACAAAGAAACAAAATAAGCATTTGGACAAATGCTCAAACTCTACAAGTTCTGTACTTGCACACATTAGGCAGAAAAGAACCCAGTCATTACAATTTCCCCCACATCTCGTTTTGCCCTGGACAGCTAATCTGTTTTATAATCCTATTAGCAGATGCCCGCTCTTCTCGCGTTATTAATTGTGGATATTCAACTCTGCATCGCCCTCTCTACACCATCTCTCCCTTTCTCCTTCTGTCTCCTGCATTTTATCTTCCATACGTTCTGATAACGACACTGCTTTATCTGGAATGCTGCTAAAAATTAAAATGTATATAAAAAGTTTATATTAGTGACGTCACTGTTTCACGATAGTCGATACCCATATGATTTTTCAGCTTCGATAATCGATCCTTTATTGAAATCTGTTAATGCGATAGGTGTACAGCGTTACCGAATGCTGATGATTGGTGGAGGTAAATGTCTTATTTTATTTTTTGTCATAAAATAAACGATTCTATAAACACTTGTTGCAATAGAGAAAATGGCGTTCTTTAATATTGTTTATTGCATTCCTATGACTACTTCTAGTTTCCCACGTCAGATGGTAGTATGTAGAATTAAAGGATTAAGTTGCACTGATCAAACAAAATAAACACATTATTTTGATATAGTTTGAACATTTTGTTTAAAAACGAGGCAAATATAAATATTCTCTGACTATATTTTAATAACTACTATTTTTGGGTAAATCACTTCATGTTAATTGTGAAATAATTTGGTTTTCAAATTCTCTCGTCACATCGTTACTCTCAAATTTACCGACGCCTTGTAAATCACTCTTGGCGTTAGATATTTATAATAATTTACCTAAGCAGCGCACAATACGAGGAAATGGACGCGAAGAAATAAGGAAAATGCAAGAAGTTGGTCATGTGTAGGTATAATGTACATACAAATACTACAGACCGGTTTTTAGGGTCGTTAACTCTTAAGGGAAGAAGTGTAAAGCAAAACTGTATGTGTGCTGATGGTCGGGGATGTCCAAACTAGTGCGCATGTCAATCCTTGACGGATTCTACCTTGACGCTCTTTCACCAAGGGTGGATTCTTTCATAATTCAGTCGACCTAACCTACAAATTTTTCATTTAAGTTATATATACTCAATTGTTTTCCTGTACTTTCATTTCGTATTAAATCCATTCTTGTTACTCTGTATACTCTACGAAGATATTTCTGTCTCATGTAAATTTCACTTCCAAACAGTAACACTGTTAATCCATTATCTTGTAAACAATTAATATTGTGGAAAGTAATTGTTCTTTCACGCTGGCCGTGTGTAGGCTAAAGTATGGAAAAATAGAGTCAGACTGAAAAATTCAATGTCATAGCCGGGATTTGAACCACGAATCTTCTGGTTGGCATCCAGCCGCTCTAAACCATTGAGCTACTATGGCCAATGTGCCGACATGACATTAAATTCTCCATCTGATTCGTGTTTCTCCCGGTAAACCACTAGGAGTTTTCATAAACACATGAGACAGCCACCTTAATGGCGACTTATAACGTGTAAGTATTTTAAGCCCCGGGCTTTATAGTTAACCACTATTAGGTCAATTAATGGACATTATTGCTGGATGGTAACCAGAAGATCCGTGGTTTAAATCCCGGCTATGGCACTGAATTTTTCAGTCTGGCTCTACCCTTCCATAGTGTGTCCTACACACGGCTAGTGTGAAAGAACAATTAATTTCCATTAATTGTACCTAATAGGGGTCCGAACTATAAAGCCCGGGCCTAAAAGTACTTACAGCATAGTAAGTCGCCATTAAGGTAGTTGTCTCATGTGTTTATGAGAACTCCTTGTGGTTTACTGGGAGAAACACGAGTCAGTTGGAGAATTTAATGTCATGTCCGCACGTTGGCCACAGCAGCTCAGTGGTTTAGAGCGGGTGGACGGCAACCAGAAGATCCGTGGTTCAAATCCCAGCTATGGCATTGAATTTTTCAGTCTGACTCTATCTTAAACACAGTTAATATTGTATTTTGGGGGGTTTTATTTTCAGAATACACTCACTTTATAACTTCTATTACATCCTACATAGTAAGAATAAGTTTCTTGTTCTAGTATTTATTTTATATAATTATTCATGAACGCATTTTACCACTGGACCCTGACTTACGTTTTGCTTTGGAGTACAGATCACTCGTACATTTCTTTCTCTTCCTCACTTTCAATTGTTGTGCCTCTACGTGGATCGTCTAAGTCCAGGGCCTCACATAGAGATGGCACCACTAGGCTAGTTTGACGGATAGCATCATAGTTTAACTCTAGACCAGTTTGTATCGATAGTTACAGGTCAACAATAGCTTGTTTAGTTTTTGAATATCAGCGTTTTAAACAAGACAAGTGCAGAAGTTTTACGAAAATGGATGATTTGGAAAAACGAGCAGTGACTAAAGACTTCCATTTGAAAGGCCTAAGGCCTAAAGATATCAAGGAGGAAATGGACAGTACATTGAAAGACTCTGCCCCTTCATATACAATGATTAAAAGGTGGGTTGCAGAGTTTAAAATGCGACGTATGAGCAGTAGAGATGAGTCTGGCTCTGGACGTCCTGTGGAAGTCACAACTCCAGAGATCATTGAAAAAATTCATGGTTACCACTAGAAGACCGCAGATTAGAGTTGTTTGAGATAGCAGAGACTGTAAATATATAAAAAGAACGCCCAGGTAATAGGAGAGCTGTTCAATAAAGAATTATCATAATTTTTTACGGTCATAATTTTTCGCATTAAAATTCAATCTTATTATATTCTGTTAGCTTAATGTGAAACAAACACGCCGTAGTGGTTTCATTGTTGGTACTCCTAGTTCCCGCCTATGAGAACGAAGCAAGTTCAGATATGTTCAGTATTGCCTACCGCTGCAATGGAGGTAACACGCGAGGAACAATATGCGGCGTTGGAATTCTGCTTTCGTCTCAACAAATCTTAAGATGAGGCCTATACCATGTTACAGGAGGCCTATGGAGAGTCTGTTCTACCCTACACCACAGCTCGAAGGTGGTTTAAAATGTTTAAAGATGGGAGACAATCAATTTCAAATGAAGGTGGACCCGGTCCTCCAGTTACTGCTCTTACGGAAGAAAACATCAACACTGCTGCTGCCATTGTGAGAGAGGATCGACGAATTACCTTCAGATCACTTTCTGAAATACTGAACATTTCAATAGGTGAACAAAAGGACATTCGCATGCAGGTCTGCATGCGGTTAAAGTTTATGTTAGAGGAAGAACCGGAGTTTTATTCAAACGTAATCTCTGCTGATGAAACTTGGCTACATCATTATGATCCTGAGAGCAGACAGCAAAGCTCAGTGAGGAAATCTCCTTCATCACCAACCCCCAAAACAGCAAAAGTGGTTGCTTCTGCTGGGAAAGTTATGGTCATCTCATTCTTTGATATTTATGGAATGGTTTATCAGCATGTTGTACCTGCACACACATCAGTAACTGGACAATACTACAGGGATGTCCTGAAAACATTGTAAGTCTATATCAGACGCAAAGGACCACATTTCCGTGAAGCAGGCTGGATGCTGCATTACGATAATGCACGGCCGCATATTGCCAATGTCGTTGCTGAATACCTTGCAAAAATCAACGTGAAGTGCATCCCTCACCCTCCCTTTGGTCTGGATTTAGCCCCATGTGACTTTTTTCTATTCCGTAACTTGAAGAAACGCCTTCGTGGTAAGCATTATCCATCATCAGAAGCAGTGGTGAAGGCTGTGGAGGCGATTTTGAATGATATTTCAAAAATGGTTTCCAGCGTGTCTTTGAAGACTGGCAGAAACACTGGGACAAGTGCGTCGCATTCAGGGGAGACTATTTTGAGAAGGACCATCAAAATTATGATGTCGAGTAACGGTACGTTGTCAAAAAAAAAATGTTCATTCTTTATTGAACAGCCTCGTATTTTGGGCTTTCACAAGGTCTGTGCCTCGTATGTTGACACCTGATCAACGGCTGCAAAGAAAAACTGTTTCTGTTAAGAATTTGGAGTTCTGCGTAAAAACCCCAGTGAATTTTGAGACGACTTATTACCATGGGTGAAACTTGGATACGTCACTACACTCCAGAAAGTAAATGACAGTCAAAACAGTGGATTGTGCCAGGTGAACCAACTCCAAAAAAATGCAAAGTCAATTTTATCAGCTAACAAGTTTATGGCGAGTGTTTTGGGGTTGCACAGGGAATTATTTTTATTGATTACTTGGAAAAGGATAACAGTATCACTGGTAAGTACTACGCAAGCTTACTGCAACGTTTGAGTGATGAAGTAAAAAGAGAAATATCTCATTTGGCAAAGAAGAAATCTTGTTTCCATACGACAATGTTCCGGCTTTAACTTTAGTCATAGCAGTAAGAAAAATGTGCGAATTGAAGTTCGAATTGCTAGAACAACCATCCTCTTGGCCGGATCTGGCACCCAGTGACTACCACCTCCTCCCGAACCTGAAAATAAATTCTTGGTGGACGGAGATTTCACAGCGAGTTTTTTTTTAAGGTATGTCCTTCAACGTTAAGTAATGGTGAATGAATTGGGTGAAATAATGCTCAGATGAGACCAGGGTCCATGGAGCAAACAGTTACCCGACATTCGCCTTGAAGGATAAGGAAAAACCCCGTTACACCTTATCCAGGTAACTCATCCTGACCGAGATTTGAACTCGGGACCTCTTGAACGTGATGCAGACACCAACAACGACGTGGTCATTTAAGTGGTAAACAGCTATTTTGAGGACCATAATAAATGACACTGCAGAGATGGTTTAATTACATTAGAACACCGATTTGACAAATATATTGATTAATAGAACCCAGTCGTTTTTGGTAAATAAATAATCGAACTGAGAGAACGTAAAACTTTGATTATAGAGCTATGCTTTGAAACAGTCCACTTCTTGGTACTTGTAAATTCACTTAGCAACAAGCAGCGGGGGAAATAAAAATGAAACACGCTAAATCTACATCAGCGAAATGCAAATACAGTTAGCAATTACAATACAATAGAGTGGAATACAAAGGTCGTGTGAGAGAAGCGGTCAGGCAAGGTTTTTATCCATGTTCCTAGCTGCCAAGCAAACGAAATATATAATCACCATAAACAGCTAACGAGAAGTTATGGAAATATAATAAGCATTATTGATAGTGAAGGAAATATTAAAGATTTTATCCACCATAATAAAAAACACTTCTTATGCGATACTTTTGTTACTGAAAAGTAGGCCTTAAACTGTTTAGACATGAATAATCTCTTCAAAGAGTCGAATTATCTGTACCAGAGACAATATAGTAGGTCAAGCAGAAGAATAAAGTTAAAATTTACGAGGTAAAAACACATCGCCTACTCTAATATAGTGTCAGAGATATTATACTATAATCTCTTTGACTATCGATTACCTCGTAGATGGCTTAATCCGATGTTCAAAGTTTTCTTTAGCTATCTGAAAAAGAAGAAACATACTTCCTCACTAACATTCGTAACACTTTTTGAACTGCATCATTTCTTAAAACATAAATATTCTTTATCTTAAATTGCAGATGAGTTTTGTGACATCAAACTAAGATCCGCTATTGAGCTTCTTCTCGAATTTCTTCAGGTATAACACTTTCGTCGCCTGAATCGCTCATTTTGACATACAGTTTACCATTTCTTACTTTTGTATCGCCATAGTTACGATTCTTCGCTATTCAGAGCCTCCTATATCACATTACACCAAATAAAAACATCGATTCCAAAAATGTTCATTTGTCATGAAAATATCTTAAACTTGTGGTATTTTAAGAAAAATTGTTAGAGATATTTTTGGACATATAAAGTGGATTTTTTTAAAATATTCGTATCGCATTCTTGAAATGTAATTGAGTTTAGATCAAAAGTTTGGTATCTAAGGACCTTTCATTTTAGGGCCACACTGTTCAGACATGCATATGTTTAAAATCTCGACGTTCAATTTTTTAGTGGAACGCAATACTTCCCCTATTTCCTGTAAATCAGTATAGCAAAAAGTAAAAAGAAATGGATAGGGTGCTAAAACCACACACAAAAATGTCAGCCTTTGCACCAGCGATTGATTACTACGAAGGCCCTTACACCTGGAGCACCATGTTTAACACCGTATGCCGTTTCTTTTTTCTTTTTTTTTTTTTTAAATCCCTACTTGTAGTGGCGTTATTTTTAGATGTTCAAACACTGGTCTGTGTTGTCTTTTCCTAACATTGTTTGCTCTACGAGCTGAACGGGCTCGGAGCTCTGTCTTCACCTAGGTCAGCGAGATGCCCACGGCGATGCCCTCATACGGTCATAAGTATCGAACGATAAATGAAATGGAAATTAATTATTCTTTCACACTGGCCGTATGTAGGCTAAATTGTGGAAACGTAGGGTCAGACTGAAAAATTCAATGCCATAGCCGGGATTTGAACCACGGATCTTCTGCTTTCCGTCCAGCCGCACTACCATTGTGCTACTATGGCCAACGTGCCGATATGACATTAAATTCTCCAACTGACTCGTATTTTCCCGGTAAACCACTTAGGAGTTCTCATACCACATGAGACAACTACCTTAATGGCGACTTACAACATGTAAGTACTTTAAGGCCCGGGCTTCATATAGTAAACCACTATTAGGTTAATTAATGGAAATTAATTATTCTTTCACACTGGCCGTGTGTAGGCTAAATTGTGGAAACGTAGAGTCAGACTGAAAAATTCAATGCCATAGCCGGGATATGTCTTAACGTTGGAGGTTTTCTCTTATCCTGAAAGATGAATGTCTGGTAACTCTAAGCTCTATGTATCCTGTACTTATTTGAACATCATTTCATTCATCATCCGATATGACTTAACATTGGAGGTTTTCTCTTATCCTGAAAGATGAATGTCTGGTAACTCTAAGCTCTATGTATCCTGTACTTATTTGAACATCATTTCATTCATCGTCCGATATGACTTAACGTTGGAGGTTTTCTCTTATGCTGAAAGATGAATGTCTGGTAACTCTAAGCTCTATGTACGCTGTACTCATTTGAACATCATTTCATTCATCGTCAGATATGACTTAACGTCGGAGGTTTTCTCTTATCCTGAAAGATGAATGTCTGGTAACTCTAAGCTCTATTTACCCAGTACTCATTTGAACATCATTTCATTCATCGTCCGATATGACTTAACGTTGGAGGTTTTCTCTTATCCTGAAAGATGAATGTCTGGTAGCTCTAAGCTCTATGTAACCTGTACTCATTTGAACATCATTTCATTCGTCGTCCGATATGACTTAACGTTGGAGGTTTTCCCTTATCCTGAAAGATGAATGTCTGGTAGCTCTAAGCTCAATGTACCCTGTACTCATTTGAACATCATTTCATTCATCGTCCGATATGACTTAACGTTGCAGGTTTTCCCTTATCCTGAAAGATGAATGTCTGGTAACTCTAAGCTCAATGTACCCTGTACTCATTTCTACATCATTTCATTCATCGTCCGATGTCTTAACGTTGGAGGTTTTCCCTTATCCTGAAAGATGGATGTTTGGTAACGCTAAGCTCTATGTATCCTGTACTCATTTGAACATCATTTCATTCATCGTCCGATATGACTTAACGTTGGAGGTTTTCCATTATCCTGAAAGATGGATGTTTGGTAACGTTAAATTCTATGTACCCTGTACTCATTTGATCATTGTGCGATATGACTTAACGTTGGAGGACGTAAATTAAAAATTGTTCTACTTACTGAAGGTATGTACTTACATGCCTGAAAATATAAAAATGTAACGTAAATGTGCTAAAACACAAAAGAGAAAATCGTACATAGGTGTACTATTGTCAGAAAATGGTATAATTTTATGTATGGCATGCTATTTTATCTCTTTTTATATTGCTCCTGCTTGTATAAGTGTTTAATGACAGCTAGAGAAGATGTGGAAGGGATAGGTAAATTTCTACTTGAGATCTGACACTTAAAATATGACATGGCTAGAGGACAATGGGGATGTATGTTGAGAAATTGGAAAAAAGAAATCTCCGTGTTGTTGTGGGGATTCGAGCCGTGGACTTCAATTACAATTCTCGACCACCCCTTTCGATTTATCTCAGCAAGTATACACTGGGTGACAAAAAACTTCCTGAAAGTCCTATTAGGTTGAGCAACTCCAGACGCGTGGTTCTGGGAATGCATGTACAGAAGAATGATGAGCTAGCTGGGAATGTTATGATATGAAAGGTCACAGCTGACGTTACGAAACAATTTACTTCATACAAACCTGTAACTTTTGTTTATCATTTGCTGATTCTTGTGTCTACGAAAGCATATTTAAAAACAAAAGTCAATCAAATAAGTAGAATTTGACACAGAAGCTTCAAGCAAGTGTTACTAATGGAATTGTTTACTAAGAACTGTGATATCATCAGGTCGTGAATGTATATTGGGAATACGAGGTCCGCAGGACCGAGATCAAATAATAACTTACAGTTCGTGCTTAACCGATTACTTTTTGAAAAGCCCGTATAAAAGCAATACAATAAAGAACATATAATGAATTAAATTGTGAACAAATGAAGAGCTACATCTAAATTACATGGACAAAGCCCCCTTACCCATTCTTTTGTTAATGAATTAAACGAAGTAACACATGTTTTGGTTGTTAGGTTGTTTGTTTATGAAGCCAAATTGATTCTTTCAAATTTTTAATCGCTTTTGAATGTTAACATGTCCAATTGCACATTTAATATTTCCATTAATAGAAATTGATATCCATTTTGCTAAGGATTCATTAATACCCTAATTTTTAGGTTACTATCGTGTTGGCATTCGTCATTTCCTATTGGTACCGTAGGTGTATGACCTGTTTCATCCTTGTTGCGCTGCATTTGACAAGTGAATTGTAAATTTAGCTTACACAACCAAATACGCGTTACCAGTGAATAACTTACAAATCAAGTAGTGCAAAAAGATAAATTATGGCAATTATCTTCTTACGAAGGGCACTATTTTTGTTTTGAGCCTTGGAAACCCTGAATGTTGTAGGTGCCATCTGGAGTTTCCAATAGAAACTTTGACATCGTTAACTATAACCTATTATAGACATTTTGTCAATGGAGCGTCATTTGTTTTGTTTACATTAACTTGAAAATTGTGTCTCAACATGGAATTAACTCGTGGAAACGTTCGTGCGATGATTTATTACGACTTTCGACGTGGATTATCAAGACAAGAGTACATCTATTAACTAACTTCCACATTTGGCGATAAAGCTCCATCGTTTGTCACTGTGAAACGCTGGTATAACAGCCGCCGTTCGCTCAATGATGAAGTTCGTCCAAAATCAGTTGTTATGCCAGAAAACATTGATGCTGTACAAAAACTAATAATGCAAGATTGTCATGCAACATATTGTGAAACTGGAGCAACCCTAGGCATTAGTTTCACCAGCATATATAAAATATTGCGTGAATATTTAGCAGTGAAAAAAGTTTGCTCTCTTTGGGTCACATATAATTTGATGCATTCTCAAAAAGATGCTCGTATCGATTGGTGTACAAAAATGCTCAAAAAATACAATGGCGGTGCCTCAAAAAACGTATATAAGATTGTAACAGGTGACGAATCATGGATCTATGCGTATGAGGCGGAATGTAAACAGCAGTCGACTGTATGGGTGTTTCAAGATGTAGCAAATCCAACAAAAGTTGTTGGCACTCGAAGCATACAGATACACATCTCGTGTGAAAACAGAGTATTTGAAGGCTCAAAAAATAAATTGATGGGTCATCCACCATACAGTCCTGGTTTGGTACCCAAAGACTTATTTTTGATCCCGAACATCAAGAATAAATTGTTAAGTACAACGATTTTCCTCTGCAGAAGCCGTTGATGACTTCAAAAGCCATGTTTTGGAGATGCCTCAAGAACACTGGAATTAATGTTTTGACAAATGGTTCAAAAGTGTATTGATCATAAAGGAGAATGTTTTGTAAAATAGTAAAGCAGTTTTCAATCAGAGATTAACTTTTTTTTAATTACTAGGCTCAAAATATAAATGTGCCCCTTGTACCATATCGGCAATTCGTCGGACTTTGTATGTTTAGGTTCTATTCAGAAGAATCATTGAGCTGTCTGGCTTATTAAGGTTCTAACAATAAATCCAAGATTCGTCATTAGTAAATTAGATATACCAAAGCAATTTTGAAGCGCTGCCTTCGAATGTTTCCAGAGTTTTCTGCTGTTTTGGATCGGGAGTCAGTTTATGAAAACAACAAAGTTTTCTCATGTCTAACTGTATTTAATATGTTTTGGATTTCACTCATTCCTCCACCCAATGTCGCCCCAATACATCCATAAGATATTCGACCTTCTTCTTCAAGCATTTCATCGAATAATGCCAATATTTTCATCAGTAACAACATTTCTTAAGTGTTCCTCGCTAAATTTATCAATAAGAAGACAAAAAAAAAAAAACGATCTCTTTTGTATATTAAGTGTTAATGATTTAAAATTGTAAAAATATATAAACAATGACAGTTAACAAACCATTACGTAAATCAAACCAATAAGACTTATTAGATAATGACTTTAAAATATGAACCACTTCTACTGTTTTTAGAAACGGCGCTGTTACTTTGTTGGCCTTGTAGTACCCTTAGGAAGTGGGCGTCGGTTGGTAAGCCTAAAGAATCGCTCTTACGTGTGTCAAATGTTCATTAAAACGTCACAGGATGTACGCGGTGCAGTTGACGATCGCCTTGCGCAACACCTGCATGAATGAGAAGATTTTTCTAGGAAGCCTCGCTTGTCATTTTATTGCAACTTCTTTTGTCACGTGGACTGTTACCATACTTCTGCTCCGGCTTTATCCGCGCCTCCTCTAATACAGTAAGCCGTGCCTAAAACGGATCCCTTATATGCCGGAAACCTGGAAAACGGAAAATAAATTTAGGAACAGAGCTATTTTCCATGTAAAGTTTTACTCTAAGCCGGAAAACTGTCTAGCGCGGAAACGGACAAACTTTTCGTGATCCGTTTGAGTAACTAGCCTGTTTAAAACAGATTACTTTATGTGTAATGGGTTACAACGTATGTATTTTAAAAAGTGCAATAATTTTGAGAGCGAATTTGATTGCATAAACTGTAATTCTTCAAGGAAAAGGGAAAACAAACCATTAGCTCTCTCAACTCTCTTCCAACACACATGGTAAGTGAACAACTGTTTTTTAGTGTGTTCATTCTCAGTTTCATTGTTACAAGTGATCAAGTACGAGGTAAAGAAAACTGTGAACTTGGTTATTTTCAGAAATATAGTTTGTGTGTACACAAATTCTGTCAAATGAGTTGTTGCCTTAAGACATCATCAATGGAGGGAAAACTTAAGGTTACTAAAGAACACGAAAAGAACAAACGTCCAGCTAAAGAATTACCTGTCTTCTTTAAAATGGGGTAAACTCAGGAACATGACATTTTGAAAAAAAAATAAAAATTAAAGAAGAGTAGTTAAAGGGAACAGCAGGGCATTTGAAACACATCACAAAATCTACAGAGTACGACGAGCTAAATCGTGCTGTGATCGAGTGGTTTGTTAGTACACGCGCTAAAGGAATTCCCATTTCTGGACCATTTCTTCAGACTCAAGCTTTAGAGACAGCAAGAAAATTAGGCAAAGACAATTTCAGAGTTTCCAATGGATGGTTCGAGAGTTTCAAACATCGCCGTAACTTTGTTTTGAATATTGTGTGTGGTGAAACAAATGATGTTGATATGCAGACAGTTGAAGATTGGAAAGGAAAAAAATTGAAAACAGACAGAGAAACCAGACCATAAACTACAGTCGTTGTATATAAGTTGAAAATATAGTACAAAGTACATATCAGTCTATTATTATTTCACTTCATTCTATATTATTTCTTCACCTGTAAACCTGTGCGACTATTTCGTAATTTTTTTATATGTAATCACAACCCTCTGTGAGACGGAAACCTGTGTAAACGGAAAATAAATGCCGGAACGATCGCGCTCGTTATAGGGGGGCCTCACTGTACATAAAAGTTTTACTGTTTCTCCCATGTAGGTACTTACTTATTCCATCATTCCAAAAGTCCTATATTTACATTTCGCCTAAAATACATATTTTGATATTCCATGAATCAAAAGACAGTGTTTTTAGAAAATATCCATGTTTGCATCCCTCAACCCAGACTGTCATTTATATGGCCAACTTTTCAAACATTTTTATTTTCCCAAAAATAGTATCTAACGATTTCGATTAAAATACGAGATGGTAAAGATGTTTTCACGACATATCAAATGTATATCTCTAATTTTCTATTAAGTCCTCTTCATTTTGAATAACGTTCTCACAAAAGCCGTAAAATGAAGTCCAAAATCTGACTATACCAAACGTAGATCTAGCTAAGACAGAATTTTCCTATGTCAAATGCGTTTTTTATTGTGGAGTGAACAATTTCCGAGATATTCTTTGTTATTTGTCTGAACTTTCGAACACTTTAAGCTTTCCTCATGTAGAATACATTGTTTATGTTTTTATTTCTTGGTCGTGCAAGACAACTAAGCTTCAAAGGCGTCACCTAGGCAATTAGTTTTAAAACATTTGACTATCACTTAAAGTCTACTGTATTCCCATATTCCCTTGTACCTTCATTTTTTATCTCTTGGATATACAAAGAGAACGGAATTACAAAGACGTCCCCTAGACAACCACTTTTAAAGCATTTGTTTATCAATTAAAGTTATTGTATTCCCATGTTTCCTTGTGCTTTCATTTTTTATCTCTTGGAAATACAAAGAGAACGGAATTACAAAGACGTCACCTAGAGAACCAGCTTTAAAACATATGACTATCATTTGAAGTCTACTGTATTCCCATATTCTATTGTACCTTCATTTTTTATCTCTTGGACATACAAAGAGAACGTAATTTCAAAGACGTCATCTAGACAACCAATTTTGAAACATTTGACTACCATTTAAAGTCTGCGGTATTCCCGTATTCTCTTGCACCTTCAATTTGTTATCACTTGGACTACAAAGAAATCGGAATTTCAAAGAGGTCACCTAGACAACCAGTTTTATAACATTGACTATCACTTAAAATCTACTGTATTCCCATATTCCCTTGTATCTACAATAAAATTAGCAATAAGATAATGTTTATCTTGGTTAACATGAAATACATAAGGAATAAGTCAGTGGTGAGAAATTTCAGAAGAAGAAAAATAACTCAAAATGCGCGCTAAACAGTATTGTATTTGCTCTGGATACATTTTAAAAATTTATTTGCAAATATCCGCGGTGCTGTGGACAATTTGATAGCTGCTTAAACTGGAGTAAACAGTTCCGCGATTCTCATTCAATACTGAATATTTCTGTATTTATGCATTCGTATTCTTGAATACCCCGCTTCCTAGGTTTCCGGAAGCAATCGCGACTCTACGATAGTTAGGAAGCCTGACAGGTTATGTCATGTGAACTGTGTAGCGTGTAGAGACTTTTTTATGTGGCGCTTTTAAATAGCAATATTTTACGTAGATTGGTATTTAGTGGTGATAAATAGGAAATTCTTGTGAAGTTTTAAGATATTAGCAAAAGTGTGTGAGTAGCACACGTTCTCCATGTTACATTAACAATTCAGTTGGTGTGGGCCAGCTATAGGAAAAATTGGAGCGTCTGAGTGGAGAGGGGAAACATGAATATGTCTGCTTGTAGTGTGAGCAGCCCTGCTATGCAAGAAGGGCTTATGTGTGACTGTACAATAGAAAGAGTACTGAAGAGTAGGATTATAGTCGAGTCATGGTTATCGTTATTTCACTGAAAATTATTGCTTGAAGCTTCCCTCGCTTTAAGAGTCACGCTTCGCTACTGGAATAAGTGTTTGTACAAGAGTAGAGAAAGTCATGTGAGTGCAGTAAATCAGATTTTAGATATGGGGGCGATGCTGCGATAACAGGGCAGCAAATTTACGCCCAACAAACATCCCACATATGTCCGCATACGATACTGGAGTATTTGATACACTTTGTTCACTCCAGGGGTGCTATTGTCTATCCTCCCCCCAACACAAGACAAAAAAAATTGCCATACATTCCTTGCTAAACCACCGAGTGATTCCTGTGTGGATATATTAGATTCCCAACAAGGAAGCTAATTATGACGGGGGAGGGGGTGCACCCTCTTCTCCCAAAGCACGTGTTTGTTCAACCCCACCCCACACCCCCACACACTTGACTCCTGCACGCGCACCCATTGTCATGCTAATGCTATTACCGCGGACCGTATGTTGCAGGCAGAGCCATCTGTTGATGATCAGAACAAGAGTGTAGCGTAGCATTCCTGCGCACAGTGGCATCACCATTGCCAACCTCGACAAGATTCCACCACACGGAAAGGTCGTCAGTAACTCACAGTATTTAAGTTGACCCACACTAGATGTTTATACAGAATTGCATCATTTAACATCTGCTATCTAATTTAGCATCTCCAACAGCTCGTATACTTCCCTAGTCAAGGCTATAACGTTGCAATGCTCAGGGAGTTGAAAGAAGATGCAAAGCAAGTAAAAAAAAA
This sequence comes from Mantis religiosa, assembly GCA_030765055.1. NCBI lineage: Eukaryota > Metazoa > Arthropoda > Insecta > Mantodea > Mantidae > Mantis > Mantis religiosa. Next base: position 19,020,869 of record CM060960.1, on the reverse strand, counting down.
AAAAAAAAAAAAAAGACAGCTGCCGGTGAATATTTACGCATCCACTGCAGAAACGGTGAGAGCTTGCTATCACGCGACAGCAGTAAACAAACATTTCTTTCATCGTCATTCATTTTTTATGTCACCTAGAGAAGTTTAGCATTGTATTAATCAAAAGGAGTGCCCAAGCCAAATGACATAAAGAAATCAGCAGATCGTTTTGTATTACATTTATTAGTTTCTTTTTATGAACAAAATGAAAAACTGGATATTTTCACGATGTGTAAAATGAGCAATTTAATAACCCGACACATTTAATTTAATAATAAAAATAATAATAGTAATAATAATACCCATAACATATAATAAAATGCATGTTTAAATATATAACATTAAGACACTATAACACTGTAATTAAACCAGAGTGCCTCTATGGAGCAGAAAAAATTAATTTGAACAGAAAAACAGATATCGAAAATATAGAACAAGAAGAACGTAAGATTATCAGAAAAGTATTAGGTCCACAAGTCGTGGGTGAAGAATACAGACTTACAAGAAAAAAGGAAAAATAAAATAAAAAATATAGTCATCCATAGCGATACTAGGAAGGGCAGGCTAAAATTTTATGGGCATATTAAACGATTTAACTTCAAACAGACTCACAAAAGAAGTTGGAATTCTAAGAAAATAGAAGTAAAGCACAAGTAGATACTATGAAACGGATTGGTGAAGTAAAAAATGATTTAAAATTGTCAGAATCACTCAAGACGATATCCTAGACAGGGACGTCTTTAGAATGAAGGTGCATAAGTGACAAGAGGACAAACCGAAGAAAAAGACCGCAACAACGTGGACAGATGAGAGAAAGAAAGCCTACAACCAAAGAATGAGACAATTTTGTATTTATAGAAGAGCTAAGAAACGTCTCTAAGTACTTTGTGTAGTCCTACATGGGCAAAATACAACAACAATAATAAATAATAATAATAATAATAATAATAATAATAATAATAATAATAATAATAATAATAATAATAATAATAATAATAATAATAATAATAATAATAATAATAATAATAATAATAATAATAATAATAATAATAATAATAATAATAATAATAATAATAATAATAATAATAATAATAATAATAATAATAATAATAATAATAATAATAATAATAATAATAATAATAATAATAATAATAATAATAATAATAATAATAATAATAATAATAATAATAATAATAATAATAATAATAATAATAATAATAATAATAATAATAATAATAATAATAATAATAATAATAATAATAATAATAATAATAATAATAATAATAATAATAATAATAATAATAATAATAATAATAATAATAATAATAATAATAATAATAATAATAATAATAATAATAATAATAATAATAATAATAATAATAATAATAATAATAATAATAATAATAATAATAATAATAATAATAATAATAATAATAAATTACATTCCACTCTCACATTTTAAGGGTTGATCTGTTTTAAATACACATATCTTTTATAGTAAAAATGTATTAAGTTTTTCTGTAAAGTTAACTACATGACTTTACACAGTTCATCCAACATTTACACTGCAATATAAATATTAAGGATGGATAAAATTTCACTTTAACTTCTGTTTGAATGAAACACTATCACAATAATATTTATTGTAGTTTTAACATTTAGTAATGAAATGTAAATCTGTAACTACAGCTACAACTTGTATTTGTTCAGTAATTAACAGATATTGTCCTAATTCTTTTAATTTGTATAAAACAATCATTGAATCAATTGCCGTAAGTTGCTTTCCAAACTATACCAACAATTAAAACAAATGACAAGCCAACATCGATTCTCTCATATTAGATATTAGCCAACGATGTTTGTGGCACATATACAGGCGGCCTTGGACTAAACACCATAAAATTAAATTACAAATAATTGTCCTATTTTATTACAGTTTAATTAAAAAATATTAAGGCTTTTTAATGATTAGGGTAAGTGTTGGATAAAACATTGTATGGTACTTGTGAATCAAGTCGCGGAAATTAACAAAACCTTTCGCTTGTGTTTAAAATATGTCCTTCATTCATTAGTACATGAATAACAATTGTTTTCCGGATATTTCCTTGTGTAAGAAAGGTCAAATAATCTCAACTTTGCCGCTTGAACAAGTATATGTAATTTTAGTGGAGGTCACGTATAAATCCGATATTTTTTAAAATAGCACAGCCACAAATTGAGATATTTAGAAAATGTAATAAATGTCTGGTAGCCCCTTAGCCTTTAAATGAAATTGTATGTTTTAAAGAGCTCTAATATTTATGTTTTATGGTTTATTCTTTATACAAAACAATTGAAGAATAACATACAAAGTGAATACGCAAATGTTTAATAAATAAACGCCATATGCTATACTTAAACCTTCATACTCTGTCACGAGAAACAACTGTCTATCGAAAACAATAGGAATGATAAAGTGTGAACAATTCGAATCATAAATGAGGAATACCTCGAAAAAAGCTTATGACACAACAAATCTGTTTAAAAAAGTTGTTTATTCTTTCTTTTGCTGCATTGTCATATATCGCTTATTCCGATTTATACAATTTTTCTTCAGAAATCAATTTATATATCTATTAACCTTGAATATGACCTTTTAAACGCGACGCAGACACGCTACCAACTACGCTACGGAGGTGGGCACACCAGTGGTCTGACATGATGCAAGAAATTAAAAGCTTCGTTAAAAAATATTTATTTATTTATCAAAAACAGTGATATGATTTACAAAAGCTGTTTGCTTCGAGATAAAAAGATATTAAAGATGTTTTCTAGGTAGTGTCCTTAACTGTATTGATACCTCGAACCGAGGTCGGACAGATAAACTCAAGGACTCTCATATCATTTAACACTTGGTTAAAAGAGTTTCAATGTGATTGCTAGTTTCATGTTTATGCAAGGGTAGCTCATTTCAGAATGCATAGTTTTCAAAAACGAAATTCTTTTCCTCTTTCGAAGGCCAACTCCACAAGGTTACTTCATCAAGAGCAGGCGTGGATATTTCAAATTCGTTTATCAAGTAATTAAAGGGATAAATTACAGATGAATTTTTCTGTTATGTGTACTCTTCAAAATTTGTGTAAACATTGTGATTTTGACACACTGGTGAACTATATCTCAAAAGATGTTTCACTGTCATACAACGAAGGTTGCCAACAGTTCCAGTGTGAAAGACCCGTGCCTAGCAAAGCATATGCATCAGTAGGTATTAGATAATGTGGATATTGATAACGCAGTAATTGAAAGAGTAACAAAAATCGCTACCTTAGATTGGTTCTAGACAGTAGTCTTACATGGAAGCCCTACATTATACATGTAAAATGTAAGATTCCACCTGCACTAGCTGTAATTAACAGCTTAAGTCCAAAGGATTCAGTGCAAATCATTTAAGAAGTATCTACCATGCTTTAATTCAATCCTGTTTTGACTACTTAAACTTATATGGGGCAATTCTGCTAAATTTTTAATTCATGACCACGAAATACTTCAAAATCGTGCCATAGGAAACTTAATAAAACCAACTGTGAACACTTCTACTTATGGCCTGAACAACCTAACCTCAAATATTATCGACTTATACAAAGCACTGCCACTGGAATTGAAAAGCTGCAGGAATAACATAACATGCTTTGAATTGTTGAAAATTTACTTAAGGCATAATTCGATAACTGGCAAACTGTAACTCATTTATTAGCTGGATTGATTAACTGGCCTGGTTGAAGATTAATAGGTTTTAAATGGTTGAATAAATAATTAATTTGCTCTCATTACCTCCTCAGTTATAGTGAATATTTGCATCTTTCTTTCGTATATGTTATCTATGTACGGTACTTAATTGGTACTGTAAGATAATAAATATTGAAAGGGTGCTTGCCTGCCATCATTTTAAATATTTTTATACTGTTCCCTGACATGTCCTTTGTCTCTAGGAACCTTTTGAGATAATAAACAAATAAATAATAGACAACGATCCGTCGACCAAGCTGCCCTCTAGCGTCCCTAGGGAGTACTTTTTCCATTGAGCAAACAGCCACACCACCTGAAACTTGGAAAGGAATGAGCGAAAATGGTGACAGATTATCAGCTAACCTAAAATTTGCATATCGATCATAGAAAACTACTAAACTCAAGTTCTGAGTAAACAGTCTACGGAATCGAACTTGGGACATCGTGAATGTACTTATATAACTTCTGAATAAGAATTAAGGTATGAAACAGCGTGAACCACAAACCTAGATATTGAGCAATCAAAATATTTACATATTAAAGAGTTTTAATCAATAATGACCATTTATTTAATATCGGCATACAAAGACTAATCAAATCTTCTTTGTTGTTGGTAAAATATGTCTATTCCACTTACTAAATGCATAGAGATCGCACATTACTGGATTCACCTATAGCCAACTGTGACATATTTTCCCCATCTTAGTGCTGTTTGGTTATTTTTGTTGACATCCAGCCCGCACTATCAATTACTCCTGAAGCATGTACTTGGCCGTAATTGCTGTTATGTTGGCATCATCTTGCAGGACGCAAACTATCGAGTTTAACGCAAAGAATCCTTAGTGGTGCATACGTCATTGAGCTCCACGTGTCCATTTATTTGGAACTGCTCTGCCTAACAGAGCTTATATAAGGGATCCACGTTTTCTAGTTGTTATTTTTGCCATACGATTTCACATTAGATAGTTGCCTATTTTGGAAGAAATAATCTTCTAATCCTTTTCAATTCCACTACCATTACGTCTTAAGTAGAATTTTGCATTTTAAACCAAAATTTAATATGGAATTTCACAGAAATCCACTCCACTCTACCTCCAGCTTATTGAGGTGTCAATAGTTTCTGTATGCTTTCCCAAGTGTCTTAATGTGGCGATGTATGTTGTCTTTTGATGCACCAAGTTCTAAAAGCCTTTTGCGAATTTTCTCGTAAAACTTGGCATGTATCCTCAATATTCCTGAACGTGGTAAATCTTTAGTGTTTTCCTCTCCATTGTTGAAACGTTGGAACCATCGTTGTGCCACACGCTCACTAACGACACCTTCTCCTTCCACTCCACATATTCTTCGAGCTGCGACAGCGACTTCATAATCTTGTTTCCTGTAGTGTTTTAGAATGACTCTAAGTTCAAACTTTATCTCCATTTTGTGATTGTTTATTAACAACTGAAGACTAATACATGTTCGCAATGTACCCAACACTAGCCATGGCATCCTGTAAATAGCATTGCCAAACAAAAGAAACCCAATAAATTTTCCAAAACAGCAAAAAAAAAAAAAAAAAAAAAAAAAAAAAAAAAGACAACTTTACCTATGAGACCACCTAATAGTATGTTTTGGTTTTCTAAAAGTCATGTTGTCAACACTGATGCTACGCAAGACAAATGAACATTGCAACCCCCATGAATATCGTGACCACGAGAAAGGTAAAACAATACCATATATTTATATATAATCTATCTATAAATATTCAGGACTGTTCTAAAAATAGTGTATGGTGCGCTTTTGTTGTGTGCAGTTAATCGTGAGAAAGTTAAATTGTTGGTGGTGGGGGCATATGAAATAAGTTGGGAGATAAACAGAGACAGTAAAACTGTGGAAATTTTAACAGTATGAAGAAAGTAGTAAGATAAATGCATGAAGGCGAAGCCAGGAAAGCGCTAGAGGAGACACACGAATTCATGACAGAAAGGTCGTGAAAAGAAGACAAGAAGAAGCCGTGTGCAAAAGGTTGTGAGGATATTCCTGCAAAGGTCACATTAGTTGACCGCGAGCTCTGATTCTCTCTCACTCTTTCATATACACGCAGCCAAACAGAGCACCTAAGCTAAGCCTGCATTAACTACTCTGTTCTGAAAGAATAAGGGAATTCTAGGCACAGACATGGGGGAACCAAGTTAATGAAGGTTCACAAGAATTGAATATGACCAACATTGCGTTAAAGTGAAGTGCTGCCAACCTTACAAAGGGATTACTATTTCCCAGGCAGTCGAAATATCCTATAAAAATAGAAAAAACATTTCCATACACCTAAAAGCTTAAATGGACGATATTATAACGCTAACAGAAACTAAAGTTAGGTAACATGCCTTTTCAAATGTAGGTACGTCCTTCAACGTCAGGAGATGTATGAAATTATGTTCAAATGAGTACAGGGTCCACAGAGCTTAGAGCTACCAGGTATTCATCTTTGTATAAGGGAAAAGCTCCTAAGTCTTATCGGACGATGAATGAAATGATATTCAAATGAGTATAGGGTACATAGAGCTTAGAGCTACCAGACATTCATCTTTCTATAATGGAAAACTTTTAAGTCATATCGGGCGATGAATGAAATGATGTTCAAATGAGTACAGGGTACATAGAGCTTAGAGCTACCAGACAATCGTCTTTCTATAGGGGAAAACTTTTAAGTCATATCGGGCGATGAATGAAATGATGTTCAAATGAGTGCGGGATACATAGAGTTTAGAGTTACCTGATATTCATCTTTGTATAAGGGAAAACCTCCTAAGTCATATCGGACGATGAATGAAATGATATTCAAATGAGTACAGGATCCATAGAGCTTAGAGCTACCGGACATTCATCTTTGTTTAAGGGAAAAGCTCTAAGTCTTATCGGACGATGAATGAAATGATGTTCAGATGAGTGCGGGATACATAGACCTTAGAGTTTGATATTTTATGTTTAAACATAAGAGAAAAATCCCGACCAAATAACTTATTTAGATAACTCACCCTGACCGAGATTTGAACTTGGAGCCCTTGAACGTGAGGCAGACACGCTCCCTTCACACCACAGAAGTATTACATTTTGCGCAGGAATTTGATATCGAAATTTCTTGAACCCAAATACTCCCTGGGAGCGTAATATTGTGTGGTTTTTTAAACATAAATAAAAAATGAATAGTACGTTAAAACTTCAAAATTGGTCTTTAAATCAGCTTCCTCCAAAGACGAGACACAAAAATGTTCAAACAAATACCTACCCACATGCCAAATTATCCTCTCAAAATGATACCGAAACTTTTGTTTTCCAAAATCGGTACTAACGATTTTTATTAAAATATTTTTCGTGTATATTAAAAATATATTTTGAGTTTTCTGGAAATTTGAGGAGTAACCCATTTCCGAATATTCCTTGTCATTTGTTTGAATTTTCCAGCACTTATAGTTTTTGCTAACGGCAAGTCGTTATTCCTTTATCTCTCAGCCACGGAAATAGATGGTATTTTAAAAGGTGACTAACTTTAAAACATTTGACTATCACTTGGCTACTATATTCCTATATTTCCTTGTGTTAGCAATAAGACAATGTTTATCCCTGTGGCAGTATGTGATTTGCATAAACACTCTTTGCCAATATGGTAATAAATGTTTATTTAGCGTTTGTCTTTTGTTTCTTAGATCAGTTAGTTACGCAGATTTTGTTATTAGAAGATTTAACATTTAATTTTGATAGTAAAATGCAAGTAAATTCTCAAACAAATGTACAGTCTCGATTAACTTCAAGTAGATAGAAGAACATGTGTTCGTATAACGTCTGAGTACAGCAATTCAGATATTTTGTTTAGCTGCTTCGTTAGAGCTGCCAATTCCACGGCCATCGGTTACGAGTTTGTCCTTGCCTCTTATCTCGGCTGAAGATAACAAAGCCATTCCTTGCCAGGAATAAAAAAAATTGCGTATTAGTTGGACATGAATAACAGAAAACTTCCTTGCTGACGAGGTTAAGCGGCGGGTATTCTTGAGATCGATCCATATCAGCTGCTTGTGTGAAATCCCAAAATGTTCTGTTTTTATGCTCAAACGTAGAGTAAATTTTACAGGCAATTTCATCATCACCTTCAAGGAGACTCTAAGCTACAAACATCGCCATCCACTAAAATGTATTTCTGTCTGCACTACGTGAATAGTAAATAGAGCAGGTACATAGTTTTCACTGTAAACGTTTGTAGGACCCTTGATTACAACACGTTGGAAGTTGAATGTGGTAATTAAGCTTTATATGTGGTAACTAATTTGAACATCACTTCACCCATCGTCCGATATGACTTAACGTTGGAGGTTTTCCCTTATCCTGAAAGATGAATGTCTGGTAACTCTAAGCTCTATGTACCCTGTACTCAATTGAACATCATTTCATTCATCGTCCGATATGACTTAACGTTGAAGGTTTCTCTTATCCTGAAAGATGAATGTCTGGTAACTCTAAGCTCTATGTACCCTGTACTCAATTGAACATCATTTCATTCATCGTCCGATATGACTTAACGTTGAAGGTTTCTCTTATCCTGAAAGATGAATGTCTGGTAACTCTAAGCTCTATGTACCCTGTACTCAATTAAACATCATTTCATTCATCGTCCAATATGACTTAACGTTGGAGGTTTTTTCTTATCCTGATAGATGATGTCTGGTAAATCTTAGCTCTATGTACCCTGTACTCATTTGAACATCATTTCGTTCATCGTCCGATATGACTTAATGCTGGAGGTTTTCCCTTATCCTGAAAGATGAATGTTAACTCTAAGCTTACCCTGTACTCAATTGAACATCATTTCATTCATCGTCCGATATGACAACGTTGGAAGTTTTCCTTTATCCTGAAAGATGAATGTCTGGTAACTGTAAGATCTATGTACCCTGTACTCATTTGAACATCATTTCATACTTGGTGCGATATGACTTAACGTTGGAGGTTTTCCCTTATCCTGAAAGATGAATGTCTGATAACTCTAAGCTCTATGTACCCTGTATTCATTTGAACATCATTTCATTCATCGTCCGATATGACTTAGGAAGTTTTCCCTTATACAAAGATGAATGTCTGGAAACTATAAGCTCTATGTACCCTGTACTCATCTGAACATCATTTAATTCATCGTCCGATATGACTTAACGCTGGAGGTTTTCCCTTATCCTGAAATATGAATATCTGGTAACTCTAAGCTCTATGTGCCCTGTAGTCATTTGAGCATCATTTCATTCGTCGTCCGATATGACTTAACGTTGGAGGTTTTCCCTTATCCTGAAATATGAAAATCTGGTAACTCTAAGCTCTATGTGCCCTGTAGTCATTTGAGCATCATTTCATTTATCGTCTGATATGACTTAACGTTGGAGGTTTTCCCTTATCCTGAAATATGAATATCTGGTAACTCTAAGCTCTATGTACCCTGTACTCATTTGAGCATCATTTCATTCATCGTCCGATATGACAACGTTGGAGGTTTTCCCTTATCCTGAAAGATGAACGTCCACACAAAGGACGTAGTTTCTGTAGTTTCATTAGTAACGAATGTCCAATAGAATGATTTAAATGAAATAATACCACTACAACACGAGATAAGAATTAAGTGTTAATAAAACACGACGATATATGCCAGCCAGCAGGTAGCAATAAAATATTAATGGATGCTTAAATTTTAAGGCAGACTATAAGTGAAAACAATAAACTTAATGATAACGGCAATGCTACGACAAACGTTAATCGGGGGCAAATACGTTGCTGTACGCCAAGGTAGATAAAGTAAAATGAAGGAAGCAAATGATATAGGAACACAATTTTGCTTTCTCTAATAAGTAATTGGAGCAACTGTAGAATTCCATGTAAAAGTTCGGTACGAATATTTAACCAGAAGTGCAGGGTTTGAGGCCCTAACAGGGAGCTCAACTTTTAGATGTGAACAGCGTAACAGAAAGATACGAAGCTTTTTAAGAAAATGCCCCCACGTGAACTAAGTTCCACATAAAAACGTTTTTATTTCCATTATTTCATAAAAAATGCCTCTAACAATTTGAATTATATGTTTAAAGAGATGTTTAATGACAAATAGAAGATACATGCTGAATTTTCTCTGACCCGCTTCTAAAGTTCTATAAATAAGTTAAGTATAAATAAGCTCAAAAGATGTATTTTCAATGCACAAAAAGTTTATATCTCGTAAGTACAAATCATTTATTTTGAATTAAACTAACTGTGGGGTTAACTATTGCTTATGTTTTGAATTTACAAGTACCATCTTCTCAAATGGGAAATCGTTGTTCATTCTTTTTCTCGTGGGTATGCAAAGAACATGGGATTCGAAACAGACACGCTCCTTAAACAATTGATTGTCGCTTTGAAATGTATACATTTTATACTAGGGATGGGTTATCGATAGTTGCGATACCTCGATACTCACGATACTTGCATGGTATCGACATCGAATGGTACTTCATAAAATTCGGTCGAGACTTTCTCGATACTTCATTTAAAAGCAAAATATGGATCAACAGAGAAATGATGTATACGGGGTACAGACAGAAAGGAAGCACTTCCATGTTGGGAAGAAATGAAACAGTTGACATCCGTTAGGCCATATAACACGGGAGACTAGAAGCGAGTGTAGAAGACACGCGATCCAGTCCTCAAGGACATCAGGACGGCGACATAGTCGCGAGCTCTGCCCCCGTGTGCATCTTGCTACGTCTCTTCTCACATTTCCTTTATAGTACCTTTACTACTCATTTTCGTTACGCATTTTGTGCTTTTGCCTTTTCTGCCACCTGTTTATTGTAAGAAAGAGAAAGTGCCTACCGTATTCCACTTCAAATTTCTATATCAAGTTCTTACCGACATCTTTTTCTAAAAACAAGTGAATATCATAATTCAAAAACAAAAAGAAATGGCGATCAACTGGGAATAGGGACAATCCGAGTTAACGAAAATCCGGGTTATCCAGAGAATTACATTAAAAAAAAAAAAACTACATCACCGAAATATTTTAATACGGTTTAGAAATTACTATCGGCACACTTTCAACTAAAAACACATACACTGTATATACTGTAATAGTCTATGTATTTGTACAGTGCCACAAAGTAGTCGGTAGTGAAAAAGGCAGCGAGCTTCTGCTGTCTCAGTTTGGTGTATCGCTTATCTCACATCCGCTTTAACATTAGAAGTTCATTTGTCTTGACTCTCGAAATAAAACATCAATTTCTCCATGTTTGTTACTGCTTGTGTGTGGGTCATAACAGCAGTGAGCTTCTGCTGTCTCAGTTTAGTGTATCGCTTATCTCACATCCGCTTTAACATTAGAAGTTCATTGTCTTGACTCTCGAAATAAAGCATCAATTTCTCTATATGTGTTACTGCTTGTACGTAGGTCATAACAGCAGTGAGCTTCTGCTGTCTCAGTTTAGTGTATCGCTTATCTCACATCCGCTTTAACATTAGAAGTTCATTTGTCTTGACTCTCGAAATAAAACATCAATTTCTCTGTTTGTTACTGCTTGTACGTGGGTCATAACAGCAGTGAGCTTCTGGTGTCTCAGTTTAGTGTATCGCTTATCTCACATCCGCTTTAACATTAGAAGTTCATTTGTCTTGACTCTCGAAATAAAGCATCAATTTCTCTATATGTGTTACTGCTTGTACGTGGGTCATAACAGCAGTGAGCTTCTGCTGTCTCAGTTTAGTGTATCGCTTATCTCACATCCGCTTTAACATTAGAAGTTCATTTGTCTTCACTCTCGAAATAAAACATCAATTTCTCTGTTTGTTACTGCTTGTACGTGGGTCATAACAGCAGTGAGCTTCTGCTGTCTCAGTTTAGTGTATCGCTTATCTCACATCCGCTTTAACATTAGAAGTTCATTTGTCTTGACTCTCGAAATAAAACATCAATTTCTCTGTTTGTTACTGCTTGTACGTGGGTCATAACAACAGTGAGCTTCTGGTGTCTCAGTTTAGTGTATCGCTTATCTCACATCCGCTTTAACATTAGAAGTTCATTTGTCTTGACTCTCGAAATAAAACATCAACTTCTCTATGTTTGTTAGTGCTTGTACGTGGGTCATAACAGCAGTGAGCTTCTGGTGTCTCAGTTTAGTGTATCGCTTATCTCACATCCGCTTTAACATTAGAAGTTCATTTGTCTTGACTCTCGAAATAAAACATCAATTTCTCTAAGTTTGTTACTGCTTGTACGTGGGTCATAACAGCAGTGAGCTTCTGGTGTCTCAGTTTAGTGTATCGCTTATCTCACATCCGCTTTAACATTAGAAGTTCATTTGTCTTGACTCTCGAAATAAAACATCAATTTCTCTATGTTTGTTACTGCTTGTACGTGGGTCATAACAGCAGTGAGCTTCTGGTGTCTCAGTTTAGTGTATCGCTTATCTCACATCCGCTTTAACATTAGAAGTTCATTTGTCTTGACTCTCGAAATAAAACATCAATTTCTCTAAGTTTGTTACTGCTTGTACGTGGGTCATAACTACATCTGGTTCATCTACACTGTCTGTATCTGAATACTCTTCATTTTAATTTTAATGATTTTTTTTTTTTTTTTTTTTTTTTTTTTTTTTTTTGTAATTTAGTTCCTCCAACGTTGTCATATCGGACGGTGAATGATTTGGGTGAAATGATGCTCAAATGAGTCTAGGGTCCATGGAGCTTAGAGTTACCCGACATTCGTCTTGAAGGATAAGGGGAAAACCCCGTTAAAAAACCCTTATCTAGGTAACTCACCCTGACCGAGATACGAACTAGAGACCTCTTGAACGTGAGGCAGACACGCTACCAACTACGCTATCGAGGTGGGCTTTTAATTTTCAGTAACAATAATGCAATAATGCCTTCCTCTGTAATCGGTTTTATAACCTGCGTCATTGTCAAGGTCTTCATCAACATCGGAACAGCTATCGATATTTTTTAAAAATGTCTGTAAAATGTTCTTCCACACTTATTTCTTGTTCAATCTTGTTTTCTGGCAAGTCACACACGCCAGGCCACAACTTTATCAAAGTTCCTCTTCCAACCTGGACCCAAGCAGGTGGGGTGAGTGCAGTAAATTCGTTAAATTCGCCCGCTAGCAAGAGAATTCAAGTAATGTACCTACTAAGATTAGCAATTTATCGACTGTAAAACAAGTCTTTATTTACACACCTAAGCAACGTAGTTTTGTTTTTTGAAAACTGCTCCGGGTTATAAAAAAGTCCAAGTTAAACGAGCTTTTGCTGTAATACCAAATAAATAACAGTTTGCAATTTTTTTATTTACGAAACGAAGATTATGATGGAAATCTACTACCTAAATCTGGCTTTACATAGAGATTTTCTAAAAAAAAATGGCGTTAATACTTTTAATTAAAATGCGCAATATAAATATATTTGAGACAAATAAAAATGCAAAGCCACAACTTATTTCATTGTACTTATAGTAAGTATGTAATAAGAAATGAAAACTTAGGCTTTGAAATATGGTATTTCACACCAAGAGTATATTTAAGCCCAGTAGTTTACACTATATACATCCTAAAAGTAAGAATGAATATTAAAGCAATTTTCATCATCTAGTGAATGAAGACGTATTTTCTCCACGAGTGGAAGGTTTGTTAATTTCCGAGAGTGTTATAAATAACTCTTGATTCACTAGAACCATACAAACGTTTATCCAACACTTACCCAAATCATTAAAAAAGCTTACTAATTTTAATTAAACTATAATAAAATAAAATCATTTTTTAATTTTATTTTCTGGAATAAAAGGCTATTAAGACCAATGTCGTGTCACAAACATCGTTGGCTATTACCTAATATGAGAGAATCGATGTTTGCTAGTCGTTTGTTTTAATTATTAGTTATAGTATTAAGCTT